>OX376071.1:16875000-17500000 GCA_947361185.1 Charanyca ferruginea | reverse complement strand
GAACCCAATCGCATTAGGAGCCCATTTAAACTTTTTGCCACGAAAGGATTCTGTAATTCCTTCGTTCCTGAAAAATAAATAGGCTTAGCAATTTAGAATTCGAATCTACTTGGATTGTATTCTTTTTATACACCATTTTAGAAGAAAGTGTAATGAAAAAAGTTTTTTTCTTTGGCCTGATGTTAATGTTGTAGTTTCTGTGAAGACTGGAGTTTAGTTGAACTGATTATATCTCTCACGTTAATGTGGGCCGTGAATTCTCTCTCTTATTGTTATTTATTTGTCTATGCGTGATCCAAATTGAATTTGGAAACTTCTTTGGTTTGTATCTCTTTTGTTTTTCGACACTATTTATTTAAACAAATAAATAATAAAATTGAAGTGTTTGTTTGTAATGTCAATATAACAACTTTTTACTGAACGCATTAGTTTGTTTATTGTTGTTCATTACCGACCAGTGGTAATTAAGAGGTTGTCCTGTTATTGTGTATACTAGTAAGGGATTTGAATGAAACCTCAACTGTATACTGTTCTAAGCTGGTATATTTGCACTAAACAATTTTTTGACCCTACTAAATCTTGGTAACGAAACCATATCGCGATGTAATTCGACCTCAACGCCATCTATCGAGCTCGATGACAACTTTGGTTTTCGCTACGATCTTTTATGATTTCGAACATACCGCCCACCAAGGACATGTAGTGACGGAATGTCCTTCATAATTAAAAGTTAACAATACAATTTTGTACTTAATATACTAAAACAACTATAAAAATCAGTCTTACAAAAGTTTGACTTCAATAATTACATCTTAAACATGATCTCTATATGGCAAAAGCTGTACTTAAATAAACTCGGTTGATCTAAACATCTTGTAAATTTTAACAATGTATATGCAATAAAATAACAATGTATAAAATAGGTAGAAATAAAATTTAAAAACTAAACTGTAAACAATAATTCATTCATTCTTCAGCTATAGGCAAAATACATAATTTATTGGTTGGTCGCTTAATAGTAGCTGATTTGGTGCGCAGTGTGACCACCCGGGTGATATTATCATTTCCCGGATGTTTTTCCAGAACATGACCTAGTAACCAACGACTTGGTGGCAAGTCGTCCTCCTTTACGAGAACTATATCCCCAACATTTGGCTCTGGCGTCCTTGAAGACCACTTATACCTATTCATTAGATGGACTAAATATTCATGAGACCATCGTCTCCAAAACGATTGAAGCATTCTCTGCACAAATTGCCAACGAGTCAAAGAACTTACGTTTGTACTCTCTAAATTATAATCAGGGACATTGACAATTGGTTCCCCTATTAAAAAGTGTCCTGGCGTTAAAGGTATAGGTTCACCAGGATCATTTAAATCTATAACACTCATCGGTCGCGAGTTCAGACATGCCTCAACTTGAGTAAGGAGTGTACTAAGCTCCTCGTACGTGAGCGTGGACTCTCCGATAGCCCGTTTGAGGTGGAATTTCGTGGACTTCACGCCCGCTTCCCAAAGACCACCAAAATTGGGAGCATGGGGGGGAATGAAGTGCCATTCCGTTCCATTTGCTTCTAGATGTTCAGCTATAGATGTCTGAAAGGTGGCTAACTGTTGCAGTTCTCTAGATGCACCAACAAAGGTAGTCCCATTGTCACTCCAAAGCTTTGCGCAATGACCTCGCCGTGACACGAATCTCCTAAATGCCGCTAAAAATGCTTGTGTGCTCATATCGCTGACCACTTCTAGATGTATGGCGCGAGTGGACATGCATACAAATAAGCATATGTATCCCTTGTAAGAATGATGCCCACGACCTTTCGTGGTTCTTACACTTATGGGGCCAGCATAGTCCACACCACTATGCAAGAAGGGTCTGGCTGGAGAGCATCGGACAGACGGTAGTGTACCCATCATCTGGCTTTTGACCTTGGCTGACTGTCTTACACATATTACGCATCGCCGAACACACTGTCTAACTATGTTCCTCAACCTAAGGATCCAATATCCTGACCTCAAGTAATTTATCATCAGTTGAGGGCCACCGTGCATGGTTTTACTATGTGCATCTAAAATAAGAAGATGTGTAAAATGAGTATTATTTGGTAGCACAATTGGATGCTTCGTTTGCTCGTCCAATGGTGCTTTTTCGAGCCTACCGTATACTCTCATAATACCTTTGTCATCAAGATAGGGGCTTAATGATTTGAGCTTGCTATTTTTTAATTGAAGCTGTTCTCTATTTTGTAAGTGTGTATATTCTTTATGAAACGTATCTCTTTGGGTTGTCCTTATACAACACTCTAGTGCTTGATCTATTTCTGTCTTGTGTAAATACCCTTTATTTTTATTCATAAATCGACGACAATATGCGATTACCCGTACCAATCTTTGCAGAGACGAAAACCTTTTAAATATTTCGTCATTATCTGACATGGTTGTTACGTAAACTTTAATGCATTGCTCTAAACTTACATCTAAATCTTTAGGTTTTTTGTAAACAACAAATTGTTATTTAAGGAATTGTGGTCCAGAAAACCACATAGTACCTTCAAGTAACAACCCAGGTAGTACCCCTCTCGAGGCACAGTCGGCTGGGTTCTCCTTGGTTGACACATGAAACCACTGAGTAGGTGTAGTACATGTTAAAATCTCGGAAGTACGGTTAGCCACGAACGTCTTCCATTTGCTTGGGTGACTGTTTAACCAAGCAAGGACTATGGTGGAATCCGTCCATGCTTTAATCTTATCCCGTGGTATATTTAATACCTCTGCTGTTTCTATCAGTAACTTGGATAACAGTACTGCGCCACACAACTCTAAACGTGGGATGCTAATCTGCTTAATTGGTGCCACCCGAGTTTTAGCGGCCAATAATGATACAGTGACCTTATTTCCGGCATCAATTATACGTAAGTATACTACGGCTGAGTACGCTGCTTTAGACGCGTCACAAAACCCATGGAGTTCCAGATCGTCATTTGACTTCATACCGAGCCAACGAGGTATCCGGACCTTGGTAATTTGTGGTAATTCGTCACGGTAAGTACGCCACTCGTTTATTAATACCGTAGGTAGTGGATCATCCCATCCTACACCTGCAAGCCACAATTTTTGTATGAAGATTTTTGCTACAACTACACTGGGAGCTAACCACCCCAGCGGGTCAAATAGTCGTGCAATATCTGATATTATAGCTCTTTTTGTTACAGGTGCAGCGGTCAACGTCGGGAGATTCACTGAGTATTGGAAACTATCAGTACTGCGGTTCCAGGTAAGCCCTAGTATTTTCATAGTACTATCTATTTTTATATCTATGTCCTTTCCTTCCTTGTCCTCTTTATTATTGTCCTCTATATTCCTTTCTTTGATCTCTTCTATTAATGATAAATCCTGCTCTTTATCTAACATTTTTATTGAACTAATTTTCTCTATTAGAGTTGGGTGATTACTATTCCACTTCTGTAGGGAAAAACCACCCTTGTTTAATAACTCTGTAATTTGTTTATATATTTCTAACCCTTCTTCGACTGAACTGCATCCAGTCATCAAATCGTCCATATAAAAACTAGACAATACTCTATTTGCTGCCATTGGATATTTATCACCTTCGTCATATACGACTTGATGAAGAGTTCTGACAGCTTGGTATGGTGCCGAAGCTGTTCCAAACGTAACAGTTACCAATTCATAATCATTTATGTCCTGCTCTGGCTCATCTCGCCAGAGTATTCTTTGGAACATGGCGTCCTCGTCTGCTATTCTTATCTGACGGTACATTTTAATGATGTCCGCCACTAATCCAATAGGATGGACTCTCCACCTAAGCACCGTGTGCCTCAAATCCGCCTGCAATGTTGGACCAACCAAAAGTGTATCATTTAAAGATACACCATTACTGTTTTTTTCTGAGGCGTTAAAAACAACACGAAGCTTTGTGGTTGTTTTGTCGTTTCTTATAACAGCATGGTGTGGCATATATACGGCTTCTTCCTTTTTGTAATCATTTTTTTGTACTGGCCTCATGTGTCCTAACTGTAGATATTCATTAATAACTCCTGCATATTGTTCTTTCATGTTTTTGTTCTTTGCTAACCTTCTTTCCAAAGCCTTAAATCTGGTTTCAGCTATGGCTCTTGAATTTCCAGATTTGCGTGGAGGACCTTCATCGCGGAACGGTAGCTTAACTATATACCTTCCATCCTTATCCCTCACGTAGATTCACGGTACAATTCTTCACATCTGATTTCTTCTGGTGTAAATATTTTAATAGACCCAATATGTTCTTCAATTTCCCAGAATCTTTTTAGAATATCGTCTTCTGAGATTTGTATATGCATTACGCTAATGTTCTCTAATTTATTTTCTTTATTTACAGGTCTAACTGCGCCAGATAGGACCCACCCCAACGTAGTATTTTGTGCTATCAACGTACCAGAAGGACTTTTTAATATTCCGCTTTTTATTATACAGCTGTACGCGTCTGCACCTAACAAAATGACGATTTTGTTAGGTTCCCTAAACCCTGGATCGGCGAGCTGTGATTTATTAATTCCCAACCAATCAAAAGTACAGCTATTAACACTTCGCTCAGGTAAATACGACGTAATTTTACTCAACACATAAGCACTTACCTGTAACTTAAAAGTTGGATCTATTCGCGACTGGAGGTTTAAATGCACCATGTACCTAGCGACGCTTGTTCGATGACCTAATCCTGATATTGTTCCATGAATAGGAATTTTATTCAGCCTTAAAAACTGGACTGTGGCCTCAGTAATAAAACAAGCTTGAGAGCCTTGGTCGAGTAAAGCTCTAGCTACCTGGAATTCACCCGTCTTGGACTCGATGTTTACTAATGCAGTCGCTAGTAAAACCTGCCCAGGTACGGAAACTTCGTTGGTGGATAAGCAAGAGACTACCGAATCCGCGCTAGTCGAAGGAATAGGGTTGTCGGTAGCTGTTATTGCTGTTGACGTGTCCTGATTTTTAGTGACTGACGTGTCACCCAGATGAAGTAAAGAATGGTGACGTCTTTGGCAAACCTTACAAGTAGTTTGTTTTTTACAGTTAGCTACGGTATGGTTGCTTCCTAAGCAATTGAAACAAATTTGATGTTTTGCGACATAATCACGTCGAGTTTCGACCGGTTGCTTAGAAAACGCTTTGCAAAAACAGAGTTTATGTGTTTCCGAGCAGTATTCACACCGCATGCCACCATTACTGACCGCTACCATAGCCTTTGGAACATGAGAACTATTTCCCTGATGAATCTTTCTTGGTTCTATGCACTCCAAGGCGCGAAAACGATTTTCCATAAAAATGGTAAATTGTTTGAACGTTGGCAATTCGTTAGAGTCAGGACTACTTATGCTCAATTCCCACTGCTTCCGGGTTTCCAAATCAAGTTTAAAGGTAACGATATGAATAATAATGACGTCCCAGGTGGTCACATCTACATTTAAATTTTTAAGTGCATTGAGACAATCATTCGTTGTATCGAGAAGTTCCTTCAACGAGTTAGCCGACTCGCCTTGCATACGCTTTTGGCCAAAAAGTCGTTTTAAAATACAATTTACTAAGTATTTCTTATTACTATAGCGCTTCTCTACCTGAAGCCAGCATTCCATATAATTTGCGTCTGTTACAGGTGTGTGCCTCACCAATTGTTCGGCTTCTCCGCTTAGATGGCTTTTTAAATAATGCATCTTTTGTACATTGTCTAAACCGTTATTATTATGAACAAGAGAAACGAATAAATCTCGAAAGGTTGTCCACTCCGAATATTTACCCGTGAAAGTAGGGATTGAGATCTTAGGTAATTTTACAAAAGTATTTGATTTGAACGCACTATTACTGGAAGAACTCGTATCCTTAACAGACTGCTCTACAGGTTTATATTTACTAAGTGTAGATTTTAGCAAACATTTATATGTGATGTATGTATCTTCTGTACAATCATATAAATCAATCAACTTCTGAACGTTCGTTAATGTATGAAGTTCATGAAGTTTGGTGTTATTTTCTTTAAATAGGCCCCAATCCTTTTCCAAAAGTTCCTGCCTTGCCTCAATATAATCCACAGTTAACCTATCCTTTGGACTCTTTTTAAAGTTAGATAAGCCTCTTTGGATTACACCCTGAAGGTCCTTTAAAACATTTATTAAACCTTCCATTTTGTATAATCACAAATATTAACAAACGATAAAATATAAACAATTAACAGAAAAATATAAACTGTGTAAAAGTTGATTTAAAATTTTATAGCCAAACAAAACGTTCATGAATTTTCTAAACATGTAAATAAATCATAGAATATGTTTGCACTCGCTATTTAAAATAAACTAGAAACTATGTGGCTAAAATATGTGATACAAATTTTCTAAGTGTAAGATCGAATGATTACTCGTAAGAAATTTTACAAGTGTTTTATAATCACCTTCTAGTCGGACGGAAATCGGGCATGGATTCCCCGTTCCGTCGTTTTTAATAAAACTATTCTAAGTCCTAAAACTAACATGCACACACAATAAAGAAAACACTTAAATTCTACAAAGTCCAAGATATCTTCTAAATTATTCTAAGTTAAAGTTCTGATTGTAATAAAGTTCAAAGTCGATGGGAAGCTAACTTGACTTGCACTTTGCTGAATATATAAAAATAATAATGTACTCACAGTTTGCACTTAATGAACTCACACACGATTTGTAACATCCAAGTGGCGCCCTCTGGCGGCGACCACGATGAACTGCGTGGCGATGTTTCCGCTGACGTCACGTAACTAAAATCGGCGCTTGCGCCGACTGTTAGTGTATCGGTGTAAAAGCGCCCTCTACGGCTGCTTCTTGCTAAATCCGCTGCTGGCAACACCAGTGTTAGGGGCCACGGCTGTAGCTGACTGATGTCGTTACCGCTGCTAATGCGGAGGAACGTGTACTCTTTTGCAGCGATCCACTGCGAGTATCACGTGTAGCGGGCCAACGGTGGCACACCGCTTGTAAATCAAAAATACTGCCCAATCGATCCCGGTTCGATGGACCAATGTTCATTACCGACCAGTGGTAATTAAGAGGTTGTCCTGTTATTGTGTATACTAGTAAGGGCCGTAAGATCAATCGTAGTTTAAACCACGGAATAGAGTTTAATCCCCCGTCTTCGATTGTTTCCTAAGATCAATCGTAGTTGATCGACCATAGACAGTTTAAACTAACGATTATTTTAAACCAACCCAACGGTCCGGTTAAACTCCCACGTGTGGATTAAACTCTGTCTGTTGGTTGGTGTTTCTTTCAATATGACTGCCCGGTTGTAAAATGTTTTGTAACAGTTTGCGTACCTGATAATTTTTTTGTGCCTATTCGTTAAGTTGTGAAGTTGCTTTGTTGCATTTTGTTGTTTTTGTTTTTGTCGTGGTTTGATTTCTGGCATATTCCAGAAGTACTATTGAAATCTTCGGCTAATTTTGTCCAAGTTTCCTTCTATAACTGATTATTTTACAACAACAGTTTTTTATTGTCCAAAACATTGGAATATCTTTTGACTAAAGTAGTTAATAAATCTATTTCGAAAATCATAAAGTTAGGCGCCCTCGTTTTTTAAATTACAGTATTTTTTTAAGATTTCTATTACTACCACAGCAAAAAACAAACAAACAAATACCACGCACGGACCACACACAACAAGCTACGAATAGGGGAAGTAAACAAAAATCAACAAAAACTCAAAACTCAAATGTCAAACAGACTAAACATTGCCATTATTTTAATGAATGAATGAACAAAATTCGAAAAAACGAATGAATGTTGCCATATGAACAAGACTAATCGAAGTTTAGCTGATCTGTTCATATTTTGCACTTAATCTTATGACAGTAGATTAAACCATGGATCAAACTTTATCGATAGATTTCGAAAACTGTAGTTTAAACTGGTTTTGATCTTACGGCCCTAAGGGATTTGAATGAAACCTCAACTGTATACTGTTCTAAGCTGGTATATTTGCACTAAACAATTTTTTGACCCTACTAAATCTTGGTAACGAAACCATATCGCGATGTAATTCGACCTCAACGCCATCTATCGAGCTCGATGACAACTTTGGTTTTCGCTACGATCTTTTATGATTTCGAACACAGGGTACTAATAACAAAAATCTATTTTTAACTTTTTTGTCTGTCTGAACAAAGTCGAATCTCCTCTAAGCAACAAAAGTGCGCTTTAATGGATTCGTTCGTTATTCCAGTACTAACCCACAAAGAATAATAGTTTCTTTATAGTTCTTAAAATAATAAACAATACGCCTGCACCCCCGGATAACATTCAGCGACATCGAGATCCAAGCGAAGATGGCGGGATGAAGCTTGACGCTTACAGGACGAATTCGTCTATAATAATTAATTAATTAAAGTAACCTCAATTTATTTATAATTTAAAAAGAACTTTTATTCCAACTACTTGATTACTTAATTATAAATAGTTAGTTTTACAGATAAAACATGCTGTATTCCATAGAAACATTCTAAAATGATATCTTCATATTTTAAGAAAAATGTGGACTTATAAATCTTGACAAATCTCAACGTAAAGTGACGGGACTTACAAAACGTGTTTTCCTTTTAACTAAATTGTCGCGATATCAGTCATGTCCGCTCATATAAAACGCCTCACGCTATTTATTTTCTTGGTTCACGAAAATTATTCTTTTTAATTTTTTCGCTCAACGTGGTGGGAGGGTCTGAAGCTTGGTAACACATTCACGTCACGTCGACCCTTTTCATAAATTCCTTTCTTAAAACATTGTGGTGCGTCAACATGGTAGAATGAATAAAAACGACACCGGTTGAGATTTCCTCATGAATCGTATAATTTCGTAATTCTTGAATATTCCCCGTCGAATCCAACCGGGCTGTAACAACTAGAATGTTTTTACAACCTCATTAAAGATGTTAACTGGCGTTTTATGTTTGAAAGGATTCTTTGCTTCAGGCTTACAACGGAATACTCGTTAACAGCCACTTTAGGTGGGTTATCAATTTTTTAATGCTAACTTTGCTGTGCTTTCACTTGGGCTGGCCAACAAAAGTTTTTTTTTATGATATACTTTCGCTTACTCCTCATTGCCTTTATAAACGGAGTACTAATTTAGTTATAATCTTCATTTGTTTTACTTAAACGCTTGACTATTCCTATTTGTAATAAAAATACAAAAAAAAAAACGAATTTATGTTTTACTAGCTGACTCGACAGACGTTGTCCTGTCAATCGGTTTTTCAATTTTTTCACCGTATGAACCTTTCCTGGACTTCCACAAATATTTCAGGACCAAAACTAGCCCAATCGGTCTAGCCGTTCTCGAGTTTTAGCGAGACTAACAAACAACGATTTATTTTTATTATACAGGAAAATTAGAAAAGTACCCAAAACCTTTTAATCTGGATTTCGTATCATCAGCCTGTGTAACATTTGTTCTACGACTTTGACCTCAGCTAAATAACGTAGCCAAAAACGTTTTGTTTTGTTTTTTGAAGTCTGTAAAATTTACGTATACTTACTACGCGCGCGCGCACCCATATGATAGCGAATATGATGTAGGTAGTAGGTAGGCTAATGTAAGTACAGGCAATGCAAAATTTAAAGACAAATATCTATTTATTTGTCAAGTGCGTTTTTTTTTTTTATCCATTGATAGGCATACGTTTGACCACGTATGTATAGAAAAACAAATGTTTCGTATTTTGAAAAGTCGTAGAACCAATGTTGTTCAGGGTGGTTATATTTACAAAGTGAGGATTAAGTGGTTTTGGGTATTTTTTCAATTACTTTTTTTTTTAGAAGAATTCAAGTACCTCTGATTCATTGTAACCCAAAAGACTGTGTAGAGAGAGACATACACAATAGAATCCAGGCAGCCTGGCTGAAATGGAGGTCGCTGTCTGGCATCCTATGCGACTCCCGTATGCCGAATAAAGTCAAGGGTAGTACACATTGCCCTTGACAATAAAAGGGCAGTAAGACCTGCCCTACTGTATGGATCTGAGTGCTGGCCGATAAGAAAGACGGATAAACAAAAAATTCACACCACAGAAATTAAAATACTACGCTGGTCCAGTGGAGTTTCAAAAATAGATAGGATAAGAAATTAATATATACGGTACGGTATAAACGGATTTCACTACGTTTGTCATGTATCTTAGTGACTTTAAATCTATAAAGTCACTAAGATACATGACAAACGTAGTGAAATCCGTTTGCGCTGGTACGGACACGATGAGAAGAGGTGATGACCATGTAACTAAAAGCGTTATGAACATAGTAGAAGGAAAAAGAGGCCGTGGACGACCACCAATAACCTGACTTCAGACCATCAAAAACGACGTACTAGCAAGCGGACTAACGCACCTAACCAGACAACCCACAACCGTACTGTGTGGCGCAAAAATACTAGGAGGGCTGACCCCAAATAAATTGGGATAAAAGCCCGGAGAAAGAAGAAGACTCTGTATAGATTTGTTTTTGTTTTAACTAAAAAAGGTAAACTCTCGGAAACAACGTAAATAAAATCAAATCGTGACCCATTCAAAGCTAAAATAAAAGTAAAAAAAAAACTAACATGTCACCAAAGACCAATGTTATAAAATCAAAACATTGTATTAGTTTGCATTGAAATTGTTGCGTCCACAATTCGAAACGGAACACAAACCGTGAATAAACGTGGAACAGTTGTAACGCGCAACTGAATAAATTGAATACAGATCGTAACTTCAGGAATTTTAATGGAAATAAGCGAAAAATTGCAAAGCAAAGCAAATTCGAATTCCGAAAGGTATTGGATGAACATTTTTGAGCAATATTTCCTGAGGCCCATTGGGTAAGTCCGAGATTCATAAAGTAGGACGAAATGTAGGAATTCCTGGAACGTAACTTAGGTCTGGTCATAAAAGTTTGTCAAATTCTTTTGGGACTTGAGAAAAGAATTTTAGTTTGGATTTTTTAGATTATCACAAAAAGATAAAAGTTTTGGACTCAGAATTAACGAGGAAAGGTATCAAACACGCTTGCTTTAATTTTTAATGAGATGGTTCTGGCTCTGGCTCTCTGATTGGGTTTGGGATACACAAGTTAATAGAACGTACCTACGTTGTACGACGTATCCAGCTGACTAAAAAATAAAGGTAGTAATTATTAAAAAAAAAAATAACCCTGGAAAGATAATCTACGTCCTATAAACTTCAGTACGTCTTTGAGACGTATCGTCGTATATATTAAGCGTGGGTCAAAATAAAATTATATTTCTTAACACTCGGGAGAGGCCGCCCTTGCAGTGGGTATCTAAATCATCTCAAAATCTTCTAGGCGAGACAGACCAACTTCAGGCACTCATTGCATGGAAATCTTTGCCCAGCGATCCCTGTGCATGCCGTGCTGCTGACGTGACCCACCTAATCCACCGCCAACCACCTAATATTTGAGCCTGGTAGCCACCTTTTTGGCCACGTCTATCTAATCATCCCTTATATGTTTTGGAGCGCAACTTGGTGTATTCGATCAGTTTTTATTGGAGCATGAACTGTAGTTCCAGAGCTGTGTGGGCTAAAAGGACTTTGCCGGTGGTAAATCGGAGGTCTGTCAGCCTCTTCTTGCAGACTTCAATGCCTTTAGTCTTCCATGAGGCGGCCAGTGTCTTAAATAATATATCTCCTCAAGAGAACTGGTAAATAATATTGGAGAACAGGGGTCACTCTCATAATAATGCCTTCATTGCAAACATCAATACAGCTGTCGCATTGTAAGTGTAGGAAATTGGATACTAACTTCATCATCACTGATTTCTTAATACATCTTTTTATTAATTTGTTTAAATATTTAGTTGAAACAGTCTTTGTACAAGCCAAATTAAAATTCAATTTTTCAAAAAAAAAAAACATACCCACTGTACCTAGTGACCTCGTATTACTAGAGGTGTCCTCGTATTACTAGAGGCGTTTCGGTAATTAATAGAGCCTTTGCAAGATTTTAACATCTCTTTTCTTTTGGACATTTGAAGCATGTCAGGGTAGCTGCATTTTTGTTACATGTCTCTTTCAATAATATTTTTCGGAAAAAGAGCACTACACAAAATGGTCTGGTAATTGATGATAGTGACGCCATATTGTCTCATTGTTTGATCTTTCAATAGTGCTAAAATAACAAATATTTTCCTTACAATAAGCAACTAACTAACTAACAAAATAAGCAACTAAACTTACTCATAATTTAGTGTAAATTATGAGTAAGTTTAGTTGCTTATTTTGTTCTTATTTTTAAACAAGAAAATTTGTTAGAAACTGTTTGTACCTTTGTATATCCAAAATATGCAGAAGTTATTAAAAAAAATATATTCCCTACTTTTTGCCGCAACCAAAAGGCTCGAGCAGCATGTGCGTGCGGTATCTGCAACTGACACATGATGATTATGAACAAAACAGCAGCGTGACATGGTGTATGTACGCATCCCTCACCCCGCGCCGTCACTTATTACAAATGATTTTTACCAGCACTGCGTAAATTGTAACATTTTAATTTCATTCAATGAAATTTCAAATGAAATGCAATTTAATTCTTAAAATCATGCTTAAGTATAATTACACCGGGTAATTAGTAGTAACATTTAAATTCGTAACCATGATTTTGTAAAACATAAATATAAACAAAATGTTTAAATTCATAAAAATACACCTTTAAACAATTAAACATAGCTAAACTCAACAAGTTAAGCTAGCTTTCCAAGCCAACATCAATGTCGTGAATTAATTTCGGTACATAAAATAAATGCCCAGATAAATGACCAAGGGCAGAAATTTATGGGCACTTATTGGGATTTTTTCCAATTTGGCAAAAATACCTGGGCATTTGCCCATCTCTAGTCGTGAATAATTCTAAGGGAGATAGGAAGGAATGAGAAGCTATTTTGGAGTAGCCAGCATGTTCATGCTTTTATGTAGGACCACCTATTTATGAAAAACTTTAGATTTTTAAATCTTTCTAATTATTGAGCTCAATATTAAAGAACAACGGAATTAATTGAAAAAATTAAGATAAAATAATTTCAGTTTCAGTAAAAATATTATGTGCTTGACTGTTGACATAACTCTTGGAGTCATACTGTCATTGATTAACTATAACTGCGTTTGCTAATTGGGCAGTTAAGCTTTTACGATAATATTTAGACGATAATTATGTACGGACGCCAGTACATCAAGTCATACTAAACTATCAAATTTTCCCAATTGAATAATGAACCTTAAAATTTTTGTAATAAAGTTGAAAGTCTATCAAAGAAATTTGACTGATGGTTGTAGCTTGATATGCTGGTCTCTGTACTTAAAAGTTACAGTTTTATTCAACTTGTATTGCTTACAAAACTACTATGTTTACATTGTAGAACTAAATAGAAAATATACCCCCCTTATGGTGTAGTCGGATAAAAATACGATTATTTTTGTTGTACGTTGCACATCAACTTCTGAAAATCTTCTCTTTTCACATAAACTTTTTATATTTGTTGAGTAGGTACCTTCCATTATTTTACGAAATAAAGATATTTTATATTATTGTACGGCGATAATAAAGCGTTTCAAGAGCGTCAAAATTACAGCACTTTGTCACACTCTAAAGAATAGTTTCTTAAAGAAATGTTGGTACTACGCATTTCACTTGATCCATACAAGTCTTACATCTTTTTCAATGCCTGTAGCATACTTCAAAGTGTCTTCAAGTGCTAGACGCCTCTTGAAAGGTCGACCGTCAGTCACTGACGCGCCATTTTTCTTTTTTTTTATCTTTTATTCGTTCTGCACCTTTTGTTCAGATTTAACGTTCACAAAACTGTTTTTCTATGCAAATAGTGAAAGAGTTTGTATAAAATGTATGGGATTCGAATTTTAAATCGATTTGTAAATGGAATATTTGTTTTTTTTCGTGTTATAATAATAAAGATCAGATTTTAAAGGTTTATTTTTTCTATAAATAAATTACTGAGAATATTTTTACAGTTTGGATAAAAAAAACACAAGCTTATAGCCAAAATGGCCGTTATATGAATCAACATTTTTGTAAAAGTTTTTGAGTAGGTTTTGTTTTAGCTCCAAAATAGCTAGTAATAGTTTAGATGTATCCGACCTGACTAACGCAAGACAAGAAAATGTAATGATATTTCGCATACTTATATTTAAATAAAAGAAAGGTCACAGAAACGAAAGTTCATCAAAATCTACAAAAAAATCGTCTTCTTAAAAATTAAAAATAATAAATTTGTTTTCGTTTTTCGCCAAGAAACATTAATTTTAATGATGTACCGTGTTTTAAGAGCAAAATAACTAAGGAACACCCACTCCTAAACAAGTTTACGATTTTTATGTCAGGTCGAATAAAAAAGGAATTATGCTAAACCCTGATTTACTACGTTTCCCTTAACGGCCGCCTGTGACACCGAAATGTAATAAAGTGACAATTTGAAGTTAAAACTTTTTACAGAGACATTAAACTTTTTAGAACGGGTTCTGTTAATTTTAAATGGGTCAACTTTTTTAGGGCCAAAAAGGTAATTAAAGTAACCTACCATCTTAAATGTCCTGTTCATCTTTAAATCAATATTAACACGAAAAAGAACAAAGGTCGCAACGGCCAAGATTATGCCCGTCGAGCATAGATTACTTACATTAGGATTTTTTAAATTGATTGCCTACACCAATAATAAATTTATGTGCATGAAGAATCGACATTCATTCCGGTCAATGTGGCGACACTTGGGGGAGGCCTATGTCCAGCAGTGGACGTCTTTCGGCTGAAATGATGATGATGATGATGATTCATGTTTTGAGCTATGTTAACAGGTTTTAGACTATAACGCCTTAGTAACTTTCTAAGTTAGTGTATCCTTTCACAGGATAACAGTTTAATAAAACACTGTATGTTACTAACACAAATTTTGATTTGTTTAACAAACTACCTGTCATGTTATCTCTTCGCCACCACTTGACTGATCGATTAGCATAGAATGCCTGTGGCATAAAGAACGCATTTCTACATATGTGGATGAAGTTAAAAAAGGAAACGTTACTGGTCGGTGTGATAGTATTCCGCTAACACCTCCCTCGGCCAAGCATCACAGCGCTCCATCATCATGTTAATAGCAAAAGAAGACCAATTTGCGTCGAGCGCAATCTCATTGTTTTTGATTAAAATTATTATTGTTCTCTTTTATTCGCTATCCCACTCTTCACTGGCGTTGAGACATGAATCTAGAACGTTTTTCAAGCGACTAATATACGTAAATTTTATTAAATGGCGCGCACCCGGTAATGAAATGAAAATTAAATTAATTTTATTGTTTGGAAACTGGAGTTTTTTTTATTTTAGGATTTTCGCTGCTGTGTCACTTCGTTTTAGGAGGTGGTTAATAGCGCAGGATTAATGAAGGCAAATATTTTGATATTATTCTGAGGTAGAATTAAAATAAAAACTAACATAAATCTTTTGTACAACTTTGTAGAGGTAATCCGAACTTACTAATCAAAATAAGTACACCGGTACATTGTACATAATATATAATAATATAATATGTGGGGACATTTTCACACACGGCCATCTGACCCCAAACTAGGGAGACCCTGTACTATGGGTGTCAGACAGCTGATATACATACACAAATACATTTTTTTTTTGTAAATACATACATATATAGATAAACAACACCCAGACACAAGGCAAACACAAGTGCTCAAGTGCACATGTTTATATTGAATCGTTGTTGTAGTGTGTTTTATTGTCTCTTTCAATATAAAAAATAACCTACTATTAATTTTACGAAATAAGACAGGTTCAATGTAAAGACATGAAAAGGTGTGTAATTACTATCCCCTGAACTATTTTCCATAAAATCTAAAAGATTCTGAAACCTTTTACTTAAAACAGTCACATTTCCATTCATAATATCACTCTGTACCAAACGATTCAATTAACGTCCATAGTTAAATATGACGCGAGCAGATTCAATACCAATTTATGTTATATACCTACATCTACATAGATATTACAATCTCTAGAGCGGTGCAGTCCAATATTTGTGGAAATGGACTCCCGCGGGCATTCTCTGTTAGTACGTGGTCTAAATTCTGAACGCAAACGCATCTTGCCTTTTGTGGACGCTTCTTGTGAATATCAAGTACTTGGTCACGTCCCAATTCTAATTTCTTCATAAATCTATGTGCGGGCAGCGAAGGGAATCGGATTGTATTGAGATTCACTAGATTCAATGTTCTGTAGAGTTTTTATTTGAGATTTTTCATTTTTCTTAAGATAGGTTACGTTTTCTACTGCGTTTAGTAAAACTTTTATTGGTTTTTAGGTCTTGAATATTACAGTATTTTGTTTTATTCTTTAGTGTTGTGTTTGTGATTTATGATGTCAAACTTTCTAGCGGTGACATGACTTTATACGAACTTCAGTGTAATGTCAAAAGTATATACGAGAAATGTACGTAATTGGACGCCAAATAAAAAATAGTGTACTATAAAGACTTTGCAGTAAACAATAATCACCGTGTCACCGCCAGGAATTATTCTTTCTAGCGGGCGCTATTTATATTTCACTAAGTAGTATTCCACTTTTAGACTTTGTTAAGAACCAAGAAAAATGTACGAAAAGTGTATGTTCAATTTCTATAACAGTTTGGGTATACATATAAACTCGTAAGTATTGTTAATAAAACATTCGATTATAAATAATTATTTACTTTTCAATCATCTTCCTATGTGCATCAATAAATGACACGTAATTGCCTTGGCAGTTGATCTTGATACTTTTTTGGCTGAATCGTCAAAATATGTAGTTCCTCAATGTAATCCACTAGGTAGTTGCCAGTGCAATACCCCGCCCCTCACCCCCGCTGACACGTGAAGAATGTTATCCTTTTCAGATATATGAATCGGAGAAACCGACCTATACCACTACCTAAATCATAAAGAATCATGGCGAGATTCATACAATCATTTGTATGAAAAAAAAAGTAATTTATAGGGTTTAAAATAGTTTCCAATGTAAAGAAAATATTACCAGGAGCAGATTGATACACTTAGCATATTTTTAAACCCCCGCAAAATTAAAATATTACGAAATGAAAATAACACTTTTTCGTTTCATGTCGATGCCCATTTGGTGTTTATAAAAAAAAGAAAGTGACAAGCGATGGTAACGGATATATAAAATTGACAGACAAGTGATGTGACAAGTGTGTGGAAAAAAATTATCAATTTTTGTGATATTATTTCCCATAAAACGATGCAATTTCAATTTAAGAACTGCGAAAAGGCGTCTGTCAGTGTCACTGTTACTGTCAGTCACCGTTTCATTCTGAAATAATGAGCTTTTCGTCAAACTTAGTAACTTTTTTTTGCGGGGTTTTAAAAATATTGTAAAGTCCTGAAGATATTCTTTAGGTACCCAAGAATATAAGAATTAGAATTTCACCTTCTCTAAACATCTTCATTTTTTTTTGTACAAATCCTGCCATGATTCTTTCAACACAATTAGGTAAAACGACAATTTTATTAGCCTAGGGTATTTTAGGAACAGTCACATATGTTGTAAAATCTTGTATTACGTATAATACTAACAAAGCTTTTAAATAGTGTGTATTATTAACACTAAATGAATGTAGGTGTGAAATAAAGAAGAAACCATTTTTTTCTAGCTGTTTTATTAGCTATAATATTATACTTATTACATTCCGTGCCTTTTCCTGTTGTTTCCTTGCCTTGGAAAACACGTAAAACTGTTGGTTGTGGCTGTCATTCGTCGATCTTTGGCAGTCGTTATGGGTAGTCAGAAGCCAGAAAGTTTGACAACCAGTCTTACCAAGGAGTATCATGGTATTCGGTGACAGGCTGTTCATGTAAAACACAGGTAATCAGCTACATCGGATTATACTAGAAGCCGACCCCAACATAGTTGGAAAAAGGCTAGGCAGATGATTATATTTATTATGTTAGTATAGATACAGTGGTCTAATAATAGATATTCTCATTAGTAGAGACAAATTATCGATAGAAATAATAATGTAGGTAAACAATCATTAACATCATAGCTGATAAAAAGTACCTACTCATTGTAAAATTGCTACCTATAAAGCCTGAATTTAGACGAATAAGGTTTTCTGTAAAAAAAATTGACAATAATTAGATCAACCCTTACGAAATGAATAAAATACAAAATAATTTATAAAATTTACAAGTCCAATAACGTAATCTTATAGTAAATGTGTAAATGTGTGTGTGTGTGTTATTAGTCTGTAAGCTTTCCTAAAATAAAATAAATAAACTAGCGACCCGACCCAGCTTCGCATGGGCCTTCCTCGATAAATGGACTATCCAACACAATAACAATTTTTCAATTCGAACCAATAGACCCTGAGATTAGCGCGTTCAACCAAACAAACAAACAAGCTCTTCAGCTTTTTAATATTAGTATAGATTAATGACTAGCATTTATTTCATTGGCAAAAGCTATTTATTTATTTATAGATACTTCATGCTACTTACATACCGTTACTTATTGTTTGGACACAGAATAATTAAAAACAGTGGCCATCCTTATTTTCAATAGTTATGTATGGGATGACAGCTCCCAACTATAATAGATAGACTAATATCTTAATTCACAATGACTTAATGACTATCATCATATCAACCTTTAGACAGACACCCATTGCTATGCATAAGTCTCTCCCAAGGGGGGTTCAGCCGTAATCGCCATGCTTGGCCAATGCATGTTGGCGATCGCAATAGGTGTTATGGTACTCAGAAGGATGCTGCTGCCCATCCTCTGGTCAATATCCCTCTGTCGCCTGCTACGACACCCACGGGTACAACCGGGATTATAACTAGTAAGTAGGTATAACAACCGGGGCTGACTTATAACTAATATTGATACACAATTCTCTTTAAAATACTTCGTGTATTGGGAATTGTTTAGTTATATTTTATATTTATATGTTGACCTGACAGCCCACACGTTGAACATAAAGACCTTCAGGGTAGATGACACCATTGACCAAAAAATCCAAGAAAGAACTTCTTATAAAAATACTTGTTTTTAACCCTAAAAACCCGATTAATTCTCAATTTACTATACAATTGGATTTTCAGTCACTTTGAAATCAATACATTGTTTGTCAATTGAATTGGCAAATGACTACCTACAAGTGACGTCATAAGTATAAATTGCCATACAAAATCTACGGGGAAATCGCGTTTTGACAGCTCATTAAAGTATGTAAATGAATTGGTGACGTCATTTACCCAATAGGGTATTTTACTCTATACGAGAAAAAATCTGTAAATATGTTAATGAGACAGTGTAGGCAATGAATCGGAAAATGTAAGTTTTAGTTCATAAAATAACAAAATAATTTATTAAATTAAAATTTAAGTTTTCAGTATTTTTAATCTGTTATAAAACACCATGAAATAGTAGCGGCCATGTTATTACGCCGTACGGCTGTGTAAACAAAAAATTGTCAATTGTCAATCAACCGATTGGCGTATATAGGCTTTGTACTTTCATTATTTTCGTAACCAACGTAATTTTTTAATTATTACACCTATTACAAAATATGCTTTTAATTATTTTTAAATTATATACAATTATCATATTTATTATGAGCGCATTTGATACAAAACGAACTGACGTCATTTTCGCTGGGCAATATGGCGTCCAGTAAGAGGCATTTTCGTCAAACTACTCGCGAAATTTGCAAAATTTAAAATTTAGATGCATTTTTATGGCACTTATCGATTGAATAAAAATTTTCTGATTTTTTTGGTGGCATATTAGCATTACAGAATTTCATTGAGATACTTTTCAAAAATGGGTGTAATACCCTATTCTAAAAGAGTTTTTCTCATAATCATAACCAATAAAAAAATAAGTTTGTAATTCTCTTTTCAGCCAGAGTCTCTACAATACTACCAACAGAAAACTTTATCTCTAGTACCAGCACTCAACGTAAGTCCAACAGAGGTTGCGACTTTGTCACTAAGAATGAAAAACGCGTCAGCAGTGCACGTCGACTAAACGTTTCAAAGAACTTCACTAACCCTTTCAGATTTCTTTCAGTTGTAGTTAGGATGGCTACACTTGTAGCGGTTTGAAAGCGGTTGAACATTCTGGCCAAAATACTTTAATTATTATTTAGGGTTTTTATGAATGGTCAAAAATCAGACAAAATTCGTTCAAAAATACTAATATTCAGACGTTTTACTGAATTAATTTCTTAAAAAAGTTCATTTTTTATTAAATAGAAACCTAGATATAAACCCCAAGATACCTGTGTGATCGAAATATTTGGAGAAACATTTGTTATAATCACGTAAGAGCGTTTGTATGGGGATCACGACTGTTTGGCCGTCTTAATAAACATAGAGTAAAAACGCGGTGTCTGTAAAATACCTTACAAATAAGGTTTCGCCGCTAAAGGACTGACTTCTTTTTTCGTTTCGTTTCAGAAAAATGAAGTAAAATAATTTTCTTTATGAAAATGAAACGTCTTTAATGTGAATAAAATAAAGTCACAATTACACTTAAATAAAAATGGTAAAATAATTACATATACATAATGAAAGCTCAACTATCAACTAAATAATAAGACTCCAATTTAAGTAACCAAATAAAATCTGTTATTTTGTAATTACCTACTTTATTTTCCAGTAGATTTGCCCGCGGCTTCGCTTACGTGGTCTAAGTATAACCCAAAAGTACCTATAGAAGACGAATCCTCAAAGTGAACAAAGTTTTCTATAAAAGACCGCTTAATTATAAACTAATAAACTAGCTCAAATATTTATGAATTAGTATTTTTATTTGTATTCTTTATTCGACGTCGCATGACCTCAATTAAAATTTCTTAATTAAGTAAATTTTTAGGGGAATATAATATCGTGGCAATTACTGGCTTGTTATTCTATTTAAATGGAAACATAAAGAGGCAAATTATGTTATAGTTTTTTGTAAGAAATAATATTCGCTTCACTTGAATATATGCCTACATAATTATTATAATCTGTGTTACAGTAGGTAAAAATATACATCTTTCTTCACAGACGACGTTACGATCAGCGAAATATATTATCATCTTCTTGTTCATTGTACCATGTTACTTGGGCGCAACATGTTTCCTTCTTCCATTCCGTCCTGTTAACCGTCATGCTTTCACTGACTCCCTGTTCATTCACATTATTCTTCACACAATCCACCCATCTTTTCTTTGGCTTTACTCTACCTCTCCAACTCCATCCATTTAACTTAATATTCATAACTCTTTTGGTCACATAAATTTCATCTCTTCTCTTCACATGTCCCTATCAAGACAAACGATTCACTTTTAACTTTTCTGTCACTTGCACCACTTAGAAACATCCTCTAGTATATTCTTATTTCAACTTTTCCATTCTGGGTACTCCACACTTTCATCTCAACATTCTGATCTCCGCTACATGCAATCTTTTTTCATCCATCTTCTTCACGGCCCAACATTCCAAAATATTATAACAGGAAAAATTACAGTAATTATAACAGCAGGGCTATTCTGTAAAAATCTTAGTCAGGGAATTTAGAAGTGGGAGGGAAGGAGTGGGAGGTCAGAGGATTTAGGAGGAAGTGAGATTGAGGTGAGCTGTTATAGATATGCACCAAAACAGATTTTTACAGAAAATCACTGAGTTGGAGTAGAATTAATGTTGCTGCATCATAAAAATATTTTCGATTGAACAAGATTTGATAATGTGCATCAAATGCAACTTTTTACCTATCCCATTATCGAACTTAAGAATACCAAGTGTTTTAGAAATGATAAAAAATGAATTGAAACCCTACACAATTTACGAGTAATTAAAGCTGCAATATGGATAATAAAAGAAAATCGCTCGTATTAAAAGCTTTAGGATTTAACGCTACCGAAACATTACTCATGGAAATAAAAATTAAATTACATACAGTTATTGTTTCATTATTATTTTCCGTTCTATTGTACAATATCGTTAAGTTAGTTTTAATCCTTTCGTAATATCCAATGCATGCATGCATTTCAAGTCCAGAAGAAAAAAGCACGCTCCAATTTAATGTAACTTTCCGTTAATTTAAGATTTTATTGCTCTATAAATTATCAAAGTTTCCACCCATTAGAACGTAGAAATAACGGACCGTTTTTTTTTCAAGTTTTTCTCCCTTTATATTATTATTCCCTTCGCTCATGAGACTGTATTTTTTGTAATTAGAAAAGTACGAGCAATTAAAACTTTTATAATTGTCGGGATGGGGGGAATTGTAAAATTTACTTCGTCGTGAACAATGGCCAGCCGGCATAGACAATAAAAAAGGCGGGGGATATTAAAAACTTTCCTAATTAGAAGTGGAAATAGAGTGACGTGAGTTCAATGCATCGTTAAGGACTTGCCCTTGATGTATGAGTCAATTTAGGGGAGTTAATGCCGAGTTCTTTAAGAGTTTATTTCTGATAAGTAAGTTTGCGTGATTATTCTTTTGTTGGAATGAGAAAAAGAGTTTTAAACAAAAGAACAGACAAAGAAGCTGCTTGTTCGTTAGAGGAACGAATGATAATTGTATTAGGTATGTGTACCGTATTCACTGTCTGTCCTCGTATAAATAATGTTTGTCAAAGATAAATACTTGGTACTATAACTTAAAGTCGAGTTTTGGTTCGTTCGGGCTAATATTCGGAACAACTCGTCCGATTCTGTAAATTATTTCGTTAATAGGAAGCTTATTTATACGTTATCCCTGAGTGAAAAAGTAAAAAATCTACGCGGACATAGTCGCGGGCAAATGATAGTGAGATAAGTATAGAAGAAGTTCCTAAACCTTTTAATCGACTTTTACTCGGGGCGACAGAGTTAAAGTCGATTAAAATGATTACTTTTGGGGCCCGAGTCTGGCCCACAACACAGCGCAAAAGTTTAGAAAGAACATACATACTCGTATTATATACACGACGTAGGTAATTTTGAACAAAAACCTTGATACTGCCGTCATTATTTTCTACCCTCCATACGTATCAGATGGCTTCATTAACTTTCCTTTAACATTTGCGTTCCAACCCACATTTTTCCACCTTAATCTCAATGAGAAAACGTTCCTCGGAAATCGTAAAATTGAGTGATATCACGTATAAATCAAACACGCAAATGAGGAGAAAGGTAAAAAATCAGCTATTAAGCCAGTCAGTTGGAAGATCAAGACAGTGTGTTGATTCATGGCGCTCATTTGTTTTTTTTTTTTGCTGTACTTAGCTTTAGATTAAGGCAGTGTTGCTATGTGAGAAATTTGGAATAAAGTTTGTTTACAAATTCAATTTTCAAATTCAAATTCAAAATTCAACACCGTGCATCTTTTACGGTCATGATTATGATCTTCAAATGAGCACAAGTCCAGTCATTCCGAAGTCATACTCGAATACTACCTAGGTATTTTAAACGATAAAGTTTGTGTGGATGGAGAAATGAATAATACGCAAAAAATTGTTACGGGCAGCGTCATCAACTGGGTGGTAGGGGGTAACCAGTTGAAGATGCTGTCTGTACATATAAATAGATATTATATTCATAATATTACCTATATATATCTTAACAGTTTATTTTTTGTTTGTTTTTTTTTGTTCCAGTGGGATGACAAAGTCTAAGCAGACGAAGTCGAGGGCAGAAGTTAGTCATCCCATACATTTCCAAATCAAATGGTTTTAGATGCTTATACTTACCAAATGGTTACCCGAACTTTACCAGATAGACTATCCCATTTTCGCGACCACGACCTTTCTTTCTATTAAACTTTAAATATAAATATATATGTTGAAAACATGAGTGGGATTATGGAGTGAAAATGTCGTGATGGCCTAATGGTTAAGGCCTTATAGGCCTCTCATGCACGAGGTTGTGGGTTTAAAACCGGGCAAGTACCAATGTGACTTTTTCAATTCATATGTACTATCGTGGTCACACCCGCCTGACCACCACTAAGTTCATTTTTGCTTGCACTCAAAAGATGGAAGCGCTCTCTACCCCGTCCCGTTGACTTCGCAGGCGCCAAGGGATTTTTTTTTAACTGAGCTGGCGGGATAGTCCTCGATAGTACTTTCTAAATTTATCTTGGACATCATTGACATCGGTGAAACCTGGACTTATAATTAATATAAGTCTGAAATCGCCAATCTGCCTTGAGCGCACGTGGTGATCAACGCTTGTGCCTTCTCTGTATAAGAAGAGACCTTTGCCCTGCAGTGACACAAATAGGCTGGTATTATTATTATTATTTTATTATGAGTGGGTGTCATTATCCATGAATGCAAATACTATGGGACATTTTTTTATCCCTTGTCACATTAGGATGCCGAACCCAAATGGACCTATTTACTCTGGTCAATTCACGATTAACTTTTCAGTTTACGATTTAAAATTGTATAGTGCTAGATAACATGAATATTTATTTCAATGTTTTGTAAAAGAGAATACCTACTTAAAATTAAAGCTTGAATAATAACTATTATTTCAAAGAACTGCGTCAGAAGGATTAAAAAAGTAATTGTATCAAACGCTTCTTTGTAGTTTTGCAAAACAAAGATGGAAACTTGTTGAAAGTGAATCAAAGTGAGAAATATGCTATTTGTAGCTAGGCAGACTTCAGAGAAGGTATTTTCTTTAGAGAGATAGTAAAAGTTATCACTACCATAACCCACAACTTAGAAATAGATAAGTTACAGAGCAATATAATCTGGTAATTAATAATAATAATAAATAAATTCATTTATTTCAGGTAAATTACACCCATAATTGCCAACAACAAAAATAAAACACATACAATAAAATAAAATCAGATGAAATAGATTAAATGGGTAAAAATAAAGTTGAATTGAATTAAATTAAATCAAAACAAATCAAATCATTTTAAATCAATTAAATCAAATTAAATCAAATTAAATCAAATTAAATCAAATTAAATCAAATTAAATCAAATTAAATCAAATTAAATCAAATTAAATCAAATTAAATCAAATTAAATCAAATTAAATCAAATTAAATCAAATTAAATCAAATTAAATCAAATGAAATCAAATGAAATCAAATGAAATCAAATGAAATCAAATGAAATCAAATCAAATTAAAACAAATTAAATCAAATTAATTAAAATCAAATAAAATCTAATCACATCAAATTCAATCAATCAAATTAAGGGGAATCGAAACAAAATTAAAATAATATCAAATAAATCAAGCCAAAACAATAAAAATATAATACAAAATAAATACCAATAAAGTTAATACCTTCTTCCCGGCACTGGTACAGCAACGTGTCTGCTGGAACAATGCCGGATGAAGGGGCAGTCCAGCCTTCCCGCAATCATCGTCAGTACAGTGTTGGGGCTAGCCCATACCCTGCGCACCAAGGACGCGGCGCGCTTGCGCATGGTTGCGTGAAAGCAGTCAGTGCGCGCCTCAGCGAACATGCCCGAGGCGCTGCAGTACCGAGGTTAATACTTGATCCATCTATATTATGAGTCAGGCTTATTTCCTTACAAGAAAACCATTAAAGATTTATATTTTAAGCATTTTTATAATGGTTAAGGCCTTAATTATTATCTGACGGATATCTGAAAAAATGTATTTTCATTAAAATTAATTTCCGACAGATTAAAACCGAGATTAGGATGCGAACGTTCCTAAAAAATCCCTAAAATTGCCCCCTGAACGCTGGGTAAGACGAAGACGGAAGGATCAATTTCTTTCTCTTTTTCTTTTTGTGTCAATTGACTATGATCTATAACTCTTATCGAACAGATATTAAGAATATAAAGTCAGTCTGCACAAAAACAACCAAAGCTACGTGGACAGATTTGTCACTTACCAAGATTTGTACTAGACATATCCTGAAAGATGCAACTCCTGTCAAAAGGACTAGCCCATCATTATGAGGACAGAAGTGTGTGAAAATAGAAAAAATGTTCTTGCTCTGCAATAGAATATGCACTACATAGATATTAAACAACACATCGAAATGTTGTAAGTACCATACTTTTAAATTTTACAAACAACGAAATTTCAAGTTGAATTCTCATGGAATGTCTTATTAAAACCCAAAGAGTAAACCCTTCAAGATTCAACCATCGTTTAACATTTCGTATCCGGCTCTTAGGGCGCTCTTCAGATAATACAACCATCCTACATTTCCCTCATCTTGAATTTACATAATTGTTTAAATAACACATTTAATTACGTTATACTGAGGACGACAAATCCTTGAGTTTACCTGTTTTAAACGTAAATACTAAATTAGACGAATTGTTGACGGAAAATTTATCGTTACGAACAGATTTGTGAAATGTATTTAATGGGAAGGAATTTACTGTTGATTATGGTCGAATTAGTTGGTAGTTTGCAACAGAAATTGAGAAACTGGTTTTATAGCCGTTATTATTTCAGAATAAATACTGAATAAAAATTGTCCACAGCAGAGATTTCTACACAGGTAAGCAAATAATCTCTATCTCTATCAAATTTCTATCAGGGAAACAAACATTACTCGTATGACAGCTTTTAATGGGTCTGATGACTAAAGGTCAATTCTCGTAATCGTAGTCACTTTGCCACAACACAACTTTTTGACTTTGTTTTTCGCTGGAATAATGAATTGATATTACCCGACGTCATTCTAGAACAGAAGCTTATCATTTTAAAATGTAACTACCTAATACTTTTTTTCATTTCATTTCATTATTTTGTTTTTTTTTTATAATATCGAGGAGTAGGTACTCTGGGCGTTGGAAAATATGACATCGGTATCCATTTTGTCAAGATTTCAGATCCAGGTATAGATTGGGGGGATGAACTTGACGCTTACTGATGGAATTGGCCCACACTAGCTCAGGATAGAGATTGGAGGGATTTTAAAGGGAAAAGGTAGGCCTTTACTCAGTCTGCAGTGGTACACACGGCTACACATCAAGCTTTACATTTCCAGTTTACGCTGAACTCGCATTGTATAAACTTTCCATAAAATTAGAGATCAGCTTATACTGGAAATGCATAGGTTGATGTGTAGCCGTGTGTACAACACAAGTTAAATAAAATATTTAGAAACACCTGTTTGGACAACTTTTTGTACTGTTTCGACCATTTCTTTCTATTGTATATTGTTTTCTTTCTTAGTATTATAACTGAAACAAACAATGTTTTTGAAGCACTGGCATTGCGGAAAATAATTTAAGTACCTAATTTAACTGTTAGCTCTCGTCGTAACTTATGTATAATATAAAAAAGACAACTTTGTACTGCAATTACGGAAAGAAATACTGCCTACTAGAGCAGTAGGAACATCGTTCATCTCGTTTCTTTTCAACTGAGACAAACATCGTTGTCCAAGATCCAATTGTCGCCAATGCTACGTCATTTTACCATGACTGAAATTTGAGAATAGAATAGTATAGATATTGATGCCGATTCCCTTGTTCACAAAATAAATTAAAATTAGGCATTTGTCATCTCTTACTACCAAGCAGCTGAAGAAAAGGACGGCGACAGACAAGGACTAAGTTAGAGATGTCAAATTAGGTTTTCCCTTGAACTTTGCAGTGTTTTTAATCAATACGTTCTGAAATGACAACTATAATTGGGTTGTTGACACCATTAACCAATAATTCCAAAATACAACTTATCTTAAAATACACTTTATTGTAGCCCCGTAAACCCGATTAATTTTCAATTAACTGTAAAATTCGATTTTAAGTGGCTTTAAAATCAATTAATAGTTAGTCAATTGAGTTGGTAAATAAGTGACGTCACAGGCCGCTATTGTCATACAAAATCTATGGAGGCATCTCGTTTTGACAGCTCATAAAAAGTATGTTAATTGATTGATGGTGTCAAGTACCCAATTGTATGAACATATTAGATCAACTTAAGGGGCTATTTAACGACTTTTACAGATTTTAAACTGACAATCACGTCAAAATGTGCAGTGTAAATGATTTGAAAAAAATATATGTTAAACTAGAACATTCTCTTAATCATTTAGTAAGTGAATATTTTCAATTATATTCATATTATATAGTTTAATTAACACGTGAAGTTGTGTCTGACGCGGACAAAACATGACAATCACACAAAATCTACCAGGTATAATTAAACGAAACTGACACCATCTTACAGACAATTTTACTATCTATCTTTTAGTATACGCTTTTTTCTTAATTTTGAAAGAATACTACTTTTATTTAATTTTTTCGACTAAATTTAGAGAGTTTTGGACGCAGACTGCGTCCGTTCTGCATCAGTTCTGCGTCCAAAACTCTCAAAGTTTAGTCGAAAAAATTGTCAGTTTAAAATCTGTAAAAGGCGTTTAATAGCCCCTTAAATTGGAAGCTCTTACTAATATCGGTCTCTTGCTTGTTTTATTGGAGAGAAAGAGATATAAATAGCTTAAAATTAATTTAGTTCGTGCACAACAGAATTGGCACAATTACGTAGTTAAGAAGTCATGCATTCTTGCTAGTTTGTATGCTGGGCCCTTTTAGGTTTCATAATCATCTGCCTAATCATTTCCCAACTATATTGAGGTCAGCTTTCATTCTAACCTGGTGCGGCTGAATACCAGTGTTTTACATGGAGCGAATGCCTATTTGACCTCCACAACCCAGTTACTGGGTAACACGTTACCTCTTGGTAAGACTGGCGTTCAGATATCAGCCTTCTGAGGACTGTCAACGACTGTCAAAGATCTACGAATTCCAACCGAGACCAGCGACTTTACGTGCTTGGCCCTTTTAGATTTAAAGATGTAATATAATTCTCATAAAAAGACACGAGACAATTTAATTGGAATCAATGTTTACCTTATGGTAATCTAATTGTAATATCGAGTTTAGTAAATTATGAATAATTCACTCATCAAATAAATTAAGTTTTTAACCGACTTCAAAAAAGAGGAGGTTATCAATTCGAATGTTTCTATTTTTTTTTATGTATGTTCGGGCATAACTCTGTGATATATAGACGTATTTGCAAAATTATTTTTTTGTTCGAAAGGAGTTTATTCCGAAATGGTCCCATATAAATTTTACTAAAACTGATCCGGCCCTTTTAGAAAAAATCAACAAAATCCCAAAAACATACTTATATGACGATTTCATTTCTTCAATCTTTGGATAAACAATCCCTTTTAAAAGTGTGTGTCGCCGTTTCTTATTGGATTTGGATGTTAAGGCAATACTAAAAAGCGAAAAATAAAACTTAAATAAAAAGAAAACCGCCTTCAAAAACTAAAAGTGATAAATAACTTTAGCACAGAGCACACTTACTTTACTTTCGGAAGTCGGTGGCAATACAAAACAACAAACATAAAGCCACCGCCACTGACTTCCGAAAGTAAAGTAAGTGTGCTCTGTGATAAAGTTATTTATCACTTTTTAGTTTTTGAAGGCGATTTTCCTTTTTTTTTTTTAGTTTTTTCAGGCATCAGATACTAAATGTGCCCTACTCACTCACCTATGTACCTATTATTTATTTAATTTACTGAGTTCAATCAAGTAACCATGACTAATTTGTTAGACACTTTCCGTCGTACATAAATTCAGCAAGACCCAGACGTTTTAAAGATCGGAACTTAAATACCTGATAAAGGGTCTAACATTAAAGCTGGCAAGTTATATACATGCGTTCTGAACTACAAATTTCTCTATTTATATTTATGATTATAGCCATGATGAAATGACGTAGTTACCAAGGCCTGGCGACTCTAGGACCTCGGTCCATAGGAAAAAAAACGACTTCTTTCGGATGACCCGAAAACAAAAGAGTTTCTTTCATTTGCAACCCACTTCTTACACGGTAGGACAATGCCTCTTTGTTCTCTGGAATTATTAACATGAAAATACTATGATTTTGTACTCGGTTCCGCTTGTGTGGTTTATTAATGTTGTTCTTTTTTTTTTTAGCTTTATTTCTTTCTGTTACGGCACCTCGACATTGGTGCTGATTGATTGTTCACAAACTAAACTAAAATTAGGTATTTGCTGTCCCTTATTACCAGGCAGCTGTAGAAAAGGACGGCGACAGACAAGGACTAAGTTAGAGATGTCAAATTAGATTTTGTCTTCAATTTCGCAGTGTTTTTAATCAATCCGTTCTGAAATGACCACTTACTATAATAGCATAAACATTTTAGATCAACTTAAATTGACGGCTCTTATTAATATATGTCTCTTTCTTGTTTTATTGGAGAGAAAGAGATATAAATAGCTTAAAATTAATTTAGTTTTTGTACAACAGAATTGGTACCATTGACTGACTTCTTACAGTAGGTACTGTGATAGTGTAGTATACTATGATAAATCGGGACTCCATGTTGTATATTTTCTGGAGCAGATTGATAGAACGCCATTAAAAACTTAAAAAATCTGGATGCAATCTCAATATTAAAAAAAAAACGTAGGCAAATTACATGCATTTCTAACAGATTGAGAAGGAGATTAGAATTCCAACGTTTTAAAAAAATTGTTGATTGCCCCCTGGTATTATGAAATATTAAATGCAGCAATGGACGAGAAGAGGGTAAGACACCTTGGATGGCTTCGGCAGGAATTGGTGGGATAAAGCACAACATCAGAAGAAATGGAGGGAATATGGAGAGGCCTTTTCCCAGGAGGATTGCCGGGGGAGGGGGGATAAATGCTGGGAATCAATATGAAACAACACAAGAAATTGTCACGAAAATCACAACACAATTAGAACACATGAAAACACAGCGTGAAAAATTATGAAATGTCAATAACGAGGTGATAGAACTTATGTGGTATGTCCAGAAAGTAAAGCTAATCAAAGCAGGTTATATCCTATTTACATTTTCACAAGCATTTTATGTACTTAACTACATAATTGCTTTTGAACTCATCAGCCTCTTTCTTACAATATTTACATTGGTAAATGAACTCCGTTTCCCGTTCCAAGATAACCATTAAGTTACCACTCCTTAACACCTCTTCCAAAAATGTATAAATAAATACCACGATAACGAAATATCTACTGAGATTCTCTAACATATTTTGACAGTAATTATTTCAGCAGGAGTTTTATCAACAGGGTTAGAAAGACGAACAAACAAACCTTCCCCGTAATATATAGATAAGCTGGCTTATAATTTACACGTGAGACTTATTATTGTTTGAAACAATGTATTGCGCTAGGCGACGCTTCATTCAACTTTCTGGAATAGAACTGCTTTATTTAATTGTAAAGAAATAATATCTGTTCCTTCTATGTTAGGTTTAATATTTCATGCTGGCACTTCACATGGCGTATTTGTGCAAATATTCGCCTTGTTTGCATAATACAAAATCGACTTTATTTCAATAACATAGAGAACATTTTGTATTATGCAAACAAGGCGAATATTTCCACAAATACGCCATGTGAAGTGCCAGCATGAGAATTATACTCACTTCACATACACACACATTGTACACTTAGCAATTTTATTTTCAGATGGTGCCAGCAATTTATTATTTATGTTTGTGCAAGTATTATTATAGCTATTAAATTATAAATCCCTAATTGGCTGTAAGATCAGTTTACATTTTAAGATAAATTGTGAAAGAGCTGTGGATTTTGTGTATAATAAATGAATAAATAAGAGTGAATTTTGCATGTAGGCAAGGCAGGATACATATACCTATTATATCCTGCCTTACATGCAAAGTTTCCCCTGATGTATTGACTGAAATATCGTGGTGACTTATCATGTAACTTTAATTTTTGATAATACCTATCCTGCTGGGTTCAGATTACTAGAATGAGATATTCTATAAATTAAACAGATTTTGAGATTTGATAACGTAGATGAGAGAATTTTGCACGAGTTCCACTGAAAATAATGTCCATTATTTTGAAATTTTTTATACCCAAAACCCAGTTTTATTTACTTATAAAATATATAAAAATGACCAACTAACATATCGATTCATTACCAACGATAAACGGCTCCGTGAAACCGCGGGTCGCTTCCTTCCAACATCAATATTAAAACGAATTGGTTGGGTATACGGAAATCAGAGTGCAATTTACACAGATTGGACAACTAATGGAGTGATAAGTGGACGAGTTACCTGAAAGAGTAACGAGGAGTGCATAAGATTTTACAGCTTTGATAGTAAGTAGTTATCATAGTACAGTAGTGAAAAAGTTCATCTGTTGAAGTGCTGACTGTGAGAACCTAATGCTCTCAATAAGATTGGTTGGTACAGTCAGGTTTTATAGCAATAAGCTGATTCGCCTTTGCATTATAACCGGTTGAGATTTTTTAGAATACGAATCGACAGAATTTTAAAATTATTTTATTTTTTCTACCATTTGAGCAAAGTAAATAAAGTATAAAATTATTATAAAATTCTATTCTATTTATGCAATGGTGGGTCAGCTAATTGCTTTAAATGACTGCACTATTTCCTACTATAATTAAATTCCAGCATCAAAATTAAAGTAAAAAAGTCAAGTAGGTATCAATCTTACGGACTGTCCGTCAAATCGCTATCCTTCTATTTTGGAGCAGTATTTATCTCATAATATTAAGGTAAAGTGTAGAGATTACACTTTTAAAGTGAGATTAAACATGGTTTAGCCAGCCAGACCCTCCACAGTACTTACTACCTACAACCATTATTATTTATCTATTAACAAACAGCATTGTTAAGGCACAATTTGGTTTGTTTACTCACATTTTAAAACGTTGCCAGTTAAATATAATGTTTTTTATTGTCAAACTCGAGGAAAATCTGCCTCGAGGTTGATTAAGGTACACCCAGCTATGAAAATTACATTACCGACTTACCTACAGCCTTTTATGATGACTTTAGACGTTTGTTTTTGCTGTGTAACTGCGACAGATTTAAATAAAATAATATTATACTGAGTAAGCCAACATCATCTTCCTGCCATGTCTCATGTTACCTGAGGTCGGCGCAACACGTTTTCTTGCGTGAAAACAAGAAGAAGTTCACATTCAGTCCTATCAGTTCTCATGCTGTCACTCACTCCCTTTTCTTTCATATTGTTCTTCACAGAATCCATCTATCTTTTACTCTTTTAGTCACATATGCGTTTCATTTCTCCTCTTCACATGCCCATACAAACACAAACGATTCCCTTTCAACTTTTCTGTCACTCTGGCAAAATATGATCACTCTATTTGCTTTTGCCTCTGTGATAAAATTTATAGTAGATATTACAAAACTACCTACCTTACACACTGAATACGTCGCTTATTCATACTTTGAATTGCCACGAAATTACTGTATTGGTTTGACTAGTTCTATTTTCTTTGTCAGGATATCGATGACTGTGTATTATAATACAGATTCCGCGTAGGTGCTCCAATATGAGCTGTTTATTAAGGTTCTGTGGCGAATTTGGTAAAACGAAACACTTATGGAGTTGTTTTGGTGTGCGCCCGTTTATTTTGCGTGATGTTAGGTATCTGAAGTTATTCGCCATAATAACTTATTCCGGACCTAGGTTTTTAAATTTATTTTGAATTGTTTTTATTGTTGTTGTACTTTATTCTAGATTTATTTTAACGTGTACGACTTGGTATATTGTGGTCACATTGTACTCGCAGATGTAGCATGAATTATGTAACCAAAATAATAATCAGAGGGTTTAAAATATTTTCCAATGTGGAGAATACATTACAAGAAGTAGATTGATTTATTTACCATAATATTTTAAAACCCCGCATAATTAAAATATTTCGAAATGAAAATAACACTTTTTCGTTTCACCTCGTTACCATTTTAATTTCTTTTATTTAATTATAAAAGAAATTGATATTTGACATTAACGGATCAATACAATTGATGTAAATCATTGTTTACAATGGCGGAGTTGAAAAAGTACATTGATTTATTCTTATTTGTAGCATTAATTGCCATAAAACGATGCAATTTCAGTGTAAGAACTGCCAAACGGCGTCTGTCACTGTTACTGTCAGTCGCCGTTTCCTTCTGTAATAATGAGCTTTTCGTTAAACTATTCACTTTTAACATCCATTTTTATTGCTGTGTTTTAAAAACATTATAAACTCCTGAAGATACTCATTAGGTATAGTACGTGTCACGAAAGATGAGACTTGGCACAGACTTAATTTGACTTGCGCTGTACTCGATTTAAAGGTAAGAGACCAAGAGTATAAGAATTAGAATTTCAACTTCTTTAAACATTTTTTTTTTACAAATCCTGTCGTGATCCTTTGTAATATTTTATAGATTTTAAAATTGTGGTCATGAATGTTTTTGTTCATTCTTCTCCGTTTGAAACCTACTGTTTGGAACGAGCAACTAGCTTCTACTTTCTGACTGACTGACATCTTGACAATTTTATTCAAAAGTGACTGTGGTTTATTAGAAATAGCTCGTCAGGGTTAGGGTTTGTGTTTAAGTTAGCTTTTCTCGCAAAAATTACCAAAAATAGTCGATGAAAAGGCATAAGGCAGCACATTTTATGCCCTGGAAAATTAGTAGTTAGTGGTGCCTAAAATAATTATGCCTTTCTCTCCAGTTTGTGGTTTAGACGCGGTGATGAAATTTCTGATTGAGAGTAAGGTTCTGATGACGCACGGCGCGGGACGCGGGGAGCACGCACCGTTTACTGTCGCGCCGGTTCAAATTTGTAACCGTTTTCATTTTAAATCAATATTCAATATAATTATTCATACAGACCAAGTGTCATTATTTCAATTCAACGAGGCTTAGGTATCCGTCTATTAATATAGCGGACCGGGCCCACCAAATGGTCCTTCGAGCCGGATTGACTCACGACTTCTACGTGGATGACCTCTTGACTGGTCATGAGTCCTTTCAGGATACAGTTGATTTATGCCAGGGGATAATAAATTCGTTAGAACCTGCTAAATTAAGTTTGCGAAAGTGGAACTCAAATTGCACAGAAATCCTAAAAGCAATCAGCGAAGGAGACACTAAACATCATCTTGTCAACTTAAGTGAAAACGAGCTCTCTAAGACGTTGGGCCTTAATTGGAACTGTGCAGCCGATTGCTTGACATTCTCCATCCACATAGAAGGTAGTGACAAAATTAGCAAACGTCATATCTTATCTACAATAGCTCAAGTATTTGATCCTCTTGGTATTGTAGCCCCTTGCATAATATCAGCAAAAATAATTATGCAACAATTATGGAAGCATCAATGCGCATGGGACGAAGAGGTTCCACAGCATATAAAAAAGGAATGGCTTAGTTTCGTGAATACTTTGTCACATTTAAATAAATTAAATATTCCACGTTGTATCATAGTTAATAGTCCTATTAACGTGCAATTGCACACCTTTACAGATGCCTCGGAGAGTGCATATGGTGCATGCGTGTATGTGAGGTGTGTTGGTGGTGATGGGGCAGTTACGGTTCGGCTGTTGGTGTCCAAAAGCAAAGTAGCTCCCATTAAACCCACTACCATTCCACGCCTGGAGCTTTGTGCAGCTTTACTTGGAACAAGGCTATGGAAACGGGTAATCGATTCAGTTACCTTTAAGTACGACGATTGCTTCTTCTGGTCAGACTCGACCATTACATTAGGCTGGCTTGCTTATAACGGCACAACACGTTGCTACATTCTGATAGCTCGAATGAGCCTGCTGTAACAGAAGCAATAGCTTTATCCACCAACACATTTAAGGAAAGGTCTAACGTACATGTTTTACTTTCCACAGCATTGGTGAAGGTGAGAGACAACAAAGGAAAGCCGCATGTCGCCAGAGTCTTGTTGGACAATGGAAGCACGGCCAATTTTGTGTCACAGGATCTCTGCCGTAAGCTTAATCTACCAAGTTCATTCAATAGCTCTAAGGTTACTGGCATTAGTGGGCTGACGTCACAAAGCACACGATCATGTTCCTTCACTATAGAGTCTATGAATAGTAACTTCAAAACGAACATTACATGTTTTGTTTTACCTACAATTTCATCTTCAATCCCGTCTACACACATTGACATACATGATGTTCAAATACCTTCTGGGATTTGTTTAGCCGACCCTAAATATTACACACCTGCATCCACCGACATACTCATCGGGGCAGACATATTTTGGGACATCATAGGCACAAATCGCATCCAGTTAGGTAAAAATCAACCAACGTTAGTTGAATCGACGCTTGGTTGGTTGGTTTCAGGGTCAATCTACAATGGCAAAACATCTACTGTTATGAGTCATCTTTGTCAGGACACGCCAGTAGAACTATCCAAGTTTTGGGAACTGGATACCATTCCACCCGAACATAATTTTACAGCGGATGAAAAGGCATGTGAATTACATTTCACAAAAACTACAAAACGCAATTCACAAGGTCGCTTCATAGTTGCCATGCCTTTAAAAGAATCACCTAGCGCTTTAGGCGATAGTTTTCAAGTAGCTAAGCGTAGGTTTCTTTCAATTGAGCGGAGGTTGGAAAGAGATACGAGACTAAAAAATATGTACACAGATTTCATGACAGAATATATTCGATTAGGTCACATGAATGAAACTACATTAAATTCAGAGAAAACAATTTCATGTTTTCTACCCCATCACGGGGTACTTAGGGAGAGTAGTATTACAACCAAGTTACGGGTCGTATTCGACGCTTCCGCTGTAACTTCATCTGGAAAATCATTAAATGACATACAGCGTGTTGGGCCAACAGTACAAGACGACTTATTGTCGATATTAATTAGATTTAGGCAACACAAGTACGTCGTAACCGCTGACATCGAAAAGATGTATAGACAGATAGAAGTTGACCCAACACAACGTACTCTTCAGCAAATATTATGGCGTTCAGACCCGTCGCATCCGTTGAAGGTTTACATACTAAACACTGTCACGTATGGGACGGCGTCAGCCCCATTCTTAGCCACTAGATGTTTAAGACAGCTGGGCTTAGAAGCAACAGACGAAGAAGTCAAACGAGCTATTTGTCACGACTTCTACGTGGATGACCTCTTGACTGGTCATGAGTCCTTTCAGGATACAGTTGATTTATGCCAGGGGATAATAAATTCGTTAGAACCTGCTAAATTAAGTTTGCGAAAGTGGAACTCAAATTGCACAGAAATCCTAAAAGCAATCAGCGAAGGAGACACTAAACATCATCTTGTCAACTTAAGTGAAAACGAGCTCTCTAAGACGTTGGGCCTTAATTGGAACTGTGCAGCCGATTGCTTGACATTCTCCATCCACATAGAAGGTAGTGACAAAATTAGCAAACGTCATATCTTATCTACAATAGCTCAAGTATTTGATCCTCTTGGTATTGTAGCCCCTTGCATAATATCAGCAAAAATAATTATGCAACAATTATGGAAGCATCAATGCGCATGGGACGAAGAGGTTCCACAGCATATAAAAAAGGAATGGCTTAGTTTCGTGAATACTTTGTCACATTTAAATAAATTAAATATTCCACGTTGTATCATAGTTAATAGTCCTATTAACGTGCAATTGCACACCTTTACAGATGCCTCGGAGAGTGCATATGGTGCATGCGTGTATGTGAGGTGTGTTGGTGGTGATGGGGCAGTTACGGTTCGGCTGTTGGTGTCCAAAAGCAAAGTAGCTCCCATTAAACCCACTACCATTCCACGCCTGGAGCTTTGTGCAGCTTTACTTGGAACAAGGCTATGGAAACGGGTAATCGATTCAGTTACCTTTAAGTACGACGATTGCTTCTTCTGGTCAGACTCGACCATTACATTAGGCTGGCTTGCTTATAAGCCAGAGCAGTGTAAACCATTTGTTAGGCATCGTGTTAGTGAGATACAGGAAGATTCTGGTGGTTTTGCGTGGCGATACGTAGCTTCCAAGGAAAACCCCGCAGACCTAGTATCTCGCGGCGTGAGTGCCGAACAATTAGGTAGTAGTTCCATTTGGTGGTCGGGACCTAACTATTTAAAAGGTGACATGTCTCAGTGGCCGAGTATTCCTGGTAGAAGCTGCAATTCAGAATTACCTGAACTAATTTCACTCCATACAACATATGACACAAAACCTGCACAAATAAATTTAGTTACAATGTTAATTTCGAAATTTTCCAATTTTACTTCTCTACAGAGAGTAATAGCTTACTTGTTTAGATTTATAAACAATTGTCGTCAGAGCAAACAGTACGGCAGTCTTACTACGTTAGAATTAAGTAGTTCAATGACGTTTTTATTGAGCATGGCTCAACAAGAGTCATTCCCCATTGAAAAACAATGTCTTCTCTCGAATGTCAAGTTGCCACATAAAAATCGATTGTTATCAGTTTCTCCGTTCATGGATGCTAACAATATAATTCGTATCGGTGGTAGACTTGGGAATTCTAATTATGAGTATAATGTAAGACATCCAATTTTATTATGCGGTAAACATCCCCTAACAAAACTATTATTTGAGATGTTACACAAAACCCATTTACATCCTGGTCCCCGTTTACTATTAGCCTTGGTACGAACTAATTACTGGGTGATAGGAGGCACTGCGTTAGCGAAGCGCACAGTTCGAACCTGCGTCAAATGCTGTAGGTTTAAGGGCCACACAATTCAACCCGTGATGGGTAATTTACCAGAACAACGTGTTGAACTAGAATTCCCGTTCCTCAACACCGGTGTCGACTATGCCGGGCCGGTAATGATAAATGACCGTAAAGGAAGGGGCTCACGATTAGTAAAATCGTATATTTGTATTTTTGTTTGTCTAGCGTCAAAGGCTGTGCATTTGGAGCTTGTCTCAGATTTGACAAAAGAAGCATTTATAGCAGCTCTTAATAGATTCGTAGGTCGCAGAGGTAAGCCGCAGCATATCTTCTCTGACAACGGCACTACGTTCGTGGGCACGTTCAATGAACTATCAAGACTTCTCAATCTCGCTTTGTCGTCACAGGTGGACGAACAAGGTATTAAATTTTCATTTATTCCGGCGTACACTCCGCACTTTGGCGGGCTATGGGAATCGGCTGTTAAGTCAGTCAAACATCACCTAAGGCGAATATTAAACTTAGCACATCTAACATTTGAAGAAATGTCTACACTGTTGATACAGATTGAGGCTATACTGAATTCCAGACCTCTTACTCCTATGTCCGATGATCCTTCTGACCTTTACCCACTCACTCCATCTCATTTCCTTATTGGGCGATCGCTAATCTTTGTGCCTCATCCACAGATGGCAGAAGCTAACGTAACGTCACTGCAGCGATTCCAACGAATCGAGTATTTGAAGCAACACTTTTGGAACCGGTTTTCTAACGAATATGTCACGTTGCTTCAACAGAAAATGAAATGGCACACCTCATACGGTGATCTCAAGCCTGGTGACTTGGTGGTCCTGAAGGAGAAGGCGCTGCCACCCCTCATGTGGCTACTGGGCCGCGTAGCACAGGTTCTTCCAGGCAAGGACGGCGTCGCTCGGGTTGCCGACATCAAGACGAAGAAGGGGATCGTCCGCCGAGCCTACAATACAATCTGCCCCCTTCCAGTTCAAGGTGTTGAAGGGACTTCAACCGGGGGAGTATGATGACGCACGGCGCGGGACGCGGGGAGCGGGCCGCCGGTGACGGCGCTCGCGCTCCCGTTCGGCTATCATCGGACGGACAGAATCGTCTCCGACTCACGGACGAACGCACGCACCGTTTACTGTCGCGCCGGTTTAAATTTGTAACCGTTTTATTTTAAATCAATATTCAATATAATTATTCATACAGACCAAGTGTCATTATTTCAATTCAACGAGGCTTAGGTATCCGTCTATTAATATAGCGGACCGGGCCCACCAGGTTCATTAAAATGAATGACTCTTCGCTCATTATAAGCAAGCAGCATGGTAAATAACTTTTTCATCCCACCATCTCGGAAAGAGTATTTTTAATCTTCAATATCTGAGTGGAAAAGCCGTTTTTATTCTCTAGAGGATAAAGTAAATTTATCTTCAATATCTGAGTGGAAAAGCCGTTTTTATTCTCTAGAGGATAAAGTAAATTGAATTTAGAACATCGTGTGCACTAAGTTTGTGAATTAAAAAAAAACATTAAACCTTTTTACTGCTACCTCTATGGTGCCGAATATATCATACAACTTTTTTTTAATTTGTTAAAAACTCAGACTTTGTAAACGTTTTTTTTTTGCATTTAGTCATTTCCTCGCTGAGGTGGAATGAAAAGTTACGTGTTGCACTCGAGTGCAAAGATTTTTCACCTCGTGCTCTTTTGATTCCCTCGCTAACGCTCAGGATTCTAATTTTGAATCACTCGCTGCGCTCGTGATTCAATTTTAGAATCCTTCGCTTGCTCGGTCATCAAAATTGAACACGCGGTTAAAAAGCAACTTTGCACTCTTGTATAACAAATAACTATTAAGTTAAATAGGCATTTATATTTTTATTGTTTAAAGCTGTGTGGTGCCGTCCGTGTGTATCAGAATGGCTGGTTGCCTGTGGCTTTGGTCTATGAGAGTTGATTAGAAAATTGCTACATAATTGCTTATATTTGCTACATTTAATAAATAATTGCTACATACTATATATATTTAGAAATAACATTTTTTTTTTGTACAGCCATCTTGACGTTTGGTTGGCTGGTCGCCTCCTAGTTTAAAGCCAAGCATGCAGAGTTTCCCGAAATGTATTGCGTCAATTATTGCTACATATTTGCTTCATTTATCTAATTTAGTTGAATCTTCAAACATATGTTAAATAAAGGATGTAGCAATTATTTTAATTATCCCAAGGAATAGTGCCTGATAAAACAATAAAGGCAAATAGTTGCAGTGTGTTTTCAGTACTGTACTGTTTTATCAGGCACTTTTCCTTGGGATAATTAAAATAATTGCTACATCCTTTATTTAACATATGTTTGAAGATACAACTAAATTAGATAAATGAAGCAAATATGTAGCAATTATTGACGCAATACATTTCGGGAAACTCTGCATGCTTGGCTTTAAACTAGGAGGCGACCAGCCAACCAAACGTCAGGATGGCTGTACAAAAAAAAATATGTTATTTCTAAATATATATAGGTAGCAATTATTTATTAAATGTAGCAAATATAAGCAATTATGTAGCAATTTTCTAATCAACTCTCATAGACCAAAGCCACAGGCAACCATCCATTCTGATACACACTGCCGTCCGCGAATAGCACTACTCTATTTCTACCCGTAGGTGTCGTAGAAGGCGATGGAGGGTTATTGAGCATAGGGTGGGCAGCAGCGTCCTTCTGAGTATCATAACACCTACTGCGATCGCCAACATGCATCGGCCAAGCATGGCGCTTACGGCTGAACCGTCCCTTGGGCGTCTAAAGGTTGACATGATGATGATGAAGCTTTTAAATTCTGTGCGTCATTTTTTTCTATAATGCAATATAAAAAAGGTTCGTGGGCAGTGTGCTGCCAGCAAACGTTTGAATTTTTTGAGGCGATTCCGGCTGTGGTATTTGTTACTGTATCAGCGTGGAGTTGAAATGTGAGCTATCACCATTACACTTAAATTACACGTAAGTCCAGAAGCTCATAAGATAAATCTGCGACCAACCATAATCCCACCAACGTACTTCCAAAATGAGCAATCTAAAAGGATTTACAAATTGCCGAATGTCGAATTTTTAATCGGCCTTCCCATACAATTCACTTCAAAAGAGTACTGTTTAATCATGAAAAAATGATTTCGTGAAAGAGCGGCCGGATCACCCACACAATAAGTGCTTAATGGAAGGGGATTATAGGCTTTCATCACGTTATTTCGCAAAAAACGTCACTTGAATAATATACGGGCGGGAATACGTCCATTTAGATTGTGGTTTGATAAAATGGACTGAAACGTCCTGCATGCGACTGATGCATTGGGATTACTTGATTGATCTTCTTTTTTTGTTGTAGAAATGTTTTCTCTGGTTGGAATAAGAGTAATCAATGGTTGTTCCTAGTGCCTACCTACGTTACTATCTTCTGAGATTTTTTAAGGAATTATACATTACTTTTTATTTTATATAAATTCAGTATTTATCTAGCAAAGTTGAGCAACATTGTTTTACCAACATGTTTTTGTGTTTCGAGAAAAATGATGTTAGTAACAACATGACTTCTTTTGTAAACATTTGTTACAACATGATAAATAAAATTTGCGGAAAGTGTCCCTATGAAAACGAAGGAAGTATTTTACATATTGTTGGGAAGAATAATACCTGTACCTATATAGTTATGTACAGTAGTTGTGTTAATCGTTTAATTAGGAGATATCATGTAGTACTAAGTATACTCTAATTACAATAGCATTAGACAGAAGTTAAAAAAGGTTCTTTTTAATGCACACTTTGTAACAAAAGTACAAATAAAGAATGTTAAAGTTACGATAGATACCGAATTTATTATAATATATTTTTACAGTAGCTGTCGCACGTATTTGTAAGCATTTTAATAATTTATCTTCTCAAATTATGTGGTTTTCATTTAGTTGTATATTTAATTCCAATTTAAAAGTACAGTGTCAATGGTAAAAACCTAACTGAAGCAGGGATGAACAATACCCGGAACGTTATTCGTTTCACTGTAATTCAGGTGAGATAGTGGTCAAACGTATGCCTATCAATAGATAAAAAAAAAAAAAAAAAAAAAAAAAACTACCAAATTTTAAATTTTACCTTATCTTTTAAATACTTTTATTCTGGTTATATTATTATTATTATACGTCCATATTTAGTACTATCTTAGATCTATTTATCAAAATTATATTAAAATAAGTTTAATTTTAATTGTTTTAACTTATCTTTGAAATAAAATGTTTTGCATTCCTGCTTCTAAGAGCCTCTTTTTTCTAATGCTATTGTAAATGGACTATAGTTAAAAATAAAGCTTTGAAGCAAACACACGTCTTAATTACTCCAGTTTCTGTGCCAACCGAAAGTGAACCTTAATACGCTAAACATATATTTAAAATAGTCAAGAGAGTCGCCTGTGGGTTGTCTGTGCTAGAATAGCACCCCCCCCCCCCCCCATTTCATACCGAGGGTGTCGTCGAAGGCGACTAAGGGAAAATCTGGAAGTCGGGCAGCAGCGGCTTCAGTGTACTTAACAACTTCACTGCGATCCCCAAGACGCCTGCCAAGCGTGGGGATTATTGTCCCCCCCCCCCCCCCCGGGAGGTCTTTGTTCAACAGTGGACGTTTTCCGGCTGATGAAGATGAGAGAGGGTCAAGAGATTCAAGATTGGGGATCCCTGAAAAATTCACGTGGATGAAGTCGCGGACAGAAGGTAGTGACAAAATAAAATGACGAGCATGAAAAAGTACCTCTAACAGTCTTTACCAATCAATACTGAAATCGTATTACAAATTACCAGCTCCAGTTCCTCAGTGTCCTGAACAAGGGAACTGGCTACTTTATACTTTTCGCTGACAGATCTAATTTGCAATTCAATAGGATAAAGGATGTTACTCGTATTTATTATTGGATCCGTTAGGTAGTTTTGTTCTGTTGGTCTTGTATTTCTGTACAAGTTCGAAAAGTATTTTGTGAGAAATAGTTTCTAAGTCTGAAAATAAACGGACTTATTCTCTGTTCTCTGAGTGAATTCACAAGGAATGCTTTGTTTGTAATTAGTTATAGGTAATAGTTATAAATAACTATTAAGTTAAGTATTAATTAAGCTGCATTTACCGTATTGGTTAGCTGTAATGGTAGATGTAAGTAAGTTGATAAAGAAATAATAAAATAAAATAAATATTATTGACCTGAAATAAACTAAAGGAATATATTTTATTTTAAACTTTTAATTTGGCTAACAAAAAGACATTAACAAACCAAATTAAAGATAATTGCAACCATTCGACTCTTATTTTAGACACACTGAGGTATGGTTAACACAGTGTTCTCTAGGGCCCGAGCTGGCGGCGCGTACTGTTCCACGCGCGCCCCTCTTAGACGTCCGGGGGGGAGTCTAACACCTCACTCCCTACCCTGACCTAAAAAGTGGCCGGCACCAGTCAGGGGTTGCTTAAGTATCTCCAGTTCCCGTGACCTCCGACGCAGGTGTGAGGTGGAACACCGGGGTGGTTTTAGTCAGTAGGAGTCTGACAGACCCCTCCGCCCACCCCAGGGCGAAGGACATCCATGAGGATTTTCCAACCCGGAACAAAAAAAAAAGAGTGACATTAGGGGAGCTGCTAGGATTTCATTCAGCAGCGATGTGGTGGCACCTTACTCTCCAGAAACTCTTTTAGCTCTGGAGAGGAAACATCGAGCTCCTGCGTGCTTAGGCCGCCTAATCACTTAAGATCAGATGAGTTACGGCCAAACGCAAGCCTATTCAATTATATTAAAAATCTTTATTGTGTGATTTAAAGTAGAATTGCCTGTATTGTTCTATTTCTAGCTCAAATCTAAGACACTTGCCCCACCGTCGACGAATAGCTAGAGCAAGAATTGACGAACAGTGAGAAGTGGGTGTGTAGTTCTGATAGTTTTGTCGCTGGGCTATAAGTTATAATTTAGGAGTTTGAGAGAGCGACGGGCGATTACTCGTTCCACTGACTCGACCACAACTAGTGGCAGTTGCATGTACGAAGCGAGAGTCTCACGGCGAGTGATCTGACTGCCAAGCGAGCATTTTAGAGCAAGTAGTTTTTATAGCTCTTAAATTGTTGCGGCGAAAAACGAGTTGAGAGAGTGTTCTCATTCGGCAGTGTAAACAGTCTGCGTACAGCTATTTATAATAATATATGCACCTCTTTTATTGACATGGGATTTACTTCTAGTGTAGGTTACTTGAGCGAGAAAATAGTCGAAAGCACTCGCTGACTCGTCGGTAGGTGTCTGTCATTAGACCGATTTTCTATAGCACTTAGTTAGATCCTCTTTTCTTTGTTGCTTTTAAGATTCAATTAAGGAACTTTTGTAACTTTGAGTATAGCAACAAACAATTATTACTAGAGCTCCTACGTCCTACTTTCTTGAAAGAAATACTATTTATATTGCCCACTAATTTATAACTTATGAATTATTTATCTAATAAATATTGACAGATTGTCTCTCATTAATAAATTAATTACGTCAAACTACTTCAATAGGCCAAAGATACATAGAATAGATATAAAACTAATTAGCGTTACATTTGTAAAATTATTATAAACTAGCTTCTGCCCGCGGCTTCGCCCGCGTGAAAACAACGATTATCCCAAGGGAACATATTACCGGGATAAAAAGTATCCTATATATTAATCCAGGAAATGCTCTACCTATGTGCCAATTTTCATGCAAATCTGTTGAACGGTTTGCGCGTGATTGAGTAACAAACATCCAAACATCTTCACAAACTTTCGCATTTATAATATTAGTAGGATTACTTAAAAAAATAGAAAGAAGACGATGCGGGTTGTTCTGTTTTGGCAGAATGAACCCCATTTATTTCTGATTCACTGTACAGACACCAGCACATCAAGCTATCCCAAACTGTCAATTTTTCTCAATTGAACATGAACCTTATTCTTTTACAATAAAGTTGAAAAACTATCAAAGTTTGACAGATTGGAGTAGCATCATGTGCAAGCCTCTACAGTAGATGTCCAACTTTACGGAAGCTCTGAAGTGCGTTACTCGCTACGCAGTACCCGCCCCTCACCCTACTGTCAAGTGAATTTGTTTGTGCGCAGCGACTCACCGCGTGTTCAGGGCCGATATAATGTTTTCATCCCTTCTATTAGAAAAGTGATGTTTTGTTCCTCTATAAGCGGGAGATAAGTAGCTCTTTTCTCCACTAGACTATTTAGCGGGCAGTAATGAGATTTGAATTTGGAACATGAATCGTTCATTGGAATCTTGTTGGCTGTACGGTACGGGGAGACGCAGTAACTAAAAAAAAAACAAAAGCGCGCGATTTACTTCCCTGTTCTTGTAATCGGTACGAACTTTATTGTATTTTCCAATAAAATGAGTACCTACTACATCGAGTTCTGAAAGTGATAGTGCACTAACTCCTGAAACAATAAATAAAAACAGAAGCTAATAACGGCTAATAACGTCATACAAAACTTAATAACTACGAAATCCCGGGAGAAATATTTTCTCATAACTAGAAGGAGTTGAAAAATAGAGTATATGACTCGAGAGCAATATTTTTTCCTCAGGCGATGTACTTTAAATCCCTCGCTATGCTCTGGATTCAAAATAGCGCCCTCGCCTTAAAAATATTATTTTGCTCCCTTGTCATACAATCTACTATTGCATCGGGCTGTACTAAAACTAACTAACTAACTAAGCTTTTCTTACTTTACTAAGAGCAGCACTTTCTCCAATATTGTGAGCGATAAAGAGTGCACTATGGGTTATATTACTTGCAATATTGTGAAGTGATGTTCGTCTTGGAAACCAGTACATGCCTACTAAGTTGCATGTCCTGTTATTCCTTACCTATCCACCCATCTATGGCAATGTAACACATTTCCTTGTTCACTTTGTGTGTCAGTGGTGTAATACATTGTGGGTAGAATGTTTAATAGTCAAATTAGTGCTGAAGGCACAAAATAAAAAAAAAATAGATACGGTCGAATTTAGATCACTGAACGAGCACTAGTAATGATATTGTATAAACTGCTAAACCTGAACTAAACCCTAATTCCAAACTTAGCGCATTGAAAATCATAATCTAATTGAAGAGGTCGGCTAAGAACGGATTGCTACATCAATGATGCGGTTATAAGTACCGATTCTTTCCTTGAATTTCCGGTGACTACAGGTAATAAAAGAAAATACTACGACGCCATCCACTATTTTCCTCAATTCAAATGAAAAAAAATTACTAAGGTAAAGTGGCCAAGCGTAATCGTAAAAATGTTCTAACCATAAAATTTCCGTCAGTTCATTTGTACCATCGAAGTAACAACTTGAGATACCTTCGTTTTGTCGGTAGTGTTATGGTCTAACTCCAAAGAAGGTGGCGAGTACCTACCTAAATTGCTTTATTTATGAATTAATATGATTAATAATACCTGAGCATACATAGCTCACGTAAACTTAAGGGACATCCGATCTTTTTTTTTTTTTAATACTTATTTTGTTCGTAGTGTTTATTAAGTTTGGAGGCTTTAAATATATCTGTAGGTGATACTCATTACTCATTGTGCTTTTCATATAAAATTAAAAGAAAATACTACAGAATAGTCGTAGTCCTCTAGTAAGCTGAAGTGATGGTGATGATGATCCGGCAACTGCTGTATGTAACCCTATCTTGGTATTCACTGGTACATAGTAGGTATGCGGTAGCCGCAAATTCTGCTAATACAAACAAAATTATTTAGTGGGACGAATGCCACTAATCTAAGAACATATTCCCATTCGTCCCTCTAAAATCCCGAATGGGAGGAACGGGAACAAAGTAAATTCCCGTTCGTCCCACGATGGGGCGAAGTCGGTGGGACGAACGGGAATACACCATTTTCAACACCTATCAAAAATTGAAAAACGTGGTGTGCCTCAAAATTGACTGAGGTATATTTAGGGCCTGTGCCATCTAATAGTTTCAGATAAACATTTTAAACAGATCATCTTACACAAATTCTATTCTATTTTTTATTTAAACATCTAGGTAGTGAAATAGGTTTTTAATGTTTTTACATGGCTATTTTGTAAGGAGTTATTAAAATTATAGGTATTTAACCATTAAACGAAACGTAAGTATTGTTACACATTATAGACTGAGAAAAATGGATTAACTCACTATGAATGTAGCCGGGTCTGTCCGACTGGTTTCAATGGCACGCACGCGTGGTGGGGTCCACGCGGGCGTAACTCACGGCTGCGCGCAGTGTCCGCAGGCACGAGACTAGAGGCGTGTCAACCTTTGGACCTCCTTGAAAAAGGTGACCGTATGCCATCGTAACTAGTCGGACGAACCTGGCTACATTCATAGTGAGTTAATTCGTTTTTCTCAGTCTATTATAGATATATATCTACAAGATAGGTCAGAAGTTTTGTGTTTCTGCCCGATATACTTCTACACTAATATAATATTGTTAGTTTGTAAGAGGTGATATCAGAAAATACGATCGGTGCGATTACAAAAATTATTTTACTGATAGAAAGTTACACTACTGCTATTAGAGTATGTTTTATACTAAACTCGACTTGACGAAGACGAAGGCACAAGCCAAATAAAATAGGTATTATTATTATTAATCTTATTAGTAGTCGATTACTTACGCGAATAAACGAAGTATAAAGTCTAATGATTTCAAAAGGAAGGATACGCCCATTAGAATATTTTAAACAAATGTTCATGGAACAAGCAAATGTGGTGACATCTGTCAAAACTCATATAACGTCGACCGAGTCGCGTTGCCCGTTGGCCCTAAACTGTTATTTTTAGGGCCAACGCGCTGGTGCCATTTGGTCGTGCAGTTGGCCTGGTTCTTACGCAGTAATATATGTCAATGATAAAGTCTAAATAAAATCGCTCTCCGCTCCTAACTCGCACCAACCTCTTGAAGGAGGAGGAAAACAAGCGTCACTCCCGTTTCCTTGCCCGAAATGAGATGACACCTTGAGTAATAGTCCCAGTATTCGTGTCACATCAAACCTTCACATAATTTTTCTTTTTAAAAAATAACGTGGGTGTGAACGAGGTAAAAGTCTTTTCTGTTTCGTTCGAATCGATTTGTTTTTGCGAATTCTTATATAATTTTTGATTGATCTGATCGGAGTTTTTATGTTATCTTTTTATGATGTAATTTTGTCTTGAAATGTAATATTCAAAGCTGGTTATTTTTCTTTGAAAATACTTAAAAGTAACCAGCGCCAATGTGACTTTTTCAATATCATAATTTATGTACTCTCTAAGTTTATCTAGGACATCACTGACATCGGTGAAGGAAAACATCGTGAGGAAACCTGGAATTATAATGAATATAAGTCTAAAATAATGTTCACACCAAGGTTATACTTTCGCCGTTTGAGGTCTTCTGCAGCCGCTGCCGCAGCACCAGCACAGCACGCTGACCTAGGAAGATGGGATGGCGCAAGAGTATCGACGCACACTAAAGGCCTATCCAACTTCCAGGGGAATAGAGACATTCCGTCCGGCCGTCTCTTGCCATCGTCGCGTGCCAAGCCGTTGGGTTCTAAGACAGCCGGAACGCCGACGGCGACGAGAGCACGACGAATAATGTCATTAATATTCGCGTGCCGCGCTATGCGACCAGCACTCCGGCTGCACAACAGGCCATGGTGTCCGAGGCTGTTGACAGCTTCCCCACAGCGACAGCGATGAGGAGAACAGCACGAAGCTCCTAAGCGAAGGGAAGTAGCGAGGCGAAAAGAAGTGTCGTCAAACATAGTACTTAGGTTTGACGACGGAAGTGCCAGAAGCCAAAGACCCGACTCCCATTTACCCACAGCCAGTAGACGCGCTCGCTCAGCAGTAGTAACAGCAGTGGTAAGTTTTATTAGTATTATTTTCGAGCCGTTTGGGGTTCAAACCCTCGGGTCGTGGGGTCCGAGTGCTCATCTTCTTTTTAAGGAAATGTCCAAAAGGTTGGTTGATACTTCCCGTGATCCAAGAGCTGGTTTTTACCTTGGTCAGAGATTAAGCATTGCCATCTAACGTGGCAATGCCGCCAGTCTCTTGGGCACATTTCCAGATGACGGCGATGTGGACGAATTCTATGATGCCTTATTGTGTTAGTTTTTTTAGTTTAATGTTTTAGATTTTCTTTTTTATTATTCTTGTAAATATTGTTGATATCTTTTAAATATAAAATAAAAGTCTGAAATCACCAATCCACCTTGAGCAAGCGTGGTGATTAAGCTCGTGCCTTCTCTCTGTATCAGAAGAGACCTTTGCTCTGCAATGGAACAAAAATAGGTTGATATTATTTTTATTATTACCTATTTTATAATCTACTTAGAACAAAATATTGTTTCAGATACAAACTATTATGTCAGTGTAAAATGTTTGGTTATTAACATAAATAAACTGAATTAAATTCCTACTTATAAGATCTCCTACAATGAACACAAAACGTATTTGGGAATCCGCAATGCGTATTCTGAGAAAGTGAATTGGGTTAGTAGGTACCCTTTAGGTACGAAATGCTTTGCGAAGTAGACTAAATTAATGTCGTTACAATGAATACACACAATGTTCACAATATTGGACATAATTTGAAGGATAGAGATTAATAAAAAATAATAGATTTTCAAGAACTTTTCCAATTATTATTTTAATTATAGTTTCACAGTTTGTACAAAAAGTCTACGTTCTACAAAAAGGTTTAAGTTTTTAAACAAATTGAAAAAAAAGTTAGCCAACCTCCTTACAGGTCACGGACCTAATTTAAAATTATTGGAAATTCAAAAAGCCAACGGAATTTACTTTCCATACGGTTAAAGTAAAGTCGCGTTTACACTTTATATTCCAAACGAACATGGATTCTGAAATGTTCGACAGTTTACCTATGTTTATTCGATAATTTGGCTTGCTTGAGATAGATTTTGGGACATTACGGATGTTTCGGGCAACTCTATGCGCATCTATGTTGCTGCAGGGGTCCGAGCATTCGCTTGTCAATTCCGTTTGCTACCTACAAACAAAATGTTCGCATATCGTACGTGCGAATGTTTGTTCGCAGAACACTAGGAGAAAACGCGACCTAAGAAAACTCTGAACTAATTTTACGGTCCAGTGGTGCTATTTGCGCGCATCTAACTTCATTGCAAAGTGATTTTCTCTTTTCCTACACACGATGGCACAGTTTGCGAATACGTGACGACACGGTGTTCGAAAATTAAAAACTTATTGTTTTGTCGTTATAAAATTGGTACGTGTGTGCACTGTGTGAAGGAGTTGGAAAATGCAATTGTGTTCAGAAAGCGCTGTATTTGATGTTGACATTGAGAATTGAAGCGCACTTTTTTTTTGTTCTTCGATATTGTGTAACGTGTCCTAGTAATTCTAAGGGTCTGTGAATTTTAGCCTTCAAGTGATCTTAAAATTCAGAAAGACGCTAAACTCAAGCATAAGCTCAAATTCACCACAGAGTAGAGAGTAAAAAATTGCGTGCAAGATGCAATTACGGAGTTTTCAACTTTATTTCTGTAGAATTATAATTCATTATAAATCTATAATATAAAAATGAATCGCAAAATGTGTTGGTAAGCGCATAACTCAACAACGCCTGGACCAATTTGGCCAATTCTTTTTTTTAAATGTTCGTTGAAGTTCAAAGATGGTTTTTACGGCGAGAAAAAATCGAATAATTGCCGGAAAAACCATAAAAACAACCCTTTTCTTTTTCCCATACAAACGTTTTCAAACTAAAACGAGCTTTATTGCTATTGTATAAAGTTCATATTGAATTACAAGCAGTCACTGTTGTTTAAACAATGTAGGTATGTTCCTAACGTCAAAGAGTCAATTTTGCACTTAGCGCACCTAGGTGTAGGGTAGGTGTAGGGTAGGTGTAGGGTAGGTGTAGGGTAGGTGTAGGGTAGGTGTAGGGTAGGTGTAGGGTAGGTGTAGGGTAGGTGTAGGGTAGGTGTAGGGTAGGTGTAGGGTAGGTGTAGGGTAGGTGTAGGGTAGGTGTAGGGTAGGTGTAGGGTAGGTGTAGGGTAGGTGTAGGGTAGGTGTAGGGTAGGTGTAGGGTAGGTGTAGGGTAGGTGTAGGTAAGTAGGTAGATCGGGACAGGACAACGTCTGTCGGGTCAGCTAATTAATCAATAAAAACTGATCGTATTTGATCAGTATTGCTTTGGCTGACCACAGACTTTCGATCGGCCGATAGTTTGGACGGGTTTGGCTGCTGTTTCATAAAAATGAATCGCAAAATGTGTTGGTAAGCGCATAACTCAACAACGCCTGGACCAATTTGGCCAATTCTTTTTTTTAAATGTTCGTTGAAGTTCAAAGATGGTTTTTACGGCGAGAAAAAATCGAATAATTGCCGGAAAAATCATAAAAACCACCCTTTTCTTTTTCCCATACAAACGTTTTCAAACTAAAACGAGCTTTATTGCTATTGTATAAAGTTCATATTGAATTACAAGCAGTCACTGTTGTTTAAACAATGTAGGTATGTTCCTAACGTCAAAGAGTCAATTTTGCACTTAGCGCACTTAGGTGTAGGGTAGGTGTAGGGTAGGTGTAGGGTAGGTGTAGGGTAGGTGTAGGGTAGGTGTAGGGTAGGTGTAGGGTAGGTGTAGGGTAGGTGTAGGGTAGGTGTAGGGTAGGTGTAGGGTAGGTGTAGGGTAGGTGTAGGGTAGGTGTAGGGTAGGTGTAGGGTAGGTGTAGGGTAGGTGTAGGGTAGGTGTAGGGTAGGTGTAGGGTAGGTGTAGGGTAGGTGTAGGGTAGGTGTAGGGTAGGTGTAGGGTAGGTGTAGGGTAGGTGTAGGGTAGGTGTAGGGTAGGTGTAGGGTAGGTGTAGGGTAGGTGTAGGGTAGGTGTAGGGTAGGTGTAGGGTAGGTGTAGGGTAGGTGTAGGGTAGGTGTAGGGTAGGTGTAGGGTAGGTGTAGGGTAGGTGTAGGGTAGGTGTAGGGTAGGTGTAGGGTAGGTGTAGGGTAGGTGTAGGGTAGGTGTAGGGTAGGTGTAGGGTAGGTGTAGGGTAGGTGTAGGGTAGGTGTAGGGTAGGTGTAGGGTAGGTGTAGGGTAGGTGTAGGGTAGGTGTAGGGTAGGTGTAGGGTAGGTGTAGGGTAGGTGTAGGGTAGGTGTAGGGTAGGTGTAGGGTAGGTGTAGGGTAGGTGTAGGGTAGGTGTAGGGTAGGTGTAGGGTAGGTGTAGGGTAGGTGTAGGGTAGGTGTAGGGTAGGTGTAGGGTAGGTGTAGGGTAGGTGTAGGGTAGGTGTAGGGTAGGTGTAGGGTAGGTGTAGGGTAGGTGTAGGGTAGGTGTAGGGTAGGTGTAGGGTAGGTGTAGGGTAGGTGTAGGGTAGGTGTAGGGTAGGTGTAGGGTAGGTGTAGGGTAGGTGTAGGGTAGGTGTAGGGTAGGTGTAGGGTAGGTGTAGGGTAGGTGTAGGGTAGGTGTAGGGTAGGTGTAGGGTAGGTGTAGGGTAGGTGTAGGGTAGGTGTAGGGTAGGTGTAGGGTAGGTGTAGGGTAGGTGTAGGGTAGGTGTAGGGTAGGTGTAGGGTAGGTGTAGGGTAGGTGTAGGGTAGGTGTAGGGTAGGTGTAGGGTAGGTGTAGGGTAGGTGTAGGGTAGGTGTAGGGTAGGTGTAGGGTAGGTGTAGGGTAGGTGTAGGGTAGGTGTAGGGTAGGTGTAGGGTAGGTGTAGGGTAGGTGTAGGGTAGGTGTAGGGTAGGTGTAGGGTAGGTGTAGGGTAGGTGTAGGGTAGGTGTAGGGTAGGTGTAGGGTAGGTGTAGGGTAGGTGTAGGGTAGGTGTAGGGTAGGTGTAGGGTAGGTGTAGGGTAGGTGTAGGGTAGGTGTAGGGTAGGTGTAGGGTAGGTGTAGGGTAGGTGTAGGGTAGGTGTAGGGTAGGTGTAGGGTAGGTGTAGGGTAGGTGTAGGGTAGGTGTAGGGTAGGTGTAGGGTAGGTGTAGGGTAGGTGTAGGGTAGGTGTAGGGTAGGTGTAGGGTAGGTGTAGGGTAGGTGTAGGGTAGGTGTAGGGTAGGTGTAGGGTAGGTGTAGGGTAGGTGTAGGGTAGGTGTAGGGTAGGTGTAGGGTAGGTGTAGGGTAGGTGTAGGGTAGGTGTAGGGTAGGTGTAGGGTAGGTGTAGGGTAGGTGTAGGGTAGGTGTAGGGTAGGTGTAGGGTAGGTGTAGGGTAGGTGTAGGGTAGGTGTAGGGTAGGTGTAGGGTAGGTGTAGGGTAGGTGTAGGGTAGGTGTAGGGTAGGTGTAGGGTAGGTGTAGGGTAGGTGTAGGGTAGGTGTAGGGTAGGTGTAGGGTAGGTGTAGGGTAGGTGTAGGGTAGGTGTAGGGTAGGTGTAGGGTAGGTGTAGGGTAGGTGTAGGGTAGGTGTAGGGTAGGTGTAGGGTAGGTGTAGGGTAGGTGTAGGGTAGGTGTAGGGTAGGTGTAGGGTAGGTGTAGGGTAGGTGTAGGGTAGGTGTAGGGTAGGTGTAGGGTAGGTGTAGGGTAGGTGTAGGGTAGGTGTAGGGTAGGTGTAGGGTAGGTGTAGGGTAGGTGTAGGGTAGGTGTAGGGTAGGTGTAGGGTAGGTGTAGGGTAGGTGTAGGGTAGGTGTAGGGTAGGTGTAGGGTAGGTGTAGGGTAGGTGTAGGGTAGGTGTAGGGTAGGTGTAGGGTAGGTGTAGGGTAGGTGTAGGGTAGGTGTAGGGTAGGTGTAGGGTAGGTGTAGGGTAGGTGTAGGGTAGGTGTAGGGTAGGTGTAGGGTAGGTGTAGGGTAGGTGTAGGGTAGGTGTAGGGTAGGTGTAGGGTAGGTGTAGGGTAGGTGTAGGGTAGGTGTAGGGTAGGTGTAGGGTAGGTGTAGGGTAGGTGTAGGGTAGGTGTAGGGTAGGTGTAGGGTAGGTGTAGGGTAGGTGTAGGGTAGGTGTAGGGTAGGTGTAGGGTAGGTGTAGGGTAGGTGTAGGGTAGGTGTAGGGTAGGTGTAGGGTAGGTGTAGGGTAGGTGTAGGGTAGGTGTAGGGTAGGTGTAGGGTAGGTGTAGGGTAGGTGTAGGGTAGGTGTAGGGTAGGTGTAGGGTAGGTGTAGGGTAGGTGTAGGGTAGGTGTAGGGTAGGTGTAGGGTAGGTGTAGGGTAGGTGTAGGGTAGGTGTAGGGTAGGTGTAGGGTAGGTGTAGGGTAGGTGTAGGGTAGGTGTAGGGTAGGTGTAGGGTAGGTGTAGGGTAGGTGTAGGGTAGGTGTAGGGTAGGTGTAGGGTAGGTGTAGGGTAGGTGTAGGGTAGGTGTAGGGTAGGTGTAGGGTAGGTGTAGGGTAGGTGTAGGGTAGGTGTAGGGTAGGTGTAGGGTAGGTGTAGGGTAGGTGTAGGGTAGGTGTAGGGTAGGTGTAGGGTAGGTGTAGGGTAGGTGTAGGGTAGGTGTAGGGTAGGTGTAGGGTAGGTGTAGGGTAGGTGTAGGGTAGGTGTAGGGTAGGTGTAGGGTAGGTGTAGGGTAGGTGTAGGGTAGGTGTAGGGTAGGTGTAGGGTAGGTGTAGGGTAGGTGTAGGGTAGGTGTAGGGTAGGTGTAGGGTAGGTGTAGGGTAGGTGTAGGGTAGGTGTAGGGTAGGTGTAGGGTAGGTGTAGGGTAGGTGTAGGGTAGGTGTAGGGTAGGTGTAGGGTAGGTGTAGGGTAGGTGTAGGGTAGGTGTAGGGTAGGTGTAGGGTAGGTGTAGGGTAGGTGTAGGGTAGGTGTAGGGTAGGTGTAGGGTAGGTGTAGGGTAGGTGTAGGGTAGGTGTAGGGTAGGTGTAGGGTAGGTGTAGGGTAGGTGTAGGGTAGGTGTAGGGTAGGTGTAGGGTAGGTGTAGGGTAGGTGTAGGGTAGGTGTAGGGTAGGTGTAGGGTAGGTGTAGGGTAGGTGTAGGGTAGGTGTAGGGTAGGTGTAGGGTAGGTGTAGGGTAGGTGTAGGGTAGGTGTAGGGTAGGTGTAGGGTAGGTGTAGGGTAGGTGTAGGGTAGGTGTAGGGTAGGTGTAGGGTAGGTGTAGGGTAGGTGTAGGGTAGGTGTAGGGTAGGTGTAGGGTAGGTGTAGGGTAGGTGTAGGGTAGGTGTAGGGTAGGTGTAGGGTAGGTGTAGGGTAGGTGTAGGGTAGGTGTAGGGTAGGTGTAGGGTAGGTGTAGGGTAGGTGTAGGGTAGGTGTAGGGTAGGTGTAGGGTAGGTGTAGGGTAGGTGTAGGGTAGGTGTAGGGTAGGTGTAGGGTAGGTGTAGGGTAGGTGTAGGGTAGGTGTAGGTAAGTAGGTAGATCGGGACAGGACAACGTCTGTCGGGTCAGCTAATTAATCAATAAAAACTGATCGTATTTGATCAGTATTGCTTTGGCTGACCACAGACTTTCGATCGGCCGATAGTTTGGACGGGTTTGGCTGCTAGTGCGTACACTGGGGCAACCACACGTGTTGGTGGTGAGTGCGTATACCTGAAAACAGTCGTCAATCGGCTTTTAAACGATACGCTAGTTGTTTAGCGATTTTTAAAGAGGGCAGTTGCATAATGAAAATATAACATAACTAAGTATCGGTTGAGTCAACCTACTAAAGAACCGGCAAAGTCCTCTACACTATTCTGAAATCACTGCAGCTCCTGAAAGCCAGAATCCACAGTGGCGATCACTAGAAAAGAATGAAGCTTGACAAATCCCGGAAAAACGTTAGAACCGTTTTGAATCCCGCAACTAAATTTATCAGAAACGAACAGCGGAGTAGTAGAGTAAAAATAATAATTATTTTCCACTTTCCTCCATATTCTAGCAAGGAACAGAACAGAACTAGGTCTATAGGCACAAAAGAACGTCAACAACTGGGAGAAGTCCAGTTGCCAAGCATGCATGCCTGCCATAGCATACCTGCCAAGCACGCAGTAAGGATTGCAATTTACATGGTTGGATATTTTGGTCCTAAAATGTGAGCATTTGATTTCAATAACAGGTCAAAGTCAATGTCAATTATAAGTATAAAGTCAAAATCAAGTATAATAGGTATGGCAAAAATGCATGAACGCACGGAAATTCGTTCTAGTTTTTCGGTCCGTATAGTATACAGCTCCGGATATAACCTGATACACTATCTTACATAACATTGTGTTCATACACAACCGGTACCTAAGTGAGAGAAGTAAAGATTGCCATAATGATTTAGCAGTTGGCGCTCACCGACAGTTCAGTTTGAAGGCAATCGTGTAGCCCATCAAACGTTTTTATCGGCCGATACCGAATCGTTATAATGCAGACTAGCATACATCTTCGTACTGATTAAGAAAGTGATCAAACTATTGGTCGATAGAAAGTTTGTGATCTGCGGGGGTTCTAAGGCTGTCAGGGTTGAAAGTAGTCGTCAGTGTTATGTCTACCTATTATAAACGAATTATAATAGGTAGACATAATACTTTAGAAAATGAGGTTGGAATTCTCCCATCTACCGGTGGATATGCGAACAGTATGAAACTTCACAAAAGCTAAAACTAACTTTCATAACAGTAAAATGTGCGACTGAGACAAGAAAATCAAGACTTACACTGGCAACCAAATTATTTAAGAAAATCAGCGAAGGAAAGAGAGAAAAGCATAAATTGACTTTATCTTCCAGTGCACTCGTAAGCGTGGACTGGAAGAAATAATCTACATACATTATGGGACAGAATTACATAACATTATGGTCCACTGGTAGAAAATATTTATTTGTTGTTCTCCGAAAAATCAAGCTATACGGTATCTGAGTCTCAATTTCAATCTTGATCCCAATCTTTGCCCGTAGCCATGTTTGCAATTTGCAACCTTGAGAGGACGAATCGCAACCTGCAGTTGATTAAACACCACGGATCAGCATTGCAGATTAAGATGCATTATTTTCATTTCGGGTGTTCGATCCGTTCATCTTTTGGTCACTATCAAATCCCTCTAAGAGTATAACCAGACCAATCGATTGACCGTCGATCGACGGTAACGATCAATGGTAAGATGGATTAGTCGACGTCGATCGATACTTTCTACCAGACCAATCGATCGATCATCAATCGACGGCATCGATCGATGGTAAAATGGATTAGTCGATGTCGATCGACCTGCTTGATTAGCCGCGTAGTGATGTGCATATATTATGAATATAATCAAAGTTATGACTACTAGATAAGATGAAATCTGAATGGTCCATTTACCGCGGCAGAACGATTTACCCTCATGATTCATAGAGTTAACTTAAAAATAAAAATGTTTTTTTTTTAATAATTAAAAAAATATGCATCGACTCCTCTTATAACGGTCATGAGCCCGTAAAAGTATGAAGGGAATATTGGAATAACTTTCTCGCGCTGTATCACTATTGGTTCGGGGTCGCTAGTTTTCCACAATTCTAATTCTGCCGTTGTTTAATATATATATTTTTTTATTTGTCGGTTGTACTACCAATACAAAATCATTTCAAAAATAACCACTAAAATTTCAACGTATGTATGTAATAATAAAACTAGTTTTATAGAGCTTCGAGATTTTCCAACAAAACTAGATTTTGCAGTAATTTACGAAATCAGAAAATAAACAGTTCGGGGCTAACGAGAAATTATAGAGGGTAGAAGTTTAAACTATAATTATGGGCGCTTATTCGGAATTTTGAAATGGCCAATTTACCGCTGTTTGGAACGTCATAATGGCGGAGAATGTTTCCATAAAACGCCATAGTTGGGGTTTGTTTGCGTTTGTTAACTAGTGTTTTGTTGATGAGGGACTTGTTGTGAGGCCTACTGAGTTTTGTTGAATTTAAGTAATTGCTGTAAAGCAACAATGTTATTAACCAATGTCTTATATTTTGCGTTTCCTTAAAAATTCAAAAAACTTGAAAACAAGATGTTTATTACATGCTTAGTTTTAATTTGAATAACATATATTATCGTTAATACATATATTTTAAACGTTTTCCCACATTAGAATATCTCTCTTGCACCATCGGTGCATTTACAAACATAATATATGTTTCGCCGTCTGTAACTATCTTAATGAACCAGAGAATGAGCAGCAGCGTTCTCTGTGCATTTGTAACAACCATTCGGCGATCGCCAACCCGCCTGCCAAGTATGGCGATCATGGCAAAACCTCCCCTTGGGGGAGGCCTATGTCCAGCAGTGGACGTCTTTTGGCTGAAATGATGATGATGATGATGAACTATAAATTTTCCTATAAACTCCAAGGCCATACAAATATTTGTTTCCTGCAAGAATCAAACCAGAATTACGCATTGTACCAGCTTCTCGCTCCGCCACTACGCCAATCGTGCCTTCAATAATGAATCACGGAATTTAAATATAAATAAACTTTGGAAGATTTTTTTCTGTAGGTAGTCAGACAACACATTAATAATTACGTATAAAAATGGCCAGCAAAATAATTAAAAACGGCCTGCTTTATATTCAAGTCGCGTAGAGCGCTTTTTGTCCGCAAATTACAAAGATCTCTTGGTTTATTCAAAATGTGCCATGCGCTCACTGGCTCCGTTTACCGGTCTAATTTATAATTTCTGCGATTAGACCAAAGCTTTTTATTAATTCTTCCCTCTTACATGACACCGTTTTAATACGTCGAAAGCAATAAAAGAAAACGTTTTATTAAATCTCGATATTTCCATTATTACAAGTTTCTTATATTGCGTTTTATTTCTTAATTGCCCAAGTTCTATTTTTATAAAATTATGCTGAATCGTTTTTTTTTTGTACGGACTATAAATTGAGTTTCATGATTGAAAAACAAATTAATAATACGTTCTGCGAAGTTTTATATTGAGATTAATAGAAGAATTCTATTGTCGTCGTTGGAACTGAACAGATTTCAATTATAATAAAAAGTAGAAAGCGCTTATTTGGTATTTCTATCATTTAAATATGATAGCTAAATAAGTTTTTGTGTTTATTATATATACCTGGTTGAAGTCAAATAAATAGGATTTAGTTGCAATATAATATTATGTAGATTATCAACAAGTGAAACATATTAATGTGCACAAACAAAATAAAGCGCTTTTTAAATTCTTTACAAAAACATAGGATTTTAAGTTTAACGTATCTATGTCTCAGTGCACGTCTGTGTGTCTGTGTAATGGTGGCACTTCACTTGCGTATATGTACTCTAAGCACTCAAGACTGTGTTCAGATAATTTTAGAGCAGACGATTATGTTATTGAAGGATTTGAGACAAGTGGATGTAAAATTGAATGATTATTTTGTTACTGTTTAAAAAAAAACGTAAGTATATCGATTGACTGTTGACATGACTCTTGGAGTCATATTGCGATTGTTTATTTATTGTGTCTGCTAATTGGACAGTTGAGCTCATAAGGTACATACAATTGCGTTATTTGGTTAATACAAAATGTACCCTATACTTATTGAAATGAACTCGATTTTATATTATCCAAATAAGGCCAATATTTGCACAAATACGCTCAATATATAAAAAGTGAAGTGCCACTACGAGTATAATATGGCATAGTAGCTCCCAAACCTCTGAACCGATTTTGATTTATTTTTTTTTGTTCGTCAGGAAAGTTGAAAATGAATCTTAGATAAGAATACTGTCAATCTAGTCAAGATTGACAGTGTTTTTATTTATGATTGAAATTAATTTGTTCAGCCATTTGAAGATTATCAGCTCTGTTCTAGTTGATCTGTTCTGTTGAATCATGGATGTGAACATCTTCCACAGGTCTGATCGGTTTTTGTTTACATCAGGGGTAATTTCTTTTTGTATTGTAGTAAAAGTGTACTGACATATTGATGTCACACGAGTTTTCGACGCACTGTATCGTCTTAATTTTTTGTTCACGTGAAAAAGAAAAAACACGTCGTATCCAATATTTTTTGGAAATCTATCTGACGGACTAATTAGATTTTTTTTGGTAAAATACTCTATTTTTCGCCGTTTAGTTCAATTTTCTTATCATCCAAATTAGTTAAGAAACGTTATCACTAAACAAATGAACCCTTAATTTTCCACCCTTAAAGGTGTAATATTTTTATGAAATTGAATATATGGGATCAACTGAGGTAGGTATACGCTATACATTAAAAAAAGAATCATCGAAATCGGACTACACAGTAAAAAGTTACGGTTATACATAAAAAAAGAACCTTCTCCTTTTTTGTGGTCGGTTAAAACAAGAAACAAACTAAAACACGAGAACTCTTAACGACGTCACACACAACATTTATCCATTTCATCCCGGAAAACCCAAAACTCGGAAACCTCAAGAAACTTTGATGTTCCTCAAATCAAAAGGCCGAAACTAAATTGGTTTGCTGATGAGTCCTTTGCCTCACGTCTTTGTTAAAGCTTTTCCGACTGTTGACACACATTCACTTCGCAGTAATCGCTTGCCTGTCTCAACTCTCAGTTTCTAAAGCTGAGGTCACATTTGCGAACTGGTGAGTGGAGGAACAAAAGCAATGCGGAGTGGAGTTAAGTGTTGTTTCGTATTTAGGAGTGGTGAAGATTTTACTTTTTGCCTCTAGTATGATTTAATTCAGGACTTAAAGTCAAATCTCTAGCAGTGTTTATAGCTTTCGTGAAGCTACGATCTTCATTTAAGAAGCCTGGCAGAAGCTAAAACTGGCGGAAGATTGAGTAAAAAAACCAACCAGTTGATATTTCTGTTGGAATATAAGTTGGAACGCAGACACTATGTGCTCTACATATTTGTATACCACATTAAATGATAAGTCGCTCATTATCTAGTGTTTCTATTTATTTCAACAATTTCACTTAAAATTTTCTAAAAGTAAAGTTCCTTAAGTTTTGCATGCTCTTCTTCATCTTCTTTCGAATCGATGGCAGTTAACCCTGTTTTTCTTTTTTTCTTTTAGACTACTTTCTTTGTCCTAGTTAGTTGCCACGTCAATCACGGAATTGGTTGTGTGTTTCATGCCCTCTAAAGTCTAAAGTTTCGGTCTTGCATACTGAAAATCTGCCTAGCCATTTCCTTTGTTGGGGTCGGCTTCAAGTCTAACTGGATACACCTAAATAGAAGTATTATATATGGAGCAACTGCCTATCTGGCCTTTAGAATCCAGTTCCTGGGTAACACGATACTCTTTGGTAAGACCGGTTGTCAGATATCCTAACTTCTGATTATCTATAACTATTATCAAAGATCTACGAATGACAACCGGGACCAACGGCTTTACATGATTTCTGAGGAGGGGTCATGATATGAAATGGATGGTTACCCATCCGCGGGCAGACTGTGGCTAGCGTAGCTTAACCATCATGACCGGTTGCTCCGTACGGTGTTAACTTAGCGACGGGCTCCTCTCTTGCCTATTGAAAGTCATTCACCATTTCAGCCGAAACACGACCACCGATGGAGATAGGCCTCCCACAAAGGAGGGGTATCGCCATAATCGCCACGCTTAATAAAAACAATAATAATCAATAAAACTAATAATCATCATAAAAACTATTTCTTTTTTACAACACTGATGTGAACATGCCTTTAAAGGAAATTGACCCGAGTTCTCGTCGCTGCTCCGTGACACTACGTGCTCGCCATTCTGATATTACAAGAATAGATTCACGAATATAATAGCCGAGTCGAATAATTTCTGTCGTGATTGACTTCGTAGATGAAAACTGAAGTATTTTTGGGGATTCTGTTTTGGCAATCCAATATAAATATCTGGCTGTAGATGATTGGTTTAGCTGGATATTTTTGGAATGTAATGGAGTTATGAGTTGTTTGCGTGTAAAGGAACGATATTGGGGTTTATGAAGTTGAATTGTATTGTAGGTAGGTAGGTTGGATATTTTTAAGAGGATATTCATGACAGTGCTCTATTCCGGGTTCCATTCAATAAGTAAGAATAAGTAATTACAATTACTTGATGAACTTCGTAAATAGAAAAAGGGCTAAGGCTATCTAGGCTTGTGGTTACGCTTTTAAGTTTTTTCATAAAACAGCTGCTGTCAGAATCAATTGTTTATTATGTATAAGTAGGTAGGTTGTATATTGTTTATTTGGCTTCTAGAAAATATAACGAACAAACGCAAGTTTTTAATACATCTCATTCGAATATTGTGTGTTTGTTCCTTAGCCCAGTAGATTTTCATGAAATTAACATTGTTAAGTAACTTAAATTTGTCAAATCTGTTAACGCCACTCTAAACATAATGGTCTTGCAATGAGAGCATTAATTTATGAAGAATTTATTATATTTAATAATCTTAATGAATGCAATACATATCGAAACATTAGTCAAGACATAGAAAACACCTCCAGAAACTAACACTGAAATACATACTATAAAAAATCTACATAAAAAGAAAAGCATACGAAGTCGAAAAATATACTTTTCCTTACTAAGTTATATGAGGAGAAACTCGAAAACTTATAAAATATGGGTGAAGTTGGCGATACGACGGCTGAAGGTGTAACGTATTGCGGAAACCAGAAATGGCAAAGAAATGGGAATTTATTATAAACTGTTGAGATGTGTATACATGTTGGAAAGATCTAAAGCTCTGCTCATGCTGACGCTGATATTCGCGTGAATTCCTAATTTAAGAAAATCCACAGAATATGAATAACATGAATAATAGTTATAGCTGTCAATCCTATTATTCTTGGTATTGAATAAAATTAAATGTAAAGAGTTAACCAATAATATATATTTTTTGTCAACCTTTTGCATATCAAGGAAAGTTTCCCAAAAACAGTACTAGTGCTTTACTAAGAATAAGGAATAGAATTTGTTTTTATAAAACCCATATTTTCACGTTAAATTAAATGTTAAAAGTCAAAATATTGGTAACCATAATCGCACATTAGAGTTGACGTGTTTACTAAATCCAGATATTCTTTCACAATTTTTTCGTTAACTTACAAATCAAATCAGTTGAGTACCGTGACCTTCTGGTCGAGAAGTGGGTGTGTTATTCTAGGGTAAAAACTTTCCCAAAGTCATAACCGTGATATAGTTTGCTGAAATAGCAATATTTCTTTAGTGCGTCAGCAAACTATACCGCAATATCCCTTAACATTTACCGTCCATTTAATCATAACAGATCTTATTTCTTCCCTGTAACTGTTGCATCAGCATTTTCTGTCTTTATTAACCAGATTTGCTGAGTACACAATTTTTCCTACCTTTAAAAGAACAAAGGAAATACCATGTGATATGGTCCATTTGTGTTTCGGCTATCTTCGTCACAGATCGGCAATTGTCCCGAAAGGCTCTGGGGACTGGTTGGCTGAATCGTGGCAAATGCAAGAATTGCTCCGATAACGGTCCCTATAAATTGTGACCTCTATCAGCGGTGTTTTGTTCAATGTCATTTTTAGAATGTTTAACATGTGTGGTGGTAATGCGTTTCAGGGTAATTGAATGTAAAAAAGGTTGTGAGTAAAAAAGGGGTGAATTTATTTATTGTGACATTGGTTTAATTAATTATTTACAAAAAACCTTGGTTTATGTTGCTGTAAAATCCCAAATATTGCAAAATCTTAGGTTTTACCGCTTTTTTTTCCTAGCGTGTCGATAGTAAATATATTTTTGTTAGATTTTATGTTTGGTCCAGTATTCAGCAACAGCAACGTCATCTGCTGACGCAGTCATTTGGTCCTCAGATGTCCAGAAAACGGGGCATGCCGCGCAAGATAAAAGGTGGACCATGGCCTGCTGGAATTTATCCCTATAACTTATAATAAAAGACGATTTTTCAGGCCTTTACCCTTACAGATTTGCATATACAAATGACGATTGGTTTGTTTGTTTTTTTTTTTGTATAAAAATGTATGTAGGTTCGTTACTTCGTTTAATTTTTTAACTGTGTACGGAAAATATTTGTTTGAACACTTGAAAGTATTACCAAAACTTTAAACACGTTTAAAACTCTCGAAATATACCGTTCCTGCAATGTCTTCTTCAAGTAATCTTCAAAATCCTTCTATTAATACCAAAGGATAGCCCCAGTATGTAGCTCAAAATTCGTATAATTACTTGCGAAGAAGCTTGGCAGATGGTGCTCCAAGTTTCGTATGCAGCTCGCGGCTTCCAAAGGAAAAAGTTCGGTGTTCAGGCGAGTCTTATGGCATAATGAGTTCGACTATTTTTGAGTGTTAAAGTTAAGACTTTTTTTATTGTTACTTTTATTTTGAGTGATTTGTTTTGTTTTCGTAATTTATTTGTGCTTTTTCTTCTTTTTGTCGATGATACATATACAAATTTAACTGCCTGGTTGGTATATCGTAGGCTATATAAACAACACATAGATCCTACCTACATTAATCTGTTACCTACGCATTATTTATCAAAATAGTACAGGCGTAGTAAAGTTAGAAGCAACAGGCCCAAAATTTAACATAGAGTAAGAAGTCAAACAGGGCGACCCGCTATCTCCTAAGTTGTTCACCAGTACCCTCGAAGAAATCTTCAGAAATGTCGCAAACGATTGGAAGGATAGATGCATTCGGCGAGATGAGACTGACAAATCTCCGTTTTTGGATTGGGCCAAGTAGTCTCTTTCCAGGCGAGGCAAGACAAAGAAGTCGCAAGACGATCAGAAAACGCGTAAAGGAGTTATTTAAGGGTGAACTACCCATGGCACTGAACCGAGCTCTTGGACATATTGTGTATTACCCCCCCCCCCCCCCCCCCGTCTTAACCTATGGGGCACAAACTTGGTCTTTGACTAATTCCCAGAAGTCCAAACTCAAGGTTTGCCAACGGGCAATAGAGTGCGGTATTCTAGGTGTTAAATTAATCGAGTTCGAAACACCATACTGCGCTCCAAAACAGGGATAGCACACGTGGCTCATAAGGCTGCCCAACTTAATGGGACAAGGCAGGACATGCCACAAATTGTGGGCTCAGATGACATAGAACTGGAGCCCTGAGACAGTAAGACGGCATCGCAGCAGGCCACGAAGGAGATGGTGGGACAAACTGTACGGATTCCTCCGAAACTGGTGGGGAAAGATGGAAGGCATGGAGGGAGGCCTTTGCCCAGGAGTGGGACAGGAAAGGGTAACAATAAAAACAAATATTTTATTATCCAAAAGAAATAGGCACCGTAAAAAAATATAGTAAACCGTAAATAATCATGTGGACAATATCGAAGGAAAAAGCTAGCCTTCTATAATAGGTACGTCGGGTACTGTTTTCATAGCCGACTTTTGTTTCTAAACGAAGCGGTGACTAGTCAGGAAGTCACACGGATGCGACGCGTGGTGTTGGTCGGTTCGAACACTTTATAAGACTTTTAACTGGTTTTTGTTATGTGGCCTGTATTGTTTAGTATTTGCATGCAATATTGATGTTTTGCGGCTTGAATTAAAGCCATAAATCATTAGGAATTACAAGTTACTTTTTACTTAAATAAGCTATCAACATTTAAAGGTAATATACAAGAAACAGAAATTTATTCAGCGCTTTTTGAAAAAGACAACAAAAAACGGGAAGACGTTTTCGTTTCATCCATCTTTCCATCATTGGTGGACTCTCAATCTCTATTTTAATATTGATTGATTGATTTCATTCAACATCACTGAAATTTCTGCTATTGTTAAGTACGCTATGCCACGATGTTATGCTGCAAATCACTAATTATTTATATACTAAACTACGTAGGTAGGTATTTAACGATTGTTTTTATTTATTTTTTTGTTAGCCTCCTGGGCCTAGGCCTCTCCTTGCCTTCCATTTCTCCCGATGTTGTGCCTCATCTCACCCAATTCCCGAAGAAGCTATCCAAGGGGTCCCGTTAATCTTCTCCTTGGTCTGTCGCGACTCCACCTGACTGTGTTAGGGCTCTAGTCTTACGATATGCCCGCCCACAGCTTAGCCGGTCGTTAAGCCAGCAGTGAATTATGGATCGGAAATGGGACTTGGAGAGCCAAGTCCCATTTCCGATCCATAATTCATAAAAAAATATAATAGACCTTCATAACCGGGTATAACATTATAACACAATGCGATACAGTCGGTAATACTACAACATTATACCTGGTTTCAAGAAACACTGATTTATTCAAAATGGCTTCATTACCACGCCACGGGGATTATAAGCTTCTAAAACTAAGCATTAAGACCACAATCGGTATGCGAGCAAAGTGATCCACTACCAGAACAGAAAACCACAAAACTAAACACTATATATACCCAATCTACTGCGGAATTTCTTCGCCAGATACTTAATACGTGTCTTTAAAAAATGCAGTGAAACGAGAAATTCAATTTTAAATTTCGAACGTCCGTCTCGAGGTAGTAGCGCAAGCGTTTGTTTCTCGACTGTTTATTTTTAAGCTATTACATAAGATTTATAACCAGTAGTACCATTATCTTCGCCGAAACAACGAAGTTTGGTCGTGTAAAAGAGTGTTGCAAAAGCACTGGCCATTTGTTCGCTGAGATCCTTTCCACTAATACTGCTTGAATGTTGACTGGATTTTTCGCGTGAAAATAAATAAAGTTTTAAGTTTAAAGTTCGGCTTGGAGGTGGATGTTGACTTTTATAAATTATTTTCATCCTAAGAGTGCTCTTCTAGTAGTTTTATTTGATAGATTTCTGTTAAATTTTTCTCGCAACCTGACACTTTTTTGGAAAATTATTTACAGAGTTTTCGTTCTCCACCTGAAGTTAAGTGATCACCGCTGCCTGTTAATAGGCATCTGTAATACTAGAAGTCTTGCATTGTCATCTCAGGAACATGAAATGTTTCGGATGCCTGTAATTACAGCAGCGAATTCACGGCGAATATAACGAAACGTAACATGATGTTTGACGAATCATTAAAATATTTTTAATACTCTCCCAATTAATTCACATGCTTACGAAATGAGAGAAATAACGGATATGAAAAGAAAATCGTCAACATATAAGCACCATTCATCATGCCGGATATTATGTGTAAGGGGATAGTGATAAGTTTGATCACTTTTCGTTATCCATATATTGATATACCTACACCATAGATACTTAAATAAGTACTTATAGGCCCACATGTGCAAAAAACTTAACTCAGAGTTAACTGGTAATACGAGGTCATACTGTCGATGTCATACAAAATCAGCTCGTGTGGAGTTAAAGACAGGATAATCCTAACTTGTCTAAAACAAATGGTCCTTAGACTTTTTATCCCGACTAAACAAATAGAAATTCCTACGAAGCTCTCCTTAGAATACCATCTCGAGGAACATCCAACAGAAAAATAATACATTGCTTCTGTGGAAGCAATGCCAATTGAACATTTTTGAACCAGGCATGAACAAAACAGTGTCCTGATGTGCAGTTCAACAAAGGATTTAATTTCCAACCCCCTTTCCTAGGTACACTGACTAATTACGAGACTGTCGCCCGCACTCGGCTTCTACCCTAAACTTTTGCTTTTGCACTAACACCCACAACAGCTGTGGTGCTGTGTCGAGTAAATTTACTTGAATTTCTACCCAAAAGCATACACCTTCTGCATACAGGTGGAAAGGGATAGGTGGTGCGGTAAGAATCGCTTCGAAGTGCAGGAAAACAGTTTAAATTGAAAATGCTACCCCAATGCAGCAGTGGACATGATTGGTTTGTTACGCAAATTGTTTTTGTTTGTATACATTTCTAAGTAATTGTGTGAAATACCCATGTGCTCCTATTCTCTTATTGTTCTTTAAAAGTGTGTTCGTGGATTTCTTTGATATTTTAAAACTTTTTAATGAGTTTTTTTTTGTATATTAAGCGCACAAAATATGAGTGAATTACGTCGGTTTTTAAATATAGAAAAACAAAAAACATGATCGGATTATTTTATTTTATAGCACCATGCATGCCGATTGTTTGTATTATGATATACTATAATGAAGTCTGGAGCAAAGATCAAAACTATAAACAAACAAATAGTCACCTTCCTTAAGACAAAACAAACTGTGGTCTAAGGCCTGTCTCGTTGGAACCAAAAAGATTACAAATCCTAGCATAGTACCTAGGTATAAAACCTTGATTCCACTCATTTATAAACTTGATTCAGTGATCTGTTGTTCAATGTAGATGCACAACTCACCCTTTTAATAGGTTCAAAAACTAATCAGCTTTAAATATTTAACATCATTGCAATAACTTCGAAAAAGTTTTTGTAAAAAAACACACATTCGTTTGATCTGTAAACTCTTACCCCTGTTTCCACCCTAGTCGCTTGACCTGCTGTCAACTGCATCGATCATTGGCACGTTTCCCCCTTTACATTTTTTAGGGTTCTTTACTCAAATGGTCCAGATAGTGCTCCGCTTGGATTTGGCTGTATCTTTTTAGCTGTAATAGATAGACGCTTCAAAGTTTCATAAGGTGTCATCATCATCATTATCATCATTGTCAACCTTTAGATGCCTACTGCTGGGCATAGGTCTTCCCTAAGGGGGGTACAGTCTTAATTGCCATGTTTGGCCGATGCATGTAAGCGATCGCAAAGTGTGTCGCCGCTATAATAACAAATAATTAAAATAAAATTACATTTAGTTATTTTAATTACACGATACAAGAAACAAATTTTCTGCTTTATAGACTCGATGTTAATTTTGTCCGATGGTTCAGAACCCTATGTAGAACTGCAACTTGCACTTGGCCGGTTTTTATTCTCATAAAACATCAAACCAAAAAGAATTTCCACATTAAAATCATATTTCAAGCCCACTTCAAAGTGGACGTGATGTAAAAAGCACTGTACAGTAATTTTAACTTTAGATAAGTAAAAAGAAGCAGCTTGTTAACATTGGAGGAGTTCAAGTTCCATACATGGTGGCTAGCAGTACTAATTAGCAAACTTACTATCTAGGTCGCAGTGGACAAAGCAAATGAGTTTTAAGGAGTAACTTTTTTTTGAAGAATTTTTTTTCGCTTCACTTGCTAAGGAACTTTGTAACAGAATGACATATTATTCGCATTATGAATAATTATCATGGTGAAGTCGCGGAACATGACTCTAGAAAAACCTTTATTTTATTTAAACAGGTTTTTACTTCGGAAAAAAAATGTTATAAAAGTATTACTGATGCGGGCCATAGAAAGTAATATGAAATGTGACCTTTTCAAAACCTTAGGGAAATCAACTTTTGCGGTATAATGTTACCTCAACGCTGACATCTGACATACTTGATGAAGATCTAGTAAGTTATACTAGACGAACACATCAGCTACTAAAGTATTAACTGATGTCTTCGTAAAAGAGTTTCAATAAGACAAATACCTCATCATCTGTCCAGCCTTTCCCCAACTATATTGGGGTCGGCTTCCTGTCTAACCAAATGCAGCTGAATATCAGTGTTTTAAATGGAGAGACTGCATATCTGACCTCCAGAACCCAGTTACTGGGTAACACGATACCCCTTGGTAAGACTGGTTGTCAAACTTTCTGGCTTCCGACTACACATAACGATTGCCAAAGATCTACAAATGACAGCCGGGACCAACGGCTTAACGTGCTTTCCGAGGCATGGTGGGAACTCGATATAAATGGAATGGTCACCCATCCATAGACCGACCGCGGGTAGTGTAGCTTAACCTTTGACTGATCGATCTGTACGGTTTTAACTTCGCCACGAACTTCTCTCAAATACCTACAACAAGACAACTACCTACAGTTAATTATCTAACTACAGTTCAACTACAAAGTTACAATCTACAGGGCTATTCTGTAAATATGTCCCTTAGTAAACGCTAGATGAAGTGAGCTGTTATCCGACTCGATGCTAGGGATTGACAAAGCACTACAATTATAAGCTCTTTCTTCTTAATTTCTTAATTTTACTTAGCTTAATTTGCTTATGTACCCCGTAATCTTGTATTCACATAATACTAAAATGCTCACTGACTCACAAACACCCAAGCACACACACACACGCACGCATGCACACGCACTCATACACACACACACATTCATATCACAAAGAATCATGGCGAGATTTGTACAAAAAAATTAAGATGTTTAGAGAAGTTAAAATGATAATTCTTATATTCTTGGGTACCTAAAGAGTATCTTCAGGCATTTACAATATTTTTAAAACCCCGCAAAAAAAAGTTAATAGTTTAACGAAAAGCTCATTATTTCAGAACGAAACAGTGACTGACAGTAACAGTAACACTGACAGCCGCCGTTTCGCAGTTCTTACATTGAAATTGCATCGTTTTATGGGAAATAATATCACAAAATAATGATTATTTTTTTCCACACACTCGTCACATCACTTGTCTGGCAATTTTATAGATCCGTTAATATCGCTTGTCACTTTCTCTTTTTTATAAACACAAAATGGGCATCAAGATGAAACGAAAAAGTGTTATTTTCATTTCGTAATATTTTAATTTTGCAGGGGTTAAAAATATGCTAAGTATATCAATCTACTCCTGGTATTCTTCACATTAGAAAATATTTTAAACCTTCTAAATTATTTTTTATTTTGATACAAATTAATGTATGAATCTCGCCATGATTCTTTGTCAAGCACAATGCACTTTATTTAAATCTTTACTTATTTATAATGTTTCTATTCGCTGATTTTCTATCAAAATAAAAATAAAAGTAAATACAATAGAAAATAATATACATAATTAAATACTTAACTAGTAGTCTATACTCTCCTTTACTTAAATATTTTTAAAAGGGTCGTAAATGTCTTACTGATTTTTAAGATACAGGTTTTACCTAGTTTGGAAGTCATCATTCATAATTAGTTAAGCTGCCTAATTCTTCGATAATTAAAATGTATGTTTTTAGTTCTTAGTAGTATTTCTGTTAAGCTAGAATTATTTAGTCCAAATAAACGTTATTAATATAATAATAATTATTATTATTTGGTCGTTTTTTCTGCAAATACAAGTAAGGAAGCATTAATATGGACAGTGCCACTAGTCCTGCATCCATTTTAGTACCGACAAGCTCGATAGATGGCGGTGTTCCTATTCACTGTTTTCCTGAATCGCGCTATGGTTTCGTTCACAACTCAAGCTATATGCGAAAGTTGAAATTTGAGAAGACGCAGCAAAAAAAGGATAAGGCAGGATATTTAAAATTTTTGAATAGTCAGTATTTTTATTGACTTGTAACTACACTACTAAGTAAGTAATCCATACTTAATATTATTAATATTATAAATGCGAAAGTGAGTTTGTTACGCTTTCACGGCTAGACTACTGTACCGATTTTGATGAAATTTGGTACAGACTAAGCTTGGACCCCAAGCTTGGAAGGATATAGGGTACTTATTAATTGCTTTGTCTGCGTCCGCGATGAACGACATTCACGCGAACGAAGTCGTGGGCAAAAGCTAGTATACTATATACTTCCAGATGACTTACAAATGTTATATAAAACAGCTTCGAAAAGTTACAAGTACAAATTCAAACGTTTCTTCATTCATAGTGCGCCTAGTTTTAATAACAATAATGAAATGTAGCAAAAAAGCAGTGTGTAAAATTAAGTAGATAAGACCGACTCGCCAGCACACAGATAAGCCCTGAGAGGTTTGCGTGTATGGCAAAAACCATTGTAAATGTGAACAAAGTGTTTTGGAAATAAAATAATAATAATAATAATATTTTGCAACGTGTATGAGCCGTAACATGCGTGCAGGGTGGGAATGGCAATAGAACAATAAAAGATCATGGCAGGATTTGGAAGGTGTATTGTTTCTATTGAGCATTAATAATATTAAATTATGGCGCCACAAGTTGTCGGTCTTCTCACAAGTTAGTTAACCAATATTTCAAATGGTGTACCGTCAACTGCTGTAACATTGCCGACGTGCTCAACATTGCCTACATTCTAAAAAGTTGAATTATTGCCGCTGGGAAATGTTTTTTTGCCATATAGATAGCCGACTTGCTTTTAGTAATACCTTATACAGCAAAAACATTTCTCAGCAGCAATAATTTAACTTTTTAAAATGTAGGCAATGTTGAGCACGTAGGCGATGTTACAGCAGTTGACCGGTACTATTTTGGTTACATTTATATGCTCTATAGTATGTTTCAATTTTTCATTTTATTTTGGTGATAGGATTTTTTTTATAGTTTCAAAATATTCTTATGAACTACCTAGTATTACCAGTATTTTATTTTTTTGTCGTATCGTCGTCCCCACCTTGTATGTTATAGGTTGTAATAGCAGCATAACTTAATAACTATCGTTATTTAGCCGTTTCTTTTCCTAATTTTATTACAAAATAGGTACCTACTAGAAAATATGTTCAATTTAATGTATTAAATTCAGAAAAAAAATTCATTGCATAGGAATATTTAACTCGTGGCTAAGTAAAAGACATACAGTTCGATCGGTCAAAGGTTAAGCTACGCTTTCCCCAGCAGGTATTTGGTTGGATGACCATACATTTCATAGCGAGTTCCCTCCGTACTTCGGAAAGCACTTAAAGCCGTTGGTCCCGGCTGTCATTCGTAGATCTTTGACAGTCGTTATGGGTAATCAGAAGCCAGAAAGAAAGTCTGACAACTAGCCTTACCACAGGGTATCGTATAGGTAACCCATGGGTTGTGGAGGTCCGCCAGGCACTCGCAAGTAAACAACAATAATAATAATATGTGGGGACATTTTTCACACACGGCCATCTGACCCCAAACTAGGGAGACCCTGTACTATGGGTGTCAGACAGCTGATATACATACACAAATACATTTTTTGTTTGTAAATACATACATATTTATATAAACAACACCCAGACACAAGGCAACAACAAATTAATATTAACAATAATTTAAATACTTAAATTAATTTAAATTAAACTACGATGTCAATCATTCAAGATACTGATTACAGATATTCTATAGAGTAGAGACATCTTTCCTGTAAGAAAGCCTTCCCTGAGCCTTGCTTTGAACGAGCCTGTATGCAGCATGCTTTTTAATCCCAGTGGTAGCCTATTAAAAATTTAAACTTCGTGATATTGTGGACTTTGTGGGATGTCAATAAAAGGTACAGACGCCAGCACAACAAGCCTTACCAAACTGTCAAATTTTCCCAATTGGATATGAACTTTAAGATTTTTGTAGAAAATCTATCAAAGAAATTTGAAAGATTGTTGTGTGTTAATGTGATGGCCTCTGTACATGATTTACAACAGAAACCAGTAATGCTACTGTAAAAATCAACAGACACATTGCAAAATACATGACATGTTATGATTTTTTTATTCTGTGTTACCTAAATTACTTAATTTGTAAACCATTTCGTAAGGTAAACCAGTGAAAGAGTATTTTAAATTCGTCTTTTCTGTGATGTAAAACCAAATCATGACTCGCTTTAAGTGCTGGTCCTAAAACTGTGCATTTTATATTTCACTTTATTTTATGAGTACAACAGGATATTTCCGTCTGCGCAACATAAAAACGGGAAGTTAACTTTTGAGGTGAATGACGTTGAAGGTTAGGTATTTTTGTTTCTTTTTTTTGTAAGCTTTGATAATCCACTGGGTTCTGTAGAGAATTTTTAAAGTAAATGCAAAAATTTCATAACTCTTTCTGTTCTGTAGTATTAGAAGTCGAAAAGTTAATAATAATAATAATAATAATAATAATAAACAATTAATGTAACTTGAAAAGTTCAGATCCTAGAAAGGTACTATTAAAATAACTGTTACTTCTACTAATTATAATATTATATGTATAGTTTAGTTGCAAGCTAAAATATACACAATTTCAATGTATTGTTCTTAATGACTATTCTGTTAAAAATAAGATAAAAAATAATCTTTTCATCTTTATAAACATAAGTTATTTTTCAGATCGCGTATATATTTTTTGCCACATAGAAAGGTTTCCCAGCATGTTATTCCGAAGTTTCAGCATCAATATGAATTTATGAAATAATAAATGCTACCTCATTGAAAGAAGAGTTAACACGTTTATTTTCCACTATATTCACTCTAAAACTCAAACGTATTGTTTAACTCAATAAAATCTAATACCAATCACTTGTACTACCATTCATTACTAAATGTATTAGAATATTCAATAAACCACACAATGGCACCATTCCAATGCTACTGATAACTCGGTTGTTCCTAATCTGTTAACCAGAACACGATTTTCTCATCACAACCTATAGATAAACCTTCGGATAGAATAATCTGGCTGTGGTAGAAGCTTATAGTTAGTTCCTGTTTGAATGGTGTGCTCCGATTTGATCTGTTGTTGGATCTGATAGTTAAGCTGTTTGTATCTATGTCAATTGATCAGGTACTCGTGTTTTGCTTGTATTTATCAATAGCGTAAATTTTCTTCATCACCATCATCATCATCATCAGCCTGAAAAAGTCCACTGTTGAACAAAGGCCTCCCCCATAAAGAGGGGGGGGGGGGTGCCATAATCCCCACGCTTGGCAGGCGTCTTGGGGATCGCAGTGAAGTTGTTAAGCACACGGAAACCGCTGCTGCCCGACTTCCAGATTTTCCCTTAATCGCCTTCGACGACACCCTCGGGATGAAATGGGGGGCGCTATTCTAGCCCGGACACCCCACGGGGACACGGGGAAATTTCCTTACGGAATCCTTATTTTTTGATAAAAAAATATAGCCCATGTTACTCGCTGATAACAGCTAACTATAAGTGAAAGAATTTATTTACTAACAATCATACAAAAATATAATCTTTTCCCTTTATTTTATTATTTCTATAACTAAATTACCTACTCTAGATATAGACTGGTGTTCTAAATCGGCCATATTTTATGGCAAGTGTGGTTGCAATACATAGCTTGCAATGTTTTAAGTATGGCTTGGCGATACTTTTAATGTTGCTGAAGTACTTGGCAATATTTTTAGTTAGACCTGGCTTGACTTCGTCAAGTAATACTGCCACACTTTTTATATGATCACTCCATGCATATTTTTGGGCGCTCCTACATGGATCTAAAAATTTTGGAAATCAATGAACCGATTTTGATCATAATAATTTCAGGGGAAAAACTTTTTTGCGTAATATGGAGGTGTAAATCAATAAAATAAAGTTATCACTTAATTTTTCTACCTTAGTAGTGGAATATTTTTATGAAATTCATATGGGTACGCCACTGAGGCATACCCTGTATAAACTCTCTTTTTATTTTCATACTACAATCTGTAAACAATCAATGTTAAAAAAAAAATACAATTTTCGAAATTGATCTACAATCGTCGGATATATCGCGTTTACGAATAAATACAGTCGAATTGAGAACCACCTCTTTTATTTAAGTCTGTTAAAAAGAGTTTTAAAATCTAAATGGAGCGATTTAAAGTTTTGTGTAGAAAACAAGGAACGTTTAACGGAGACTTTAAATTGATGCCGAACCTTTTTTTAACCCCCGACGTAAAAACGACGGGGTGTTATAAGTTTGACGTGTCTGTGTGTGTGTGTGTGTGTGTGTCTGTCTGTGGCATCGTAGCTCCCGAACGGATGAACCGATTTTGTTTTTGTTTTTTTTATTTGAACGGTGAATTAGTCGAGAGTGTTCTTAGCTATGTTTGATGAAAATCGGTCCAAGATGGCCGCCGCTACAAAATAGCTAATCACATATTTTTTCACAACTCCATCAATATGGGTATCAAATGAAAGGGCTTCACTAGTAGAATACTTTACACTATGATAAATTTCAAAGCCAAGATGACCGGCACCACAAAATGGCGAATTACATTTTTTTTTCCCGACTCCCTCAATATGGATATCAAATGAAAGGGCTTGACTAGTAGAATAATGCATGCTGTTTTGAAAGGGAATGAGGAATATTAATTAACTAACGAAATGAAGACTAAAAACTTGAAAATTAATTTTATAAACTCTAAGGGCCAAAGCCGGTTCCCTGCTGTTTAAACATAGGGTAGACTAGGTACGATTGTGCCAGAGTATGGTTGTGCCAATTGGACGTAGTTACGCAAAAATAATCCAATCCACACTTTTTCCAAAATTGAATTATATATACCAAACGCATTCTCAGGGTGATATATTTAATATCAAAAAAGATCCATGTGACGAAATACAACTTTAGACGTATCTACAACTTCTCAAAACCAGACTAAATTACATTTAAAAACTTTCAAATAAAAATTAAATTAAAAATTTAAAAAACCCCCAACGCAAAACATAAAAGCAATTATTTAAAAAGTAAAAAATAATATCTTTTGTTGAGCCATCAAATGTTTGTTCGTTGAAATGGCGCTATAATGTCGCGGCGGGGTACCGCTAAGTCAGCAATAGCTAAATAGGTAAAATAGCGAACTCATGGATTTGCAATGAGATTTTGACTTACGCGGTACCCCGCCGCGACATTATAGCGCCATTTCAACGAACAAACATTTGATGGCTCAACAAAAGATATTATTTTTTACTTTTTAAATAATTGCTTTTATGTTTTGCGTTGGGGGTTTTTTAAATTTTTAATTTAATTTTTTAACACCGTGCATCTTTTACGGTCATGATTATGAACTTCAAATGAGCACAAGTCCAGTCATTCCTCAGATAAATAGGTATATAGTATCCTACTCGAATACTACCTAGGTATTATAAACGATAAAGTTTGTGTGGATGGAGAAATGAATAATACGCAAAAAATTGTTACGGGCAGCGTCATCAACTGGGTGGTAGGGGGTAACCAGTTGATGATGCTGTCTGTACATATAAATAGATATTATATTCATAATATTATATATCTTAACAGTTTGTTCTTTGTTTGTTTTTTTTTGTTCCAGTGGGATGACAAAGTCTAAGCAGACGAAGTCGAGGGCAGAAGTTAGTCATCCCATACATTTCCAAATCAAATGGTTTTAGATGCTTATACTTACCAAATGGTTACCCGAACTTTACCAGATAGACTATCCCATTTTCGCGACCACGACCTTTCTTTCTATTAAACTTTAAATATAAATATATATGTTGAAAACATGAGTGGGATTATGGAGTGAAAATGTCGTGATGGCCTAATGGTTAAGGCCTTATAGGCCTCTCATGCACGAGGTTGTGGGTTTAAAAAGTCACCAATGTGACTTTTTCAATTCATATGTACTATCGTGGTCACACCCGCCTGACCACCACTAAGTTCATTTTTGCTTGCACTCAAAAGATGGAAGCGCTCTCTACCCCGCCCCGTTGACTTCGCAGGCGCCAAGGGATTTTTTTTTAACTGAGCTGGCGGGAAAGTCCTCGATAGTACTTTCTAAATTTATCTTGGACATCATTGACATCGGTGAAACCTGGACTTATAATTAATATAAGTCTGAAATCGCCAATCTGCCTTGAACGCACGTGGTGATCAACGCTTGTGCCTTCTCTGTATAAGAAGAGACCTTTGCCCTGCAGTGGGACAAATAGGCTGGTATTATTATTATTATTTTATTATGAGTGTGTGTCATTATCCATGAATGCAAATACTATGGGACATTTTTTTATCCCTTGTCACATTATTAGACAAATGTAAGGGATGACATTTTAAAGTTTCTGTTAAACTAATGTTGGTTTCGTGCAACTCAACATCAATCGTTTAAAGTTTTAATATAGACGAAAAATAATGTAATACAATTTAGTACAGGCATATAAAAAACCATAATGATTAATGTTACATCGTAAAAAGTTCAACACGCTCTAAAAAGGTTCGAAAACGTAGGTATACGAAAGTGTTAGGACCCTTTGGGATTCTTAGTTCAAAAAGGAAAAAACAGAGCCTCACGGAGCTATTATTCTTTCAGTCTGTCAGTCGCCTTTCGCTTTATATCCCCGAAGGTAAGAAGCTAAAGTTTTCAAATAAAAAAAACGTAGTACAACGTAAGAAACGTGTACACTGCACGTGTTCTTGAAATAATAATGTTTCGCCTTAGAATACAATAACTTTTAAGTAGGTACTTTATGTGGATTGTGGAATGCTGCCAGGCGTTTTATTAAAAGTGCAATTGTTTATTTTGTTGTAGTAATGTTTTGTGCTCTTATTTGTTATGTTATAGTGTGTGTACTTATTTTATTTTATTTTTTCTTCAATACTTACTTCTAGAAGAATCTGAAAAAACAAGTTGAAAACTTTGTCCTTTAAGCATGAATCACGAACTGTATAACCATTTGTGTTCAGGGATGTTTCGTGCAACTCATATGGTTGATAATTTTATGCAAAATCTGAACTATTTCGCAGTTTATCTATTAGGTAAGAAATCAAACCAAAAATCATTTGTGTGTTTTTAAGATTCAGTCGATTATGTACAGAAGCCAGCAGGTCAACCTACCCGAAACTGTCACATTTTCCCAAGCAATCTTGAACCTTATTCTTTAACCATAAAGTTGAAAATCGATTAAAGAAATGTGACAGATTGTAGTAGCTTGATGTGCTGGCGTCTGTACCTAACGCAAAAATAAATAATATAAATAAATTATCTTCAGCCCCAAGAGGAGTATACCACCTGAATTCGTATCGCAAGCAAGCAGTTTGACAGTTGTACATAAATGTTGAACAGTTTGTAACTGTTCAGTTCTAAACAAAAACCTAACGCCTTAGTTAAGGAAATTGTTTACAACTGACGGTAACTAGATTCTATAAATGGAGAAGTCAAATTATTGTGTACCTGTTTTGTAAAAATCTCCCTCGATGTGTGACGTGTGTTTGAGGTGAGCTTTTAGAGATCACTTCAATCTCACTTAACCTAAAGTCACTGAGAAGGATTTTAATAGAATATCACTGCAGTTAAGTAGTTAGTTTTAGAAATTATTCTTGTAGACTTTGTCTTTATCACTCAAATAAGTGTCGTGACAGTCTATCTCTTTCTAAAACTTGACTTGAATTATTAACAGCCATATCCTGTAACATTATAGTGATAGCTAAAATTCATTATGGGTCAGTGATTGTGGCTCTCGCTTCTCTTGCTCTAAGCTATAGGATCGCAACCGGTGACGGTCAAGTAGTATGACATTTTTAACCGACTTCAAAAAGGAGGAGGTTCTCAATTCGGTTGTTTTTTTTTTATGTATGTGCATCGATTACTCTGAGATTTATGAACCGATTTACGTGATTCTTCTTTAGTTTGATGGGGAATAGTTGCCATTTGGTCGCATAGAAATGTAACATTGTTTGAATTCGTAGTTTTCATTTTATGAACCTTTTGTTTATTTTTTAGATATTTATTTTTATGTTTGACCACGCATAACTTTTTTCAGTGTAGTCCGATTTCGATGATTCTTTTTTTAATTGATAGTGTATACCTCAAATTTGGTCCCATAGTAATTTCAAGAAAATATTCCACCTCTAAGGGTTGAAAATTAAGGGATGACAATTTTTTTTTTGGTTTCACCGTTTCGTAATTAATTTCTATGATGAGAAGTAGGCACTAAAAAGCGAAAAAAAAAATTTTTTTTATTTTTTATTTCATATATGGACATTCTAAGTTTAGCTTGGACATTATAGATATCGGTGGAAGAAACCATCGGAGGAAACCTGGACTCATAATTAATATGGTCTCTAGGGTCTGAAATCGCTAATCTGTCTTGAGAAAGCATGGTGATGCCTTCATACCTTGTGTATGAGGGAGGCCTTTGCTTTGCAGTTGGGCATGGTATTATCTTTAAGTAATATAATAATATGTGGGGACATTTCACACACGGCCATCTGTCCCCAAACTGGGAGACCCTGTACTATGGGTGTCAGACAGCTGATATACATACACATATTATTATACATTTTTAAATACATACATACATAAATAACTAACACCCAGACACAAGGCAAACACAAGTGCTCATCATACAAATATTTACCCTGGGCGGGAATCGAACCCACAACACGCTGCGCAGCAGTCGATCGCTCAGCCATTGCGCCAACCGTGTAGTCATGTATAAGTAAGTGGATTGACGGATGGATGGATGTCGTCAAGTAAGTGGATTTCTGCTGCCGTGCACAAAGATAGGTTTTGGCAACAAATAAAAAATTGGTTGTCTGTAAAGTCGGTTTACTGACGATAGTTGAACGTGACAACGCGAAAGAATCATTACCTTTATCGCTGTAATTATCGTTGCTATAAACAATTGACACCACATTCACTTTTCACTTGGAATGCCTCAGAGCGAGGTAACGCCGCAGAGCGAGGTAACGCCGCATGACGTCATGTAACGCCGTAACGCCGCATGACGTCATGTTTTTTCGTGCGTGCAGCCGACTCTATCGAATTATAAGACTTTGTGACGTCAAAATATATAACACACACATAGTCTATTGAACTTTACCCCTCGTGAACACCTAAACTTGTCTAAAACATGTCATGTATAAAACATGTTTCATACATTATTGATATTGTTTTATAAACATTTTGTCTCAACTGTATTGTTCACATTTTGAAAAGTTATCTTCAACTTTTCTACCTGCACGAACTAGTCTTCACAACTTGTTTTAGTTATAAAGAATAAATGGAAACAGTGAAACTAACATGTACCATACGATACATACGTTTTAAGTCTTGGTTTACATGCGGGGAAAAGGGAACGCTTAAATACAGCACGATATCTCATAAAACCATTCGAGACTTAATAATGAATAGCAATGAAACACGTTTTTTTTTATAAACTTTAAATGGTTTTCACAGCCAAAGATGGAGGGATGAGCTAGGCGCTTACAGGCAGGATTGATCCAAACTAGCAACTAGCAAGATAGAAACAGTATGGCGTCCGTCAAAGATCTACAAATGACAGCCAGAATTAAATCGCTTTTCATTAGTTCTTTAAAAAAATGTTCTCAACTGACTCCTTAGACTTTTGCATCTTGCAGATACGTATTAAGTTTAATTAAAATTGGTTCAGTTTGCATGAGTCTTAAAAAGAGCACGACACAATCACACATGCATGCATGCAAATTACGGGTTCGAGGCGCCGACTTTATAACTGACTTAGATATTAATAATGAAAAAATCCAATAATACTTGCCTGACCTGGGAAACGAACCTAGGGCTTCACACTCAGCAGTCGCGCTTGAAACCATGAAACCAACGTGGCAGTGCAATTTTTACTACGACAAATCTGTGTACCATATTTACGAGCACGGAATAGAAAAAAAACCATTGAAAGTGCCTAAGCAGCTAAACCACGCGTGTCACAATTATGGGGCAGAATATGTAAAATAATAACAACCTTCGTCAGTTGTAACAAGTCTTAATTTTGTATGAACAAGAAGTTCAACTTTGACGAAAAGCTCATTTGTTGTTCAAACAATATTAGGACTTATTGCAACTGACGAAGGCTGTTATTATTTTACATATTTTCCGCATAATTGTGACACCCGCGAGGTAGCTGCCTGAGTACTTCCACTTGTTTTTTCTATTCCATGTTTACGAGAGTCCAATCTTTTCAACTTTCGCGTTGTACAGATTTAGCTTCCTAATGCAATTCCAACTACCCCTTTTAAATTCTTATTACCTACCTACCTACACTAGTTACTGTTTTACAAAGAGTAATAAAGTTGTTCACGGTGCTATGTTAGTCCTGTGTCGTGTACACATAAAACACTATGCTATCCAGACATCAAGAAGTCACGTCGCGTGACGCCGTGACACTGCAGTTGACTTAAAAAAGACAATTTGGTATAGTCATAGGTGTTTTGTTTAAAAACATAGAGAAGTTGAAAGAATTTGTGTGGGAGAACTATTGGAACGAAGTTCCTTATCGCGCGTTGTGAAAGGGGGCTAGACGGAAAAAATTCTTACGAAAAGTTTGTCACGACATGCTATAATAATAAGCTAAATTGAATCGTTGGAACTGTCAAATAGAGTTCATTATTAGTTGAATGGCGGCTTTTCTATGAAAATATTGGAGCGAATTAAAACCTTATTTTTGCTATTTTTATTAGCCCGACCGGACAATAGGAGCTATGTGCAACCGAATTTCACGGTTAATGTGTAAAAATAAGGTTTTAATTCGCTTTTCTATGAAAATATTGGAGCGAATTAAAACCTTATTTTTACACATTAACCGTGAAATTCGGTTGCACATAGCTCCTATTGTCCGGTCGGGCACCAGCCTATACGTTTCTCAGAATAATTTTATCATACCTAGTTTGGTAAAATTTCAATTTTTAACCGTTTACGTTTACAAAATAAAGTCCGAATTCGCTTTTCGTAGAATATGTTTATGTATTTAAAATGATGATGATGATGATGATGATGATGATGATGGTGATGATGATGATGATGATGGTGATGATGATGATGATGATGATGGAATGACTACTGAAATTAATTATATTCAATATCACCTTTTACAGGTTACACAGACTTTTTGGTTAAACTTTTAGATTTTGTCATTTTAATATCATTTGGTAAACTTTGGTTTGGCAAATATAATAATTGAGGGAGCCCCCTCAATTATTATATTTGCAATACTTTGATCTTGAAAGACTTATTTAATTGATTGTTTTCTAATTAATCAGCGTCAAATATCTACAATTACTACAATTATGTCGATAAATGGGAGAACATGTGGTTTTGTTAATTTTCAAAGATTTAACCCAAATTTGAGCATAGACTGTGGTGAGACCATTTTCCATCAGATAGATCAAAAGTTTTCCCATGGGAATTCAGTATGGGATCTTCAAGAAAGAGGTGATTAGGTTTTTGCAGAGTTAGCAATGCGCATTTAATGCTCCTAGTGTTGCAGGTCTTCATAGGCTGCGGTGACTGCTTACCATCGGCAACATAGGCAGGCCGGCAATACCAGCCTATTATTATCCCACTGCAGAGCAAAAGTCTCTAGTCATACAGAGAAGACACGAGCATTAATCACAACACTTGCAAGATCAATTATAAGTTCCAGGTTTCCTTATAATATTTTCCTTCACCGTTGTCAGTGTTGTCCAAGATAAACTTGGAAAATACAACTAAAATTGAAAAATCACATTTTTTTTACACCACATAGTATGTACTTAAAAAAAAAAGCTTTTTACAAAAAAGACAACCGCCTTCAAAAAGTAAAAAATAACTTTAGCACAGAACACACATTGACTTTAGTTTCGAAATTCAGTGGCTTTGTTCTGTTTGTTGTTTTGTATTGCCACCGACTTCCGAAACTAAAGTCAATGTGTGTTCTGTTTTTGTGTCAATGTGTTGTCTTTTTTGTAAAAAGCTTTTTATTTTCCGCTTTTTAGTACCTCCTTCTCATCCAAATCTATTAAGAAGAGATTGAAAGTTAACTACTACAAAGATTGATGAAACTAAAACGTCGTCTATGTAAAATTTTTGGGTATTTGTTGATTTTTCAAAAAGTGCTGAATCAATTTCGATAAAATTTATATGGAACCACGCCTGAAGCATACCCTATCCATAAAAAAGAATTTTCAAAATCGGTTTACGTTTGCCGGAGAAATCGCGTAACAAATCGCACACATACTTAATGCAAATTTAAGACTTATACGGTTTTCTCATGGATGCCATTGTCAGAACTAGACCAAATTAAATGGGACCACACGGGAAGCACCAGCTTTTAAATAAAAAAAGAATCATCAAAATCGGTTCACCCAGTCCCAAGAAATCAGGTAACAATAAAAAAATAAAAAAATACAGACGAATTGATAACCTCCTCCTTTTTTGAAGTCGGTTGAAAAGATAGGTTTAGTTGCCGTATCATTCTTCTACCAACTCTACTATCATGTGTGGCGTAGAAAGTGCTATAAACATAAAGAACCTACTTAAAGCACTATTTATATATATACACGTAACTCAAACAACATTGTATATTGAAGTCACATACTTAACAACAGTAGTTAGTGAGGCTTAAACCGAGATTAACAGTTTCTCGGATTGCGAACAAACTGCGTTGCAGTTCTCAAGTTTAATTTACAACTTCATACATGTGCTGCTTTGTACAGAGTTGGTTGTTTGCATGTTATATTAGTGGGGTAATGTAAATGTTGCCTTGCAATAATGTCAATAATTTCTTTGTTTACTATCTGGTAATTTGATTTCGATACATTGGCAAAATGTGGAAATGCATGTGACTTGAATAGCTCTAAATTATGTGGATGGATCAACAAAGAGAAAAAGGCCTTAGAAAAAATGGATTGAATGTATGAAGAATGTTAAGGAAGAAAAGGGAGTCAATGAAAGCATGATTGTTGGCAAGACGAAATGGAAGAAGAAAACGCGTTACGCAAAAATAACATGGGACAGGGGCAGTTAGGGCAATTAGATGATGAGTTTTGTTTTCAAAACGGACGGGTCGAACCTGTTATTACCATGCAACTGCTTAGTGGAGAAGAGGAATCTTTAATATAGTGCCCTAATGGCACTTTAAGGGTAGCCAAGTCTAAGGATCATTGCCTGATCCCTAATATGTAACAAACATAATTGGGTTTACTTCTATCAAAACAATCCAACCCACGTAAAAAAAACCCAGTCATCAAAGTAATTGTAATGATTTTGGATTTTTAGCGTGATCTCTAGCGATTTTTTTTTCTAAGCAAGAGTTTTGAATGTAGGTAGGTAAGTACGTTGTGCTGTTATTAATTGATTACATTGCATTGAATTTCATTATTAAGAGATTGTGGTTTTAGTAGAATTATGTAAATGATATACTTAAGAAAAAAAATATTATAAATTAAAAATATATAAATATTATATATTATTAATAGAGAGGAATCTGCCCAGCCATTTATTTCTATTTCATAACGTCTAGTTTCAAGGTAAACAGAAACCCACACTAGTTTATAAATAAAAAGGACAGAATACCTATAATACCGGCCCGGTAAGCATTTTTTGATGCGTTTCCGACCTCACGTATCTTTGAACGGCCCAATACGAACCCTATAGAAGCACCTGATACATTTTATGTGCTGCGTAAAAATGATAGCATCAATCACGGTAGTCATGAGATTACTTGCTGTCCCTTTCCTTCTGATGAAGTATTTTTTATAAGTAATGTTTTGTCTCGTTCTCGCTTGCAGTGTATTTTCTAGTAGGAAATATATTATGTAGGTAAGTGGCGGCTGTGTTGACACCCGGCTTGAACGATGTTTTGTTAGTAAACAAAACCTAAGAGGCATGCATTGGTAAACATACGCGAGATACAGTCTAGGTCTCCGTTTTCAGTTGATGTCTATTATGTACACTGCGCTGATAAAATATTGTTTATTTACTACATTCAAAAGAATTAAATATGTACAAAGCTTAAAAATAAATTAAAAAATATATTACTACTGCGCTGATAATATTTTCAAGGTCTAAAGATGAAGAACGAATATATTTTGTGCGCTGTAAAAGTAACTATATTTTCTCACAAAATTCCAACTTTTCTCCTTCTTTTCTTGTCACTATTATACAGAACATAAAGAAAAAAAAACACTGTGATCACAAATTATTTTCACACGCTAACTTTTAATTCAGTAAACATCTTTCCGGGAATGAAAATAACAAACGAACATAAGGCAACATAGGTATAAGCATTGGTTGATCTACACGATATTTTCTTTCACCAATGTTAGTGATATCCAAGATAAACTTAGAAAGTATGTATGGATTGAAAATGCCACATTAGTACTTGCCCTGATTCATACCCATAATCTACCATCATCATCTTCTGCCTAGCCTTTTCCCAAGTATATTGGAGTCGGTTTCCAGTCTAACTGGATTCAGCTGAATGCCAGTGTTTTACATGGAGCGACTGCCTGTCTGACCTTCACAACCCAGTTACTGGGTAACGCGATACCCCTTGGTAAGACAGGTTGTCAGACTTTCTGGCTTCTGACTATGACCCATACCTACTGTCAAAGATCTACAAATGACAGCTGGGACCGCTTTACGTGCTTTCCGAGTCGCGGAGGGGTCTCGATAGAAAATGTATGGTCACTAATCCACGGGACGACCGCAGCTAGCGTAGCTTTACCATAATCGATCAATCCTTATTGATTTTACTTAGCTACGTGCTCCATCTAGTCAATATAAAGTTATTCTAAGAAAAATTGACATCAAAAAACTCAAATTAATAAAATCCATCAAAAAGTCGAAATCTCAACTTAGCGACAATCAATGTCAAAATCTTGTCAAAAAAGGTAGATTCTTAACTAAGATTTGAATGCGAACGTTCCTAAAATTTATTAGAATTGGCCCCCAGCTGTATATTGTCTTCACACCTTTCTCCGCAACCTCCATTATTCTACACGCCATAATCATAACCATGCATCTGCCATGTTTTCGTTTCTATACGTTTTCAACGAGTGTTATAGCTAATCATGAATGTCAGGTACCACGTTATACGTTTGTTTGAAGTGTCTTTGTTCGGTAATACTCGTGTTTCTATGTTATTGGATGTAAATAGGATGTTAAAGGGAGTTATTTTATTGTAAGTAGAATTTCTTGGGATTTTTTCGTAACTTGTACTGTTTTGTTTTTATTTCGTGTAGACGACGAGATATTACAAGACACACGAGAATGTCTATAAACTAAGGCTGTGGATGCACTGAATAAACACACAGTATCGTGTATGTTTAACGGAAAGTAATGGTCCTTTGTGTGATTTTTCAGGTGAAAAATTTGCATCGAAAGGCCTAATGTCCTCATGTCATTAGAATATACCAATATAATATCAAATGAGTTTATAATAATATCGGGTGGTGTTAAATATATGTTGTAGGTATTCCACTTATGTGCAGTTGTTTTTATTTAAATCAGTTACAAAATGTTTAAACATTGAATAATCTAGAGTCATGTATAGACGCCAACACATCAAGTCATACCAAACTGTCAAATTTTCCCCATTGAATATGAACCTTATTCTTTATCAAAGGAAAAATCAAGTTATTTGCAGCAGACACAGTGTTTTATAGGGACACTGAATAAAACATTGAAATCTACTCTTGCCGCCAAAGCAGAAATAAAAAATAAAACACAACGGGCGAATGCAATAACAGAACAGACCTTATTGGTTACACGTGCCTTCAAAAGAACTTTGTCATACTACCCACAGTACGAACAAATACTTTTGTCATAGAAACTCTATTATTTCTATCGCTTCAAGTGAGCTCTATTATAAAAGAGAACTATTTTCTTTAGGAGCGTTTGGTTTTTATTGAGTTCAGGCGTACCTTGTTTTGTTTTCGATTTATGGAAGTCTGAAATTGGTTTGGATAAAAAGATGCGGATGATGAGTTTTTACTGATGTAGGTGGTTGTAAATTAATGGTTAATAACTCACTTGAGAACATAGCTTAAACGACAAACTAAAAATAATATAAGTAGACGAATGATAAAAAGACACATACTTTTTAATTGAAAAAATTGTCTACGTTTATCTTGAACATTACAATCTAACATTGGTGAAAAAGAACTACCTGAGGAAACCTGAATATGTAATCTATCTTATATATAAAAATCTTTTGTGCGTGTGTATGAAAGTGAACTCCTCCTAAACGGCTGGACCGATTTGGATAAAACTGTTTGTGTGTGTTCCAGTGGATCCGAGAATGGTTTAGATTCACAATTGGACCCGGTAGGTGGAGCTGTAGTCGGGCTTTTTTATTTTCAGGGCAGGACAACGTCTGCCGGGCCCGCTAGTTATATATAAAAGCGAAAGGTCATTCACTCACTCATCACGAAATATCGAAAACCGCTAGACATAAATATTAAGATGAAATTTGGCAGAGAGCGGTCGTCTACTAAATATTATGTAGGTACTACCTACATAATATTTAGAAGACGTCCGCTAAGAACGGATTTTGCGACAGGGCCGGATTATGGAAGTCTAATAGCTCTCGCAACTTCGTATGAAAGTCCTTAATTTTTTGTGCTACAAACTTGCAATTTGGTAATTTTTTGTTAATAGTCTAAGAACAGACTTGAGACAGGGCCGGATTAAGAAGGTCTAAAATGGCTATTGCAAGTTTGTATGAAAGTTCTTCATTGTTGTGCTATAGAATTGATATTGAGCAGGGAGATATTTAATATTTAGTAAGTAGACGTCCGCTAACAACGGATTTTGCGAAAGGGCCGGATTAAGGAGGTCTAATGGCTTTTCGCAAGTTTTTATGAAAGTCTTTTTTCCGCAACAAACTTGAAATTCGGCAGAGAGGTAGTTAATAAGTAGTAGACGTCCGCTAAGAACGGATTTTGCAACAGGCCCAGATTAAGGAAGTCTAATGGTTCTCGCAACTTTGTATGAAAGTCCTGGATTTTCGTCCGCAAAGAACGGATTTTGTGACAAGGCTTGATTCATTTCAGCCGAAAGATGTCCACTGCTGGACATAGGTCTCCCCAAGGGGGGGGGGGGGTGTTGCCATAATCGCCACGCTTGGCAGGCGGATTGGCGATCACAGTATGGTTGTTACAAAGGCACAGAGAACGCTGCTGCCCATTCTCTGGCGAGTCCCTTAATCGCCTCTTACGACACCCACGGGAAGATATGGGATAGTGCTATTCTTTACGTCCGTTAGGAGGTCTAATGGCTCTCTTATGTTTGTATGAAAGTTTTGATTCATTTTTGAACTACCGACCTGAAATTTAGCAAGTCTGGAGTTTATGAGTAGGAGACATCTAAGATAGAATTTTGTGACAGCCTGGACTTGCTCTCGTAAGTTTATATATATAAATCCTTGGCTTTTTGTACCTGTAAATTGGTAGAGTGAAAGTATATACATAGTTAAGTCATGTCACGTAGAAACAGATTTTACGACATGGCCAGTTCAAGGGAATATAACTCTATGTGTTCAACAAACAATTATTGATGACTTATAAAGTTATAATACAACAAATAGAAAAAAATAAATAAATGAAATTCAAACGAATTAAGGTCTTAATATTTTTCGGTTATTAGATTCATAAAGGTATAGCTCAAATATTTCTTTGTATTTTCCCCTGGGTACTACTGTGACACATTGACCATCGTTTTCTGTAAAACTATAGATTCAATTTTAGAAAGACCCCTCTACAAACATACAACAGTATCGAGTAGACTTAAGAGTCGGAAAAGTTTTTACCGCAGCACACAGGCCATCCAGGACCGGTACGTTCAGAAAAACGTTGTGGAAACTTCACCCACCGCCACTGAACTTCTTTCAACCCAGGAACACTTGGCACTCGGAAGTGATTTGCAGTGGCCTAAATGGAAAGCGCTCAATAGAGTGTGCTCTTAACAAAATGGGGGATTGTAGATCCCACTGATACCCAGTGTGAGTGCGGTGCTCCTGATCAGACAATGGCTTACTTACTACAGTGCCCAAAGTGACCCGTCACCTGACCCTTAGAGGACATTAAAAACGCCACTAATGATGCGATTAATGCAGCTCCTACTGGGCCCAACCAGTCTAACCACAGATATGAGTCTAACACAAAAAAATAGAACACAATCGATTCGAAACGAAGAAGACCACTGTATCATAATCACAAATGCCATCTTTTGAAATATAGGTATAAAGAATTGAAATAAACTGAAAATTAAACTATGAATGTGGTGTATAGGTAGGTTGTAGGTTGTAGGTTTTACGAAAATAACAACATCTATTTTTTTTAAAATTGGTGCCTTAAAAGAGGCATTTTCTGTTGACTGAAATATAAAAATAGTTTGCGTTCAACATCATTAAACTTCATATCTTCATAACCACGCGGATGAAGTCGCGGGCAACAGCTAGTAAAATATAAGTCTCACATCGCCAATCCGCCTTGCAAGCATGCCTTGTCACTTCCCTGTATGAGAAAAGGTTTTTGATAAGCACTAGGACAAAAAAGTAATAGTGTAATTTACAATTTGTGTACGTGAATGAAAATATTTGTACATGTGAAGGTTTGTTTGTAAACTCAGGACAGTAGAATAGCCATGGAAAAAGCAATATTTAAAAACAAAAAAAGACAACCGCCTTCAAAAAGTAAAGCGTAAAGCGGCGGCTTTGGTTTTGCTTGTTGTTTTGCATTGCCACCGACTTGCGAACTGAAAGTTATTTTTTACTTTTAGAAAGCGGTTGTCTTTTTTGTTAAAAAGCTCTTTTTTCGCTATTTAGTGTCTACTTCTTATCATATAAATTAATTACGAAACGGTGACACCAAAAAAAAACAGTCTTTCCTTAATTTTCTACCCTTAGAGGTGGAATATTTTCTTAAAATTTATATGAGACCAAAGGACATGTTTCATACTAGGCCCAGTCTATGTACACCACTTCAAAAAAAAGAGAAAAATCCGTAGAATCCAGGAAAATACAGATAATTCATTTAAATGTATACTGTTGTGGTAGTAAATAGGTAATATAACAATATTTTTTATGGATTTTCAACATGGCGTCAGTCAGGTTTAGCTACTCTATAAACCATAGATCGACCATTGATCATAGAAAGAGAACTGTCAGCTGTCAGTGTCACAACAGTCTCACTTCAGTCACTTTCATCTCGTTTTATTTCTAGTTTCTATAGTACTTTATAACAACCTCCCTTTCGTTTTTTTGAATTTAACACCGTTTCTTTTTCATCTGTTTACCTGGCTATCCACAAATCGACGCAGAAAATCAGAATTATAAATGTCAAACGTCATTAATCAATCAAAATGACAGCTTACCGCCATGACTGCTTTTTGTTGTGTGTTGCAATTTCAAGTGCAATTTCTTGTGTTTTACCTGCTCACAAAGCTATTTTAAATTAATTGGACAGTTGAGAACTATTTAAAATGTGTAAGTTTCCCTATTATTAAGTATGGTGTACAAGGACTGGGCCCAGGCTCCATACATTTTGAAACAACTCCTTTGAGGTATACGCTATCAACTAAAAAAGAATCATTGAAATCGGACCACACTGACAAAAGTTATGCGTGGTCAAATATAAACAAAAAATCAATAAAAAATTAAAAAAACATGTTTATAAAATAAAAACTACTTGGTCAAACTATGTTAAATTTTGATGGGACCAAATGACAACTATTCCGCATCAAGCTAAAGAAAAATCACGTAAATCAGATCATAAATCTCAACGTAATCGGTGTACAGTCAGCAAAAGAGATAGGTTTGCAGGTCATCGGAAATGGTTGAAGTTTACTTAGAAACCGATGGGTGTTTTTGAGTGAAATTTAATTAAATCATTGAAATGTTTATTCCCTATTTATTTTATTTTATTTTATTCAAAGACATCCATCGGTTTTTAAGTAAACTTTAACTATATCTGACGACCCTGCATACCTATCTCTTTTGCTGACTGTACATACATAAAAAAATACCAATCGAATTGAGAATCTCCTCCTTTTTGAAGTCGGTTAAAAATATTATTATATGTGTGAAGTGTAGGGACATGGTCATAGACTGTAGGTAATAATGTGGTTGGTGATCTCTGGGAGGCCTAGGCTGATATGAAATATGATGACATAATATGTGATCAAATAACACAGTGAAAATCTGTCAAAACTTTTTGAAAAGGATAACCATCTGCTTTTTCCAAAACGTAGGTAGGCTCTATTAAGTTTTTACAAAATACTGGTTACATTGTTCTTGTTGCTTCTATGTGTGAAAATAATGGTAATAAGCAATACATGAAAAAAACAAAGATAAATAGGAGAGATGGCCAAGTTAAGAGATCCACTCCCAGAGAACCAATCTCAACTGACAGCGTCCATTCATGAACATGATGCGTGGTTCAGTACCACTCAAGACTTTCAAGTAAGCATGACAACATAGAAGTATTACTTATTTGATGAAGTACCTATACATACAAACATACAGCAATTAACCCGCTCTTGATAAGGCTGCGAAACCAACCCTCAGAGGGGAGTCGGAACAGAACTGCCACAAGATAATATTTAGCATCGCAATCAAATAAGCTGCGACGTCGTTAGCCGAGCTGATCTCTAATTACTTCGAATACAGACTCAGTGTATGCCAATGTATGAAATACACGGCTATACATCACATCATTTCTAACAATGTCGAGTTTCTGGAACATTAATGGTTGAACTGATAAACAGTTTATGTAACGTCATCATCCATAAACAAAGTTCATATAATCCATTCAAAATGTTGTAACGGCCTAAGAACTGTTTAGTTTAGTTTCTTCAAAAGATTTACTTACCTATACGAGTATTTCAAATTAGGTCGAGCTGTTAATTCTATAAAAATGTTTTTTGTTGATTTTGATGAAAGATTCATGGCAGGATTTGTGCAAAAAAATAAAGATGTTTAAATACTAATTCTTATACTCTTAGGTACTTATAGAGTATCTTCAGGCATTTACAATACTATTAAACCCCCGCAATAAAAATGGATATTAAAGTATTATTTCAGAACGAAACGGCGGCTGACAGTCGCCGTTTCGCACAAATATTTAATTTTGTAGGGCCTACAGATAGTTGTTCCGGGTCTGGCTGTTTGTGTATGTGAGTTTATATGTTTGTAAACGCACCCGGGACACAGGAGTAATACCTAGTGTGGGCAACGTTTAAAAAAAAAGTATATTTCTAGTGAATCAATTTAGCCCAATATGTGAACATATCTTGTGTTGGATGTGCACGCCTTATACATAACTACTTATATTGGACTGAATTGGAAACAGCCGTTTCGCCGGTCCGACTAAAATGGACGCAGTAAGTATATTCACACACAAAAACAATATAATTATGCACACACTACACATAAATATACATAAACAACACACACACACACAAAAAGAAAAGACCCATACACACTCATACAAGAGAATGGAAAGCGTTAAATATTGACTGGCTTTGCCCGCAACTTCACTCGCGCGGAAGTAAGTCAAAGACCCTCTTAATATGACCGTGTCGCAAAATCCTATTAGCAGACGTCTCCTACGTGTGACTTACCTGCAAAATATCATCTTCATAGGTCATGTAGTTATTAAGATTTCGTGTTTAGTTAGTGAGTGACCTTTCGCTTTTATGTACATAATTTATTTTATTTTTCTTTGTAAAGTTCAGACTAAAATCCTCAGACCCTTTAAAAAATATTAACTTTATAATGTTGGGAGGAGCTCCTGGCTAAGTACGGATCGACGGATCAAGGTTAAGCCTCGCTTATCGCGGTCGGTCTGTGGATAGGTGATCATCCTTTTCATACCAAGTTCCCTACGTGCCTCGAAAAACACGTAAAGCCGTTGGTCCCGGCTGTCATTCGTAGACCTTTAGTAGTCGTCATTGGTAGTCAGAAGCCAAAAAGTCTGACAACCAGTCTTACAAAGGGGTATCGTGTTATCCAGAAACTGGGTTGTGGAGGTCAGGTAGGCAATTGCTCGATATAAAATACTGGTATTCAGCTTTGAGACTGGAAGCCAACCCAAACAAAGTTGGGAAAAGGTTAGGCAGATGATGATAACTTTATAATATTGATACGTATATTCATACTTGCAACAGAACTAAATCCGTACTTATCCATACTTATTATATACTTAATCCATACTTAAATGCGAAAGTAACTCTGTCTGTTACGCTTTCACGATGAAACGGCTGAATCGACTTTGAAGAAATTTGGCATGAAGATAGCTTGAACCCTGGGGAAGGACATAGACTACTTTTTAATCCGCGACTTCGTCTGCATCCATGATAACCGACATTCACGCGGACGAAGTCGCGGGCAAAAACTAGTAATTTAATAATTTAGTCCCCAGCAACTGTAGTGACATAATCATCCCGTCGTGTCTCAGAGGGGACGAATTGCTTCAGAGATACAATGAGGTAGTGACCTGTCAATCCTCTATTGTGTTCTGACAGGTGTTAATTATAGCCATATGTCGAATGACAGGTAACGGGTTTCCGATATAATTTGATATGGAGTAACTTAGCTCATGTGAAGTAAATTATACAAGGTGGAAAGGACATCGATGCACAACCTGTTTTGAAGGATACATAATAAACGTACCAGTATTACAAAATATTTCGTTGTATATTATAAAAATCTACTGTTCTGAACCAGTTAAAATATAGGTACTTATTTTACTTTCAATAGACAAAGTATTTTAGTTTTTCTGTTATTTATTTATCTATATAAGCCGTTTATTTCCAAAAAGAGAATTCAATTATTCCAACAATATAGTATAAGAATTTAAAAAATACATTTCTTCTGTTCAAAAACATGCAATTCAAATAATAATTATGCAGATAAGACTGGATTAGATAAATTATTACAAACTATGGTAATTACATTAAACTTCAATCGAAGAATTCGACCGTAGGTACATAGTAATACTTATAAATTATTAGAAAGTTTAAAACATGCAATTTAAATAATAATTATTACGAGACTTATTAAAGATTTTCTCTTATAGTGACGAATAAATATAAATAAATATTTCTTTGTCTGTCACACATAATACCTATGTCAAATAAGATTCCCTAGCCACTCTCGCTAAAAACGTAACTTTTAAACTGTCTTATGATATATTCGGCTTATTTTAACTCCTAGTTAGTAGTTAATACAGATAACTACTAACTACAAGATAACACTGGCTGGCGCAAGCGGGTTCAACCAATCATCTTTTATGTATCAAAAAGTTTTCTATGTCACCACGGCGACCCCTTCTATGCCTACAAATGCACGTAGAGTAGTGACATAGGGAAAATCCGTCCAATAGAAATCAAAGGATGCCAGCACGCAATTAAGCGTACCCTCATTATACACAATTAGACGACCTAATCACGGACTTTGATAAATTACCAAAAAATAATTCGGACGTTAATTTCACACACGTCAGGCATCCATCTCAATTTCGGATCCCTCGTAACGCGACATGAATACAACATAATTATATGAACAAAACAGGGTTATCTTTACTAGCTTGTGGCCCAGGCTATGGCTGGGTGAGCAATTTTATTTTGGGTTTTAGGACGACCCAAATTTGAATATGCTTGAAAAAAGGTACTGTTATGGTAGGAATATACGGTCATGCGCTGTGGCTTTCGACTAAAACATTTGCTTTGGCTGAAATAATTTCGTAGAAGTTTAAAAAAATACCTATTAAGTTATATATTTAAATAAAAATGAATGAATGTATGTTGGTCCTCAGTGTTTCTAAACTTTTTATTCGATTGTGATGTAATTTTGGCGGGTATTAGTGCGTAGGACCGTGAAGGTTGACGATTTAAAAAAAGAACACCGGGAATCGAATTTGCGGGCTGTAGCTAGTATATTATAAAATACGATATTTTAAAAACGAACAATTTAAAATTGATAAATTAGAACTTTGCCTTTTTGGACAGGGCCTACATTCTAAAACTTATGATATTAAAATTCATGTAGATAACAGTTATGCTCAGAATTTTAAAATTTAAATAATAATAAACTACAATAAAATCTGAAATAGAGCATTATTTTGTCTAAAAACTTACCATAGATGGAGAAATCATCTGGGCCAATCGTAACATATCATTTATACGTACATGTTAAGGCAAAGTTGTTAACCAAAATAAGGCAACATACAGACAGCAACACAAAACAATATGCAAAGGTTAATTTAACCCGGGGCATCCCTCCATCGCAGCGTGGACGTTAATTTTAATATATACGTCTTGTACGACGGCAGCGTTTCCGTCATTATATCGTTATTGCGCGATAAATTTTGAATGTAGTAATTGCGCATGTGAAATATGCTTGGGGGTATAACATGTTTCCGTTTGGATGTACCTCCAAATTATTGGGTACGAACTTGTTCCATAGAACATGTTTTAATATGTAAGTCGGTATGTCCGTTTTGTTTACGACGTTACACATTAACGTAGTTAAAGCTGCCTTCACACACGCATGAATTGTTTTAAGAGACAGAAAAATAAAAAGTGGTCGAGCTTCGACTCGACACTTTACGAGGTCTATTCTTGGGCAAAAATTCAGCATTGCTATTCAACGTGGGAAAGCTGCCGTGTCCCGTTGACAGCAATGTGGAAGATTTTTTTTTAACTGAACATAATAATAATTATTTGTAGCCGGGTACTTCTACACAAGAAAACTCCGAATTATGTGGTGTAAAACTGTATATTAAATGTAGATAACACGTTATTAGGTAGGAACATTAAACAGATAACTTTTAGTGGGTAGGTAGCGGCACGCAACGCGCAGGAGTGCGCGGGTAACAAAGCACGTGCGCTGACTAGGGGCGATCGTGGCCAACTGTCATATTTCTTTGGCGGGATCGGGATGTCGCCCATAGTGGGGTGCCGTCTAGATAGTCGCGCAACCGGGCAGGCACACGACGAGTTTTAGAGGTGCGGGGAGTTGTGTGTGGGATTGGCACTATATCTTCCCCCTCCAAGTCAGCTGAAGGTTCTGGAGCTGGCTTGGCAACCGGTAACTTACGGGGTCTCCCTTTTTTCCTACCATGAATAACAACATCGGACTCACCTACGTAAGGTGTAAGTAGACTGGCATGATACTTGCCTCGAGGTTCGTTCTCCTTATCTACAAACTCGTAAGTGGTTGCAGAGAACACTTTACTAACGCGATAGGGACTCTCTCGTCTCGGGGAAAACTTACTAGTGAAGCCTTTCGCGGCTTGGCTAAGGCGATGGCTATCCACGAGGACGAGATCACCCTCCTGATACTTCGGCCCAGGACGACGGTTCTTATCCGCAGCCTCTTTACGAATATCCTGCTGGCGCTTGACTCGCCACTTCACTTTTTGGAGGCGAACGAAATCACGTAAGTATGGCGTGATTTGTGGTACGTAGTTTTCTTGCTCTACAACCGACCTCAGGTCGTGAGCTACGTCCACCAGGGATCAGAACTCGCGCGCAAAGGTTAGATAGGCGGCGGAGTGCCCAGTACCCTGATTAGGTGCCGTATTTAAGGCGAATCGCACAGCAGGCAATACTTCAGGCCAACGACGATGCTCTGGATCTATCAGGATCGCCAACATCAGTTTCATTTCGCGATTCTTTCGTTCTGCAGGATTGGCCTCGGGATGATAAACTGGAGTCAAATTTTGATAAACACCGAGAACATGCATTGCTTTTTGCATGACTGCTGACACGAATTGGGTCCCGTTATCTGAGATAACTCGACGGGGAAAACCATATCGCCTAAAAACTTCTTCAATTAGCACTTTAGCGGAGCTTTCTGCGTTGGCTTCGACCAACGGAAACAACTCCACCCATCTGCTCGCAGTATCTTCAATTAGGAAGATCCACTTTTTACCTTTACTACCCTCAGGCAAAGGACCAAACAGATCCATGGCGAGGACTTTAAAACGTTGCTGCGAGACAGGGGTTTGGAGTAAACCAGCTGGTTTAAGATTAGTAGGCTTAAACTTCTGACAAAGATCGCAAGCCTTGAGATATTTTGATACGTACTGGCGCTTATTTGGAAAATAGAATCTTTTCTTGATTCTCTTTAGAGTGCGCTCTAAACCCAAATGACCTGCCGTAGGCGCATTGTGAAGCTCTTTCATGATCTCGGTGCGCATCGATTCTGGTACGACCAGCTGGGGCTCCTCGGATTCTCCATCCGGATCAAAGCGAAAAAGTACTCCATTTGAAAGATAATAACCGCGGTCTGTCCATCGAGTAGCAGCATCACCGTCTTCGAATTCCGTGAGTACTTTCCTAATTTTAGGATCTTCGAGCTGAACGGCTAGCAACTCTTCGGAGCTACGGTGTGGAAAATCTACTGAGACTGGACACAGATCACAGGTAGGGTCAAGTACTTCGTCCATTGGTGGTTGGCATACGGGACGATAGAGCGTATCTGCCACCACGTTAGGTTTGTCGATTACCGATCTAATTATCTCCTTCTTTGCGGGTGACACCCGTAAGGGAGCGTTGAGATAGGCGTAAAAATCATAATAAAAATCATAAAATCATAAATAGCAACTAGTATCAACTTGATACTAGAAGCCTTGAAAAAAAAAATAAATGATTGCAGCATTAATTAAATTCATTAAAATCCATTTATGTTTATTCGGCAACCTACTAAATATTACAATTTAAGTAGATTTTTTTAATCCTATTAAAGTCCCCAACTCACTAAAATAAAAGAGCTTTAAAATAGTACCTACCACGTAAATAATATTTAATCCGGAAGTTAGTATACAACATTTACACAAACGAAATATAAGTTACATGCACTCAAAAATAGATTTGCGAGTTCTCAACCAATAAAACATTCATAGTCTGTTCGCCCACAGCTTTATGAACCTTAATATATTTTTTATTTTATCTTCTTTTTATTCATCGTTTTCGAGTCAAGTTTGCTATAACGGGCCTCAGTTTCAGCTTGAAAATTGCTGCTATCTACCCTTCTTTGTACTTCGTTGGCGATTAAGGAAAAAGAGCTATTATTTTTAGGGGCTTAGTGTTTGTTTTAAATTGGTATTTTTTTCCTTAAACTGGTGTCAATAATCCGCTTATTTAATGATTACGTATGTCATTGACTTTGACAGTTCATTAGATTATTGTTTTTGTCAATAATCTGATAAGATACTGCAGTAATATTCTGTATAAATCTCCTCCAATGAAGTTATTTAAAGTGAGTGGGAATGAGCTGTCACACAGAATAGCACTGCAGTTACGATGACAATAACTCATCTCAGACCGACCATCCAGGACCGATCACGTACGGTGAGACTTAAGTTGTTGAAAGAACACCATCCAACTTCATTCAACCTCTGGAACACTTGCCACTCAGAAGTGATTTGCAGTGAGTTTTATGGAAAGCGCTTAATAGATTGCGGACCCAAGATAAAGCAGAACCAACGCATTTGTATTTTAGATCCTACCGACACCCAGTGTGAGTGTGGTGCTCCTTACCAGACAATGGCCCGCTTACTACAGTACCCAAAGTGCCCCTACATCTGCATCTTAGCGGATATTACCCACTTACACACAATTTGCCACTAATGTGGTGTGATAAAAACCTACTGGGCTCAAGTAGTATAAGAAGAAGAACCTCATCTCAAGTTCTCCTTATCGAAATTCACCAAGGGAGTGTTTATAACAATCGACCGGGTTTAATTAAATTACGTAGTCCGTGTGGTGTCGGACGTAAAGAATAGCACCATCCCATATCTTCCCGTGGGTGTCGTAAGAGGCGACTAAGGTACTTATCAGAGAATGGGCAGCAGCATTCTCTGTGCCTTTGTAACAACCATACTATGATCGCCAACCCGCCTGCTAAGCGTGGCGATTATGGCAAAGCCCCCCCTTGGGGAGGCCTATGTCCAGCAGTGGACATCGTTCGGCTGAAATGATGAATTAAATTACATTTAAGTCGTGGAAGAAAACGACCAACCATTTGACCATCTCAGATAATTTGATACACATAAATAAACTTGTTATTTCTTGGACATGACAGACATCGGTGAAGTAAAATATCTCGATTCTGAAAACTCGTTCACTAATAGGCCTTTATGTTATACTTGAGTACAATTAGTTTTATTTTATTTAAAAAATATTAGGTTTACGTAATTTACAATTTACAATTTACATGTGAAATGTCCATGATGAAACATGTCCTCTATTACGTAAACCTCATGTTCCATATACTGCATATATATTGCACCTAATATTTTTTAAATAAAATAAAACGTTTTCATTCATTCTATTATTTCATTCATATTTATTTCATTCTATGTACAACACTTAAAAAAAAAGACAAAAATTCCCTAGAATCCGGAAAAAATACTGATAATTATTTTAAATGTATACTGTTGTGGTAGTAAATTGATATTTAACAATTATTTTTATGAATTTTCAACATGGCGTCACTCAAGTTTAACTACTCTATGAACCATAGATCGACCATTGATCATAGAAAGAGAACTGTCAGCTGTCAACAGTGTCACTTCAGTCACTTTTGTCTGTATGTTCGGTGCTTTCGTCTCGTTTTGTTTCTAGTTTATGGAGTTCGTTTTAACCACCTGGCTTTCGTTTTGTGAATTTAACACCGTTGCTTTCCTATCTGTTTACCTGTTCACAAATCTACACAGAAAATAGAATTATAAATGTCAAACGTCATTAATCAATGACAGCTTACCGCCATGACTGTTTTTTTGTTGTGTGTTGCAATTTCAAGTGCAATTTCTTGTATTTCGCCTGCTCACAAAGCCATTTTAAAGTAATTGGACAATTGAGAACTATTTAAAATGTGTTCTCCTATTTTTAAGTATGATGAGCAAGGAGTGGACCCGGGCTCCATACATTTTGAAACAACTCCTTTCACGTGAACTGTTCCAAAATTTAGAGTACCTTCGTTTTGATTTTTAAATTGAATATTTTTTTACGTCACACATCAATAGGTGCTAATTGCATGCTGTTTAAAATGCAATATAATTAGTCCCATTTCCAATACTAAAAATCAACTTTTAGATCAACGCGCTCGTGTTTTCTTACGCCTAGTCACCTCATTCATAAGTAAAAATAATTCGGTGAAGAACTTTGACAGTCTCACTCACTCATTCATTCAGTAACAATCACCCGCCATAACTCTCCCAACACAAGTGATATTTTCACTTTGTCCCATCACAATCCATACATTAATCATTTTTGTCGTTGACAAGTCTTTTAAAAACTTATACAGAACACGTTTAGGTTTACCTATCTCTCGACGATTTTCCCTTCAATCATGCACCTCAAGCCTATGATTGATACACTTCGGGAAGTTTCAGAGAGAATAAATTGCTAGAACATTGAGATAGGTTTACACTCAGATTATAAACTATTGTTTTATAATCTGAGGGTTTGTTTACACTTGATATAAAAATACGGCTGATAATTGTTGTTGAACAATCATCACATCAATTGATACATTAAAGAGAAGATTTAAGGCAGCAAGGAGTGGAGATTACTTATGTTTTGTGGTTAACTAAGAAAAAAACACTAATAACACTTTTGGTGCGCTTTTCCTAAATTTAAAACATTTTGATTTGTCAAGGAGTCGGTTCATCATGTCAACCTTTAGACGCCCACTGCTGGGCGGGCTATAAGGGGGATTCAGCTGTAATCGCCATGCTTGGCCGATGCATGTTGGTGATCACAGTAGGTGTTATGGTACTCAGAAGGACGCTGCGGCCCATCTTCTGATCAATATCCCTCTGTCGCCGGTTAGTTAGTCCGAAGGTGAAGCTAGTTGCTCGTTCCAAAAAGTAGGTAGGTGTCTATAGACATGAACGAGCAATAAAAACTCCCCGGATACTCTTTTTAATCATTTTTTTTATAAAATTCTGGTTACATTATTCTTGATGCTTTTGTAGGTATGTGAAAAAAATGTAGGCAAAGAGCCAAATAAAGCATAAATATGAAGCAGAATAAACCATTCAATACTTCATTTACTTCTAGTTCATCATCTGCCTAGCCTTTTCCCAACTATATTGGGGTCGGCTTCCAGTCTAACCGGATGCAGCTGAATACCAGTGTTTTACATGGAGCGACTGCCTATCGGACCTCCACAACCCAGTTACTGGGTAACACGATACCCCTTGGTAAGACTGGTTGTCAGACTTACTGGCTTCTGACTACCCGTAACGACTGCCAAAGATCTACGAATGACAGTCGGGACCAACGGCTTTACGTGCTTCATTTACTTCTAGTTAAAATGGCAAAATTGTTATACAACGTATCCACGAAATATAAAAATAGTATTTGAAAGAGAAAAAAGATTCTAAAGGTAAATACGAGAACTTCGTTTAACGCGAACAAAAATACTGAAAAATAAACTGAACAAAGTGTTCAAAATAATTGGACTGATGGATACAAAAATAATTCATGAAATAAAGCAGTTACTTATACATACTACTTAAAATTCATTTGTACCCGAAAAAAGTTGGGTTGGATTCTGTAAGTACAGAGTTACGGTCAGGCGAAAAGAAATACAAGTTCAAGAGAATCTCGAAACGGAACGAAACGCTTATAACAAATTTAATAAGACGGCTCTTAAAGAGGATTTCTTTAAATATTTCAGTCAAATATGCAAATGACTAAAAGGAAGTTATAATCTTTTCTTGAATAATGAAATTTTAATTAATTCACCGTTCAATAAGGGTGGAAAAATGTGGTTTGTGGGCGCATTATTCTATCTTAACAAATTGGTTTCTGGTCTTGGTTTTGAGATGCTTTTTATAAATAAATTGATTTATTGTGCCCCTCTTATTTTCATCAGTTCAAATCTTTCCACGCCTGAAGTGTTTAGCAGTATTATTTTTACTGCATTTTCACTGGGACATTTTCTTCTTTGATGTCAACATTTTCTTAATTCTACATTCCACGGAAGCGTCGTCAAGAGGTATTTCTTTCTTTATCAAAAAACAATGAGATGTTGGCATTACACTTTCGCTAAACCGTAAAAATTATACCATTGTTTAATTATTTATGTGCCCATAATACAACACACGTAAAGTTAGGTGAAAGAAAACCTAACGTTACGTGTGTCCGCCGTCGAACTAGACCTCTTCAGGCAAAAGTCTTAATAAACAAACATTTGTTGACATTCCACATCACCATTATATTTCAGATATATCCATTCGTTATACATATTGACCAGAGGATGGGCAGCAGCGTACTTCTCAGTACCATAATTATTACCAGCTGCGATCGTCAACATGCCAAGCATGGTGATTACAGCTGCACCCCTCTTCCCCCTTGAGACATATGCTCAGCAGTAGGGGTCTAAAGGTTGACATGATGATGATGATACATTCCATACCATTTGCAGAGTATATAAATCTGGTATTGTAAGGTTTTCCTTTTTAATTTCAAGACTCCTATCACTTCAGTTTCCCACGCCCTCTCCATTACCTGCATTTGCTTTGGGATTCATATTATTATCATAATCATAATCTCTTTATTAAGTAACCGAGTCCACGGCGTGCCTGTTGTTGCTAAGAGGTAGTGTGTATTTAAATTATAAAACCGTAGTAAAAAAGTAAACTTTATCAGTAATAGTTCTAATATGCAAAGAAAATGAAATATGAACCTAAAAAGAAAGAAAACCATCGGCTGATTCATACATTTATATTCGCATAACTCGACAGTATGAACAACAGCTGATTCTTTTGGCGATTTTTAGGTTTGTCCTTTAACCCATAATTTTTAAACAAAAAAAAAGATAAATATGTGTACAAAGACTCTGTTTTAGGTTTCTGGTAAAGAAAAATAAGCTTGTTTAAAAACGAAAGGTCACTCACTATCTCACTGACTGATCATGACATTTCGAAAACTACCAGACTTACGACGGTGAATGGTTGACACTTGAATAGTTTCAAAGATAAAGTCAAAACATTTATTTGCTTAAATCTAGATACACAAGATGGCAGGCATATTATTGTTAGTGCACATACATATTTTACCACAAATTGGCATATAAATACTGAAACAAAACTCTTCACAGAATAAACATTTTAAACATCAAATCAATCAATCATCAATCAACAATATTTAAACATTTTGAACATAGTACACATTATTTTAATAAGCGCTTTATTTTTTGCATAGCTAAATAATAATCAATATATACAATTAGGTAACTTAATAGATTCAACAGTGGATTCAACATTAAATTTTAGCAATAAAACAACAGTATTTATAACTACGTAAAATAAAATTAAAGTATCCTACTTTATTTATATTGTTCCTACAGTAGCAACGACATTTTAGTTTATGTATATTTAATTGTTTAGTAGTACATAGAGTACTAATTGCACCTTTAGGATGGATCAGCCAAATATCAACTGCAGGCGTTGGAAGTTATTGATAAACGTGGCAAGAGGCTCATTCTCAACGACTCTCTTTCAGAGCCTTGAACATTTCGAAGAGTGTGCTATGAATTTCCCCCATCCCCATTCCGAGCAGAGATACGGCGAAATGTCACCGTTATAATGGTTGAAGTTACATGGTCTCGAATCAAGCGCTTTGCTTCCACATTTATTGTGCAAACTGCCAGACTGTGCAATTTATTTTCTGCCTCTGTGTTCCCTGAGTATCTTCAAGGCACCGCGCGAACCGGTTCATCCTAGGCAGGTGTGCTTCAACTTTGGCCGTTATCACTTAACATGAGGTGAGTTACGGTCAAACGCAAGCCTAATTGGAATATTAAAAAAACCGGACAAGTGAGAGTCGGACTCGCCCACCGAGGGTTCCGTTCAAATTTCGTGATTTGGTCACCCATACAATTATGACCGCGCATACCTCGATGATTGATTACATAGGTACTTTAAAATAAAGACTATGTTTTTTATGATTTAATTAAAAATGTATAGTTTTTAGACTTTTCCCTGTACTTGTAGTATAAGACGATATTACTTGTCAAATTTCATAGTTCTAGGTCAACGGAAAGTACCCTATAAATTTTGATTCACTTGAGAGTATCGAAATGTACGTTTTTCGCGACATAAACCGCCGTATCTTTTTCACAGTTTCAAGGGACCGTGGACTTAAGTACCTATATGGTTTTAATTTCAACTCGATACCTTTACGCGTTCTCGAGATAAAGGGTCTTGACAGATAGACAGACAGACGGACAATAAAGTGATCCTCCGGTTATTTCCTTTTGAGGTACGGAACCCTAAAAATAAGTAGGCGACTAAGGGGTTTTTGACTTCCACGTGGATAAAGTCGCGAGCAAAAGCTACCTATTACTAATGCTAATATAAAAAAATGAAATCCTTGCATTTTAATAATATGAAGGGTATAGATTTAAAAGTTTAATATGTTATGATTTTGATTATGTTTAGATTAATGTAACCTATAAAATTATGTAACGTAAAATAAAATTGTATGTCTTTATCGGCAAAGCGTAGCGCACTATCTAAATAAATGAGATATTTTTTTATATAAATAGATACCTATGTTTAACAAATAAATAAATGATTCTATCCTATTCTAATATAACCCCTGTGTTTCCTGTTAGAAAGATAGTTTTCATTACCAAAGACGTACCTACATCTGAATCAGAATTAATTCCGTACTCTAAAATCCATTCACTTCCTCTAATCTCCATATGAACATCTAAACTATTCAGTAGGCTTCTTATTTGTCGTTAATTATAAAGGGTACTACAGACAGATTATCCAAAGGAGCGGCATCGGGGCGAAGATAAGCGGAATTATTAAAATTAACAGCTGTTTCTTCGCCGCTTATTAAGGCTTCGAATATTGTTTCGAGTCCCTTCTATTAAATCGTAATTTTGTAAGGAAAAATGTTTTGGATAAAGTTCGCAATTTGGGATATTTTTTTGGAAAGATCTTGTTTTATTTTTGCCTAATTATTAAATTATGGTAAAATGACAATGCCAGATCCTGCCCCACCCATGTACAGAAAAAGTAACACATGTACAGAAAAAGTAAATTGATGAAAATAATTGTAATGATTAAAGAACCTTTCTATACTAAATTGTTTTCTTTAGAACTTGCGGATTACGAAATACCTACCCACAAAATACAAAGTAATTTTACCTAAAATACAATTTAACCTATAATCAATGTCATTATTGTTTTTAGATTTAAACGGAAACCGCAAGTTCTACAGTCACTAAGACTAATGTTTAGTTATCAGCAATAAATAAATAGTAAGATGTTACATATTGCACATGACTTTTATTGAGTGGGGCAAAGTTCTATAGAGTTTCTGGCATTGTCCTTTTCTCATGACAAAAATAAAGTGTGGATAATGTCATTTGCAGTGATAAAACTTAGATTTTCTACTTAGGATTCCTAACTAGCGCCCGTAGTTTGGTAGTTGGTGGCATGACACCCTCGTGTTTGAAAAAACACGTAAAGCCGTAGATCCCGGCTGTCATTCGTAGATTTTTGGCAATCGTTATGGGTAGTCAGAAGCCTGAAAGTCTGACAAACAGACCATGTGGTATCATTTTACCTGAGCCAAGTCAAGCCTTTTTAATCAAGTAATTCCTCTAAAAAATTAAGCTCATCGAACTTCGGCATCGACGTAGACGTGGCTGAAGAAAATATACAAATATCTGTCGTCGACAAGCTAAGGAGAAGAATATCCACAAACAACTGAAGTTCACAATATGAAATAATAAAGAGACAAAATAATCCTTGAATCTTGAAAATTCCCAGTTCATGCAATTTTGCTTTAAGCGCAGCCAAGAACGTACTTAAGACTCCCCTAGTTCCCGTGAAGCAAAATGAAAGTGAACTTAAGTAAATAAGCCGCACTTACTTACTTGCTCGTAATCGTATTATGTAATTAGTTAGCATTGCAGGGGTTGTGAATGCATTTGTTTATTAGTAACTTGGCGGTGATGGTTTCCTATCTCAAAATTACCGTATTAATATGGAATCCTTTATATAAAAGATACGTAGACCGCTTAGAAAATGTACAGCGCAAATTTTTCAAAGCAGTGCGTTTGAGCCCTAATGGCTCCTGTAGAGATATAACGTTGATGGACTTGAAGTCTAGACGCCTTTTCCTAGAGATGATGTTTCTGTATGATATATGTGGTGGCAGATATGACTGCTCTGATTTGGTAAATAAATTAAGTTATGTTATCCCTAGAACTGTTATGACACGCGATGTGCGTACACGCCCACTATTCGCCATTCCATCTTGCCGCTCCAATGCTGGAGTCCGCGCACCTCTACGTTGTATAGCAAATAATTATAACACACATTTTTCGGACATAGATCTATTTACACTATCATCTAACAAATTTCGAAATACTGTAATTAAACATACACATGTTAGCTTTAGATACTAAATTGTTAATTAAGAGACTTTTAGTGTAACTGTTTGTTTTCCCAGAGAAATAAAAAAATAAATAAAATTAAAATATTTATATTCTTGCTTTTATGGCTGTCAGACTTCACTGGCATTGGGCGAGTCCCATCAGTCGTATGCATACCAGCCGCTGGGCAAGAGTCTCCATGCAATGTGGCTTACTGATTGACGGCGTCGGCGAGGACGGCTAAGAAAGAGGATGGCGAGATGACCTGGACGTGTAGTAGACAAGACAGGGTCGGTTCGAGGTGGCGCAGTATAAAAGTTCCTGGAAGGAATTTGGGGAGACCTTTGTCTGGAAGTGGGACAGCAAAAGCTCGAGAAAAAAGTAAAAAAAAAACAACCTTTTGACCAGGACTTGATGAAAGAATTTTTGAAATCGGATGAGGAGTTCCGGAGAGTACCGGCTACATCCAAACTTACCAACTTTACCTCTATAATATATTAGCGGATATAGTTAAAGCAAGTTACTTTCCTACCTACTTTTTGCAGCTATAATAGATCGCATATTGAACCTTGAGCAGAGAGAGCAACAATAGGTATTTTCAAGCAATTTTCGTTGATTACATTGATAATGACGTCGTTTAGACAAAGGCAGTGGTAATTGCGGTCAGTTCTCAGTGTGACACAATTGTACTATTTATGTCAGATCAGTTCAAGTCAAATTGACTAGTGACCGCCACCGTGGACGTTGCTGTATGAACAGCGTTTTATGCACTTATTAGAATACTAGCACTTACAAATTTAAAAACCGCGCGATTGAGGCCGCGCCGGATGCCACGTTGCTGCCTCGTGGTAGGCACGAGGTGGCTAGGGAAACTAATATTTGGAGATGAATTACAGACCGCGATTACAACAATAGCATTGCACTTTTAATAATGTTTTACGCAGGTTAGGTACACCTGAGGTGTGATTTTGTAAGAACTCATACTAAACTTCGAATCTGAATCCGCTGTGAGTAGTTTCTTGATTGGCATTCTAAAAACTCGATGATAATTCTAATTTACACTAGCGCCACCATTGCGAGGATATCAGCGAGTTGAACTAAATTGTCAGGGAGATTTTGACAGATAAAGTATGAGATGACGTAAGAAGTGGCATTCTGTATGGTAATTTCCCCGTCACTTCGACGCTCACTTCGCACTCGAGCCCGATTCAGAGTGAATTATCAAGGTCATTTTGAACCTTATGCCAAGTGAGAGTGAATAACGATGTGAGGTGCGAGTTGTTGTTTGAATTTTACAGAATCGACTAGGTACTAGTAGGCTCAGACGGTAGATGGGCGTGGTAAGTCTGAAGCGTGGTCCGCAGGTCCGGTGAGACTTAACTTCCTAATTTTTAATAATAAAATAAAGCCTCTAGCATTCAGTTATATGGTAGCTTCCGATTGGCGAAAGAATTTTAGAAATTAGACCAGTACTACGGAGATTAACGCGTTCAAACCAACGAACAAACAAACTCTTCTACTTTATTATATTAAGTATGTAGATTGTGGACTGAAATCCCAAAGTCGTCAGGCCTACATTATGTTATCATCAAAGCAATAGCTATGCCAATAATACCAGCCTATACTTATCCCACCGCAGAGCAAAGGCCTCTTTTCAACCGACTTCAAAAAGAAGGAGGTTCTCAATTCGACTGTTTGTTTTTGTTTTGTATATTTGTTACGCGATTTCTCCGGCAAATGTAAAGCGATTTTGATTTTTTTTTATGTAATGGATGTGCCTCACGGGTGGTCAAATATAAATTTTATTGAAATTGATTCAGCAGTTTTTGAAAAAATCGGCAGAAAGCAAAAAAATTATAAACAGATGATGTGTTAAATTTCTCCAAACTTGTACTTTTCATATAAAGAAATCACGAGTATTTATCACCACGTTCTTGCTCAAGGCGAATTAGCGATTTCAAGCTTATATTATTTATAAATCCAGGTTTCCTTAATAGGTAGTACCACCAGTCCTTATGTCTTTGTTAGCATTATTTTAAAAATATTCGGGGGAATGGCACTGTTAACCGAAATACAGGCATTGCCTAGTTCGGTTACAGAAGCTACATCCATTTATTTGTATATAACTACTGATAAACTGTTTTTTGTAACATAGAATTAAGTTAAGGTATGTAGTAGAGAAATTATTTGTTCTTATTGGCTTAATGCTGGATTTTTATTAACCTACATTCAACTGTGAAAGGTAGTTTTTCATGTTTCACAGAATATTGTCAAAAACCGACATACATTGCCTGACACTTTCCGTGAGCAATAACTTCCGCAAGACGATAAAAAAAAATCGAATTTTGAAGTGTGAACGAAGAATGAATAATAATAATATAATATGTGGGGACATTTCACACACGACCATTTATAATAATATAATAATAATGTCATTATTGGCATAAAATTACATGGGACAATGATATTGTAACCCTGACTTCTGAGCTAGGTAAAAACCTGTGTTACAGGAGTCAGTGTCTTCTCCCGTTTATGACACTCATATGCAATAAAAATAGACTTAATTAAAAATTAAACAAAATGAAATAAAATATAATGAGATAAAATCTGACCCCAAACTAGGGAGTCCCTGTAGTATGGGTGTCAGACAGCTGATATACATACACAAATTTATTTAAAATACGTACATATATAGATAAACAACACCCAAACACAAGGCAAACACAAGTGCTCATCACACAAATATTTACCTTGGGCGGGAATCGAACCCGCAACACGCTGCGCAGCAGTCGATTGCTCAGCCACTGCGCCAAACGTGTCGTCAAATGACTGGTGCTTTGAGGCCCAAAAGCTCTACCTACTCATCCACTTGCTCTTAACAAAGACACATTACTCCATTATTCCCACAATCAGTATGCAAATACTAAGCTCAAAAAATATTCCTCGACTGGGCGAGTGTCGGGACTTAGGAACAAACTAGTAGGAAGCCAGCTGTACGTTGAACCAATTCAATTATGTAGAAGATCAAAGACAGAACTTAATTGGTGGCGGTCTGCGGTCTCGTTAAATCTTCATTAATAGCAAGAATCTGCCGGTTGTCCCCGTTAAAGATACGGGTGACGGTTTTATTTGCGATGTTTAGTTTCTTTGTAGGGATGGGTTTTTAGATAAGCAGTAATAACTATGTATTATCGACGTCGTACTCACCTGTCTCCATTTTCTATCTCGTTTCAAGGCCATAGAGCACTGGTACTTACCTGAAAAGAAAATTTAAACTAAGGTTATTTTTTTTTAAATTCAAACTATTTATTTTAAAATAACGCATGGAATATACATCAATTAGAATAACGCTCAATCTTTATAAGTAAGATTATGTGCGCTATCGATCACGACTTAGTATTTGGTTGCTCACACACATGGCAGGTCTTTGTCTGATAGTGGACCCACACGTACGCCGGCTTCCGAGTTTTTAACTGTAAAATAGGTTTTTAAGATGTTTTTTATTTGTCGAGGTTTTTTATTTTCACATTTTTTGGTTATTTCCTTAGGCAATTTATTCAAAATGCTTGGAAGAGCATACGTCCAAACCCTTCTACCGTATTCATTGTTCACTTTCGGCAGTTTATACAGAGGCAAGTACGACAGGTTACGAACAAAATTAGATCTACTTATTTTTTGCAGTTTACTCATATTACGTTCACAGTAATCAGAGGCAACAGCTAATTTCACTTTATCAAATACATTTATGACTTTGCAATATTGGAATAACTTATCATAATCGAGTTGATATTTGAATTTAATTTTATATGGTACCACTAAATACACACATCAAAATAATCAAAGCTACATTTACGGTTTTGAACATTTTAACGATTTTTATTATTGTAATATATTTTATATTTCTTTTTTGAATAATAACTAAGCATTTTTTGATGTATTAGTGACAAAAGCAATACAATTCTTTAATCGATTGTCTATTTAATCACAACAATGTACAATATGTGTACCGTAATATACGTAGTATGAAATAAAATAAAGTTAAAACGAATTTAATGAACGTAATGCTGCCCAAGTTGACAAATCACGTTTCATTTGACACCAAAATCACAGTATACTTAAGTAATAGTATACCAAAATACTGAGATACCTGGGACTGATTTCTTTCCGCTTGTAGCATTCCTTCAGCATTCTGCATTTCATCAGCTCTCAAATGGCGTTGCTCCATGACACAAAAAATTGCACACCACTCAATTTTTTTAGAAACTGTATATTTCAAAACAAAAAGTGAGATAAATACCAAATTTATCAAGCAACGAAAACACCATGAAATCGGGAAAAGATAATTAGCTTTATTTTGAATGAAAACAAAACACAATCGAAAAGTTTCTATTTTTAAAATCAGCCAGTATTATGTTTCCGAGAACAAAAAAGAGGTTTACCATGTTTATTGTTTTTGGAAAATTAATATACTGCCTATCTATTTTGTTAAAAAAAAAGTATCAATAATTAATAAAACATGCAGTTTCTGTAAAGGATGCGTGTTGCTTAGACTTTTTAAATAGTGCTTTTGTCTGCGACTATATATATATATATCCGCGTAGAAGACAAATCAAAGACCCCTTAATTTGGCCCTGTCGCAAAACCCATTCACAGATCAAGTAGTTTTACAAATTTCGTGGTTAGTCAGTGAGTGAATAACGTTTCGCTATTATAAATATAGATAAGACTTCGTCTAAAAAGTACCTAATATTATTATTACAGAGTTATTTATTAAGTGGCAAACATCTTGAAATAAAAAAAAATGGCGCTGACTACGCTGGTTCTTCTGAATTGTATGAAACTGCGACCTGCGCCCCTACGTTCCTAAAATGTCACAGGATTATCGTTTTCATCAAACTCGGGGCTCGCGGCTAGCTAAAAAAGCTTTTTTACAAAAAAGTCAACCGCCTTCAAAATCTAAAAAGTGATAAATAACTTTAGTCGGTGACAATTAAAGACAACAAACAACAAAGCCACCGACCACCAAATCTAAAGTCATGATTGTGTGTTCTGTGCTAAAGTTATTTATCACTTTTTTGATTTTGAAAGTGGTTGTCTTTTTTGTAAAAATGCTTTTTATTTATCACCTTTCAGTATCATCTTTAGTATGGTTTCTTATCATCCAAATCCATTCCTGTTGCCATCATTTCCTGTTTTAACTGTGTTGTCCAAACATTGAAGAAACTAAAACGTCGTCTATGTAGATTTTTTTTGAGATTTTGTTGATTTTTCAAAAAGTGCTGAACGAATTTCGATTCCCTATCCATAAGTTAAAGAATTTTCAAAATCGATTCACATAATTCGAAGTAATTGCGTAACAAATATACAAAAAAAAAACCGTTTTGAAAAAAGTGAGCCGCCTTCAAAAAAAACAAAAAAAAAATACACTTTTTAGTGCCTCCATAACACCCAAATTCATTAAGGAACGGCAACACAGTTAAAACAGAGATTGAAAGTCCCCCAAAGATGGAAAGATGGAAGAAACGAAAACGTCTTCTCGGTTTTTGTTGTTTTTTTCAAAAAGCGCTGAATAAATTTATATTTGTTGTATACTCATACTTCACAGATAACAGTTAACTTCTCCAGAATGTAACAAACACTTTTGTGATAATCGCATCAAAATCGGTTCAGCCAAACGGGAGATAATCGCGGACAAACACACATACATACATACATACGGGTCGAACAGAGAACCTCCTTTTTTTTTAAGTCGGTTGAAAATCCGTACAGATTCGGATATCTATGGTACAGATCGATCCTGGATACGGTCCTGGATAAGCTACGCTTGCTGCTCTCTATCCGTGCATAGGTGGCATACGTAACCAGCCATTATTATGTAATGGATGATCTACAGAGGGGTCTCGGTGTTCTGAGACCCCTCTGCTTGTCGTTCGTAGATCTTTGCCAGTCGTTATAGGTAGGCAGAAGCCAGACAGTCTGACAACCAGTCTTACTTAGGGGTATCGTGTTACCCAGCAACTGGGTGGTGGAGGTCAGATAGGCAGTCGCTCCATGTAAAACACTGGTATTCAGATGCATTCGTTTAGACTGGAAGCTAACCTCCATATAGTTGAAAAGCTAGGCAGATGATGATTATCGTTTTCCACTCATGTTCAAGTTATTCACCGGTTCAAGTTTTATTGTGTTCCTTGCCTAGCTTGAAGGGTAACACTTCAAGTTAAAATAATTATCATTTTGTCGATACGAGTCATGACATGCTTTTGGTAAAATGATTTTCAAATATCAGATTGATTTTGATTGATTACTGGTGACTCGTTGGAGTGCATGAATAAGTTATGATGTTTAGGTTGATGTTATTAACAAAACGTTATTCAACTTATATATCGGTCACAGTCAAAATTTGTAACCGGTCATATCTATTTTTGACTACAAATATCAGTCAATAGTACTTTTGTCAGGTTTAAATGTATGGTTACTACTTAAAAATCCATTAGGTTGGTAGGATTTTCTTTGTGACCCTTTTAAAATCTTTTGTGTGGTGATGCTAAAAATAGAACGTTCCGTATAAAAAAAATTGTAGCGAAAACGCGTTTTACCTTAATATGAATGAAATGAAACCAGTCAACAGGTAGTTCTGACTGGTTAAGAGTTTTGATTGTAACATAATTATCTATAATGGGATTAATCGAAACTGATTAACAATAACAATGTTCTTGATACCGTAGGGCTACTTTTTATGTTTTTAGTGTATAAAAACAATAAAAAATAAAAATAACAAAAAATATTCAATAAAAACATCCAATTCGAGTTCGTTTGTAAAAAAACGTGATTAAAGTAGGCATTAGTATGCTCAAAATTTAATGATAATGTGTAAAGCTGCACGTGGGTAATAATAGAATCTTAGATTAATAAAAAAAAATATCTTACGCTATGCCATTTTCTTCTTGAATATGTACTGAAAATGCTACAGAAGACCTGTTTGATATTATTCAAAAAGTTGCAAGTTCGCTGTGAAAACACATGCCGACGTTTTGAAAACGCAAATGTAAGCAAACTAAGCGAAACCGAAGACATTGTTTTTATTTAATACAGTATTGTACAAGTTATTAAAGCGAAAATGTATTATTTGTTGGGGCAAGACTTTCTGTTATTTTGGAATAATGTTTATGATATTAAATACTGTCCCCCGGGAGAGAAGGCAATTCGCCACAACCCGGCCTAACCCTTTCCTTCTCTAACATATTAATGTTTCTATATGTCCGTCCTTCTTCCTCTTGTTTGTCGGAAGTGATTTCATGGACCACTCGGAACAATTTACTGAAGTCGTAGTATTGAAGTAAAAATAGATATTCTTAGATAGGTAACCAACTGTTTTCTGAGTAAAATTCATTGCGCAAAATTATGTTGAGACCATCTTCAACCCTATAGGTTTGTTACCACTGTTACTTTTACATAATATCATTTAAATAGGCGTGAAATAATACGATACACTGCTTTAAGGTAATACACATGCCAAAAGCATATTTCGGTCACAAATTCGTTTTTTAAGCACGGTGATTCCATAAACTGTATCTTTTATTTGTAAAGGTGGTCCAGCTGGTCGCTGTTGTAAAAATTTCCTTCAATGATTTAGGTGAAGTGAGTTCGAGGTGAGAATACTTTGGATCGACAGTTTACTTCAAGTCCACTTTACCTAAAATCACATATGAAGTTTTTGACAGAATATACCGCAAGCGTTCTTTTGGTAAACTCCTGCTAGACTGTTGTAAACAAGCCCTCTACATCGGTCTCCACCGGCGGTTTACAACAGTGTAAACACTTGTTTGCAACAAAAATACTCAAACTCCAACCGTGGGCTCCACAAACCTCCACCAAGGTGACCCCTGTTGGCAGCTTGTTTATAACAGTCTGGCCCGGCCTTTATCCAAAACCAGCTGATACTAGTACAAGCTTGTAGTAAAATAAATGCAATACTCACTTTGATCAATTTGGCAATGAAGGAGCTCGTGGCTAACAGATCGATCAGTCAAAAGGTACGCTTGTCGCTGTCGGTCTGTCAAGAGTGACCATCCGGTTCATACTAAGTTCTCTCCGTGCCTCGGAACGCACGCAAAGCCGTTGGTCCCGGCTGTCATTCGTAGATCTTTGGCAGACGTTAAGGGTAGGTAGTCAGAAACCAGAAAGTCTGACAACTAGAACCAAGGGGTATCGTGTTACCCAGTTTACCTAGTCCGGCACCGCCCAGACTCAATTATGGGACAGTCTGGGCGTCCATGAGGATTTCCCACTCCTGCCTCAAAAAAAATATAAAAATAAATTACGACACACATTGACGACACGGTTGGCGCAGTGGCTGAGCGATCGACTGCTGCGCAGCGTGTTGCGGGTTCGATTCCCGCCCAGGGTAAATGTTTGTGTGATGAGCACTTTTGTTTGGCTTGTGTCTGGGTTTTGTTTATCAAATGTATGTATTTAAAAATGTATTTGTGTATGTATATCAGCTGTCTGACACCCACAGTACAGGGTCTCCCTAGTTTGGGGTCAGATGGCCGTGTGTGAAATGTCCCCACATTTTATTATTATTATTATTAATAAATAAACTGGGTTGTGGAGGTCCGATAGGCAATCGCTCCATGTAAAATACTGATATTGAGCTGCATCCGGTAAGACTGGAAGCCGACTTTAACATACTTGGGAAAAGGCTAAGAAGAAGACTCACTTTGATCAATTTGATTTAACCACACACTGTCATCGCAAATACGTTTTGACATCTCCACGACTAAGCAACAACCAATACGCATTACATTAGCAGAGTAATCATTATCATTAATTTACCTATGCACTCAGTTAAGATATGTTTGCACTGGCTTACGCTCTGTCGTTGCATCAATATGCTAGTGGAATTGGAGTCTATCAACAGCTACTTGAATTTGTAATGAAATGTGATACAATTTGACACAGTTGGTAGAATGTTTATGTATCTTCAGATCCTTTATAATCATGCCACATTTTGACAGTGTAATTTTTGGCACACACATTTAAAAGAACGCTCTCTTTAATTTCCTCGGGCAAGTTTCATCATCATCATCATCAGTCAGAAGACAGCCACTGTTAAACATAGGCCTCCCCATATAACGCTACAACGAGCGGCATCCTGCCGCTTACATTCACCGGTTACTCGCAACCTTGATGATGTCGTCTTTCCATCTGGTGGGAGGCCTACCAACGCTGCTGGTTTTGTGGTCGTAAGCGAGACTGCTGAGCGTTCGCTATTCAATTTCCATGTCGGACAGTATTATTGGGCATTTCCTTTAAGACTTTTTCAGTAGCAGCCCTGAGTTTCCATATTAGTGGTGTGACCCCCATCCCTTGCATAGAACATAAAACTATCACCTGATTTTTCCCCGGCCGTATCGAATTTAGTCGAAAGAATAAAATACAACAGTATCTACCGATACAGTTAACATCGTACGCAAAATACGCGTATACCATACCATACAGTTAACATAGTTTTGTCAGTTGGTGTGTAAGTAATATGGTTTAAAAGGCCGAAATTATTTACTTACTCATTTTCATGACGTAATTATAACAATATATCGTTATTTAAATTAAAAAAAAAAACAAAATAGTATGTATCATTACGGACATGGTTCATACTACCATGAATAATACTTGTAAAGAAATAAAAACAGAACTAGAGTTTACATCCTCAGAAGTCAAAATAAAACAAATTACATTTCCCTCATCCAAACTTTTAAAAGCAAGCAGTTTGAATGAAACGTTTCCTCGCGAAATCCTGTCCAAAGTCGCGTCTTAACATTTCAATTACGGGACCCAACACTTTAGGACTCACCATCAGGAATTCCCTACTTTCTGAATCTGACGCTATCTTTGTATAGTCTCGACTATGAACATGTACACACTTTGCAACATTTGAAAGTGATTTTCTCGTAAAATAACGATTGCAACAACAGATTTTAATGTTATAATGTTCCATTGGTTGGAATACCCGCCTCTCATAAATGAGGTTCTGGGTTAGATGCCGGGTAGATAAGTGCCAATGTGAGTTTTTTAATTCATAATGTACAGACGCCAGCACATCAAGCCATACCTAACTGTCAAATTTTCCCAATTAAATATGAACCTTATGCTTTTGTAATAAAGTCGAAAATCTATCAAAGAAATTTGACAGATTGTTGTAGCATGATTGTAGTAGCATGATCTCTGTACTTTGTGATACCTGCTAACGGTGAAGGAAAACAACGTGAACGTATTGACGGGTAATCTCATGATGTTTTCTTGGACTTACAATAGCTTGAGAAGGGGCCTTTGCCCTGCAGTGGAATACTAATAAGCTGGTATTTAATTTTGAGATACAGACCTTCATAGTAGTAGGTATTGGATCTAATATACATAGACTTTAAGACACCGTAACATTTTTATTTTTATACACTTTAGGAGATAATCGCTATAGATTATTACCAAGTGTATGCGTTCATGACTGTAACTCTACGGTTACCATCCAGTAACAATAATAATAATACCAGCCTATTATTGTCCCACTGTTGGGCAAAGGTCTCTTCTTATACAGAGAAGGAATATGCATTGATCACCACATTTGCAGATTGGCGACCTATAAAGTCTTCTCTCACGATGTTTTCGTTTCACCGATGACAGCGATTGAAGTCCAATATAAACTTAGAGAATAAATTATGAAATTGAAAAGGTCACCTTGGTACTTTTCTGTGTCCTGATCCAAACCCAAAACTGTTTGCATAAGAAGCACGCACCTAACCACTGGGCCATCCCATTACAACATCCAGTAACAATGATTACCAAATCGGTAACGTTTATTAAACTTTACAGTTTGTTTCGAAAAGGGCAAGACTTTTTATTATATAAGAGGTTTCTTTTTTTTAAAAGCGGTTGCCTTTAAATGTGTTATTGTCGGCGACTGACTCCGCTTTCTACATTCTCGAGTTTCTAAAACGATGTTTAAGATAAAAATATCGTGGATTTTTCCCTTTTTTACAAGTAAACTTTGTTCGAACGGGCCTGGCCTTAAAAAATAGGTTTTAAGAACATTTTACTACATTATAGCAGTTTTTTATTGTGGGATGGACCTCTTTTCTCGGATTTACTCTTTAGAAGTAAGTATGACGCAATGTCTAATGAGATAAAAGGCTTGTTTGACCACCATCTGATAAGTTCTGAATTACTAGGCAGATCATCATTGTCATTATCATCATATCAACCTATCGTCCACTGCTGAACATAGCTGCTGCCAGTGAGATCTATACCCTGTTCACAATAAGATTAGACATAAACACAAACCTTTTTTACAGTCCCTTCAACCGATTTTGACTTCTATTCCGTAGACTTAAGGATGACATTAGAGGCAAAAAAGTGGTTACAATAACAACTGTTTACTGCAGTTGCCATTTGTCATGCTTTTCACAAACTTTCGAGTTCATAACAGTAGTGGAAAGTTGGATTATTGAATTTACATGTAAAGGATTACATGGGTATGGATGACGGTGTAAGGCAGGTACGTGAGACATTTCTACTTTGAATTATAGAATAGCAAAACATCTGCAAGGTCTGTGATATTGCAAATATCTATAGCAAGTGGTCTGCCTATTGCGGTGATGTCTATTGGCCTAGTTCTGTTCTTTCTCCTGCTTGATTCACTTGCTTCCTTATGAATTCAATGCCGCCTCTCTGTTCCCTGTTATATATAATCTGGATATCTTTAAGGCACGAGTGATCCGGTTCATCCTAGGTAAGCGTGCTTAGGCGTCGCCACTTTAGATCAGGTGACTGCGTAGCGGCCAAATGGAAGCCTATTAGAATAAAAAAAATAAAAAGGGATGTGAAAAAAAAAATTTTTTTCTTTCTCCTCCGCTGTTCTTTTCTGATTAACTTTGTAGCGGGAGCCAACGTTTCTCCGGGATTCTTCGAGCTTCATTGCCTCAGCGCTTTCTGGTGGTGGTCTGGTTTCTTTCAGGAGTGGCAGTAGTTGGGGAATTGTGTGGCAGGCTCGTTAAATTAAAATAAAAAGGCAGCGGTTACCACTGGGCCATTTAACATTAGGGGGGCTGTGGCTTGATTGATATTCAATGACTAAAAAAAAATACGATTGTTATCAAAAATTCCATTTGAACACCTGAACGTAGGTTGATAAAAGACGAATGCCTTGATAAGAACAAGCCATTAGCCAATCTCAAACAAATGCTGTTTAACCTTTTTCGCTCTACCGAATTTAACGATACGCTCTGTAGATAGGACATTGATAAATTCCGTAGGAGGAAAAGAAAATGGATTAACGTGTAGTAACATGATGGTATCTAAATAAATTGAATTATTTTTGGAATCAATAAAGTGGCAGTAATGTAAATCTCAGCAAAAACTGAAGCAATAGGCTTTGGCAGTTTTAATTTTTTAACTTACTAACTTTCGCCTTCGATTTCTTTTGCCTGAAAGTCAAATCTATACTAATATTGTAAAGAGGAAACAGGCAGTCATGGGGACTGCCGATAGAAGTGAAAACTATTAACTTAAAGATAACCTTTAAACCACAATGATACTCATTTCATGACATAAAGGTTAAATATTAAAAATACAATTAAAAATAAATAATGCCATACTTTTAAATGCAAATATTGATATGAATATTGAAAATATTTGAAAATAAATTCTTAACAGTAATCCTTTAATTAAACGATTACAATAACATCCAAACTATAAAACTACTTAAATAAAAATGCTGAACTTTCCACGTTGCCAATTTAACCTTACTTGTTCAACACGGTCCACTTACGAATATAAATGTACTGCTATTATAGCATGTTGGTGACGTGAACTCATGAAATTATACCCATCCAAACGTCCATCGCGCACATGATACAGTCAGATATATTTAACGTATTAGTGTATACGTGTACACAGGCCACAGCGCGTGAGCCAGCTGAGTACTCATAGCTATAGATATACTATTAGCATTAGCATGTCGGTGACGCGAACCTATAAGTTTTTCCCCTCCAAAAACGCTCAACGCGCCTAAAGAAGTTTTCACTTCAAAAATTGTTTGTATGTACGGAGTAACCTTCCAAACTAAACATCCGATGTCAAAAATTCTCTCACCAATTGAATAGCAAACTACGTTATCTTTGAGAGCTATACTTTTTTATTAAAAAAATAATAATAATAAGAATACGTAAGAAAATTCACGCGTGTCACGGGTAAAGTGACTATATAATAATAAAATAAACAATGAACTCAAATCTTTAAGAAATAAAGTTATGAGTGGTTTGTGCAATTTAATATCACGTATGTTTGTTATCTTGCACGCAACAACGCAATTTTAAATTCCATTTCTATTATTTTTGGGTTTATTATCAATTGATCAATGAAAACTGCGGCAGCATAATTTGCTGCTCAGCCTGCGCTAGCCTTAACAAGCTGATGCATGGATTTGTCAAAGTTTGTTGACTTTGGTTCATAGTTGATAAATCTCTAAATACCCGCGCGCCCCAGCCCGCCCCAGCTGCGCACGGCTGTATTTTTTTTTTAAATATACGAACTTTTCTTTTATAAAAACCTTGTTCTGGGAATACCTAACACAATATAATAACATAATTATCCAATTTGGTGCAGTAATTCGGAAGTTATGCGCTTGCAGACATTTTGGCGACTTTATTTTAGGGAATAAATGTAATGACCACCAAAAATAGTAAATGATCACCAAATCTTAGGACCCTTAAATCTCCCCTGGGGCGGATCCGACATGGTTAGGTTCGGTTAGAACTGTGACCCCCTACGCCAGAACCAAATCGCTTTTTACAGTCAAACTCATACATTTCTACAATACATTGGTTATATATTGGTGATCATTTACTATTTTTGGAGGTCATTTACTATATCTGGAGGTTCGTTAAACATTAAAAAAAGGGTTAAATGTTGGTGATCATTTACTATTTTGAAGGTCATTTACTATATCTGGAGGATTAAACATAAGCCTTTTTTTTTGTCTGTTTGTTTGAACGCGCCGGAACTACTGGTTCGATTCTGATAATTCTTTTGCTAATGGGAAGCTAGGTTATTTTATAATATTATCAAAGAAAAACGACACACTTAGGCAAAATACGTGATCGAAGTCGTGGGGAAAGTGCTAGTAATTAGTAAGACTATTAAAAACATAACTCATAAATCAATTCAAAATTCTCTTAATTCAAAATTCAAATTCAAAATTCAAAATCATTTATTTCAACCAAATGAAGGTCATAAATTACAATTTAAAATAAAATTAAAACAAATTCCATTATAATAGAGATAATAAATAAAATAACACAAATAAAATTTTAAATTATTATTATCATTAAAATTAAATCATTAAAATCAAATTCAAATCAAAATTACCACATCAAATTGAAATACGTAATTAAAATAAAATCATAAAATTAAATTAAAATCATAACATCAAATTAAAATCATATAATGATTTTATTTATATTTTTACTAATATTTAAAAATAGAATAAAATATGTATATACAATAAATAAATGAGATAATAATAATAAAATTAAAATAATTAAATTAAATCAACCCGACTAATGAAACGCCTGCCTCTGAAACATTTGTTTGTTTGTCGTTGCAACTTTCTAACAGTGAAATAATGTTTATAATCGGTTCAGCACTTCCAGAGATGACCTCTTACAAACAAATAAACAGTTTTACCTCGCCGTAATATTAGTTAAGAAAAGTTTTTACTGTGTAGGTGGTTAAATAAACTACCCAAAAGAAAAGATCTAAAGGTAGAAGAACCAGACAGTTTACCTGTAATTCCCACTTTGATTTTCTCCATTCAACTATGATGTTTTTGGAAGCCTGAAACTTTCTAAAGGTTACGTTTTAAATAAATAAGTACCTACTTTCTTCTTATTTATTTGAAAAGTACCATTTATTATACATAAGGGAAGATTTTCAGACTATTTTGGTGCCTATGTAAGTGTTTATAAGAAATGTTATTTTATACGAATTGATGTGACACCCACCTTGTGTCGTGTGTTTGTGAAACTTATCAGTAAGCGATAAGGTATCTTTTACAAGAGTATAATCGCTCAATTCTATTTGTGGGAGATCCAATGGTCATTAGTTTCTAAGATCATGCCTAGCCTATTCCCAACAATGTTGGGTTCACCTTCCAATCTAACCAAATGCAGCTGAATACCAGTGTTTTACATCTGACTAAGTAAGACTGGTTGTAAGACTTTCTGGCTTCTGACTACCCGTAGTGACTGCCAAAGATCTGAGTATGACAGCCGAGACCCAGAGGTTTACGTGCTTTTTGAGGCATGGGAGGAACTCGGTATGAAATGGAAGGTCACCCATCCACATCTCGACCGCGGTAAGCGTAGCTTAACCTTGACCAATCGATCCGCACGGCTTTGTAAGTCAAAGCCGTGCGGATCGATTGGTCAAGCTTAGTTTCTTAGATATGAGCCTGGTAATTTATTTCAACCGAATTTGGGTAACGGTGGCCAATTTCAATGAACACTATGCAAGTACGGTCGGACTTGAACCTATTTGGTTTGCAGTCAAAAATATTAATTTTATTTATTTATTTATACTTCACGCAAAGGCGGACTTAATGCCTTAGGCATTCTCTACCAGTCAACCAATGGTGATGAAGAGATAATATGGCGGGTGCATAACAAAAAAGTAATAATTAAAAAGTTAAAAACATGTAAACTCACATACATAATTATATATCAGGATACCATTATTATTATTATTATAGCCTTTTATTTCCTTAAAAATAATTAAATACATTGCACTTATAATTAACATGCATTAGATACATTTATAAACATGCTTTAGAAATTTGACTTTTTATTACAATTCATTACCTACAATAAATAATTAAAATTCAAACATATAAAATTAAATAAGTATCTATTAATTTCATGATGTTAAAATAAATAAACAATTAATTAACAAAATGTAAATGGTTTAAAATTTATTCACTATTAAAATTTGACGTTTCATTTCCATTAATTTAAATAAATTATTAAAATTTAAACATTTAAAATCAGACAAATATCTAATAATGCTATGATGTTTATTATTATAAATATAAACAAAGATATATTATATAATAAAAAATAAAATAAAGATATATTATATAAGATATATTATTAAGTTATATTTTAAGATTATCACGTGATTATTTATTTATTATTATTATTTATTTATTAATATTAGTTAGTTATTTTCTATTAATAACATGCATTTTCTTTCATGAATCTAGTTAATATTTTTAAGGACCTCTCAACGAGTAAAGGCCTCCTCCATTTTTCTCCAACTTTCTCTGTAATTTGCCTTTTTATTAATCCAGTCTTTACCAGTCACTTTATTTATCTCATCTATCCATCTCTCTTTCGGTCTTCCCCTGTTCCGTTTTCCGGGTGGTCCTGGCCAAATAATTATTCTATAAGTCCACTCATCAGGATACCATACACCTATATAAACATATACATACATACATACATACATATATATATACATAAAAGAAAAGGGGTTTATGAGATGACTCTGCTGCTGTTTCTTGATGATTTTTCTACTCTACCTACTACACTCACAATATTTTAATTGATTTTTTATATTGAACACGTAGGTACCAGGGATAAATACCTAGAATAATAAATTTAAAAAAAAGTAAAAAAAAGAATATTGTAAGTGTAGTTACTTCACTCACAATTTTTTTTTTTATTACTTTTTTGTAGAAAGATGAATATTTTTGCCTGTGAACAAAATAGCTTGTTCGACCGTACCTACGCAGGAGATATTACAGTGCACATATGTCTGAGCAAACAAAGGTAGACTCCCTCTTCCCTTATTCTTATAATCCGATGGGACGGCAATCCGACACGATCGGTGACAGATTAGGCACAGACCCAACGGATTTACTAGGCGTGGGGGTATTACACCGCCTACTTCCAAACTTCAGGCTGATACTGAGAAATTACTAATGAAAAAACAAAATAGCACTTTGCCTGACCAGGGAATCGAACCTGTGTCCTGAGCAAATACAAAAACACTACTCAACTTGAAGATTAAGTCTAGTACTCGACTCGAGTGACTTAACGGCATCTTAAAATTAAATAGCGTTTGAGTATTTGGCCACTAGTCTCTTAAAAACTTGAATTCAACAATCAAATTTAGAACATACGAATTCTTATGTGTATAGATTATAAATAAAAGTATAGAGGATATGGCGTTTCAATATGAAATTGGTAAATTATGCACTTAAGGAGAGAAACAAATAATAATCCAACAGCAACTCGTTAAAATTTACGTTTAAAATCTTGCCATTAAACAATGAATATAATTCTTAAGCGTTGCAAAACTTTCGAGAAACGGATTTCATTTAAATAGCCACCGAAACCTATTTTGAATCGTCCGTGGGTACTAAAACTTGGGACCGTTTTAAAGTTTGATGCAGTCGCTTCGCATTTAGCGGCAAAGCTCTAATTGTTTTTGGGAGCCGATTTTACTGTACAACTTCAATCGCGAAGTTTATCCTGGTATCATTAAAGGTACTTTTCGTGGATAGAACTCGAATAGTATTGTGTTCATCCCACCAGTGTTGATGAGGACATCCGCAAGAGAACTAAGGTTACCGACGTAGCCCGAAGAATTGCCTAACCTAAGTGGCAGTGGCGACCGCGAACCGGAAGACGTTGCGCTGGAAGGCCGCCCACAAGGTGGACCGGTGACCTGGTAAAGGTTGCGGGGATCCGCTGGATGCGAATCGCAAGGGACCGGTCAATGTGGCGAGACTTGGGGGAGGCCTATGTCCAGCAGTGGACGTCTTTCGGCTGAAATGATAATGATGAGTATCTTGTTCGTCTACTGTGCGACGTGGTCGCTAAACGACAAAGCCCTTTAACCAAATAAAAAAAATAAAAAACTTGTTCGTCTTCGATTGAAACCTGTGACTACACGTGTCCTAAATCTTTTTGTAACTCTTGTTACATTTTAAAAGGGTATGATTCTTCACAGGCATCAATTTTTGTACCGTCATTATCGTTGTCACTGAAATAAAACACGCCTACAGACTGTGGGTCCAAGAACTCACCCTAGACTTTTTGCATTGAAATACGAAATAGAATCCTACTAATATTATAAATGTGAAAGTTTGTGAGGATAAATGGATGTTTGTTAACCTTTACGCTTTAACGGCTGAACAGAAATAGCTGAAATTTAGCACACAATATAGATATTGATATCGGCAATGGGCATACCCTACATCGCTCAAAGAACCGGTAACTGATGTGGAAGAAAGGTTCTCGAGTGGCGAGAATAAACCGGAGGACGTAGCGTTGGTAGGCCTCCCACCAGATGGACCGACGACAGCGTCAAGGTCGCGAGTATCAGAGATGCCTTTGTTCAACAGTGGACGTTTGCCGGCTGATGATGGTGGATAATATTAATCTTACTTAACCGTTTTCATGTTTCCCTTGTTTAATATTTTTTTTTGTTTAATTCTGGAATCTACGCAAACGAAGTCACGCGAGAAAGCTAGTATAAATATAGTTGAGAACGTGGTTGATGCAGTAGCTGACCAATTGACTGCTGCACTGGTGTTACTGGTTTTATTCCCGCATGGTACAAATACTTGTACCTATGTTCTACTGTTGTTATACCGAGTCTGGTTATTTGTGTATGTCAGTTTATGTAAACGAATACACGACGCAAAAGAAATTCCGATTGGAGGGCAACTATACTTGAAAATAAAAATCGGTTGTCGTTATGTTGTCAGAAGTCCACCCCAGTTATGTAAACGCATCCACGATATAGTTGAAACGAGACCCCATACTAGTTTTTTTTTCTCGCCCTCTTTGATAACTGTCATATCTTTTCAGTCATTGATGACATGGTTAATGTAATAATGGTTTATTTGAGTCAAAATATTCATTTACAAAAACAAAATAGTACAAATCAAAACATACAGGTATGTAAATAATAATATACCTAATGATTCATTGATTCCAGGCTGCATAGGCCCATAGATAAATACCTTAACCTAAACATACATAATTATTATTTAAAATAATATATACCTCGCCTAACCAAAATCTCAATTCGCCTACTTGGCTCATTAACTAATACGCAATGGGTCTAAATATCAAAACGCCGATCTCCCGTTAGGTCTAGGCATAACTCGAAATTGGCAGACTGCGTTTTAGGTAATCAGCGACTAAAGGTTTTAAAGGTACCCATAGTCTTATTACCTGGTATAGTATCTCTAACACGTATTGTGATTCATGTACCTTGTTGTTTTAAACTTATTGGCAAAGCGCACCGGGAATTACTTATTATTCCTATTTCACATAAATAGCTGAGGTCACTCAAAAAATAGAATTGGGCTGGTCACACCTGCCGCATATCAGACAATCATTGGGTTCCACTACATAACCATCGATATCGCGATCGCCGTCATTCCGACGCTTTGATTCCACATTTATTGAGATAGACTGTGGAATTCGGTGCCCGCCTCTCTGTTTCCAGTTCTGGGTATCTTCAAGGCACGAGTGAAACGGTTCATCCTAGGCAAGCGTGTTCCACCTTAGACTGCATCATCACTTAAGATCAGGTGAATTGCGGTCAAACGCAAGTCTATTTGGATATAAAAAAAAAAATTGATGGTCATTAAATCCGAACGGCTTTTACTAACTCACAAGCCCTTTCGCGTGTGTTGACAGAATATTGAGGGACCCACAACATTCTATCTGCACGTGTGAGCTTCATAAACACGATAATTGTTATTATGTTTACAAAGTTCACATTACAACAACAGAACATTACATGCTCTACCTAACCCATAAAATAGTTGACCCGTACATCAACAGGAAAAATAAATCTCTTCGGTTGGGTCAACCCGCAAATTGGAGGTGAAAAAAAACGGTTCTAAAAAAAATAATTTTACCGGAAACACGACGTGGACGGTGAACCGTAACTCCGTATTAATTGTTTCACACTAGAACAGATTTCTTTTGACGGTTTTTGAATGTTGTTTTAACAAAACATAATGAAAAGACACACACTTATATGCATCTGCAAGGTTACTGGTATCACAGATCTACAGGCAGCACAGGAGACAACAGTGTTCTCTTAACATAAAGAACGCCTAGGCATCATATATACCTATGTGCAAATCTTCTAATATATAAGAACTAGCTGACCCAGCAAATGTTGGTTTGCCATATATATTAAAAAAGTAGCCTACGTTGCCTTCTCAGAAAAATATACACTACACAAAACAAAGCTTAAAAAAATTGATCTAGCCGTCCCGGAGGAGTTCCATAACATACACTATGACACGAGATTTTTATATATTAGATCGCCTGTCAGGATCTCCTCGAGGAGCTCGTGGCTAAGTAAATGCCGAACAGGTCGATCGGTCAAAGGTTAAGTTACGCTTGCCGCGGTCGGTCTGTGGATGGGTGACCATCCATTTCATACCGAGTTTCCTCCGTGCCTCGGAAAGCACGTAAAGCCGCTTGTCATTTATAGATCTTTGACAGTCGTTAAGGGTAGTCTTAACCCAAAATGTCTGACAACCAGTCTTACCAAGAGGTATCGTGTTACCCAGTAACTGGGTTGTGGAGGTCCAATAGGCAGTCGCTCCATGTAAAACACTGGTATTCAGCTGCATCCGGTTAAACGGGAAGCCGACCCAAACATACTTAGGCTAAGCAGATGATGAGATATCCTGTCAAAATGGTTGTTATCAAACTCCTCCGAAACCGCTTGACCGATTTTTATGTTTCTTTTTTGTGGTAGGTCTGAGGTAGGTCGGTCGGTGTGGTAGGTCGTAGGCAATTTTTTTATAATTTTTAAGGCAAAACCATGTTTGCCGGGTCAATCATCTGCCTAGCCTTTTCCCAAGTATGTTGGGATCGGCTTCCAGTCTAACCAGATGCAGCTGAATACCCTGGGTAACACGATACCTCTTGGTATAGAGAATAGGTCGTAAGCTATTTTTTATATCCTATATGATAAAAAATAATTTATAAGGCAAAACAACATTTGCCGCATGGCGATTATGTGTAATCCCCCCACCCCTTGGAGGAGACCTATGCCCAGTAGTGGGCGTCTAATGGTGACATGACATGATGATCTTTAGATCTTTCTCTAAGCAAATCAAAAAGTTGCCGACATAATTACGGTAAAAAAAGAATATGTCATGATCGAGACAACTATGCGAACTATATCTTCCTTGTGTTACTCTAGAATGGGTATTCTTTACTCCACAAATGATCAGATACCCAAAAATAAAGGTCTCAGTATCAACGAGGTCATTCACCTGTGATGACTTAATGCAACGATGACTATGCAAACTTTAAATCACTCTAACGAAAATGTATTGACCATTTCATTACTTATTTTGTTTGAACTATGACTCAATACAGAGCAATGAGTACCAATTATATTTTACTTCCCATTAAAAATAAACCCTCAAAAGCGTTAAAAGCCAATTAACACTCATTCAATTACAAACAAAAAATAATATCTAGAGGAAATTCCAATTTTACCGTTTAAAAGCAATACGACTAAACGTTAAGACTACTAAAGCTTATACATTTTATTCAAACGGGATTTCAAAAGAATTTGTTAAAATTAATACACTATTTTATCTAAAGCTATTGATTGTAGAATCTGTGCTACGAGTAATAATCCGAACTGTAACTCGAGGATTGTAGCGCGCCCGCGTAGCCGCGTAGCCAGTGCCGCCGCGACGTCGTAGAGCGTCGGACGTGTAGCGCTACGCCGCTACGACTCAACCTCGCCGTATAGTCGGGCCAAGTCGGGACCGAGTGACTCGATCCGACTTAGTGTAGTGACTAAACTGTGACCGTGTTTGTGTTTTATTATCGTGTTCCATTAATGTTTTCCTGATAATTGATTCGTTTTACAGGTAAAATCCTTTTACTGGGTAATAAAATAGGTTTAAGTTGTACCACTTTTGGTACTAGGTTTTATTTCAGACGAGGAACGTTAAACGTTAAGCGCCGGTAACTAATGGACCGTTGAGATAAGAAAGCTTTGTGAAAGTACAGTTATTAGCCGTTTTAAAGAGCCGGTCATTGATAACAGTTGTAGGGGGAAACCCTTTAACCGTTACTTATTATCACGAAAATGGTTATTCCTATTATTAAAATGGTGCTCTGTTTTAATAAAACTGAATATTGGTCTAAGCCTTTTTACAAAAAAAATATGCCTGTTAAAATAAAAGCCAGTTTGCTTATAGCCTTAGCAAACACTCCAACATTTTTGGCAAACAAATGAAAGCGATAAAACCGTTTAGGAAATAGAATTTTTATTTGTATTTTCTTTTTATTAAAGTTCTGTTTTTTTAGTTTTTATTTCACAGTTAGCAGTTGTTAGTGGTTAATTTGGCAGAATATTGATATATATGGGAATCATTTTAGCTAGGAATTATTGCTGTCACAATAAATTTATTATGGTTGGTAAATTATATCACCACTGGCTCTGATATAATAATACAACCGAGTAAGAAATACTAGTTTATTTTTAAAATCAAAGCATATAATATAATAGATCATTCTACTTCATCTTTATTGTGTGATACTTTAACATACATACAGACAAACATTCTATAATCTATATTTTCCGGATCAAAATCGTTCCCCGACCTCGAACAATTACTTTTTCAAAAATATTCAATGTATGTTATGTTTGGTTGTCGCTACAATTTCACATTTATATATTGTCTTTATAAAAATATAACTAAGACAATATCTTTTTTGGCAAATACAAAACCATCTCCTTTTTTTAAGTCAGTCAGAATAGATTTTGTCTTAAATTCGCTTGATAGCACTGGCTGTCTTATCCGGGTACCAACGTCGTCCTATCTGTTTGTAACAATGACATGATCAGTAATCCTTTGCAGGAGGATGTACGTTCCCATTCTCCTTTAGATCGCCCACGGAATGAGATAATGTGATCTTAGCATGATGTCCTAGTGATTTCTTTTATCATACGATTAAATTGCGTGCATTATGATTATTAATACTAATTACTCCAAACACAACATGTACAAAAGCAGACGAAATGCTTAGCGCAATTTTTTTTGTGGAATTCTTCCGCCAGTTATTTCCATCATCCGTCAAAGGAAGGTTATGACACACTATAATTTCATTAGGATAGTAAAAATAAATGTATAAGAAAGTATAATTATCATTTTCATAAATAGTGCAATTGTTTCTAACCGACTTCAAAAAGGAGGAAGTTATCTATTTTTTTTTTATGTAAGTTCGGGCATAACTCTGTCATATATCGACGGATTTGCAAAATTCTTCTTTTGTTCGAAAGGAGTTTATTCCAAAATGGTCCCATATAAATTTTAGTAAAATTGATCTAGCCCTTTTTAAGAAAATCAACAGAATCCCAAAAACATACTTAGATGACGTTTTAATTTCTTCAATCTTTGGATATACAATCCCTTTTAAAAGTGTGTCGCCGTTTCTTATTGGATTTGGATGTTAAGGCAATACTAAAAAGCGAAAAATAAAACTTAAAAAAAAAAAGAAAACCGCATTCAAAAACTAAAAAGTGATAAATAACTTTAGCACAGAGCACACTTACTTTACTTTCGGAAGTCGTTGGCAATACAAAACAACAAACATAAAGCCACCGCCACCGACTTCCGAAAGTAAAGTAAGTGTGCTCTGTGCTAAAGTTATTTATCACTTTTTAGTTTTAGAAGGCGGTTTTCTTTTTTAAAAAAAAAAAGATTTTTTGTTTAATGATCCGCCAGTCATTTCCATCATCCGCCAGAGAAAAGTTATGTCAGAATATGTATGATTGTGAAAATAACTGTATATATATAAGATACATTGTCATAAATAGTGCAATGTTTTTTTTGGAGGAATTACTCCACCAGTCATTTATACCCTTCGGCAAAAGAAAGTTATGTCAGACACTTACTGGCTAAAATCATAACTAGGGCTGTCCTTAACACATCTTTATGTTTGGTTAGGATTGGTAATCGATTCATAATTATGTAATTAGCTACTCATTTATTTTGATAACCTTTCCTGTTGTTTTATAAACTCATGTTGTACCTACACCTTTACTGAACCAGTTTGTCGCTTGCAGATTTCAAACTTGGAATGAATCAGGATTTTCACATGTCATTACCTATTCTTTTCTTAAGTACAATCTATACTAATATGGGTTCCTAAGGTTGGTTAACACTTCCCGTGATCCAAGAGCTAGTTTTTACCTAGGTCAGAGGTTAAGCAGTGACATTCAATGTAGCAATGCCGCCAGTCTCTTGGGTACATTCCCAGATGACGGCGATATGGAAAATTTATTTGATGCTTTATTGTATTCGTTTTTTAGTTTAATATACATAGTTTTTCTGTCTCGTGTAAATATTGTACATAAATAATGTTATAAATATCTCCATCATTGCTTATATTATAAAGAAGAAAAGTTTGTTTGTAAGAGGTAACTAATCTCTGGGAAAACTAGTCCGATTGAAAAAAAAAACCGTTTACTGATGAAAGGTACACTATTCCTGTAGTGTCATATACCTACTGTGTTTTATCTTTAACGCGGAAGAAGTGGCAGTCGGAAGTTTGCTATTATTAATTGTACATCTGTGGTGTATCAGACTTTTAGGTCTTCGATGTGTAAATCAGTTTCTTTTATGGAGAAAATCTCAATACTAAATAAGGTAAAGAACATCTGAAAATAATATAATTAATTATTTAATTAAAATAACTACTTATCAATAGAATAGAAAATAAATATTTTTATTTGCTTCGAAACATGGTACGATAAGATAATAAAATACAAAAATAAAAACAATTTTATTTTACAAGCATATTTAACATTTATTGACAAAAAAGCATTCACTTCTGCGACTCTCCATTTAAACTCTTATCATTTCGAAAGGTAAATAATCATAGTAATAAATACTAACTGTCGTCACAACTAACTTACCATAAAAGAAATCCACACAAACCATTTCTTACTATACCTTGCACGACTTAGCAAAATATTCAAAGACTTGGTAAAATAAATTTTCATTCCCAGCTTTAAATAACGTAGTAGTACCGTAAAACAAACCACAAATACCGTAAACAACTTTATAATAGTGTTTACTACCACGATGACGTCACTGCCTAAGTGGGTTAATAGAATTATTATTGTCAGGCTATTTTAATAATAATAATATATTCTTGGTATAGTGACGAAAGTTGTTATGACTCATATTAACTGGATTCATTATTATTTAGATTATTTTTACGGCATTTTTATGTACTTAGTTCACTTGAGGTTGCGTGTCGTATAATGTACTGGGGTAACCCTTTCTCTTAGGTAGTGTTACCCTCAAAGGGTTATAATTTTTATGAATGTCTTTATCTTTTCATATCGCTTTAGGTTATCGCAGTAGTTTTTACGACACGTATTTGTAAAAACTACTGGGGTTAGGGCGGTAGTGTTACCCTAATAGGGTAACACCCTGTTGTCAACTCATGTGTTCTCACGTTGCATTTTTTAATGAATTTAAGTTGCTTTTCACATGGCCTTGGGTATTTTTTTAATTGTTGGCAGTTTACTTATTTTTTTGTACATATTTAATAACGTATAGTGCTCTAAAATTAGAAGGTTATTATTTTACTTTATCACATAATAATTAGCCACATAATGTGTCAAGTTATTATTTCCTACATTTCGCCTTCAAAACTTCAAGTAATTATAATTTTCTCATTGATTTTTTAATTAAAGAAGTACTAGAAATAACACTTACCTTTTATTCATTTTGAACATAGGGATATAAATAATACTTCAATATTATTTTCATCAAAAAAGTAAATCTAAAAGGTAGAAATTACAAAAACATTTTCGTAACAATAAAAGAATTTTCCCTTCTCAAATTCGTATCACTCATAATATTTTTACCAACGCGAAAAAAAATAGAGAAAAGTATAAAAAGTTTTACAATTGGGCCGTGATTTATGCACTGATCCCACAAAGTTATTTTTATCGCTGAAAAATTCACTCGCTGAAGCTTATTTTAATTTGCTCAACAGCCATCTAGGGGATAATTTTGACCTACGGAAAGCGCACGTTTTAAACTCATGTTTCCATCCCTATGAATAACTGATTACATCATTTCTACTTAGAATTTTTTTCACATCGTCATTTTCGGGCGTCGTAAAATACGACTGGAATTATTACACCCTTGAAAGTTTTTATTTATATAAAAAAGTAAGGTCGACAAAACAAATAGGACCAAACCATATATCTTCCCGAAAACTTTGAAGAGAACAACTTGCGGAAAAGGGTTACCCTATCCCTTGTGCTAATATTTATGTTTTAAGTAATCTTACTGCGAAAAGTGTATAGTCCTTTTTTCTTAATCTAGGATTAAAAGAGTTTTATTAGAAACATGTTTTTTTAGCCCTGGATAGCCAGACCCGTTGAAAGATCAATATTTTCATAACGGCATGAGCCATTTTCATTTAACCATAAACGCCACGAAACCCTATATTTATTATAATTTTATCAGCCCGTATACCATTGAACATGGCTCCCCAATGACTACTTCAGTTAATGGTCAAAAGGAAAATTGCCATAACCTTGCTTGCCTGATGTCTTGATAGGGTGTTTTATTGTAAACGGATAGCAGGATTCAGTCTTTCTCGCTTTTTACTTTGGTAATGGTAAGACCATGTCTAAAATCTACTAATTTTTAATGTTATTCCCAAATAAATAACAACTTTAAAATAGTATATATTAAGTCGATTTCAGAATGACTAGAGTAGTTGCAAATAAAAATGTATGCATTTAAAAGTGATTTTTTCAAATACACATATTTGTTTTCACTTTATGACAAAGCACCGTCAACAATAAAATATAAGCAACTATAACGCATTTAAAGTAAAATTTGCTCGACTTAATAGTCAATAGCAGTCCACTATCAGCCAACTCCTTTAACTTGATGCATTATAGAAGTACGTTAAAGGTTGCATGCATAATTATGACATGCTGGTCGAAACAAGTTGACTAAATTTTTCGTCTAAAAACTCTGGATTTGTTCTAGGAAGCATTTCGAATTTAGAAACATTAGTCTTTTTATATAATATCAAGGCATTGTTTAGCCGGCAAGGAATAAGTTATTATCAGGAAACATGCTGTTATAACCTCTACTAACCTAAATGATTCACCAACAAAATTGAGGGAATCTGGCGCTCGGCGGTCGCTACCGCGACACGCTCGCTCCGCCCGCTCGCCTTCGCGCGTTAATGGTCACTGTTCTAACCTAACCTAACTCAAATGGTTCAATCTCTAAATTATATTAAAAGTTACTTATAGTTTTAGAATATTATAGTAACTGAATATTATACTAATTGAACATTAGTTCAAATGTGCATTATAAAATGAAATTATATCAATAATTCATTATATAATTTCATCGTTATATTTAAAAAAAAAGCGGCCAAGTGCGAGTCGGACTTGCTCACCGAGGGTTCCGTACAAATTTGTAGAATACATATTATCCATACTTCCATACTAATATTATAAATGAGAAAGTAACTCCTATTACGCTTCCACAATGAAACGGCTGATCCGATTTTGATGAAATTTGGTATGAAAATAGATTGAACCCTGATAAAGCACATAGGGTACTTTTTAATCCGGGACTTCGTCTGTATCTGCGATAACCGACATTAACACGAATCAAATCGCGGACAAAAGGTCATTTAAAAAGAAATATATTTTTAATTATTTAAGTAATTACAAATGCATAGTTGTCAGACTTTTTCCTATATTTATATATAAGAAGAAGAAGTATAAGACGATAATACTTGCCAAATTTTGTAGTTCTAGGTCAACGGAAAGTACCCCATATTTTGATTTCCTTGAGAATGTCGAAATGTACGTTTTTTGCGACATAAACGGCCGTATCTTTTTTTCACGTTAACTTAGAAGTTTGATTTTTTCACAGCTTCAAGGGACTATAGACCTTAGTGTATGGTTTTATTTTCAACTCGATACCTCTACGCGTTCCCGAGGTAAAGGGTCTTGACAGATAGACAGACAGACAGACAGACAGACCGACAGACCGACAGACAGACAGACAGACGGACAACAAAGTGATCCTATAAGTATAAGTATCCTTTTGAGGAACCCTAAAAAAAGCATATTAAAAGAAATTAGGTCTTATGATCATTAGAGCTTTTGTTATTATTTCAAACGTTACACACCCATCGTATACACAGTTTAGAACCATGTAACAAATCTGCTCTCTTCAAGCTTATGAAAACAGTTCCTGCCGTGGTACAAATATTAATCAGTCAACAAGGTGGTGGCAGGAGACTAAGTACACAGAGTGAATAGTGAAGTTTTTTTAAATCTTTATTTATTAAGGACTTTTATCCTTTTTTAGTCCGTGTGGTGTCGGACGTAAAGAATAGCATCATCCCATATCTTCCCGTGGGTGTCGTAAGAGGCGACTAAGGGACCTACCAGAGAATGGGCAGCAGCGTTCTCTGTGCCTTTGTAACAACCACACTGCGATCGCCAACCCGCCTGCCAAGCGTGGCGATTATGGCAAATCCCCCCCTTGGGGAGGCCTATGTCCAGCAGTGGACGTCTTTCGGCCGAATTGATCCTTTTTTAACGATATTAAAACGTAGTAATAGTATGTCTCCTAGAGACACGGTGAAAGGGCAACGGGCAACCAGTCACCATGGATTCAGTAAATAATTCTAAAACTCAATTCAAAGCATTTAAGAAGATAGCTGTTTCATAATTATAAATGTGTAAAACCTACAACGTCTAAATACTTGGAACAGCTGTATTTTCTTGTTATGTGTAAATGTCGTAGCACTCTGTACATGGTAATGGACTAGTTGAGACGTGTATGCGTCAGATGACGTCAACGTAATCATTAACCGTCAGATGACGTCACCGTGAGACTTATTGTTCATGTATTCGTAAGACTGGTATATTGATCTAAGCTCACATTGTTTACACATCAATTCTCGAGAGTACCTTCATGGTACTCGCTCATTTTTAGGGTTCCGTACCGCAAAAGAAAAAACGGAACCCTTATAGGATCACTTTGTTGTCCGTCTGTCTATCTGTCTGTCTGTCTGTCAAGACCATTTATCTCGGGAATGCGTGGAGGTATCGAGTTGAAATTAAAACCATATACTCAAGTTTACGGTCCCTTGATACTGTAGAAAAATCAACCCTCTATGTTAACTTGAAAAAAAGATACGGCCGTATATGTCGCAAAAAACGCATTTATAATATTAAGATGATTAAAGTATGGATAGTAGGTATGGATTAGTATAGAAGTGTGGATATGTACCTACAAATATGTACGGAATCCTCGGTGGGCGAGTTCCACTAGCACTTGTCCGGTTTTTTTTTTAATTGCTTCTTGCAATTAAACGGTTACACCCCACGTATAAAAATTTCGCATAGGGGGGTAACCAGTTAATGACGCTGTCCGTACAAGTTTACGCGTCATTACCTTCCTCCGTGTATATCCACACAAAACCAAAATCAAATCAGAAATAACTAAATTGTAACCACTCTAGTGATCCCAAAACAGTTCAAAATAAACAAACCCTTATTTATCTTCTGTCAATTAAATATGCTGAAATCTGGTTATACAAAGCAAACATCACGATGTTTCTTCAAGTTAACAACGTATGTTTGATGTCAAATGTATTGTTATTATATTATGCTTCCCTTTCCTTGGAGGGAATTCGATTGTGTATGTACAGTTAATATTTATTGGGACCCTGAGTTTGCGATACCGTAGGCAGGTGAATTTGTAAATGTAAAGGGAAATAAATAGAGGTACATTAAACAAGATAACATGATGTCTATGTTTGTATGAATAAATATCACAAAGGGTAAATGAATGAACACGAAAATTTATTTTACTTCCTATGAACACGAAAATTTAGTTAGGATGGATGAATGTTGGTTTGTTATTCTTTCACACTTTAATGACTGAACGGAAATAACAGTGACTTTTATCCCGTCTTCGTGTTGATAATAATACCAGCCTTTAATTATTGTCCCTCTGCAGAATAAAGACCTCTTCTCATACAGAGAAAGCAAGAGCATTGATCCACCACGCATGCTCAAACATTGCCCCACACTAGGAATTTCTCCTAGTGTGGGGCAATGTTTGTGTCTGTCTGAATGTCTGAATGTTTTGTCGTGGGTGCGTTTACAAACATATAACCTCATACACACAACAGCCAGACCCGGAACAGCTATCTGTAGGCCTTACAAATATTTGTTCCGTGCGGGAATCGAACTCACGACACGCAGCGCAGCAGTCAATCGCTAACCAATGCGCCAACCGTGTCGATCCTGTGGGTTAATTAAAGACTGGTTTAATTTTGAAGTTCAGACTAGGTAGCTAGTAATATTAATGATTCATGGAAGACAGTCGGCTAGACACGTGTATTAAACGTAGTGGACCGCAATAGACCAAACAAGTTGAGTAATATTATTGTAAAACTCTAATTTATATTTTGTTTAGTAGTTAAAGCTCTTTGCTCTTTTTGCCGAGTAGTTGTATACTTTAAATAAACGTATTTCTCCCGCAAACCAGCATTTCTGGTCTGCTTGAAGGGTATGCGTCGGGGTTCATGCACCCATCAAGCAAAGCAGTAGGTCGATTCTGTAAAATTCAAACAACAACTCGCATCTCACATCGCTATACACTCTCACTTCGCATAAGGTTCAAAATGACCTTGATATATTTGACACTTTGAATTGGGTTCGAGTGCGAAGTGAGCGTCGAAGTGACGGGGAAATTACCTTACAGAATGCCATTTCTTACGTCATCTCATACTTTACATGTCAAAATCTCCCTGTCAATTTTGTTTAACTCGCTAACACGCTCGCAAGGGTGGCAATACTGTAAATTCGAATTTTTTTCAACCAAGTTTTTAAAATGTCAAGAAACTTACAGCGAATTCAGATTCGAAGTTTAGAATGAGGTCTTACAGAATCACACCATAGAAATGCAGTAATGTCAACGCATTAAATCTCATATGCCTATAATTACCCCCGGTAATTACAAGTACGTGAGACGTTACTACTTTTTCTCTGGGTTGGCAACAAATCTGCGAGACCTCGACAGACCTTGGCGGTAATTGCCTCTTATAGGTGACGGCCCCTTAACTTTGGCTATGATATAAAAAATAAACGTCTATAAGGGATTAGAAAGATAGGGAAAAGAAGTACCTAGCCAACGAGACAGCACTACATATAAAAGCACCAATAAAGGAAACAAATGTAGAATCCCATAAAACGTACAACTCCAAACGTCACGTAAAAACCATTACGTACCTAATGCATATCATTCCAGCTATAAAATCTTCGTAAAAGAAAAGAAAAATATTTTCAGTAAAGAAAATGGTTGGAATATTTACGTTTCTTCCAAAGGTTTAATGCTAGTTTTAGTTCTAAATCTAGGTGGAGAGGTCAACGGTCTAGGCGACATGTATGAACGACGTGAATTTTGTTTGGATTTTGTCGACCGTCCGTTTGGTTTGGGACTAAAAATACAGATTTTAGTTCCGTTCAGTTATAACTTTATGCGAAAAAGTTTTGTAGATAATTGAAATGGGGATTGGCATTCATTTATTGACTCTTTTGTTTTGGTTGGGGATGGTCAATAAATATTCAAGCTTAATTGTACAGTTGCGCTGCGTATTGTGGGTTCAATTCCCGCATGGAACAAATTAATATTTGTATGGCCTACGGATTGTTGTTATGTTTGTAAACGTACCCGTGGTACAGAAGAAATTCCTAGAATGGTGCAAAATTAAAAAAAATTGAAGCTAAATTATACATAACACGACTGTATTCTAGTGTTCGATTGTAATTTATCTTCAAAATTAGAAACTTTAGGGGTTCTTTTTTATTCGACCAAATACCATATTATACCAGAATAAATAACCCTTGAATATTTTCACTCATTGGTCTTACTCTTAGATAACTTCGTTTGCGTTTTATCATCACAAACGTAGAGTAGGTAGCCAGTATAAATGAATGATGAATGACAATTATTCCGGGGTTAAAATTTGGTAAAATGAAAAGTTATCTAACTCTGTAGTAACGACTTTGTATTAACCTTATTTGTCTGGTTTGTTCGAATTCACCCTTAATACTTTTCAATAATACTTTTGACAACTTAGATCACACCGAAAAAGAACCTCTTCTGTTCTTAACTTCAATTTTCCCGATGTAAACGGTTTTTTTCAACCGACTTCAAAAAAGGAGGAGGTTATCAATTCGTCTGTATTTTTTTTTTATTTTTTTTTTATGTTTGTTACTTGATTTCTCGGGACTGGGTGAACCGATTTTGATGATTCTTTTATTTGGATTTTTTTATTTGGAAGCTAGTGCTTCCCGTGTGGTCCCATTTTAATTTGGTCCAGTTCTGACCATGGCATCCATGAGAAAACCGTATAAGTCTTAAATTTGCATTAAGTATGTGCGCGATTTGATACGCGATTTCTCAGGCAAACGTAAACCGATTTTGAAAATTCTTTTTTGCTTCAGGGGTGGACCCACATAAATTTTATCGAAATTGATTCAGCACTTTTTGAAAAATCAACAAATACCCAAAAATGTTACATAGACGACGTTTTAGTTTCATCAATCTTTGTAGTAGTAACTTTCAATCTCTTCTTAATAGATTTGAATGAGAAGGAGGTACTAAAAAGCGGAAAATAAAAAGCTTTTTACAAAAAAGACAACCGCCTTCAAAAAGTGAAAAATAACTTTAGCACAGAACACACATTGACTTTAGTTTCGGAAGTCGGTGGCAATACAAAACAACAAACAGAACAAAGCCACTGAATTTCGAAACTAAAGTCAATGTGTGTTCTGTGCTAAAGTTATTTTTCACTTTTTGAAGGCGGTTGTCTTTTTTGTAAAAAGCTTTTTTCTACCTTCATATTATCTGCAAGGTAATAACCCAATTACCCTTGTAAGCACTAATGAAGGTAATTCTATCAGATATTACCCGCATCAATTGGGTCCACTCAATTAATAGAAAACGTTAGGACCAATAGCTATTAGTTAAAAGATAACGAAATTGAATCCATCTTGATAGAGAAAACAAAAGAAAAATCAAGGCAAAAAGGTCTGCTTGTGATCGTAAAAAGACTGAATTTGAAAAACAATTAAGTTGAGTCTTCAGAATTAAGAAAAGGTTTGTCTAGGTTTAAACTGAATAAAAAAAATAAAGTGTATTAGGCTGCGTACAGAGATGGCCACGAATGGCTTGTGCCACAGAATGTGTGGATAGGTTATTTACTATTATTTATTTACTAGCTTCGCCCGCGTAAAAAGAACAATTATCCCAAGGGAACACTTGACGGGGATAAAAAGTATCCTATATGTTAATCCAGAAAATGGTCTATCTATGCGCCAATTTTCATGCAAATCTGTTCAACGGCTTACGCGTGATTGAGTAACAAACATCCAAATATCTTCACAAACTTTCACATTTATAATATTTGTAGGATTTAATACAAGCACCTTGCCCACGTCTCCGTTAACGTGAATTTTCTTACAGATTTCTAAATTATGATTTTCAAAAAAATATAGCATATAATTATAGGGATCAGGGATAACGTACCTTCCTATTAGTGAAATAATTTTCAAAATAGCTTTAGTATTTTTTGAGTGTATCCATTACAACCAAATATACACAAATCAAATGAAATCTGTTTATAATATTAGTTTAGAGTATTTCTTTCAAGAACCATGTAAAACATAACAAACATATTATATCACCCAAGTAATTGTAGCAGATACCTACAATAAAAAAAAACATATTTTGAATGTGAAAACAAAACGTCACTGACCAATAAAAATAAATAAAATGGGTAATATAAAATTAATACATAAACTCATATTTGGCCCATCATCTCACAAACGAATATGACGTATTCGTAATTTAATTGACAATGTGGCACTCTCGCGGCCGTGGCAAACCATACACTGCGTGCATGTCTGAACGCAGCTTTACATAAAGTGCGTGTACCTATACTTCATTGTAAGCAAGTTTAAACGAGGTGGGCTTAATCTGATTCTGAAATCTAGACATCACAAAAGACTATCTTAATCAAATATCTTAACTTGACCGACAGACTGTCAGCTCTATTTAGCTTACGAGATCTTTTCAAGAGGGTTCTATGCGTAACATTTTGGGAGATTGTAAAGATAATGTATGAGAGAAAATTTACGTAAGTTGGATCAAAGATTTGAAGTTGGGACAGACTGAATATAAAAGCAATGTATGAAGAGCTAGGTACTTCACTCGATTAACAATTTTTTTCAAATAAATAAATCTATTCCAGATACACATTTACAATATCGGATAGATGGATTGGATGGAAATTAGGTTTTATTCACACTGCCACAGAGTCCTTCGAAATAGATCTTAATGTATATTGTTTTAATTGCAAAGGCAAAAAAGATCTAGCCGCTCATCTTTAGTTGAATTCTCACGGACGGATTCTGGAGAATCGATTTGCGCGCAACGAGATTATGTTGCGTTCGTCGGAAGTGTGATGCTTAGATGTCAGATTGTTTGAAATTTAAACCAACCTTGATGTCCTCAAGAAATATTAACATTCTTATTTAATTCTTTAAAAAGTGGTTCTTAATTGTGCCCCAATTCTATCCATGGGTGTCGTAGAAGGCGACAGAAGGATATTGACCAGAGGATGGGCAGCAGCGTCCTTCTGAGTACCATAACACCTACTGCGATCGCCAACATGCATCGGCCAAGCATGGCTATTACGACTGAACCCCTTTTGGGGGAGACCTATGCCCAGCAGTGGACGTCAAAAGGTTGATATGATGATGATGATGATGAATTGTGCCTCATCATCTGCCCAGTCTTTTTTCAACTACATTGGGGGTTTGTTACCAGTCTTACTGGATGCAGCTGAATTTACTTACATGGAGTGACTGCCACTCCATAGCCCAGAAACTGGGTACACAGTACAACACAGTAATAAGTAACACGATAGAGACACGACTGGTTGTCAGACTTTCTCGTTTCTGACCACCTATAATGACTGTCAAGTATCTACAAATTCAATTAGATTCAAAACATTATATCCAGAGTTTTGGTCCATATGGTGTTAGTAATACATCGAAATAACTTAATACTGTGTTAGTATCTTACACACAAGCCTACAATATATGCATCGTTATCCAATGCCTCCAAATAGGACTGTGGATGTACTCCGCGACTACACTCAGGTAGCCGTTGGGACTGCCCCTCACTCATCGCATCAGCGATGCTGTTCTCTTCCGTATAATGGCGTGAAAACCGTCCACTTGAGCCTCAGCAAACATCGCTGACGCACTTTAGTAGCGAGGCAATCCCATCAGCAACCTGAATCCATTGTTATATTGGACCCGCAGGGCACTGACGGTTCACTGCGTGTAGCTAGTAGCAGCAGAATATATACGTAAGGACTAAACGGAACTAACGGCTTTACGTGCATTCCGTGTCACGGAGAGGTATGAAACAGATAGTCACCCATCCGTGGACGGGCCGCGGCAAGCCTAGTTTAACCATGACTGTTCGATCCGTACCTACGGCTTTTACTTGGCCACCAGCACCTCTCCAATTCATTGTGTTATACCTGCACAATATAAAAAATAGTGTCGAAAATTCCAGTTACCTTAAAACTTTTCTTTTCTCTCAACTAACTTAATTCTATCGACAATAAATTCTGAAGAAAAGTAGGTACAAGCACCAACTCGAAACGAAATAGTGCTGACATTTTAGGACAGAATTTTATTGGTCTGCCTGGTTGCGAGGCCTTAGCATTTGAAATACGGGTCTAGCCTAACAATGCCTGTTTAGCTGGTACGGCCATGCGGTACTTTCTGGCTAAGTAGAATTAAAGGTTCCAATTTGTTAAATTAAGTAGAGCGTACCCGATGTGGTTTGCGTGAACTTTGGAATATAACATATTTTTTTGGTTTTGCAATAGTAGTAAGATATCGACAATAGCATTATCAATAGATAAAGAGAACAAAAGAGTGGTAGTTAATACACCACCGGCCATATCCCAGATCAAACTACGGTGTATTTTCATTTGAGATAAAAAGGCAGTCAAGGAAAATAAATGTTATGCAGTTTCGAAGCCAATATACTGGCCACAAAGTGAGTTTTTATTGTCTCTGACTGGCCATCATTTTGGTGACATCGTTGTTCGTAAGTTGAATAAATGAACTTATAATGAAACTTTCTACAAATAAAATGATAGGTGTCGTAAAGTCCTAGAGTGTAATAAGTCGTGGAATACCATTAACTATTATGAAAGAAGTTAAAAAGATTTATAAACACTTGGTAAGGTACTTTAATTCGATTCAAAGGAATACTTTTATGCGTTTATAACGTAATCTAAGCTCAAGGCCATAACCACAATCAAACTATTAATGAAATAAAACCGTCAAACGAAATATTTTATTGACACAGTCTGGCCATCGTCTAGCTCATAAATATGTACGTACGAGTATAATGTCTTCGATAAAATGTCTAAGCACACACATCACTTGTATTCCTATTAGCCCTGATCACAATACCTTTACTACTTCAGAAGTTTCGGTAGAAACAAAATTTGAAACTTTGAAACTTTCGATCAGCAAATACAGTTCATTTCTTGCTACTAAATCATTCCTTCATGGGTCTTCAAGATTGCAAGATTGTAAAAGATTAAACTATAGAAGTGGTTAAGTGAATATAGATTTTCTAAATTGAAAACTAGTTTTAGATTAGGATAATACGATGTCTTGTACAATTTTGCTTATATGTCGGTTTCTTGTAGAGAACCCTAAAATGTTGCATGCTATGCCATAACTTAGGTAAACATTTTTAGTTTTATTTTTATTTTTAGTTTAGTTTGTGTCTTCTCCATTATGTTCCACCATCTTATACCATTACGTAAATAAATTATTTATTATTATTGTGAAAACTAACTTCGGTCTCGCTTGACGCATGAGAGCATAATATTGTGGTCTTAAGCGTCGATATTTAAAACTAACTAACTATAAGAAACGCAATCGTTTACAACTTTGAATTATTGTTTTTGTTTTTAGCTCTTATCGTAATGAAAGTGGAGAATTATCATTTTCGTCTTTTCTTGTCTTAACAATGTATCATTTTCATCTAATTAAAGGCGCGTATTCGATTTAGCGCAACTCAAAATCTAAACGATTGCTAGAACGACGTAGCAGCATTGACACACACTAGCGGTCTGTGGTGTGTGGTGTAATAAGCACGAATCATTGAAATTGATCGGTAAACGATAGCGCGCGATGGTTTACAGTGCTTTTTAAAATAATTGTCTAAAATAAATGAGTTCGTATAACGGCCTGAAAAATATTCTGAATAGTAAGCATTACCTTTTTTTTCATAAAAAATATATCAGTAAAGTTTTTATTCAAATACTGGTTAAAAAAAATTTACAAAGTGAACCGATTTTGTACTTTTTCAACATGGTTTTTTAAAACATAAAAGTATTATTTTCGTCATTTTGACTCTGTAGTAGACTTTAAGACTGTATATCCTGTTGGAAAAACGTATAAAACATAATATAATGGTTGAAAGTTAACTCTGACGTCTATTTTCGTAAAACGCTATGAAAAGATTGCCTTCGCTTTAAAAAACCATACTTAAAAAAAAAAACTTTTACTCTGTAGGGAACTACAGAGGAAAAGTATTTTTTTAAATGATGGTTTATATGGTTTTGGTAGGACAATTGCAGTTTTGGATAAATTTAGTCTAGATTTAGGGAACTAAATCTAGACTTAAGAGCACCCATCCCGTCATATTTCCCATACAAACGCTCGTACGCGATTACGGCGTCATAACAAATTATGTCCTAAATGTTTCGAACACCCAGGTAACTTGTGGTTAAAAGTTTGTATGAAGCCAAAAATAAACTTTATTGAGAAACTAATTCAGTAAACACGTCCGAAAATCAGCTTTTTGCACAATTTTATCTGAACTTTGGCCGTTCATAATGCACTCATACATTGAAAAAGTAAAAAAACAGCTTCATACAAACCTTGCACATGTAATGGTGATTCTAAATTACAAACATTATTACCGAAAACCTGTAAGGCTTTTTCAAAAACACGTATGTCCTGGAACAAGTTTTGTGAAATTTCCGCGCGCCAATGTTCCTGTGATGTTATCGCGTTCTCACTCACTTGTTTGTTTTCGAGCTTTGCGTTGGTTGAAACAAAAAGAAATTCAATCACGCTCGCGTTGAAGTTCGTTCGATGGGGAAGGGCGCTCTTAATCTTTCCAAAACTGTAATTGTCTTAAAATAATCTGATCTAATACGATATTGCTCTGGCCAAAACGCGAAAATATGAAGTTTTCGTCACGAATCGAATACACGCTCTTACGATTGTACCGAACCGAACCCCGATAGGGAAGAGATGGAAAGATCATAATTTTTTTAAAAGTCTTCGGAGCTTTTGATTGGTGAAAGCTTTTTTTTATTGGTGAGTTCCTGAATGAAAAATATAGTTTTAATTTAGTGTATTTTTTTTTCTTCTATTGCATGGTAAAATATGACTGAGCTTGTTATAATTTTGTTTTGTAAATTTATTTTGCAAAATAAGGCTACAAAATAGAATTATAATTACCTTTATCTTTATCATTCAGTGCAGACCCATATCTACATCATACAAAACACCTTTATTCGTAATTATAAGCTTTTGGACTTATCCAATTTACATTGGAGAATAATTAAGTAAAGGTTTTAATAATAATTTATTTTTACGAGTACTTATGATAAAAATATTTGAAGTATCTTTTTCATGACTCGCATTGAAATCGTATACGTCGCGACCTAAATCGCCATCGATTCAATTAGCCAGCTATTTCAAACATTCATCATCATCAGCCTAGGCTTTTCCCAACTATTTTGGGGTCGGCTTCAAATCTTACCGAAAACAGCTGAATACCAGTGTTTTTAATGGAGCATCCAGTAATTTGGTAACAAAATCAAATTTCAGACTTTCAGGCTTCTGACTACCCATAACGACGGTCAAAGATTTTCAACTGACAGCCGGGACCAACGGCTTTACGTGCTTTCCAAGACACGGAGAAGTCTTGGTATGGAATGGATGGTCATCCGTCTACGGATCGACCACGGCAAGGGTAACTTAACCTTGAACGACCGATACGTAAAGTTTTACATAGCCACGACCTAATTTGTGTTTATTTCAAGCATTACAATACAGCATAATATGGGTATGTCTACGAATAAGACTACATTACAATACACTCACATTACAATACACTTACATTACAATACACTCACATTACAATACACTCACATTACAATACACTCACATTACAATAACAGTCGAAGTAAATTATGCCACCTCCAAAATTAGGACTACCGGTACAATGCATATTTGGTTGCCAAGAACTTAGCATGTCCACCAAGCACTTGATTTAGGTGCATGTTCTAGTGTATCGGATATATATTACATACAAATTGTTTAAGGAAACTAAAAGAAGCAGTTTCTACGATGCTTGTTAGCAATTTCTTGGCAATTTAAACTTATGATTTATGATCTTACCTTTGGGTTATATTGAGAGATACTCCTGGCCAAGTAAAAGCCATGGATCATGGTTGAGCTATGCTTGCTACGGTCGTTTTTTAGATGGGTGACCATTCATATCATACCGAGACCCCTCAGTGCCTCGGAAAGCACATACAGCCTTAGGTCTCGGCTGTCATTCGTCGTAGATTATTGAAAAGCCAGACAGTCTGATAACCAGTCTTACCTTGTAGGTGTATCGTGCTACCCAGTAACTGGTGGTCAGGCAGGCAGTCGCTCCATTTAACATATTGGAATTCAGTTGCATTCGATAAGCCGACCCTAATAGTCAAGAAAGAGCAAAACAAATGACGATCTCATTTGCCATACTAATTGACATGGGCCATACTTATTATTATGAATATTTTTTAATTCATTTTGTTTATACAGTTTGCCGGTCATATTGCTTGTGCGTTTCTAGCATGGAAAAAATGGACTCTGGTAAACCTAGCTGTGTGTGTTGTGTGTGTGCTTGTGCTTGCTCTTTCTTCTCCTTAAAGCCTACGTACAGTCAGCATCAACTGCTAACCCCCCGCGCGTTGAAATTTCTTCGCATAGGGGGTTAGCAGTTGATGACTCTGTCTGTACGTTTTGGAACGAGTAACTAGTTTCAAATTACTGATCGACTAGCAACTTTTTGACAATTCAAAAAAAGTTTTTTCAAAAAAAAGAAAACCGCCTTCAAAAACTTAGATTTTGAAGGCGGTTTTCTTTTTTTTGAAAAAACTTTTTATTTTTCGCTTTTTAGTGTTGCCTTAACATCCAAATCCATTAAGAAACGGCGACACACTTAAAAGAGATTGTAAATCCTCCAAAGATTTAAGAAACTAAAACGTCGTCTAAGTAATTTTTTTGGGAATTTGTTGATTTTCTCAAAAAGGGCTGGATCAATTTTGGTAAAATTTATATTGGACCATTTCGGTATAAACTCCTTTCGAACAAAAAAAGAATTTTGCAAATCCGTCTATATATGACAGAGTTATGCCCGAACATACATAAAAAAAAAAAAAACAAACATTCGAATTGATAACCTCCTCCTTTTTGAAGTCGGTTAAAAATACCTGTAAATGATTCAATTAAAATAAATGCTTTAATTTCGAATTTGAACGCGCTGACATAAAAGATGGAGTTGATTTTAGAATTGGGAATACGTCTGGTCTACAACATTTTTGTTTAATGTCTGTACTACAAGCACAATAAAACTAATATCACGTTTTGATAGAAATGAAGCCTTTAAACTAAATAAATCCGCGAAACGGATATTTCCAACTTGAAAACCGGATTTACGTTACGTTTACTTAGCGCATGCGTACTCGTGCAGAAAGCCCTAGAGTGTAAAACTAAAAAGTTAGTTTTATCAACAGGAACGAACGTTAACTTTAACGTTTGTGGTAATGTACTCTAAGTGTTGGTCAGTTATAACTTTGCTAATGTACGTTGTAGTTTGCACAATTACATTTTATCAGATTAGCACTTATGTTGAAGGAAATAGAACATAAAATTAGGCTGTTCATTTTATTTTATTGATATACGTGGCAGGAGCTATCATGATTAAGATACGATTACCGCGGTCGGTCTGTGAATGGGTGGCCATCCATTTAATCCCGAGTTCCCCCCGAATTTTTCATTCATTTTTTAGTGCAGATCTTAATGGTGAATGCATGGAATTAGTATGTACCTACTACCTATCGTAAATATTCGTATGCGATTTCTACTTAATGTTCCAAATTCAAATCACATTAATGACCAGCGGGTCATAAAGAAATTCAGTACAATATTGATGCCCTGATAGACCTCAGGTCTTAAATGACTTACTTTAGGTTAGGTTTGCATGACACATAATTTGACATTGTCGAGCAGGTGGTGTGAAAAATCCATATTTTGACGAGCATTTACTTACTTAAGCATAACATACTTATGTTTATTTGTAAGTATTTGTTTTGCTGTTCCGAAAAAAAATGAATCAGATGTAGTCAGTAAGATGTATCAGACGTACCTCTCCAGATATCATTCTTAACCTCGATAGTTTAAAACCTTCGCTTACTAAACTGTTTCCTGCCATTTTTATCTAAACAAACCTACGCCCAAAATATTTGCATTAGCCAATCCCTTTCCGAAATTTATATCTAGAAAATAGCGCAATATCCTTACCGTGTAGGACCGTAGGATAGTAGAATACGATCGGATTTGACTCAGCGGATCGGGCATTCGATAAGAAACTAAATTATTGGCCGATGTTGACCGTAACGATAGTCGACGACAATCGATTTGTGCCCGTATGATGTAAATCGGTTTTACGATTGCGAGATGCGCTTTAGTGAGACTGGCATTTGTTGGACGGGAGATTTGTATGGAAAGTAAATATACGTGTACCTTTATCGGTCTCATTATAACAGCACGGCTCTGACACAGCAAATGATTTGCCATCCAAATAAGTGTTTTAAATCATGTTTGTTAAAATATGTTTCATAATCACAATATGAAAAAAACTTTTTTATAAAAAAGAGAACCGCTTTTAAAAACTAAAATGTGATATATAACTTTACCACAGAACACACATGGATTTAGTTTCGAAAGTCGGTGGGTTTGTTCTGTTTGTTGTTTTGTATTGCCTATTGTATTTTGTTTTGTGTTCTGTGCTAAAGTTATTTATCACTTTTTAGTTTTTGATGGCGTTTCTCTTTTTTATAAAAAAGTTTTTATTTTTCCACGTTTTAGTGCCTCCTTATCGCCCAAATCCATTAAGAAACGGCAACACAGTTAAAACAGAGATTGAAAGTCCTCCAAAGATGGACGAAACGAAAACGTCTTCTATGAATATTTTTTTGGTTTTTGTTGACTTTCCAAAAAGCGCAGAATAAATTTCTAATTGTTGTATACTAAAACCTTTTCCAGAATGTAACAAACACTTTTCTGAAAACCGCATCAAAATCGATTATAATATAAAGAATATTTTATTTAATTTTACCGTCGCAAAAAACATAACCCTTTCCTTGCAGTCGGGGTTAAAAGTTTATGACTTTTTGTTACTGTCACTTACTGTCACTTCACCCGCGCCCACTAAACTGTCGCTGGGCAACAAAGTCATTCCAAGAATGGACTTTAAAGAAGTTACTGTAATTTGTAGTTTTGAAATATGTACATAAGGTAAATAATAATAACCATTAAATACTGATATAATTTAACTACCTGCATTTTTTTTGTTCTTGTGCTAATATTTAAAAATCTTGTGTCATAGTGTTTGTTATTTAACTCAACGCCATCTATCAATCAAAATATGGAGTTCAACTGTCAACATTAGTTCTATTTTTATTAGTCGTAAGATGGCGCTGCAAGTTATTTTACTTCTTGAACATTTTAAATTCATAAATTATCTAATATCTTTTGATATAGTGAACCGATTGCGATGAAACAAAAACTAAGTAATGCTCCAAGTTGCGTACAATTTTTACGTATAAAAGTTATCTACATTGGTTTCGTACATTTAACGTGATGCGTGTACAGAAAAACAGACGAAAATTCAAAAAATGCTGGAAATGGGTTCTATATATAACCTTTAACACCCTAGCTATTTTTTTTTTTGGAAATATTTAAGATGTATTTAAGCGCTTAATCATCATCATATCAGCCTATTGCACGAACCTACCAAACGTAGGCCTCCCTTAGAGATTAAGCGTTTGTTGCAGATTATTCGAAATTAAATAATGTTTTTTTTTTTCATTATTGCGAGGTTGATGCTCGTTGCCTTAAGGCGAGGATATACGCCGGCGCCCTTGAGCGACCAGAGAACCGTATGTGCTGCGTCCAAAACTCTCAAAGTTTAGTCAAAAAAATTAAATAAAAGAAACTTAAAAAAAAGCGTATACTAAAAGATAGATAGTAAAATTATCTGTAAGATAGTGAAAGTTTCGTTTAAATATACCTGGTAGATTTTGTGTGATTATCAATGTTTTGTCCGCGTCAGATGAACTTAATCAAAAATATTCATATACTAAATGATAAAGAGAATGTTCTAGTTAAAAATATTTTTTTTCAAATTATTAACACTACACATTTTGACGTGATTGTCAGTTTAAAATCTGTAAAAGTCGGTTGTGCGCCTAAACAATGGGGCAGAAAGTTAGTCTTTTCAAACGTTGCGATCATTTTCAAGCTCTGCACCATTCTTTCTCACTACGAATATTGACGTTCCAAGTTTTATATAAAAACAGATTTTAAATGTTCTAACTAAAGTTTATATTCTTCGATTTGACACATAAGCACAATGTTTTGCGTTCGTTAAATTGTGCGCAACCATAAACAGTGTTTTGTAACACCAAACATAAAGTTTATTTTCCAGCAATATTGTTACTTAGTTTGTAGTATGCGTAAATGTCACTCCGTATATTGATAAGATAGATAGTAATAACATCATGTTCAAAGTAATCAACAACAATAGTAGGTGTATCAAAACTAAAATCCGTTTGTCATTTGATTTATAATATCTCTCTCTGTTCGAAACATATTAAACGAATCCGTTTTAAATAGTCACTAGTATCTGCATTATTATTTATGTACTACATGTAAATGGCAACGTCGCATTAGTTAAGCGTAAAACCAACATTGTCAATTAGGTCAACAATTGCTAGCGTTGTTGCCGTTTTGTTATTAACTTGTTGAGTATAAAACTAATTTATTGAAATAACTCGTGTATTATCTCTTTGTATTACCATTTGGGTTGATTTGTTTAATTTTGAATGGATCATAATTATATACTTAATATTATAAATGCGAAAGAACGTTACGCTTTCACCTATTTTGATGAAATTTGGTATGCTGTAAGCTTAAACCCTGGGGAAGCACGTTATTTTTTTAATCCGCGATTTTATCTACATCCGCGACATTCACGCGATCGAAGTCGCGGGCAAAAGCTAGTACTGCGACTGAAATATTTCACTCCGTGCCTCGAAAATCATGTAAAGGGCGCGTATGCGATTTAGCGCAACTCAAAATCTAAATGATTGCTAGAACGGCGTAGCAGCATTGACACACACTAGTACAAAACAATAGTCTGTTTACGTGCATCAGAAAAAAAAATACGCTTGAAATAAGCACCAATCATTGCAATTGATCGGCAACCGACAGCACGCGAGGTTTTACAGTGCTTTAAACAGAAAATAATTAAAATAATTGTCTAAAATAATTGAGTTCGGCACTGATTATTTTTTTGTATTTTGAACATAACCTATAGTGTCATAAAATAAATATATCAGTTAAGTTTTTATTCATTTACTGGGAAAAAAAAAAAATTGTTAAAGTGAACCGATTTTGTACTTTTTAATATTGTTTTTTAATATCTAATAGTTGTGTTTTCGTATTTTTGGCTCAGTTATGTACTTTGAGACTTTATATCCTGTTGGAAAAACGCCAAAACATATTATTTTGGCATACTGTAATAGTTGTATTCGTCCTGAGCGTTAACTCTGACGTCTATTTTAAAAGATTGTCTTCGCTATAAAAAACCATAATTAAAAATTATACTTTTACTCTGTAGTTCACTAAAGTAAGACTTAATCTATCTAAAACTGTAATTTTCTTAAAATAATCTTACGATATAGGTCTGGGAAAAACGCGAAAACATGAAGTTTTCGTCACGAATCGAATACACGCTCTTAAGCCGTTGGTGCCGGCTGTTATGCATAGTCAGAAGTCACAAAGTTTGACAACTAGTCTTACTAAGAGATATCGTGAAAGCCAGTAACTGGATTGTGGAGGTCAGACAAGCAGTCGCTCCAAGTAAAACACTATTATCTAGGTGAATCCGGTTAAACTGGAAGCCGACCCTAACATAGTTGTGAAAAGGCTAGGCAAGATGATGATGATGATTAAGGCTGATCAGATTACTTTTACCTATACAAAAATAATAAATATAATAATTTGACAGGTTTTATCTCAGATTATCAAACAAAAGGCACATAGACCATGCGGAACACTGCGAGTGAAGCCACAAAAGCAAATACAAATTCAATAATCTACCGGGCAGTTACTTTTTTTTTAACGTTGATTTCATCTTTACGATAATCATCTCTCTGGCCAAGAGATGTCGACGGCTGAACAACAACCTTCGGAAAGAACCGTCATTTACAAATAACACAGAACATTTTCTTCTCAAGCACCTATTTCCCACAAAATAAATTACAACATCACATTTCGGGGCAATTAACTGTTTTCTTGAACAGACAATTCTGGAGAAACGCATCGCAATTAGGTTTTTCAAGCTGCCTCAGTGAAAGAAAGCCTATTAGAGTTGTCAGTCTGTCTGTCACTGTGTACATTTTGTGAAAATGGGAACGAGGAGCGTTTTCCCCGAGCAACGTTCTTGTTAAAAGGAATCGTAATTAAAAATGTAAAGGGGATTACGTTTGCGAATAGAGATGGTGTGAGAGTACACTGCGTTGTGATATGCTTTCCTGGTACTTTTTTAGTGAAACATGATGATACGAGCCTGCTAGATGCAAGCTGAATGGTACTCCTTGTACCATGACTTGCATCCAAGTGTTAATTTTTTTTTTTCTTAATATCTACTAAACTTGAGTCTAAATAAAATTTTGCATGAAATAAACATGGATTATCATCATCTGCCTAACCTTTTCCCAACTATATTGGGGTCGGCTTGCAGTCTAACCGGATGCAGCTGAATACCAGTGTTTTACTTGGAGCGACTGCCTATCGGATCTCCATATTTATTGTTACATTATTACTAACAACTTAGGCTCATAATTATACGTTAAATTCACACGTTCATAGTTCGTTCATTTCACTGCGATCCCCAAAACATCTGCCAAGCATGGGGATGATGGCAACCCCCTTTTATGGGGGAGGCCTTTGTTCAACAGTGGACGTCTTCTGGATGATGTTGATACGTTAAATTTAGTAGTAAGTAGGTCGCTAGGGTTTAGTGCTAGTCACCATGATTCTCCAGGGAAATCACCCGGCTTATTCAGGTGAAGGGATTTTGAGATGAGCTGCTATTCCACCAATGCTACCGTCAAGCTCACTAGACCTAAATTAATTAAAGAAACTATACAGAACTGCAGTAAAGAAATTGTAATACAGTAATAATTTTTCTCATCTCTGTAAAATAACACCAGTTGTCTAAAATACCAACCACGACGATACAAAAGGCAGCTTATTTCTAAAAAGTAAAGCAAAAGGTAGGTTCCAACCAACTGCAAAAAAATATTTACAAACTAGTCATCCATGTTAAACCAATACGGAATCAGAAAATAGACACCCAAACCGCTAGGATAAAAGGAAAAGGTTATTTCAAAGCTCAACCCCGACCTTATTGAGAGCGCGGCGAGCCGTCACAAAAAGCTCTATGCAAGCACGGTTCTAAAAAACCCCGTAGTTTTATGTATGTATCCGAGTGTACACTTATAGTTTGACACATAAACATTTTGAAATCGCAATAATCGTATATTCACTGCTGTAGTGAGAATGATTGTTGTATTCCTAGTTCACGCTTCTATTCAAAGCCTTAATTTATATTTAGGACCGGTCTCACCGCCCTCGGATAAGTTCAGACTAACTTCATACAAATCTCTGTGTCGGTGGGTTAAAAGTAAAAATATTTGACTCGAGACGACTATCGTATAGTATATTTGTTTCATTTTATGCAACAAGCACAATTAGTATGACCTATATATGAATGAAGCCTTCAAACTAAATTAAAATTATGTGCGAAACAGCAGTGCTATTCTGTTACTATCTACCTCGGTGAACACTTAGATAAAGTGAGCTGTCATACGTCCCGATGCTAGGGATTTACAATGCACTACAATCGGATGACAGCTCACTTCACCTAGGTTTTCATCGAGAGAGATTGTAACAGAATAGACATACTGGTGTTAATAATTAATAGCTGCTGCCCACGACTTCGTTCCCAGTATTTACTTGCGCAAGCCATTAGACCTCCTTAATCCGGCCCTGTCGCTAAATCCGTACTTAGCGGACGTCTACTAACTGTAAACTACCTCCCTGCCAAATTTCATCTTTAGACGTCAAGCGGTTTTCGATATTTCCTGATGAGTGAGTGAGTGACCTTTCGATTTTATATATATTATTTAGATAACCTATCAAATTCATGTTACATGCTCGTGCTAGGTTTGTGGAGGTCAACTATGGGGCCAGAATTTAGAGCGTTTGGGTTTCAGAGGACAAAATAATAGTTGCCTCTTGTATCAACAGAGTAAAGAACAAAATTACGTAAGACAGTAGCAGTTCTCCTAATCGAAGACCTCAATGAAGACTAGTCAAGTACGCCGAAGATATTATAGTATACAATTAGTGTGTGAGCGAACACAGATGCACTCAGTCTCATGTCAGTCCGACACAGCCGTAGAGATAAAGCGCCAGAGCCAATGACTTTATGTGCTTTCTGAAGCAAAGATGTGTTACACCGCCAATTTCCAAACTCTGGGCTGCTACTGAGAAATTCATAATGGGAACACCAAATAACACTTTGTCCGACGTTAGAATCAAACACAAAACCACATGCTAAACAGTTGCGACAGAGAAAAGAGACCAAGTCCGCAGTATTAGGCCGCTGAACGACAAAAACAGAAAAGAAGCAAAATGGTAAAGGGACATTGTGAACTATTTTCTAACTGAATACTACATCCATAGAGGTCTCATTGCTTTTCCAGTAGTTAAGTACAAATAAACTGTGTCAGCTGTTCATGATACCGGGTAACAAAAGGGTGATGATACAATCCAATGCTTCGTTGTTCGCAGAAGACTGCCATAATTGTTGTATGTATACGTTAAGTATCGCTTGCAGCGTAGTAATGGGAGGCGGGGAAATAGGATGTGTTTATTTATGAAACTTTTTTTATTTTATCATAAGCTGATAAGTAGGTATAGTGTAATTGTTAAATAAATATTTCATACCGGATATTTTCATGGTTGGCAAATTAAACTGTTTTTGTATGTTAATTTAATATTTATTTGCAGTATTAAACGATGTTTGTGATTGAACTAAATATAATATTCGTATACGATTAAAATAATACCAAAATACATACAAAATTCCGACCGCCGACTAGCGTAGTGAACGGACGTGTTTACGTTTTTGCAATTAAAAATTAATTAATGTTGTCATTCAAAATTAACCCTAATAAAGTAAAGAACATAGCATAATTCCAAATAAGTGAGTGTTGACAGTGAACGATAGACTGCGAGACGACACTAGCCTACAGCAGTGTGTGTAAGCATCACTAAAGTTGTGCACATATTAGCTAAGCGGAGCGGAAAATACAGTTTTAGTCTCTGAGAACATGAGTGTCGTACGTTCGCCTACAAATACAACTACGAACAATAATGGCGTTAGTACCAATCCTGGAACTAGCAGATCTCAGCCAGACCTATCGACTTTTGGGCTTCCAGAGTCTGAGTCTAGAAATATATCAGTACGAAAAAGAAAAACACCAGAGGATGATTTTGTATATCAATTCGGCGAATTCAAAAAGGAAATTATAGGATTACTTAATAATTTTGGAAAGTCCCAGGCTGATAGTCTTGATACTATAAAGCAAGATATATCCTCTATTAAAGGTCAGTTGACTGACATTAAGACAACAACGGAACAATTAATTGCTGAAAACAAGACTTTAAAATCTGAAATAAAAAACCTTACTACTACCGTTGATAATACACAAGACAAAATCAAATGCCTAGAAAACGATGTTCATATCTTACAATGTAATGTCAACTCTTGTTCAACATCGTTAGAAAACTCAACATCAAGTGTATACAGTGAAATAATATCAGAAATTCAGGAGCGTACTGAACGTAGCAAAAATATTATAATAGTTGGCATCGCAGAACCATACTCAGATAACATGGAGAAAAAAAAGGATGATGATAAAAACGAGATCAAAAACATCACATTAGCTATAGACCCTGTTTGCCCTGAACCTGAGAAAATCATACGTCTAGGAAAGTATAACGAGAACAAAATACGTCCAGTAAAAGTGTGCTTCTCAACTCAGGAAACGGCACAAACTATACTTAAGAAAAAAGCTAATTTGAAGGACAACAAAATCAAAATTTATTCTGACCAGACCCCAAATCAAAAGCAGGCGATGTTAAAATTACGAGAAGAGCTACGACAACGTCTAGAAAATGGAGAGAAGGATTTAACCATAAAATATCAAAAAGGAATACCTAAAATTGTAAAACAACAAAACCATCCACAATCGCCAAAAAACTAGAATTAAGAGAAAATGCAAGAATTTGTGCCCACAAAAACCAGTTTATAACCCATAAAATCTGTAATTCATATGATAATTTAATTGTCAAAAACAAATCACTAAAATTTCTTTATGCAAATATTCGGAGTGTGGTGAAGCCCGGCAAACTAGATGAAATAAGGTGTGTCATAGAATCATTTCAAACAAAGGTTCATGTGATTGTGCTAACCGAGACTTGGATAAAAAACGAAGACGAAGCTCAAAGACTCGTATTACCACACTATAAACATTACTACAACTATAGAAAAAATTCGCGGGGTGGTGGTGTATCCATATACATCCACACTGACTTGAAACATGAGTTTGTAGACGAACACTGTGAAGATGGAAGCCATTTCTTATGGGTACATCTAAACACCCTCGCTCTGGATATAGGGGCCATATATAAACAACCAGCAGCAGATACATCCAAATTTCTTGAGAACTACAACCATCACCTTTCAAAAAGAAAACGAACTGTTATTTTCGGTGACCTAAACCTGAACCTGCTCAGCACTGAAAGATCTGTAAAAGAATATAAGCAAATGCTACAGGAAAATAATATTAAAATATTAAATAAAATAACTTTAGAATATTGCACACGTGAAACAGTTTCCACAAAAACCATCATAGATCATGTGACTACCGGCTTACAAGACAACACATTTCAAATGACAGTTATTGATTCTTCTGCCTCTGACCATAAACAAATATTTCTTGAGATAAATAGGACTGAGCCTGAATGCACACAACGTGTACAGTATGAGTCGGTAAACTATTCAAAATTATACACAACCGTAGAAGATATTATTGAAACCAAGCATATCTGTGACCATGATGATCTAGAAGCTACACTACTAAATGCAATATCTATAAACAAGACACGAAAAACCAAGATACTAAATAAACCAAGCAAAGAATGGATAAATAGCAACCTCATTACACTGATAAATGAAAGAAACTACCTATGGCAAAAACTTAAACAAACACCTGATGATAATTTTCTGAAACAACAATTTACCCATAAAAGGAATACTACCTTCATCAACATCCAAAATGCTAAAAATAGTTACTATAGTAAATCTTTCGAAGACTGTAAGAGGGATCCTTTTAAAATGTGGCAATTAATTAACAGACTCTCTAAAAACAAAACGGTAATCAGCAATGGGCCATCTAAAATGACTACGACCTCGGGTGAAACTACAAACATCAAGGAAATTTGTGAGTGTTTTAATTCTTTTTTCTCAACAATAGGAAGCGATCTAGCTAACCAAATTCTAAAAAACCCTAATAACTACACATTGCCGACTCCAACAACTAGTAAAGTTAAAACAAACCACGACAAATTATCAAAACTAAATCCAACCAATACAAATGAAATAATAAAAATACTGAATCAGCTGAAAACAAATACTAGTTCTGGTTTAGATGGTATTAACACGAAGACTATAAAGTGTGTTAAAGATTTAATATCAAAAAACCTAACAAAGTGCATCAATAAATGCTTAAACGAAGGATATTTTCCTAATTCTCTTAAACGTGCGAAAGTAAGTCCCATATTTAAATCGGGAAGCAAAATGGATCCAAGTAACTACAGACCTATTAGCGTGCTACCAGTACTATCTAAAGTTTATGAAAAAGTTCTATATAACCGTCTAAACCAATTTCTAACTGTCACTGATTTCCTATTCAAAAAACAATACGGCTTCAGACCAAAGTCCAATACGATCTCTGCAACTGTTGACTTGGTGACAAATATAAGGACCAATATTGATAATCGAAAAATAGGTCTAGGAATATTTGTTGATCTAAAAAAGGCCTTTGATACCGTCAGCCATGAAATACTATTACAAAAACTGAAAGATTTAGGTGTTATAGATACAGCGTACGACATTTTTAAATCATATCTTACAAATAGGACTCAAATTGTTAAAATCGATAACCATCAAAGCACACCTAGACTTATTACCTGTGGCGTACCCCAAGGCTCAATTTTGGGGCCATTACTATTTTTAATTTATATAAATAGTATACACGAGATTGGGCTAAAGGGAGAAATTACTTTATACGCTGATGATACCAGTCTGTTCTATTTTGGTGACTCGATAGATGTTGTTATGAATGAAGCACAACATGACTTGGACATCCTACACACTTGGCTCCAGTCAAATTTGTTGACCATAAATGCCTCAAAAACCAATTATATTATTTTCACACCAAAAAACAAAAAAATTGGTACCTATAGTCCATTAACAATTAACGGTGAAATAATAAACAAAATAAACTCAGAAAAATATCTGGGCCTACTTATTGACAGTGGACTTACATGGAAGCCACATATCGAAAAAATTCAAAGCAAACTATTATCCTTATCAGGTGCCCTACGGCCCATATCTCGATGCTTGCCCAGACACGTACGGTACACAATCTATAATTCTTTGGTCAAGCCTCACCTGGATTACCTAATTGAAGTATGGGGATCAGCTGCTAAAACCAACTTAAATAAACTACAGAGATCACAAAACAAATTAATTAAAACTTTATTTCGATATGATTACTTAACGCCGACCATAAAAATTTATAAGGAAACTGGACTAATGAATTTATCGCAAAGCTACAAATACAACACCTGCATACTGATTAGGAAAATCATAACAAAGGATATTCACTCACAAATAACATTCACCAAAAATATAGACCACCACAAATGTAATACTAGACAGGCAAATGATATCCGTTTAAAAGCACCCAGAACTAACTACGGAAGAAAGAGCATTCTGTACGAGGGAGCCCAGAATTACAATAAATTACCTAAAGACATAAAAGAGGCTAAAAGCTTATCAACCTTTAAGAAACTGTTAAAACGCCACGTTTTGAAGGATCTTTCAATAATATAACGATAAGGATTAATAATTAATATATATATGTTAATAACTAGCTGACCCGAGAGACGTTGTCCTGGCCCTATCTATTTTACCTACCTACCCTACCAACTTACCTACCTACCCTACCAACTTATACCTACCTACCTACCCTACAAACTCACCTACCTACCTACCCTACCTACCAACCTACCCTACCAACCTACCTACCTACCCTACCAACCTATCTACCTACCCACCGTATCAACCTACCTGCCTACCCACCTACCATACCCTACCTATCTACCTTACCCTACCTACCTACCACAATTTTCTCACCGTTTAAACCTTCTCTGGTCCTCCACAAATTATATTTCCAGACCAAAATGAGTAAAATCGGTCCAGCCGTTCTCGAGGTTTAGCGAGACTAACGAACAGCAATGTATTTTTATTGTATAGAATGTATATTAAAATATTAACATAGACAATTTTACTAACACTATAAAAACTTAAACTAGTTAAATATTTATAAAATGCTTTATTCGTAAAAACAATGTAATTACGTTGTACAAACAAACTACGTACAAACTTCAATTATCGCTTACGCTTAACGCACTGTGCCATAGGCCTTAATAAACAAGCATTGTTCGCGCCGCAGCAAATGCGCGCACTCACTAATCTACACTAAATTTTTAACATCTACCCTACTAAAACGCTAATCGGTTATTTTGTTAACATAATTATTGTATTTTCTCAGTAAGTGATTTATGTAATCTTTTGAGAAAAAAATAAATGTCTTAAACCATAAAATGAGATAACCTTATCCTTGTATTACAAATTATTTCGATAAACACGACAGCAAAGTTACCGAACATAAAATTGAATAACCCCACTTTCACTTTAAAATTCTCAACAAAGAGCAAACAAGAAATACGTGTGGGCGAAATAAAAAGGGGAGTCGACAAAACATACGGTCGATGTATACGCAATAAAAAGAACAAAGTTTCCGTAAGTGGGTTCCGTAAAAAGAAAGCAAACGGTTCTCTCGCCCTTGCAAATATTGCCATCGCTGGCAATCGGAATCTTTGAGGGTATATTTGGCTATATCTGAGCTTTCACACAACATAGTCCCATCCTTTTTTAGAAAGAAATTATGCAAACCTCGACCAAAAATGTGTGACAGACGCTTTGAAATTTAAATGTTGTACTTTTCGGACTCAATTTTTCGAGAGCCGTTTCCTTTGTCGTTCTGCAAAAAAGACGATGCGTATTCAGGTTGTTTTTGTGACGAACTGGGATTTTTTTGTTAAACCCCCTAACGTGGCTAGAGTACTTGTTGATAAATTAGCACATATTTAGAGGCATCATAACTGTTTTCATTATCACTAAATAATATCTTATTATTGTGTTCACCATACTTTAGCATAAGAATTATCATCTGCCTTTATCCAACTATGTTGAAATCGGCTTCTAGTCTGACTGAATGCAGCTGAATACCAGCGTTTTACTGGAGCGACTGCCTATCTGACCTCCATAACCCAGTACTGGGTGGGTGATAGACTTTCTGGCTTTTGACTACCCATAACAACTGCCAAAGATCCGGCTTTACGAGCACGAAGGGAACTCGGTATGAACCGGGACAAGTGTAACGTATAGCTTTTACTTAACCACGAGCTCCTCACTCCATACTTTAGCATAAGAATGGTGATCGCAAATAACTGAATACAAACAGTTATATCTTTTCTTAGCATCTCACAACACCTTCAATTTCAAGTAAAAGTCGTATTCAATTTTTGGTCGTTCCTCGGTAAAAGTAGGTGTAAGGAAACGCTCTGACAAATACTTTCTCACTTAAAATAATTTCCGCGCGCCATTTTGGATTCCTTTCGTTTTTGTAGGTACTTCATTAAGTCAAAAATAAAGTAATGTTTCCAAATGAAATGAAGTTCCCTAATTTTCTTTTGAAACTTATAATGTTCGTTTAACATTTCCTATTTTGAGACCTACCACGGCCAACACAATTATCTTACCTTAAACTTTTGATAGCTTCACTTAATTTTACTTTAGGAAATCATCTTTTGAACGAATCAACTTGGAGAAAATTGTTTGTTAGCTTGGTTACGGTTCAATTTTATGACAGTTGGTTGAATTGAAATTAAAAGGGGTAGAAGTAATTTCCGATTGTCATAGACATGTCACAAAATTTTGTAAAATAGATAAATCTAACTAAAATTAGACAATTGGCATCTCTTACTGCTAGGCAGCTGAAGAAAAGGACGGCGATAGATAAGAACTAAGTTAAAGATGAAAATTAGTTTTTTCTTGAACTTTGCCGTGTTTTTAATCAGTACGTTCTGACATGATAATTATAATTGTATCAACATTTTAGATCAACTTAAATTGACGGCTCATAACATCTATCTCTTTCTGGTTTTAGTGGAGAGAAAGATATATAAATTTGCACCATTGTCAAGCTAACTTCCACGCGCGACTTCGTCTATTTGGAAGTCGAAATAATATACCATAAACCTTCTGCATAATGTAGCTTTTTATCAGACGTAGATTTATTGTTATCTGATCAGTGTTTCCAAAGAAACCTATTATAGACCAACTAATAAATTTTCCTCATTATAAAAAAGTAAAGCAAAGTGGTTCTTTTTTAATTCTTGTTTTTGCTTCGGATACGCGTTATACCCGCATTTAGAATCCTCTTCAGCACAGGAAATACCCGTGTTTACCGTATGTAAGCAAACTTTACCGACTGTTTAAATATTTTGAAAAGGGAACACACAAACTTTTTTATTTTCGTGTTTCTACAATGTTGTACGTCATATTGTTTAATATTAAATTAGGTAGTAAGTAATCTATTTAAATATGTAAGTCTTCTGTACGTGTGTTTGTCACCTAGCTCCTCCTAAACGGCTGGACATTTGGATGAAATTTTGGATGTATTTTCAATGGGTTCCCGGATGTTTTGAAAAGACAATTGGACTCAGTAAGTGGCGCTACTAGGTTATAGATTTTGTTTTTTTTTCTGGGCAGGACAACGTCTGCCCTCTGCCGGATCCGCTAGTTTTTTTTTTATAAATAGTTACCCGATATGATCTACAAAATAAAATATAAAATCAATCATCAAAATCTTCATTTAGTGATAGTTGAATGTTCAGCTGAATACCATTTAACATTGATCCATAAGCAAACAACTAAATCAATTTCCAACCCCCACAATGACAGAACCACCCACAAACTCCCATTCATTCCTATCATGTATCCACTTCCGAATACCCATGGCCTGAACCAGATTACACATGTCGTTTGACAAGATAGGGTTACTTGAGTGATAACTTATCCGCCTCAATCTGAGCACGGTTGCTCGGAACATTCCCAAAGATACACAAACAAGGAGTTTGTATACGAAAAAAGAAAAGAGTTTCGTTATTTTTTTCGGCCGTTCTTTTTTTAAACTATCTATCACTCACGCACGTACGACTGACATTTCTTTGACTACATAGAGTGATGGACGATGTACTGACTGCCTAATAGTTTGTCTATGGTTGAGTTAATGGTTTTTTATTTTGACTGATGACCGATTTCATAGTGGATCGAATCATATTATATCGATGGATCGAATAAACAAAATTTTGACAATTATTTTCACCTAGCTTACAGGAAAAACTAACGAAAAATAATAAAGAGAATTACAGTCGAATCCAGAAATAAAGTGTGTCCCTTACTAGGTCTATTATTATCATAACGATAACAATATTTTAAGTTGATAGTGTACAACAAAATGACTTCTAATAATAATTTATTTAAACACAACTAGGAACTCCAGAATGGGCAAGCCGTCTTTAACCCGGCGCCAATGACGTAAAAAAAATGACACTTACTATGACACCGGGTCATCATGACCGGACTTTATTGAATATTTTTTCATGAAATTCAAGTAATTTCTTGAACTTTAACATATTTATCAAATAAGGGTTCTTCGCATAAATGATGTAAAATAAAAATAATACCAATATCACTATCACTACATATTATAAAACAAAGTCCCCCGCCGCGTCTGTCCCTATGTATGCTTAGATCTTTAAAACTACATCACGGATTTTGATGCGGGTTTTTTTATAGATAGAGTGATTCAAGAGAAAGGTTTATAGGTATAATACATGCATATTATGGTAGAAGAAAACCGAGAAATTCCAAGAATATTGTGAGGTCGTAATAAACATATTTTGTGCACTTACATTGCAAACACTGGCTAAACCTTACGAGATATATCAAATTAGTGTACTACGGAATAGTTTAGCTTACAAAGATTGATAAAAAAGTCCGCGATGGTATATGTTTAGCTCTTAAGGATAACCCACAGTTACCATTTTTATCTTTTACATATTACAAATAAGATATGGGTTACTTACCAAGCTATTTTAAAAAAAAATCTAAAGAAAACATGTTTTTTTTTTGTCTAACGACAAAAAAGCTGTGAACGTTGTATATAAAGACATTCTGTAGTATATTTAGTATCACCATTGCTGACACCCGTGCGAAGCCGGGGCGGGTCGCTAGTATTCTATAAATCAAACTTTTATTAGCTTTCCCAATGACACATGCAAAATCAACTTCGCAAACTTAACATGAATTTTTTATTTGCTTTTGGGAGAGTTTTCTAATTAATAATGGGAATAAATAATCTTATGTACAATAAAAGTGATCGCAAGGACTTCTTATCGTAAAAATAATAAAGAAAAAACAATCTTCTTGTTCCTCATTCAGAGACATGAAACTAGGTACTGCAATATTATTGCAATACAGAATCAAATGATCAGGACATGCATGACAAGTAGGAGATGTTCTCTTATCCTTTTTAGAAAGACCTGACCTCTCCTGCGAGTTCTTGGAACCTTATTGGGAGGTTTTCGGTAGGTTGTCCCACGAAATCTGCAGTTCGGTGATTTTTAATGTCGACGTACGAATCAACGTTAGAGTCTTCTTTGTCGGACTTCGACTCTTCTAACACTGATGAAATTCTGTCTGGGTTATTTCTCAATGATGTTTTTGTTAAAAAATGACCATCCATCTCAAAATAGAAGAAAAAAGTAAGTCACAAAAATACTACGCCAACGATGACGCTGGGTCACAGTGACCCGTTTTGAGTTGACGCACTTGTACCTTGCTGCACATGCGGCGCTACACTGAGTTTACCAACAGTCAGAAAGAGGGAGGCTATATATCACGCTACGGAAACTTTAAAACAATATAATCGACGCAAAACAAAGATATGCCCGTTTAAAATCGCACGGGTCAATATGACCCAATGTCATTGACGCCGGGTTGAATACATTAGCAATCTTTCTAATGGTTAAAGTACTCATTAACATAAATAACATTTTTATAATGTCAATAACACAGAAAAATATCTGCTGATTCATACAAAAATGAAATAAAAAATAAGCATCTAATTATAAAATGAAGAGTTATTTTTTTTAACCCCCGACGTAAAAACGACGGGGTGTTATAAGTTTGACGTGTCTGTGTGTGTGTGTGTGTGTGTGTCTGTCTGTGGCATCGTAGCTCCCGAACGGATGAACCGATTTTGTTTTTGTTTTTTTTATTTGTAAGGTGAATTAGTCGGGAGTGTTCTTAGCTATGTTTGATGAAAATCGGTCCAAGATGGCCGCCGCTACAAAATAGCTAATCACATATTTTTTCACAACTCCATCAATATGGGTATCAAATGAAAGGGCTTCACTAGTAGAATACTTTACACTATGATAAATTTCAAAGCCAAGATGACCGGCACCACAAAATGGCGAATTATATATACCAAACGCATTCTCAGGGTGATATCTTTAATATCACAAAAGATCCATGTGACGAAATACAACTTTAGACGTATCTACAACTTCTTAAAACCAGACTAAATTACATTTAAAAACTTTCAAACAAAAATTAAATTAAAAATTTAAAAAACCCCCAACGCAAAACATAAAAGCGATTATTTAAAAAGTAAAAAATAATATCTTTTGTTGAGCCATCAAATGTTTGTTCATTGAATTGGCGCTATAATGTCGCGGCGGGGTACCGCTAAGTCAGCAATAGCTAAATAGGTAAAATAGCGAACTCATGGATTTGCAATGAGATTTGACTTACGCGGTACCCCGCCGCGACATTATAGCGCCAATTCAATGAACAAACATTTGATGGCTCAACAAAAGATATTATTTTTTACTTTTTAAATAATCGCTTTTATGTTTTGCGTTGGGGGTTTTTTAAATTTTTAATTTAATTTTTTCTATTTTAGACTTAGTTCCATAGTTATTCATATTCAAGAGTTTTTCAACTCTACTTCTAATTTCAAACTCAAAAATATTGGCTGGAAAATTAACTTTTCGCGTAATGCAACAAACAATTGAGAGCTATCAGAAAGTTGTTGTTCAATTGTTTCAGTGTAAACATCGGACTCGTCGACTGTGAACATAGATATACAAACTCATCATCTGCTTAGCGTTTTCCCAACTATATTGGGATCGGCTACCAGTATAAGTGGATGCAGCTGAATACCAGTGTTTTACATGAAGCGACTAGTTGTCTTTCCTCTACAAAACAGTTACTGGGCAACCCGGTACCCCTTGGTAAGGCTGGTTGTCAGATTTTATGGCTTACGACTACCCATAACGACTGTCAAAGATCTACGTATGAAAACCGGTACCCACGGCTACTACAGGGTCTCTGAATGAAATGATTGCTTAAACATGGACGGTCGATACGTCCGGCTTTTATACAAACTGTGCCATTATAAATCGATTTTCCGCATTCGATTCTTATAATTCACTCGGAATAGACAGTTGTCTGATACTTCGTGCAAATTGTATCGATTTATATTACTCATGGTCACTGATAGAGTGATTATATTGAATTGAAGATAAGAATTTTCTTCAAATAAATTGCTTTCAAACAAATTATTGTAATTAATTATCTATATATTTAAGAAAAAACCCACTGGATAAACAGAAACATATGAGAAAAAAATGTAAAAAGAAAATCTAAGTAATTAGTGTTTCTCTACTTTTTTTCCTATATCTACATACTTAGTATTCATTACAAACATCAAAGAACAAGTAAATTACTTGTTCTACATTTAAAACGGCAATAAACAATAAAGCTAATTTTAGACTCCTTAGAACTAGTAAATAATATGTAAATAGAATATTGCTTTGCTGAAAACGTAATGTCGTTTGTTGGAGAATTTCATTATCGGCCAATGGAAAATAAGTTAAATAAGGAAACTAAACTCCAAAAACTGGTATGCTTAGGCTGGGTTTAGGGTAACCCTAGGTGACTATAAGGGTCCGATGGGACCCTAAGTTGTGCTTGAACAGTTTTTTAAACCAAAAATAAATAATTAATGGAGTATAAAAATTTATGCAAGATAATCCTGTGCGGCATTTATTTTCTTGCACGCAACGCAATTTTTAACTCTAATAGAGAGTTTGCTAATAATTACAGAAAGTATCCACTAAGTATAATATGAATCGACAGCACTTGCTTGTTGTTCGTAGTATAATTTTATTGAAAAAACCCAGATTAGATTATTTGATAAAATAATGTGTAAGAAACATAATCACCAGTATTCACCAGCCTTAAGCAAATTGAAAAAAAGCCTAGTCAATCTCATCTCAAAGTCAAAATCTTCTTATAATCTTGTTAAAACCTTATCAAAATATTGTCCAAATCTTGTCCAAAACTTATCAATAGCTTGCCAAAATCTTGTTAAAGTCTTGTCAAGTCTTGTCAAGTCTTGTCAAGTCTTGTCAAGTCTTGTCAAGTCTTGTCAAGTCTTGACAATATCTTGTCAAAATCGTGGCAAAATCTAGTCAAAGTCAAGACCAAGACTCGCGATGAGCTATACCCATTAAAGTTTGTTTTTCTACATTTAGATTGCTGCCGTTGCAAAGTCAAAATAAAACCTAGAAGTTCTATAAAACCAAATGCAGTAAAACCCTTCAAATAACTACACAAAAAAAGACATTTAAACAAAAAACAAACCATTTCATTTCATTTTATGGCACCATCACAATTCTACTTTAAAATACCGCCACTTATAAACATAGAGTCGTTTCTTCTATTGTCTTTTTACAGCAACGTATAAAAGAGACACAAAAATGTTTCATTACACCAAATACTTCATACTCATAAACGGGTAACTCATTTTACGCTCATTACGTCATCCGCGACGGTACTTACGGTATATTGTGTTACATTGGTAGAATACGTAATTAGGTATTTCGATTTAATGCTTCAATATTCTGGGTTTCAGTAATTTTTCAGTTTTTTTTTCTGGGTTTATTGTTTCAGGAAATATGGAGGTAAAGGATTATGTCAATAAAATTTGAAAGGTTTTATGGTGGTTTGGTAGTTTTATAAGGATAGATAATTCAAAAGTCAAAGTCAAAGCAATTATTTCAATTAAACCATTTACCGGCTTTACCACTTTTGAATTGTCAAAATTCCTGTCACAAATAAAAAAAAATATTAAATACGAATATATTATTTTTATTACACTTTTCTTGCCTGAGGTTATGGAATCCCAACCGAGTAAGGGCACTTACCAAAATATCTTTTACTATTTCATAATGTTATACTTTCGAAGTTTCTTCTTATCTTGGACATCATTGATTTCGGTAAAGAAAAATATTTTGAGGGAACCGTGAACTTATAATAAATATAAGTCTGAATAAACCTTGGACAAGCGTGGTGATCAGTGCTTGTGTCTTCTTTATATGAGGGGAGACATTTAGTCCGCAGTGCGACAATAATAAGCCGATATTATTGGAAGGCGATGGGAGTAGTCGAGGGGAGTAGGCGAACGGAGTAGACAAGGGGAGTAGGCGAGGGGAGTAGGCGAGGGGAATAGGCCTAAGTGAGAGGGAGTGATCCCTGTCACTTAGGTCTATTACCTAACCCAACTGTGAGATCACTATCAGCTGATTATGCAATAGTATACATCGGGGTTCCGCTTTCTGCGTACAACATGTATTAATAATGATTACACATAAGAACCACCTACAAAATTATCATCGTTCCTGAATAACCGTTTAATTATAATTACTTATCATAATTATTGTAGCATATTACGAAGCTATGTTAGCTCAAAAACACATAATACATTAAAGTTTACATAGAACCATTAATAATTGAGTACCAGCTCACATTAACTGTAATATATTTCAAACGAAAATCAATACAGTTAGAACAGTTGGTATGAACAAACAGTTCCACTGGTTTTAGTCAATACTCTTACATAAGATATGCATGGAAATGCTTACACCGAAAGGGTAGAAAAACAAACAACGGAAACAAAATAAATGGTCAATACTGAATGTTTTTGCATGTTTAATATTAATAGTGTTGCGTAATCCCAACGTTCGTGGTTTCCGTGGAGAATAAACTACGCCATGATTCATCTCTTGGAGTGAATTTTGCTGTAGATTGGAGTTTTTCAAGGATTCTATGGTCAGTAATCAATTGGTTATCTTAAACGAAGGAAGTTAAAGCCTACATTCCCATGCAGATTGCTTAACTTTATCAAAAGCGTAACTTTCACTTGTTTTTTTTATTGTTTTTATTTATGGTTATTATGTACCTGTATCACGTGGTTTGGAAGGGCTCGTAACTAAGTAAAAACCATACGGATTGATCTGTCAACGTTAAGCTACGCATGCCGCGGGCAGTCCGAGGATGGATGCCCATCCATTTCATAGCGAGACTCCTTCATGCCTCTCGGAAAGCACGTAAAGTTATTGGTCACGGCCGTCATTCGTGTTCAGTTAGAAGCCAGAATATCCGACAACCAATCTTACCACAGGGTAGATATCATGTTACCCAGTAACTAGGTTGTGGAGATCAGGGGTGTGATTCTGTAAGACCTCATTCTAAACTTCGAATCTGAATCCACTGTGAGTTTCTTGATTGGCATTTTAAAAACACGGTTAATAATTCGAATTTACACTAGCGCTACCCTTGCGAGCGTGTCAGCGAGTTGAACTAAATTGACAGGGAGATTTTGACAGATAAAGTATTCTTCAAGCATTCTGTAAGGTAATTTCCCCGTCACTTCGACGCTCACTTCGCACTCGAACCCGATTAATAGTGTCAAACCTATCAAGGCCATATTGAACCTTATGCATAGTGAGAGTGAATATCGATGTGAGATGCGAGTTGTTGTTTGAATTTTACAAAATCGACCTACTGACAAGCAGTCGATCCATGTAAAGGCCTGGTATTCTGATGCATCCACCACAAATCGTTGATCCCGGAAGTCATTCGTAGATCTTTGACAGTCGTTATGGATAGTCAGACAGCAAAGTGTCTGAAACTCTCTTTACTATGCACCGGCTGCCATGTTATCTCTTCACCACCCTTGGTGGACTGGTAGAGAATGCCTAAAGCATTTTGTACCTTTGTGCATGAAGTATAAATAAATGAATAGAAATAGGTAGGAATTTCATATAGGAATAATATTCAAATATTTTCCACACATTCCATTACCTCAGCAGTTCCATAGATTCAAGCATGAGCATGCAGCGACCTAGTAAAGTACGTTCGCTATTTGATACGACAAAATGAAGATATATGCGTTGTCATGAAAGTGAACTCTATGACCCCTTCTACACAAACGTGTATCGCGAAAATATTTTTCACTGAAATATTGCACGGGAATTTGATTTATTGAACATTTTTATGCACGCACGCGTATAAATATTTTATTTCAGTAATGTATCAGTGTAAAAAACTAGTGAGCTTGTACTTTTCAGTTGTATATGTTACAGTTAAAATTCTTAACCAGTCAAAACTACTTTTGTCTGGCTTCAGTCAAAACTCTTATGAAGGGCGGATTGTTTCAAACAGTCGGTTAACGTTACATACGGACGGTTAAAAAGTTACTATGACTGATGATGTTTAATGTACGTAAAATGTAACGGGTTGTTTCATGACATAGAAATTCGTCAGTTAAAGTTATTCAAAAAGAGATTCCATAATATTTTGACGTTTGAAGTAGCTGTTTGACAAGACAAAATTACGTTGACTGGTCGGTTATGGTAATAGTAACTTTTTAACGTATGGTTTTGTGAAACAACCAATATTTTTGATTTGACGATTGTTAGCGCCATTTTTGACTATTACCGGTCAGTAGTTGTTAGTTGAAGCAACCCGCCCTAAGACAAAAAGCGTTTTCGCTTGTAAACAATTTTCTTTTCGGAACTGCCTACAAGGAATCGCTACAAAACAAAAGTTTTTAAACAGGTCATAAAAAAATACCACCAACCTAATACGTTTTTAATACTAAGGATAAATATAAACCGGTCAAAAGTAGTTTTGACTGATGTTTGTAGTCAAAAGTAGTTTTGACTGGCCAAGAATTTGACTGTCACATATATAGAGGTGTGATTTGTATGCGTGGAAAATATGGACTCTAAAGGGAACCCAATTGCACTCGCCACATATCATCCCTCCCTCCCTCTGTCACATATCATCGTTCATCATTGACATCTTTTAAACCGTAATAGGTATACAAGATTGTACAACACATTCACAAAGTGTGAAATACTAAGGCCTCTAAATAATAATAACGCCAGCCTATTATGGTCCCACTGCAAGGCAAAGGCTTCTTCTCATACAGAGAAGGCACGAGCATTGATTACGACGTTTGCTCAAAGCGGATTGATGATTTTAGACCTTTAATAAGTCCAGGTTTTATCGCCACGACCTCTAAAACAACGAAAATAGGGTATTTTACTCTATACGAGTTAAAATTTATAAATATGTTATTAAGACAGTTTAGGCATAAAGCAGTCGGAAAATGTAAGTTTTCTACACTAATATTATAAAGAGGAAAACTTTGTTTGATTGTAATGAATAGGCTCAAAAACTACTGGACCGATTTTAAAAATTCTTTCTCTATTCGAAAGCTACATTATCCACGAGTAACATAGGCTATATTTTATTTTGGAGAAAAATAGGGTTCCGTAAGATATTTGGGTTTTTCGGCCACAAGGTGTAAAAAACAACCAGAAAAGATACTTATTTTGCGTACGCTGCCTAAACTATAAAAGATAGAACCATAAAATGTTCTAATTAATTGTTGATCTTATAAATATCTACAAAAAAGTCCGCGACACACTATATCTATCTATGTCGCGTGAGGCACAACAACCATTTTTTTATTTAAAAATCTTGAATTTTTTTTGGACTACTTTTAAACGCGTTTATTTTACTCATGCTATTAATCCTCATCAAAATAAATTATTTCATCACTAAGTACAGTTAATGTAGATAACATTTGGTCTTTGAATGATTAAAATTGAACGTTTGGTTTTGAAGTTATGGCGAAATTAAAATATTACGATTTCTGCTGCTGCACTGCGCGTTGCGAAGTGGGCGTCACCAAGGCGGGGGTGCGCGTGCGGGAGGGGAGTTTAGATCTATGAGTAAGGTACCCGCGCGGCTCAATCGCGTGGTCGGCTCCCTACGCAGCGTGCGCGAAGTCTAATAATTTTCGTGCGTTTTTATTAGATTTTGTTCTTAAAACTACACCTACGCAAAAGTTCTTCTTAGAGCTAACCAACAGTTCTTTTCAGGGCTAATCCATCCATCATCTATATTATATAAAATATCTATATATGACAGAGTTATGCCCGAACACACATAAAAAAAAATATATATATATATATAAACATTCGAATTGATAACCTCCTCCTTTTTGAAGTCGGTTAAAAATGGTACCGTAGCAAAAATTGTTCCAAGTGATGAGCATTTTCTGCTGAGAGAATAATTTTGAAGATCTGGAACACCTGATGTGGAACTCCAAGAGCCCAGCTACACCATAACACATATATTAATGACGTCTTAGTAAAAGTTGTTCGGTCTGATGAGCATTTCCTGTTGACTTATAAAAATCGAAGATAAGAAACATCTGAAGTGAAAATCAAAGCTGTAATTTTTAAAATTTCACTGTAAAGTTATTACTAATTTCACTGTATATTATAATAAGCTGGGAGTACCTCCACGCGGTGAAGGCGGTGACAGTTTAGGACTGATTTTTGATGACGATGGTATATCATTGAAAATTTGACCCTACTGGCCTCCCAAACTCAAAACAAAACTCCCATTTTTATTTTTTATTTTATCGAATAAATATGCCTTTGGGCTTATGTTATTTGAGTGTTTAATTTCCTTTTCCATTTATCTTCGTGACACGGTAGCCTACCCGGTAACGCAGGGGGCAGTCACTTACATTTTAATTGATCAGGTATCTTCACAATAAAACTAATACCATGCCTAGAAAGAGGTCAAATCTTTCGCAATGTTCCAAAGGAGCTAAAAGATCATAAGTTCCCAAGAATCTACCGAAGAGCGTCCGCAGAGACTTGATTCGTGTTCGAGATCATTAGGCTGCAACTCGCTCCGTGGAAACCTCTTCAAATCGCGAAGCACGTCTCAGCGTATTTACGCATATCTACATCCAGGTCTCTACCAGTGAAGAATATGATGCGCGACTGACAGCTGATCGTGAACGTCATGCATTGTCTCGCGAGCCGGAGACGTTCACGGATAGAGAATTGCGCTTGAGTTCCAAGCGTATCTACGCATTGACTTCTAGGTCTCTAGAGACAAGTGGGGAACGTGATGCGCGATTGACCGCTGATCGTGAACGTCACGCATTGTCTCGCGAGTCGGAGACGTTCACAGATAGAGAATTGCGCTTGAGTTCTCAGCGTATCAACGCATCTGTTTCTAGGTGTCTAGAGACAAGTGCGGAACGTGATGCGCGACTGTCCGCTGATCGTGAGCGACATGCATTGTCTCGCGAATCGGAAACGTTTACCGATACAGAATCACGCTTGAGTTCTCAGCGTATTCGCACATCTACTAACAGGTCTTTTGAAACGAGTGATGAACGTGATGCGCGACTAACTGCTGATCGAGATTATCATACATTGTCCCGAACACGCACACAACAAAATATTTATAATCAGTTCGAAAGTGAGAGAGAAAGAATTGCTGGAGTACGGCATGAAGAGACAGAAGAAGAGCGCAACGAACGTTTGAATTCTGATCGACTTCGACATTCTCTGAACAGAATGTCGATGTCATCTGAAGAATCGGATGTGTCTTAAGATATAGCCGTAGCGTAGGGCATGGCGACCGTCCTTGGGTTGATAAGGAACGGAGTGCATTTACGTATACTCCTATGATTGACTACGCCACACGTTCCGCCATCGGAGGTATGATTCAAAATTGTACTTTTTGAACGTCTCGAATCGTCTCGCGCATTCCGTTGTTTTCCCGTCCCCGGGCTCTTAGAATTCGACATCAGACGTTTCAGATCTATGATTTTGCCGACCCCGTTGTCGCTGGCATAAGCAACAGGATCCGCGTACAAAGTCGCGGGCAGAAGCTAGTCTGTAATAAATTGCTAATTGCTAGTATCTAAAGTAATGTGTAAAACACGCTTTGTAAGAACAAAGCGTGTTTTACACTTTACTTTAGCTATGGAGAGGATCCTTTAAAGCTAAGGCATAAATATTTTTATTTCAGTCAAGAGTGTCAGAGGTACCAGCTTTGATTACTACGACTTTTAATGCCTTCTCATTATTTTACCACCTTCCAAATAAAACTTGAATATTCCTACTCACAATAAAACCGTAAATACTAAAACATTCACTGCCAAAGCGACACCTCGGGGTGTATAAAGTGTCTAGAGCTCCAAGTGTCAGTCTAAGTGTCGGTGTAAAGTGTCAGACACACAGTTACACCCCAACCTCTTATCTGTAGACGGTTCAAGTGGATCGAAGGGATCTTAGTCAGTTTTTTTAATTGAAGTTTTTTATGTTTCCTTTGCGAGTGCTATTGAGGGCTCCTTTTTTTTTTCTTTTTATGTTCGTTTCTTTTTATTGTGTATTTTAGCTTTATTTTAGGGGTAGACGTTTGATCGGAAGTTTTAATTGGATAATACCTACCTACATCTTTAGAATGTTTTTTGTTTAAGATGGAACTTCAAAGAGGAAATCAATACAAAGGAAATTAGGTATGCTTAACAAAAACAAAGCAATGAAAAGAGAGAAAAATATATCGAAAGAAACAGTCGTATCCATACTAATTAGCATTTAGTACCTATATAATTTCAACAAACTAGATTCTTAGAAAAATATATATCAGTGATTTAAATTCATCAGATTCGATTAAGTAAAATGCTTTCAGAAAAATGATAAGCTAAGGTATTTCTTATGAGTTATTTTCGTATAAATATGTCGTACGTAAACCTTTTTATTTTGTTATCCTAAGGAATGTTATATTACCAACCCCTTATTTCATTTTTTTCATAAATTACAGATCGTAGATTTACACGCATAAATGTTTTCTTAAATAATAAGTAACACAGAATTGTAGTCTACAATATGGTAGATGAAGCTCTGTCCTCCTAGGCTACAAAATAGCCTGTATTTAGGAGACACGGTTTATTACCCTATAGTAAAAAAATTATTTACTTTATTAATTTCTTTAGAGGCTCATCAACTTGAAAAAAGAATGTATTTTACTGCTTTCTCATTTTTAGGTTTATTCAAAGTTCAATGTCTAATACCCCTTGAGACTAGTATCGAATAATCTTGAATGTGGATTAAAATATGACCTATCAACATTCCAGTTTGCGACCGTAATCAAAGTCAAACCATTTATTTCAATTAAACCATTTACAGGCACTTTTGAATTCTCAAGGAGTCAGTCAGTTGATCAGAAAACTAGAACTTAGTTATGAAAATTGTAGTGACTTAAGAACTATGTGGTAGGTTTTAAATCTCCTGTGATTAAAAAGTTTATAATTTCTGTAAACTTCTGTCTTCTGTTTTTTTTTTTTATTTTTTGTAAAAATATAGCGAATCACCAAATATTTTTGATAAGTCAAGCGAATTATTTAGTAATTATAACCCTACTAGGGTATATAATAATAATATGTTGTCAAAGTCAAAGTCAAATCATTTATTTCAATTAGACCATTATAAGGCACTTTTGAACGTCAAATGAGAAAAAAAAAAACAAATTGATTCTAGGTGCCCTGTGTGTGAATATACCACCCTTACAAACGCTTAACCAGCGTAACGTGACGACATGGTTGGCGCAGTGGTTGAGCGAATGACTGCTGCGCTGCGTGTTCAATTCCGGCACGAAACAAATATTTGTATGGCCTAACAGATAGTTGCTCCGGGTCTGGCTGCTTGTGTATGTGAGTTTATATGTTTGTAAACGCACCCACGACACAGGAGTAATTCGTAGTGTGGAGCAACGGCTTAAATAAAAAAACCGGACAAGCGCGAGGTTTCCGTTCAAATTCCGTGATTTGGTCACCCATACAATTATGACCGCGCATACCTCGATGATTGATTACGTACTTTAAATAAAGACTATATTTTTTTATGATTTAATTACAAATGTATAGTTTTCAGACTTTTCCCTGTACGTGTAGTATAAAACGATATTATTTGCCAAATTACATAGTTCTAGATCAACGAGAAGTACCCTATAAAGGGAAATGCCAAGTCTCCATATTATCCCAGGCCCAAGAGTGGACATCAAATATTACTATAAAAATGGATTATTTCAAAATCTTATTCGTATTAGACATCTAAAAAATACATTAGATTCCCTTGAGAGTGTCAAAATATACGTTTTTTGCGGGATAAACGGCCGTATCTTTTTTTCACATTAATTTAGAAGTTTTTTTAATTTTTTCACAGGTTCAAGGGTCTGTAGACTTGAGTATATACTTTAAATTTCAACTTGGTACCTCTACGCGTTCCCTAGATAAGAAGTCTTGACAGACAGACGGACAGACAGACAGACGGACAACAAAGTGATTCTATAAGGGTTCCGTTTTTTTCCATCTGAGGTACGTAACCCTAAAAACACTACTCCAATTCGATAACACAATTCAAGCAACCGCAACAGCTATCAATATCAGCGTGTAAAAATGATAATCGTTCACATGCTCGGCATAATGTTAGAACAGAATTGATATGCAAAGTGCGATGTTGCTCGCTACGTAATTACAACGTGCCGTGCGAACGGACGCTTTGACAAACTATTACGCAATTAGTAGCAGTTGCGCTTTACGTAATAAGCCTGCGGGCGGTCGTTTCCGTGGGGGAATGCTGATTGTAAGTTTACTCAGATTTGAAAAGAGAACGGAGCGATGTAGTCCTAGATGAACGTTGTATTGAGGAAGGTTTCAGTGTGGGGATGAACTAAAGTAGTACCGATACTGAATAGTGACGTGGAAACGCAGAAACGCGGAGAAATATGGAGTATGTTACCCTAAGGCTAGATGATGCGGAGGTCTTAGTAGAGCATCTGGTAGTAGTATGATTAAGTTATTTTTTTATTATGACACTCAAAGCTACGCTATTCCGAACTACTGCAATTCCAAGCAGCCACAATTAACAGTGGCAAATACCAGAAAAGCGCTGAGGCAATGAAGCTCGACGCGTTCCGAAGATGTTTTTAAGATTAAATGTTTTTAATTCAAGGATTTTAATTACTTAGATAAGAATAGCGGCAACAATTCATGAATCACGCATAGGTACCTCCAAACTTATTCCTTAAGTAAAAACAGAATTTTCACTGCCATATCATGCAAGAGACAGAACAGAACTAGGCTAATAAGCATAAAGGAACGTTTGCAACTGCGAAAGTTCCAGTAGCTACCATGGATTGGAATTAATATTAACAATAGGAATAAAATAGTTCTCCTTTATCGATATCGAAAATGGTGACCTTTTAATAACTATTTCCTAGCGTGTGCCCTAATGACTCGCTAGAACCAAATTTTGCTTTTAACATCCGATCACAACTAATACAGTAAAGTTGGCCTACAGAGTTAAAAGTAAAAGTGTAGGAGGGTTTGGTTCTCTTTTTACGTATTAGGCGTTTTTCGTTTAGTGTATCGAGTCGCTTTTGTTCAAATGATTTTATACTTTTATAGATACTCGTAGTAAACAAGACGACCTATTCAAAGCGAGCCTCTCCCAAATGTTAGTGTCAATAGCGGAAAGTCTTATGCCCAGTAGTGATCTACCGAGGCAGATAATTACGAATAAAGATTCGTAATAATATCTGGCTCGGTAGACGCAATAAGATCGCCTAACCGTAAAACATCAAACTACCCATATTAAAAACCTCGCTGTCTAATTAATGGTCAAGTCCCAAAAGTTTCGCAGCCTAAAATTACTGCTAAAATGTACCTTCTGGCGAAGCCGTGAGGCACATATTACGTTAATTAAAGCATTTCATATTTAATGCGTGTTACATCAACTGTTGTTAAATACTGTTATTCTTTCTTTTTAATTAAAGTGGAGAATTTAGGTGAAGTGGCCTTGAGGTGAGCTCTGCTTCTGCTTCAGGCTAGGGATTGACAGCTCATGTCAGGTTCATCATCATTTTAGACGCCCACAGCTGCTCTGCATAGGTCTCACCCAAAGACCTGTGTCGGTCTAATGCCGCATTCGTCTAGTGGTTTCCCGCGGCTTGGACCAGGGGTGTGATTCTGTAAGACCTCATTCTAAACATCGAATCTGAATCCGCTGTGAGTTTCCTGATTGGCAGACTAAAAACTCGGTTGATAATTCGAATTTACACTAGCGCAACCCTTGCGAGTGTGTCAGCGAGTTGAACTAAATTTTCAGGGAGATTTTGACACATTAAGTAAGAGATGACGTAAGAAGTCCCCATTCCCCCCATCCCCATCCCGTCCCCATTTCTACCCGTGGGTATCGTAGAAGGCGACAGAGGGATATTGACTAAAGGATGGGCAGCAGCGTCCTTATGAGTACTTTATCACCTACTGCAATCGCCAACATGCATCGGCCACCGACCCGGCCACGACCTATGCCCAGCAGTGGGCGTCTAAAGGTTGACATGATGAAGAAATGGCATTCTGTAAAGTAATTTCCCCGTCACTTCGACGCTCACTTCGCACTCGAAACCGATTCAAAGTGTCAAATACATCAAGGTCATTTTGAACCTTATTCGAAGTGAGAGTAAATAGCGATGTGAGATGCCAGTTGTTATTTGAATTTTACAGAATCGACCTACAGATCGTCAGTCCACCTTGTGGGAGAATTGCCTGGTCATCAAAAAAGATTTTTACATAATAGCAATGCAGAATCATACCACCTTCCACCAGCCAATCAAACCTTCACATGCAAAACAAATTACTCGAGGATCGACCAAACTTATCGGTTCCAATTACCGTCAACACTCAAAGGTCATATACAAACCTCTTTATGACCTTTACCTAAAGGTCCAGGTATATACGCTAAGTCTCTCTCGCCTCATTTTTGTCACGGACGGTAAACGGTAACACGGTCCCAAATTACACCTGGGCTTTGCGACGCTGTAATGTTGCCAGTGCAAAAATTGAAGCATGTACACAAAATTTAAAGTGGACTATGGTGAACGGCAGCCGATGTACGTTGGTGTAGCCCTGTTTGTGTATATTTCAGTTAGAAATTGTATTACAAAGTGGTAAATATGTTTTTGCATTTGAATTTAGAGGTAACGAAATTAGCAGTTTTTCGGTATTCACGTTGTTTTTGTTCGTGTTTAATATTTTGTGTTCACGATTTGATGGTCAGAAAATGAGCTACGAACATTGAAAGTATTGCATTCTTGCTACGACGTAGCTGACGCAATGATGTCACGGCTACGAGAGCTACGCTGTAGTAGCAGTTACCGATATACAATTGCCTTGTGAATCCATTATATTTTCAACCGACTTCAAAAAAGGAGGTTATCAATTAGTGGGTATATTTTTTTTTTTTTTTTTATATTTGTTACCTGATTTCTTTGGACTGTGTGAATCGATTTTGATGTTTCTTTTTTTATTTGAAAGCTTGTGCTTCCCGTGCCATTTATTATTATTAAATTTGGTCCAGTTCTGACAATGGCATCCATGAGAAAACCGTATAAGTCTTAAATTTGCATTAAGTATGTGCGCGATTTGTTACGCGATTTCTCCGGCAAACGTAAACCAATTTTGAAAATTATTTTTTTTTTTGATAGGGTATGCTTCAGGGGAGGTCCTATATAAATTTTATCGAAATGGATTCAGCATTTTTTGAAAAATCAACAAATACCCGAAAATTTTACATAGACGACGTTTTAGTTTCATCAATCTTTGTAGTAGTTAACTTTCAATCTCTTGTTATTTGGATGAGAAGAAGATACTAAAAAGCGGAAAATAAAAAGCTTTTTACAAAAAAGACAACCGCCTTCAAAAACTAAAAAGTGAAAAATAACTTTAGCACAGAACACACATTGACTTTAGTTTCGGAAGTCGGTGGCAATACAAAACAACAAACAGAACAAAGCCACTGAATTTCGAAACTAAAGTCAATGTGTATTACCTTGTGGCCCTTATTTTGTTTTGAGTAGTATATAAACAATACCAGCCTTCAGATTATGAAACAAAAGGCAGATAAACCACGCGAAACCCTGAGAGTGAAGCCAAAAAAGCAAATACAAATGCAAAAGCGAATACCTACAACGCGCTTCGGGCTGTACTGACACGAGTCAGTATAGCACGCAACGCTGTATCGTTAAAAAAAGCAAATAAAAAAACAAATACAAATTCAAAAGGGAATAGAATCACGAGAATGTAGGTATTCGCTTTTAAATTTGTATTTGCTTTTTTGGCTTCACTCTCAGTGTTCCGCGCGGTCTATCTGCCTTTGGTTTCACGATTTTAGTACCAGCCTATTATTATTCCACAATAGGGCAAAGGCCTCTTCTCATACAGAGAAGGCACGAGCATTAAATACCACGCTTGCTCAAGGTGGTTTGGCGATTTAATTATAAGTACAGTTTCCTCACGACGGTTTTCCTTCACCGATGTCTGTGATGTCCAAGGTAAGCTTAGAAAGTACGTAAGAAATTGAAATTGTGCCCGGTTGCAAACCCACAACCTCGTGCATGAAAGGCTGGCGCCCTTTTTTTAACGTGGGGAAATCCTCGTGGACTATCCCCCGTCCCGGGAAGATGGGGGGGGGGGTGCGCCGGACTCTTACCGGCTAAAACTACCACGGTGTTCCTCGACAGACCTATGGGCGGGGGTACGGGATTTGCTCGCGCATGTACCGCGCCCCGCAATCGGTTTACGCGACATTTTCAAAACACTTTATTCTTTATGAACCGCTCCGTTATAAAATATACCACGCAAAATTATATTTAGCCATACATTATTACGTGAACGTTAAAAATAATGGCTCAGTATTTTTATTTTCTCTCTAAAATAAATAGGCTGTCTCTGCTACGAAAAATAAATAAATGGTGTAATTAAATAAGTTTCCTGTGCTTGACATATTAATTTTTAGTCCACTTTCATTTTAACCCAAAAATACAGAGTAACATTTGAGGTTATATAATTATGTATGTCTTTTTATATGTAGGTGTGTGTGTGTGTATAGGTACAATGTTTACCAACATTTTGTACAAAGTTCTGTACGGTTTAATGAGTTTTCTGCGGTTATAAACTTTGTTTTTCCTGAAAACCTTGTAGGCAAAAGGTGTGGAAATATGTTTGTTTTTAATAAAAGCAAGGTTACAGGGTTTCAGAAATAATGTAAGGTATCAATTATTGATAGCGTTTTATCCAGGAATTCAGTTCGTAACTGATGACGTGGGTATACTATAGCTATCTACACCTTATCTTATCTTATCTGAAATTTTTGCATATACTTTTATTATTTTGTAATTACCCTTGCTAGAATTGTCATCAAATCATCAAAAGATCATAAAATACCCACTAAGTATCTGTATTCTTATAGTCATAAATCAGTGTTTTATTTATTTAATGCAAATTATTTATAATTGTGTGAATGTGTGTGAGTGTTTGTGAACGAGGAAGACTGACCTGCACAGTTTTCACTAGTACGGAGGTCAGTGTGAATTAAGCTCAAACAACCGCATAACGTCCACATGATAACGACTTACTTAACAATTTTTTTTTTGGACATATAGATACAAATCACAGCATTGTTGGGATTTTTTGTAAGGTTTGTTCTTTTATACTGTCAATAAACTATTTACATTTACATTTACATTTACCTCTCTGTAATCTTAAGGAAAAACCGTCGTACTCGTATTAGGTAATGAAATAAAAATCACTTAATTTGCTTCAATTGTTGTATACAAATACTCGTAAGGTGACTATTTTGCAAAAAAAAAGGTATATTTTGTCTTATGTCACGAAAAATAAAGGCAAAGTATATATAATTGTTATTTGTTTTATAAAAAAAGGAAAATTTGTTTGATATATTGCTAGTTTGTAAGGAGATTTTTTTTCACTGACAAGGTACACTATTGCTGAGTGCCTTAAGCTTTATGATAATACTTGACATCGGTTTGGACGCAGTCGCGTGTAGAAGCTAGTGGAATAATTTTATTATCACGACAACGTTGTCACATGATTAAATCGGACACTTTTCTAACAAAAAACTTTTTGAAAAAAGAGAAACGCCTTCAAAAATAATACTAAAAAGTGATAAATAACTTTAGCACAGAACACACATGACTTTAGTTTCGGAAGTCGGTGGCAATACAAAACAATTCTCTTTTTTCAAAAAAGTTTATATTTTCCACTTTTTAGTGCCTCCTTATCGCCCAAAACCATTAAGGAACGGCAATACAGTTAAAACAGAAATTGAAAGTCTTCTAAAGATGGAAAGATGGAAGAAACGAAAACGTCTTCTCGGTTTTTGTTGTTTTTTTCAAAAAGCGCTGAATAAATTTCTGTTTGTTGTATACTAAAACCTTCTCCAGAATGTAACAAACACTTTTCTGAACATCGCATCAAAATCGCTTCAGCCAAACGGGAGATAATCACGGACAAACATACATACATACAAACATACGGGTCGAACTGAGAACCTCCTTTTTTTTGAAGTCGGTTAAAAATATTTATGGCATAAATACCTTCTAGGTACTTATAGTATGAAGTCTTTCATTTTCATGATCGTCTATCACTCTCATTACAAAACATTTTTTTTTCTCTTCATCTATAGGTAGGTTATAACATAGGGCACACAGAAAGTTTTGCGCTCTTGGCCGCATTTAAATGTTTGAATTTCGAATGTTATATCTTTTGAAAAATAGGAAACTGAATAATTGATTTTAAAAATAAAATGGCGGGAAATAGTGTGTCAATTGTTTTTTATCACAATTTGAAGTTCGTTGTTCGTAGTAAATATGGAATTGACGAGATAAGTTTTTAGGGCGATGATTTTAAAAGTTTACTGACTCCGCAAGACTGCACTGCTCGTCTTCAAAATACTTTTGGCAGTGAAGCACCTCATTTGAGCACCGTAAGGAGTACTACATATTTTATAAAAAAAAAACTTCAAAAAAAGGTACCGGCCTTCTAAAGCTAAAATGTTAATAATAACTTAAACACACAACTTACACACATGACTTAAGTATCGGTAGTCGGTGGTTTTTGTTCTGTTTGTTGTTTCGTATTGCCACCGAGTGGTATATATACGACTATCACGTGGACATAGTCACGGGCAGATGCTAGTGTGCAATAAGAGCAAACGCTCATTGTGATTTTTTTGTCACGGTGAGTTTTAGTCACTTTCACCTTAATGTTGGGTGACAGTCACGCAGTGTTCATATATTTCTTTTTTCCCTAGCCCGTTGTATCCCACTACTGGGCAAAGACCTCCCCGGAGTCAATCCAGGTAATCTTCTTCCATATTCTTATTAAAATGTTTAAAATATTACGTACTCGGCTCTTTAGTTATCACCCTTGGCACTTTCACGTAGCCATCCTGCATAGTCCTTTTCTTTTTCCCACGTTTCCAAATATTTTTGGCCGTATTGCCGTCTAACCTAATCTTTTGAGATGGCGTTTCTGACCTTAAACTCTGTGATCATTTCTCCTCCGAAGTGTATTCAAACAGTACAGCGCTCCACGTGTCCAATACAACAATGCGTTCAGGGGGCTCTTGGGGCTGTCTCGCTTCTGTAGCGCGTCGGGGATGTTTGCCGAGGCGCGTGTGGATTGTTTCCACACAATCATGCGCAAGCGGTGCACATCCTTGGTGCGTAGGGTGCGGGCCAGCCCCAACAGTATCCTGAGCGCATTTGCAGAACGTTTTGACTGTCAGTACGTGAACCACTGCTGCATGGTTCACTTACAGACTAGGGTTAATTTATTATTTTAATTTTGTGTATTATTAATATTATGTAGAATTTTCAATTTCAATTTAAATGTATTATGATCCATAGTTGATTGAAATAAATTATTATTATTATTAATACGGTTGTAATACCTCCATGCCACATTCAACGTGATACAAAATCCGAACCTTTCAACAGTATCCATGTGTTATTGTTAGATCGCGTCTTTCAATCTCTCTCCACCTAAAAGCTTAAAATTCAAAGTAACTTCACATTTCCCGTGTTATTCCCTTGGTATTGCTGCACTAACGTGTTGGAAAAGATCACAGGTAACGGGTTTCTAGGCCATCGCACGCGAACAACGCAATAATGCCACAAGTTGACTTTTACTACTTGCGTTGACAAGCGTGCTTTACGATTCTGTTTTATTCAGTAGGTTGGTATTATGAAGAGGTATGAAAATTATGAGAAGTTTTATAACGTTGATGGGAAACTCTTTTATATTCGACTTTTTGGTGTGAAAAAACTCATTTGGAAATCGGGTAGTTGCCACCAATATACCTATACCTACAAATAAATAAAATAGAAGTGTCTGTTTGTGTAATGATAAAGTAACCGTTTTTACTGAATGCATTTAAATGTTGATAAGAATGGTTCAATGCTGAAATTTTGGGGTATGTATGCGTGTTAGTTGCATTGTAAGGCAATGCTGATTCTTTGACCCAAAAAACTAAAACCCGACCACAACAAAAAGTGATCTAAAAAGTATGAAACAAGAAAATATTTCACACAGAAATCAAGACATAGGTACAAAATGGTCAAGGTAAGCCGTGGTTGCATGCCTGTATCCCATATGAGTGCGATGAACATGAATATAATGGCATGCAACCACGGCTTACCTTGACCATTTTGTACCTATGTCTTGATTTCTGTGTGAAATATTTTCTTGTTTCATACTTTTTAGATCACTTTTTGTTGTGGTCGGGTTTTAGTTTTTAAACTTTATTTTTTTATTTAAACCATTTTGGAGTCACAGCTAAGTATTATATATTTAATAGGTACTAGTGAACCCCTTTCCAATGATACTAAACACGGTATGCGTATCTTAATTTATTTGGTAATCTTTCCTTTTTTTACAATAATTTGTGACAAATCACCACTAAATATTATATATTTGAAATGTACTAGTGAACCCCTTTCCAATGATACCAAACACGGTATGCTTGTCTTCATTTTTTTTGTTAATATTGTTTTTTTTTGTCCGCCAGAGGGCGCCACATTGGATTCGGTGATACGTCATATAGCCTATAACCAGCGGACGATCAAGACGCTTCTAACGATACCTCATTTGTTCAGTTCTGATAAGTAGTTTAGGAGCTATGAGCGAACTGATGAACATACATACATACATACATACATACATACATACATACATACATACATAGCATGTCAAAATCATAACCCTCCTTTGGCTTTGCCGTAGTCGGGTAAAAATAGGCCAAGCCAGTGAGAATTACGATCTCATTATAAACAAACTAAAATAAACTCAGTTCACATGCTTAAAAAACCTTCAGATAACTCGTAATAAGTCACGCATTCTATTCACAAAGTTTTCAACTTCGATACAAGAATATCTTTTCACGAAATTCCGACACCTTCACACACGATTAGGTAACAGCCGAACCCAACAATGACCCACATCATTTGTATTATATAAACACACAATTACTAGCATGGTTTCTTTGTTACGTTGAAACTATTTACCCTATTTACCTTAGTATCTGGGTTATCGAGCTCCTTGCATACAATACAACGTCAGACTGTCCCCTCCCTTCCGATCCCGTACCGTTGTATTGACAACAGGTACATTGAATATTATGTTCAGACACAATTTGCATATAACAATTTATAACGGGCATTGTATTGGTTGCGATTAATATCGGTCGTTTAGTGTTACGATTTATTACATTCTCATTGTAGGAGAATGTAATAAGTAGGTATATGTATTTTAGCTTATTTCTGGGCAATTCTTTCGATTGTTTCCGTTCCGGCCGAATTCTGTAGTAACTGTATTGATTGGTCATATAAAAGTATTTTTAGTGCCATACGCGGAGAGGATTGACAATCAATGTTGTTTTACTGCATCGATAAAATTTCTTGTTGAATAAAAAGATACTTTCTAAACATTTGATGACATATTCGCGAGTTATTTTGTTCGAGTGTATTCAGACAAGTACTCTTTGGGCCAAAACTTTTATAGGTACGTAAAGTTATCGACTTTCCATGAAACAATCTAGTTATTGTAATATCTAATATTATGAAGATTGAAACAGACATTAGTGTCCATGTATTAACCAAATGCAGTGAAAATAAATGTCAAAAAAACTGTTATCTAGTTGACTTTCCAACAGCAGGTCGGAGTGCATAAACTGATTTTACGTCAAATTCATATTCTAATCACCTTGACTTTTGACTGCACCGATTTGGCAACGGCCCGCCCGGAATCGCTTTGAAAATCCAACCGCTAGCTGCAAAAACGCCGCCACTGGGCCGTCATTTTTTATTTGTCATTATCAAAACAATTTTAACGCACACTATTTAAAGTTCAAATTTGTATGGCAAATATTTGTTGTGTCGGAGTCGAGAGACGACCTTGCCTCATTACATTTCAAAGAAGATTGTAATCAAAACCACTAAGTAGGTACATAACAATATTTTTTTCTTGTTTCAGATAAACCTCAAATCCGCTTAAAATACGATGAAACGTAAACAAATAAGCAGAATACATAAACCACGAACTTAGTGAAGTGATTACGTGACAATCCGAGCATGACGACGTGATAAGTGCCAAAAACAAAATGGCGATGGTTATATCGCAAACGACGAAGGCTGCTATTGGTGGATTCTTAGCTCTGATGATCTTGGGAGCTGTGTTAGTGGTTGGTGCGGCCGTTGGTTGGTTTGATTCGAGAAGAGAAGATGAGGATACTCCAGCTAAAGTGAGTGCCAGGCTCCAAGGAAGAACATCGTTTGTTACACATCGTGCTGTGAGTATCGATGCATTATAACTATTATCTTAAACATAATTTTGATAAGAAAAAGTTGATTTTACACCAATATAGTTAGCGGGCCAGGCAGATAACAAATTAGGAATAATGTTGTCGTGATACTTACCTACAACAAAACCCAAAACTGAACTCATTTGTTTCAAATAAACCATTCATAGGCACTTTTGGATTGTCATGGAGTCAGTCAGACAGAAATCTGAAGCTCGGTCCAAATAGTAGGTTTCTATGAAGAAAAAAGATCATCATATTGAATTATCATTTTTTGAAAAACTACCAAACTCGCACTGACCGTGACAATAAATTATAGCCTATACCACTCCATCCAGGGTAAAGTAGCTTCCCACTGTTGAAAGACATTTTAAAATCGACTATGTGGGTAGGACCAACCTGTACGATTTCAAAATTTCTTTCTGACTGTCATTTGTAGATCTTAGGCAGTCGTTATGGGTAGTCAGAAATGAAGCCACAAAGTCTGACAACCAGTCTTACCAAGGGGTATCGTGTTATACAGTATGGGTTGTGGAGGTTCGATAGGCAGTCGCTCCATGTAAAATACTGGTAATCAGCTGCATCCACTTAGACTGGAAGCCGACCCAAATATAGTAGGGAAACGACAAGGCAGATGATGATGATAGGTATTTATTTAGTTTCTCCACAAAAAAACTACAAAAAAAAAACAAATTTTAGGTTAGTTACCTACGTTAATTAGTCCCACAATACAATTAAACTCCTCAACCATAATATTTTAGTTTTCAAAACTCAGTAGCGCCATCTTTATTTTCATTAAGAACTCACATTGCTGACAATTTGCGTTGCACTGGGAGTTATCTAAAAACTTTTCCAATTATCTCAGTTTTCCATTTATTTAGATAATAGGTTCATTTCAGGAATGTTGATGCGGAAAAATTTAATGTTTCTGTTTTAAAAAGTTTTTTGGATAATAAAGCGTCGCCATCTTGCTTTGTTAGGCTAGATTCAGAATGATGGCACAAAGCAAAACGAATTTAAAAATGTAGGTTAAATTTAAAGTGATGAGGTGTGCGTTGTATGTTTTCCAAGTTTTGTTATTTGCGATCGACGATTTTTCTACTAAGAAACTAGGTTATGTTTTGGAATAACGAACCTATATGTACCTATTTAGATAGTCATAATAGCACGATTAGAAGAAAGTGGCTAGCAGTAGATGAATAAAGGCTGCCCAAGACCGAGTTCTCTGGGGCGATCTCTGGGGGAGGCCTACGTTCAGTGCAGTGGACAGCACTAGACTTATGGTGATGATGAATAGTATGACAATTTTTTTGTGTAAATACAACAATGTGCTTGCATATATAATAGCTTTTTAGGGTTCCGTACAAAAAAACGGAACCCATATAGGATCACTCGTGCGTCTGTCCGTCCGTCTGTCTTTTGGGAGGACAAATTAGGAAATTAAAAAAAAAGTTTTTCAACCTTACTGTGTCATATATTAAATGAAAAGGCGCGTTATGAGGATCTCATATATATTTTTGTTATTATTGTGAAATAATGAGTTTTGATTTTATTCATGAAATAAGACGAAAAATACAAAAATAAAATAAAAAATATAATTCATTGCTTGTAGATTATAGGAAAACCTATAAGAATTCTATCAATTGAAAATAAAGTGGTAAACTCAACATAATACGTTCACTTACGGAAAAAAGAAGTAGATTCAGAATTCACATTTAGTAAGAATACCTATTGTAAATCATATCACAATTGAATAAAAACATTTGTCTTTGGCATTGTACGGAACCCTCTCCACGCGAGTTCAACTAGCATTTGGCCGATTTTTTATATTAATCTCGGTTATGTGTTAGTGTTTGTTCATTTTCAAGTGGATATGTGTGATAACCACGGAAACTTCTGGAGTTGCCTTTGCGTGGAATGGACTTTTGTATCGAAAAATAGGGCTTGACTAAATTACTGTTAAACTTACTATTTTAAAATACTCGTCAGAAGCCGAGAAATTACTTCAATTCCGTCAAAAAAACTATAATATAAAATACAATTTCATGTAAAATAATTCCAAAGTTAACACATTTGCTTCTCTTTGACCAAAAAACATCAAATGATTATGTTTTCCCAAGGTTAAAGAATAACAAAAACAAAAAGCTACTAACACAAAGAGAGGGTATAAAACAGAAACAGAGGGAGTGACGGATGCGCAGTCATTTACAAGTAAGCCCTCAAAATCTTCTAACAAAAACATGTCAGAGCATTCCCCAGATTTTTTCAAAACAACATTCTGTTGGTTTGAATTTTTTCTTTTTTTCTACTTAGCACTGTTTGTGCTCCGCAAAATATGTGGCAGTAAGGTTGTAAACCACTGGCTGAATATGTGGATTTTATTTAGATAAAAAGCGTTAAAATTCTCGCTTAAAAATATTATTAATTATACTGTCTAGGATAAAACTTTGTGTGTTTTTTTGTGGAGCTAATCTACAGACAGGGCTTGCTCACAGGTTGCGCTGTACGAATTTTAAAATTTAGGACTATTTTATAAAAAAGTATTACCTACCTACATTATTATAACCTATAATATTAGATATAAATTATATGACCTCTACCCTTTTAAGAGTATTAGTAGATACTTGAGCTTAATAGGTAACTACTGTAACCACTATGTGGTACCCGGGAGGTCCAATCTACTTGATTGGAAAACAATTTTCTTTATTACTTCATATATTGAGCTAATAGTATTATTTTATTGCTAAGCCCGCCTGTCAGCCTTCATGGAGGACTCAAGTTTTTCTTCTAATTGGAACAGAGTTTATCTTCCATCAGTCCAAATCAAATTCAAAACATTTAGTTCCGACTTTTTGTCGATTGTTAGTATGTAAGTTAGTTACATACATCGAAAGGACTTAAAAACTATGTTATTATATTATTATGATTATTATTTTTACTATGTTATATAATGCATATATTGTAGACTTGTGTGTAAGTTAAGCGATAAGGATGCCCTTATCCAATGCCTCCAAATAGGACTATGTAATTATGTACTCCGCAACTACACTCAGGTAGCCGTTGGGACTGCCCCTCAGCCTTCACATCAGCGATGCTGCTCTCTTTCGTATAATGGCGTGAAAGCCGTCCACTTGAGCTTCAGCAAACATCGCTGACTCAATGCAGTAAAGAGTTAATAATAACTTCAGTTTAATCAAATCAAATCAAATCATTCATTAATTTGCAAACATGGGAAATTAGATACATAGATGTTCTGTTTTACATAATAAAGTCCTCCATATTCTACCGTCGCATGGGCATGCAAACAACATTCAATTTTAAAATCAAATTATAAAATAATATTTTATGAAAGATAAATGTCAAATCATAAAAATTATAAATGTCAAAAGTTAAATAAATAATGTCATGTTTAGTTTACAAAAAATAAAAATGTCGGACTGGTTACAAATGTTACTATGATAAAATAAGTCAATCAGTCAGCGATTCATCATTAAGGTAGTCATCAATTGTGTAATAACTTTTCACAGTTAATATTTAGATTTTATCCCTTTATAATTTTATTACAGTCATATTTTTTATTATATTAGGTACTTTATTATAAATGCGCGGGGCATTACCAAAAACACTTTTCTGCATTAGCCCGGTTTTACATTTCACATAACATACCTGGTTAAAATATTGAGTCCGTATCGGATTTCTTCTGACTTCCGAAACTTTTTTAAATAATTGTGGATTGACTTTTACAAGCAAAGCTGTTTCCAAAATATAATAATAATAATAATAATAATATGTGGGGACATTTCACACACGGCCATCCGACCCCATGTGTGATGAGCACTTGTGTTTGCCTTGTGTCTGGGTGTTGTTTATCTATATATGTATGTATTTACAAAAAAAACAAAAAAAGAAATGTATTTGTGTATGTATATCAGCTGTCTGACACCCATAGTACAGGGCCGCCCTAGTTTGGGGTCGGATGGCCGTGTGTGAAATGTCCCCACATATTATAATATATAAAGACAGAAAGTTTAATTTTTTTAAAGATTTATAACAGGGAAGACAGTTATCTGTTGTTTTTAGACCTAACATTGACCTAATACATCTCTTTTGCATTCTGAATACCAGTTCCTTATCGGTATTAATATAATATAACTTTACTGTCACTGTCACTACACATTATAAATTAAAGTTGAGATTATTCGGCTTAATATCTCTGGAACTTTGACGACACGGTTGGCGCAGTGGCTGAGCGATCGACTGCTGCGCAGCGTGTTGCGGGTTCGATTCCCGCCCAAGGTAAACATTTGTGTGATGAGCACTTGTTTGCCTTGTGTCTGGGTGTTGTTTATCTATATATGTATGTATTTACAATAAAAAATAGTATTTGTGTATGTATATCAGCTGTCTGACACCCATAGTACAGGGTCTCCCTAGTTTGGGGTCAGATGGCCGTGTGTGAAAATGTCCCTACATATTATTATTATTAACTACTGATCCGATTCCATAAATTATTTCGCTAATAAGAAGTCATGTAGGTACTGTTATTCCTGAATGCTATAGTCTATATTTTATTATTAATGTGGACGAAGTCAGCAAAATCTAGTTTAAAGTAAGGTTATGGCTAAACCAGCCGGAATCTCTACAGAGGAACAAAATCCCATGATCCTTGAAAGTAGATTTCCGGAGACCAATGACCCTAAAGGGGTAATTAACCCTCTTGTCCGCCCATAACAAGGCTCTGAATTGAGCGAACTCAATTTCACACGAAAACACTTGACCAAGCTTTTTGGCACAGACGTCACCTAATTACGAGCACACAAAATTCATTAAAATTGCTGTTGTACTCACAAAACATTCACGATACCGTTTTGCGAGTGTGGACCCGCTTGAACGTAGGTCGACAAATTTCATAGATTATACTGAAGATAGCGCCAGCGAAACCCCTTCCTCGACCGTGCTCACATTTAAAAAGTTAAATTTTACTCGCCGCCCGCAAAATGGCGGACCGTTTTCAAATAAAAACAAACGTTAATTAACATAAAACACAAGAGTTTTAAAATTTTGTACCACAACACGTAGCTATTGGCGATGGCATAATTTGATTTTATTTTTGTTTAATCAGAGATTTGAGGTGTAGGTACAATTTTGGCCGAAAAATTGGATCGGAATTAGCGTGTCCGAAAAAGTAATTAGAATTTTATATTTTAGGACAATAATCTGATGTTTTAATGATTGTTGCGAAAAAGCTTTTGTTTACAGAATATTGCGAATATGTTTTATAAAACATATTTATGTGATGGAAGTCAACATTGATTCCAATAATGTGTAATGGGAATAAAATGCTGAATACGCATTACGGATATTCCATACATTGATCCAGCACAAATGCTCGTAATACCTATTCTAATAAATTTAAAATTGTTGTCTGGTTAGACGTTCGCATGGATTCCTTTATGAGCATTTAAGGCATAACACTACCCATATAATTTTATAGTTTGATCTGGTATCGCTCTGCACAAGCATTTTGCTGCTTTCAAAATAACTTGGTAATATTCTTGCGCATTCTACATACGTATCTTTAAATATGTATGTACCTATTGCTCAACCTATTTTCCTTAAGGGCACGCTTTCCTTGATTTATCGAAAATTCCTTTGATGCGAGCCACTTGAAGCATCTCCACCTAAAATGCAAAAACGCTTCCATTTTTCAAGAAGCCGAATAGGAGTTGGGCTTCAAACATTTTATCCCGTATCCTACCGCCCCGAATGAAAAGCTGATACAACTCAAAACTCATACAAATTGTATCGGAATGAGATGTATAAGTTTATATATTATACGGAAAGGTTTAGCTGATAAAACAGCGGGTATATTGGTATTGTCCGTCAGGGATCTGAGTTTGGAGCCCGTTCAATAGATTTCACACGAAACCCTTCTGTAGGAGAGTCAAGTCACGCCCTGGAGCACTCGGTTCGAGCATAGTAAGGTAGGTACAGTCGCAACGATACATATAAATAATTCATACGAATAGATACGAGTCGATATTGAAACAATCCGCTTTCGTATATACTTTTTAGGGAGCACCTTTTAAGGCGAAGCTCAATAGTGTATCGTAATCATGCAAATAGGATTTGGGTGGATTTAAAAATTATGTTGCTTTTATACGTAAACGGTTTTGGTACGAGTAATAGAGAAAAGTAAAATGCCCGAAATCTAATCCGGGTATTAAATAAAACAAGAAGGTTTTATTCTTATTATATTTTGTTATTTTAGTGTTCCGGAACGTTTCTTTTTGTGTGAAAGAATAATTCTTATTTGTTATTGAAACTGAGTAGACAACAGTATAAACAGTAAAGTCTGTCCAGAGGACCTTTTTTATTTAATTTTCCTCTAAGTATTAAAGTGAGATGGAGTAGTTTAGTTTTAAGGTAATTATAAAATCCCAGTTGCTTAATTTATATACACGTTCAAGTTACTTTATTCTGCAAACATGCAAACGTCCCTTACTAATTAATTTATTTTCCGGATTTTCCGAATAAAGAACTAAAAAGTCATGACGCAGAAATTTTATAGAACGTTCGAAATACGAACATAAAACAGTATTCCAATTACTGGAAATTACACGTCAAATTCGATAATAAACATCCATTAATAGACCCCAGGCTCGTCCTAACATTGAAATTACGATTATTGTTGACACAAAATATAATCCACGCCCCTTTAATTAAAAATGACCTACGGGAAATTATCATTGACATTAAATTTTATCACAATCCTCTTTAATAACTTTTCATGCATAATTATAATACACATTTTGTTTGCAAATAAATGTTGAACATTATTAAGTTCATAAAATTTATTATGTACCAATTATATGGTATTTTCGTAAATATATTAATTGCTCAATTTATAGCTATGCCGTTGAACGGAGGTGCGAAGGAAATTAAAAACGTTTGCTTATGTACACGCGATTCGATAATTAAGACAATATAACGATCTGTGCTCATAATTCTTGCTTACGTGATTGTTAGGTGGAAGTAGTGGGTGGTGGAAAGAATAGAAAATACTAGTTTTTGGGTAGTTATCATTCCGTGAAACAATGAAAATTATTTTAGCTTTCGTGGCTATACATCACTATAGCGTTTTTAATTGTTAGATCAGCGCTATTAGTACTTTTAGGTATCTTTATTTTTCAGCCTGTATTTCCCACTGCAGGGCAAAGCCTCTGGTACTCTCCTTCCACTTCTTTCTATTAAAGACTATTGAGGACCAGTCTTTGATATCGCTTGCAGTGTAAAAGGAACCATTGGTCCACGCGCAATGATCGTCTGATGTGTGGTAGATGTGTCCGGCCCAATTCCACTGCAGCTTTCTGAGTGACGTCACCACTTTTTGTGATGGAACGGATGGTAGCATTCCTAACACGGTTTTGAAGTATTATACCCAAAATACTCCGTCCCATAGCTCCTTAGCCCCTTAGCTCCGTAGGTACCTAATATTCTTCAATTACAGAGAATGCCTAATGCATTAAGTCCGCCTTTGTACCTTTGTGCATGAAGTATAAATAAATAAATTAATACTTGCTTCATTCCATATAACTTAAAAAAATACGTTTTATAGCAAGATACTTCAATGTTATCTTCGTTATTTCCCGATAAATATGATAGATACAGAGCAAAGTAAACTATTTCGAAATTACAAACAAACACTAAAGTATAGTTATTTCAAAAATACTACTTAATGTTGTTGTGTGGCAGTACAAATTAATGAAGTATAGATATTTTTAAATCGAAAATTATCATTATTCAATTTAGATTGAAGTACCCAAAAGTAATGCGCGGGTAAGTAGTTCTTACTTTTCCATTTAAAGGTAAACACACGTGAAAATATGCAAACACCTCTCATTACTTACATTTTCCTTCTTACCAACTAAGCTGGGTTCTTACACTCCCCCTTAATATCCATCCTTTAAAGGGAGCCAGGATTTAACCAACATAGGTAGGAGTACACACTCGCACGTTTTCTCCTATCAACAACTTCGCACGGAATTACATTATCCAACGATGTACATTGTTACTTTTTTTTTCGAGAAAATTCCTCTTTTTTTCGAGATTTTTTCTTCTTTTTTGCTTAAGAGAAAGATCTGAAAGCTTTTCTAGTTAAACGGCTGGTAGTGGCTTAATGACTACTGGGCTGATGTATGTGGATTGACTGAGTTGTAGAATGTATTCATGGAAAGACGTTTTTTATTTGTCATTTGTTTTTTTTTCGTTTTTCTATGAAATCCTTTTACTTTGTTTTGGCTTCTGTGATTTTTATATTACTATATGATTTACAATTAAGTAGAATGTTGCGAAAAAATAACCGTAATAAAAATAAAGTAAAAACAATATATTATGCATTCTCCTCCCCGTAATATTTGTCTTAATTAACATAGACTCATTCATTACACTGCTTAATTACAGCTGTTCAAAAAGCTTGTATTACTTGCCAGATAGTGTCTGTCTTTCAACAATGCAAGAACTTCCGCCTGAAAAACTTCTGGCTTTGTCGGAGTTGCTCACAATCAGACATTGTGGAAAACAGCTCATTCAACTAGTTTTGTGGGAAACATTTAAATTAAATTGTAAGTGTTAGTTACTTCTAAAAATCTGTATTTTCCTAAGTTAGCAATAAAACATTATTTGTATGCAAATAAGTGACCAATTTCACTTTTGTCTGCGACTTCGTCCGCGTGAATGACGGTTATCGCGGATGTAGACAAAATTGTGATTTAAAAAGTAACCTATATCCTATCTTGTGGTTCTAGCTTATTCTGTACCTAATTTCATCAAATTGGATTTAGTAGTTTAGTCGTGAGGAGTTCAAGCTTAGTCTGTACCAAATTTTATCAAAATTGGTTCAGTAGTTTAGCAGTGAGGGCGTAACAAACAAGCAAAGCCCCTTTCGCATTTATAATATTAGCATGGATGGAAATATTATTTTTTTATTACTTACTAGCGGGCCCGCCAGACTTTGTCCTGCCCTGAAAATGAAAAACCCAACTACAGCGCCACCTACCGGGTCCAATCGGGTCCTGAAATCCTATCCTGAAGTCCTGCCCAGAAATCGGGTGAATCTAAACTATACTCGAATCGACTGGAACTCCCACAAAAAATTTCATCAAAATCGGTACAGCCGTTTAGGAGAAACCACTAAACCACTGAATTGAATTAGAAAAAACACACACACCAAATACTGAATGCACGTCACATTTTACATGGTGTCACGTAGTAGTTCACTTGAGACGAGTAAAACCGGGGGTAATAAGTAATTATAATATTTTACTAATATTTTATTATAATACTGTACTAGTCAAAGAAAAGCTGGATGGACTGTGTGAAGAATGATATGAATGAAAAGGAAGTCAGTGAAAGCATGACGTTTGACAGGAAGGAATTGAAGAAGAAAACATGTTACGCCGACCCCAAGTAACATGGGATAATGGCAGGAAGAAGAGGATTTCACTATCTATAAATAAATATTTAAAAGCGAAAGGTCACTCACTCATCACGAAATATCGAAAACCACTTGACGTATAAAGATGAAATTTGGCAGGGAGGTAGTTTACAGTTAGTAGACGTCCGGATTTTGCGACAGGGCCGGATCAAACAGGTCTAATGGATTTCGCAAGTAACCACCGGGAACGAAATCGCGAGCAGCAGTTAGTAATCTATCATCATTTCAGCCCAAAGAAGTCCACTGCTGGACATAGGCCTCCCCAAAGGGGGGGGGGGTTGCCATAATCGCCACGCTTGGCAGGCGGATTGGCGATCGCAGTATGATTGTTTCAAAGGCACAGAGAACGCTGCTGCCCATTCTCTGGTGAGTCCCTTAGTCGCTTCTTACGACACCCACGGGAAGATATGGGATGGTGCTATTCTTTCCGTCCGACACCACACGGACTCAGTAATCTATACTAATATTATAAAGCTGAGGAGTTTGTTTGTTTGGTTGAACGCGCTAATCTCAGGATCTACTGGTTCGAATTGAAAAAATATTTTTGTGTTGGATAGTCCATATATCGAGGAAGGCTATAGGCCCATGCGAAGCCGGGTCGGGTCGCTAATAATACTATAAATGGAAAAGTGAATTTGTTTATTTGTTGTATACGGTTAAATTTCTAAACCGATTTTGATGAAATTAAGTACAGACTAAGCTTGAACCTCAAAGAAGGATATACATAGGTTACTTATTAATTAACGACTTTATCTGCATCCTGGACAGCCAACACAGCAACACAGCAAATGAAGTCACGGGCAAAAGCTAGTGCTAAATATACCAAAACCTACCCCTACCACAAGCAAACTCTTCATAATACAAAGCTTTAGACCCAACTCACGTTGAATATTGTAAAAACCGAAACGGAATCCCTATTGCCAGTTTCAGAACTAATTTTCAACCAAACTACTTATTCAAACGCCAGCCTAAATGATTTTTCGATCGTGCGCCCTTGACCCAACTTGGTACCTCCCTCGGGCATCAAGTTACGTATCCAATCAATTATTGAGTAGGTTCTACTCTGTTTGTATTCTAAACTGATAATTTACATAGGAATATGTATTTGTCATTTACATCATGGATTCGATTCGAATGTGTTTAGCTGTTGGGTCGCAAGGGAAACATGTTTTGTTAGGCCGTTACACGTTGTACGTGTGTACCCAGCTGTTTTGTGATTTTATGTTCTGAACTTTGTTATGAGAAGAGCTCGTTTTCGCTCGTTTGAGCTCGACTTCCCTCCGTGCCTCGGAGAGCACGTAAAGCCGTTGGTCCCGGCTGTCATTCGTAGATCTTTGGCAGTCGCTAGGGGTAGTCAGAAGCCAGAAAGTCTGACAACCATTCTTACCAAGGGGTATCGTGTTACCCTGGGTTGTGGAGATCCGATAGGCAGTCGCTCCATGTAAAACACTGGTATTCATTCAGCTGCATCCGGTTAGATTGGACACCGACTCCAACATAGTTGGAAAATGGCTGGGCAGATGATGATGACTTGTGAACTTTATTATGGGGTTGAAATTAGGAATGATAAATTAAATCAGTATTGCCCGCAGGACGGCAATACTGATTTTCCTCGCGAGATTTGGGTTAGCTTTGTTTAGTTTTTTTTTTAAACAAGTCTATCAGTGGAAATGATGTTTTTTTACTCCCCTGTTCTTTTCTGATCTTCGAGCATTTTCTGATTATTTCTGTTGCGAGATACAAGACAACTGAATCGTTTCTCTGGGGCTCGTTGAGCTTCACTGGCGTATACAATTCGAGTCGATTTTTAGGGTTCCGTACTTCAAAAGGAAAAAACGGAACCCTTATAGGATCACTTTGTTGTCCGTCTGTCTGTCTGTCTATCTGTCTGTCGGTCTGTCTGTCTGTCTGTCAAGACCATTATCTCAGGAACGCGTAGAGGTATCGAGTTGAAATAAAAACCATACACTAAGGTCTACGGTCCTTTGTAGCTGTGAAAAAATCAAACTTCTAAATTAACGTGAAAAAAGATACGGTCGTTTATGTCGCAAAAACGTACATTTCGACACTCAAGGGAATCAAAATATAGGTTACTTTCCGTTGACCTAGAACTACGAAATTTGGTAAAACTATTCATATCCATGGTTCCATGGTGCTTGTTGTTAAACCAAATAATATTAGTTAATTTATGATTGAAAATTCGACTCGAATAGATACGTTTACATTTGTGCCTATAGACTAGGGCCTACCTACAGTCTACCTACAGTTTTTCATCAGTTTCAATATATAAATACATAGCGGCACTTTACCTGCATATATGTCAAGAGTACCGTAGTAGTCCATTTACCTAAATTGATTTCATAAACTTTACAATCTTGAGACTTCGATTTGAAGTTAAACTAATCTCGTTTGACTTTGAGTAAGTACCTAATGTATTCAGTTTAGGATGAGATTGAAATTCTTTTTGCGGTACACTCACTTAACGGCCTAGTAGTTTTTTTTAATGCTAATGGATAAAGAAATATAAAAAGGAAAAACACTTATGTATGTAGGCTTTATGATGTGAAATCGTGGATTTATTAAAAGCTTGAAAATGCCATTTCTAAAGTTTGAGTTTTAATCCCAAATAATTAATTCCAATTACGATTTGACGATACGATTGACGTAGTGTTTGAGCGAGAGCGAGGCTGGAGCGCTGCATGTCGCGGGTTCGATTGTGTTGCCTATAGATAGTTGTTCCCAGTCTGGCTGTTGGTGTGTGTGAGTTTATTTGTTTGTAAACGCACCCACGATATAGGAGAAATACCTAACTAGTGTGGGGCAATGCTTAAAAAAAAACATGAACATACAGGCAATATATGTAGATTGTCAGGGAGTCTGACAGACAGAAAGTTAAAGCTGCTTGTTCCAATGGAGAGAAAGGAACAAAAAACACCATGGACACTCTTCACGTTTCACGTTCAGATCTATGTTCAGTTACGCCACAATTTCATTCTTGACCAATATAGATTACAATAAAATTATTATTATATCCATCAAGGATAACAAGGTAGGTATTATACAACGCTTCATAATATCCAATTACCAATTAATTCGGTGACACCCTTGGCCAATACGCAAAAGAAAACTCATCGTTGATAAAAAAAGATTTTCTACAATATTTTATTTCAGTGGAAATTCATTATTCATCACTATGACGACCGCTTTCAGCGGAAAGCGTTCGTGACTGAAATCATTAATTTTTCATGCATTTTGATAATATAACTGTGGGTGAAAGTCACGGGCCGTTCTAAACGAATGTTTCATGTAGTATATCTTAATATGGTTAAGTTTATCACTGGCGACGATGGTAATGAATAAAAAACAAAAACCTACATCTCATCTGCCTAGTCTTCTTCGCAACTATGTTCGGTCGGCTTACACTCTCACCGGGTTCAGCAGAAAACCATTGTTTTAAAAAGAGCGACTGCTTGTCTGACCTCCACTACCCAGTTACTGGGTAACGTGACACCGCTTGGTAAGACTGGCTGTAAGACTCTCTGGCTTCTGACAACCTATAAAGACAAATGACAGCCGGGACCAACAGCTTTACGTGCATTTCGAGGCACGGGGAGGTCTTGGTATGAAAAGACGGTCACCTATCCACGGACCGACCGCGGCAAGCGTAGCTTAACCATGACCGATCGCTCCATGCGGCTTTTACTTAGCCACGAGCCCTTTAAAATACAAAAACCCATCCTAGATAAAAATTGAACTGAAAGGCCTAAAATTATTCTCTACAAAGGACATCTTTCGTGTGTATGTAAGTATTTTCGTGTATTGATATGTCGCCATGTTGGAACAGTTTAACAGTCAGTGACATGAAAACTTATTCGTAACTTAATTTTACTACGAAAGTTCATATTGTTTTTATTACAAGTCCTTATTAACTTGAAAAGTTTGTTTGTATGTTTGTTTAGGTCAAAATTTGCGACTGAATTTAGAACCAGTTCTCGTAGCCTTAATAAGCTGAAATTTGAAATTAATACAAAACCTTGATGACAAAGCAATATTATGATGACCTGGACTGGATATGATGACGCTGCTGCTAGAGCCACCTGCAGACTACCTAACTTCACAATAGCTTACAGCTACAGCAGCCATATTATGGCTATGTCATATTATGGTTGCTAATGTAACAAGCCCATACTTGTTAGATTTGTCTTGACAAGTGCTTTTTATTTATGTATCACTGAGTGGCAAAAGCTACACAGAACTGTAAAGATAATAATTATCTACGTCACACTTTGATATCATAATAATATACCTAGTCTCTACGTAGTACCTAGTACCTACCTAGTACCTAGTGTTTATCATAATAATAATAATACCATGCTTTCACCAGTATTTTATTTGTCAAAATAATACGGATAGTATGAGATATGATAGGCTGCTATAATCATAACCTTTTTTTCTTGTTTTGCCATGGTAAGGTGTAATCGTTAATAAATTACTATAGGTACGTATGGTTGGTAGCTATAAATTAAAAAGCTCCAGCTTGTTAGAATTGGTCAGTAAATTAAAACAAAAGATTTATCAGATATGTTACGGGTAATAGCCGAAGTGCGGCAACACCTAGTTTTAGCCGGCTACGATTTGGTGCAGCCGGCCACATGCTGTTAAACGATGTATCCTACTTATCTTTGGTTAGAACTATGTGTAGCCTTCATCATAGCGGCTAGAACTAGGTGCAGCCGCACAACAACGTCAGGGGCACCTCAAAGTTCGGTTTGGTTAGTTTCCTTTAAACCCTGCAGACAGAAATAGGAGCCCCCGCAGCGGAGCTCCGTCGACCTGACGTCGACCGTCTTTTTCTACGACTCCATGGTTTGATGCCCCAAGTCTCGAGCTCGGAGACTACACCTAAGTTTAACAAACTGCTACCGGCTATACCTAGTCCAAGCCGGTTAAAACTAGGTGTAGCACTTCTAGTTTTAGCCGTAACATTATAGGTACATTTTCTTCAACAATAAATAATGTTCCTTAACTATATTTTTATTATAAAAAGGTAAAGTTGGTTTGATTTTTTGTTTGTTTGAAAGAGGTAATCTTTGGAAGTAGTGGTTCGATAACAAGCATTCTTTCACTAATAAAAATACTAAGCTATTCCCGAGTGCGTTGTTAAGTGGAATCCGCCTATCAGAAACATTTAGCAATAAACGACACAATATACCCAGTTCAGTATTATCGTAACAATTATGTAAACAAACGATATACCTACATAATATATTCAGTAGTGTGGTGGACTTCTTAGTACTATTAGTACTGATATTCCAAGCACTTAAGTGATTGATTGAGACGACAGGGGTCAGGAAAGTTTTAGTAATTCGAGGCTAAGGTCGAGTGTGTCACTTTGTATCATTTGAATGTAACTTGAAGTGACACGTTATCGTCGTGTGGTTAGGCTTTTAGGTACTAAATTGTAATTTTCCATGTGTGTTTTTATTTATTTTAATACTAACTGATGCTCGCGACCTCGTCCGTGTGATTGTCAGTTATCAGTAAGGAACCTAATTTGCTTCAAAATAAAAGTAGCCTAAGATACTCCTTGTAACATCAGCTATCTACCAGTGAAAATCCTATCAAAATTGGTCCAGCCGTTTTCAAGATCAGCCGGAACAAACAGACAAAAATTATAAACAGGTTTTTATTTTATATAATATGCACCGTATATACTTTCATAAAATACAACAACAACCTCACTGCGATCGCCAACTCGCCTGCCAAGCGTGGCGATTATGGCAACACCCCCCCTTGGGGAGGCCTATGTCCAGCAGTGGAAGTCTTTCGGCTGAAATGATGATACTTTCATATGAATTAGTAAAAAGATGTAATTTTCACTTACAAACAGACACTTCAATTGTATTTATTTGTATCTAGATACGTTTATTTAGGCACCTAATTATGTTCATTTAGAAGTTGGTTTTATGGCAAAGGTCAGATGGCGGTGACTCTTGACCTTGGGCATAAAAGTTTTTACACACCTAATACACACCTAATACATCACACTAGTGGTTACGTAGGTAGGTATATATTATTTAAGTAACTGGGTTTTGCCCATGCCCAACTTCGTTTGCGTTGATCTTTTTACGGTTCTCTAATGTTTGTGATAGTGAAATATAGCCTATAGCAATCAGGGGCTTTCTTATCATCATCAGCAAATCAGCCTATTGCCGGCCACTGCTGAACGTAGACCTCCCCCAGAGATAGCCAACCAACCCGTTCTGTGGTAGCTGGAATCCCGCTGCCACCTTCTTCAAACCGTCTTTCCTACGTGCCGCAGGGCGTCCCACTCTATGCTTGCCCAAATGCAGTCTCCAATCTAAAGCAAAAGCTAGTTAGCTAGTTTATAAACAATTTTCAGAATCAGATCAGTACCTAGTTTCGGAGATTAGCGACACCAAAAAAGCAAACAAAAAACGAAGTGTAAAAGTAAATTTTGAAAAAAAAGCGAAATACATTCTTTTTTTCACTCACTGACTAAACACGAAATCTCGAAATCTTGACCGGGCAATTTTGTGGTGGCCAAAAGTTACTAAGGCCCCTAGCCAGGACTTAAAAACTAAGGATATAAATTAAATGAACAGTCACTAAGGGCACCCTGTAGGGTTCGACCCTAGGCTTAGAGCGTCATTAAGGGGACAGGTTGGTAGGGTCAGGTTGGGTTGGATTATGCGAAATCTGTGGATGGGTGACCAGCATCCATTTCATACCGAGTTCCCTCCGTACCTCGGAAAGCCCGTAAAGCTGTTGGTCCCGGCTGTCATACGTAGATCTTTGGCAGTCGTTATAGGTAGTCAGAAGCCAGAAATTCTGATTACCAGTGTTATCAAAGGGTATCGTGTAACCCAGTAACCGGGTTGTGGAGGTCAGGTTCAATACTATGTAATGATAAAGAAAGATAGAGATTTGATTATCAATCAAACCTTTATTACTCAATTCAATTCATTACTCAGTTTTGCCTACTGAACTGCTGGTTCTTAGACCTCCATAACATAACATGATCATATTCACATTTTTCAAGATTTGAGATTAATTATCGTTTACGTTCAGACTTTACTTTGTTTCTATAATTTTCTTGAAAATTACCACAACCATTTCGAAGAAAACATTATTTTAATCGCCGCAAAATAAAATACGAAACATGCACAAAGATAGCAGAAAGAAAATAAGCTCAAATGATACGATTTGATGTAAAACCTAGGCTGCATCGTCGACGTAACGGAGTCACGATACCAACAGCTTTCGAGAAAATGTTTGTGAGTCATGAACCCCACTTTATGGTTCTAAAACTTTCCAAATGGCACCGGAAATTAAAGTTTTGTTTGTACAGCGGTTTTATTTATTGTTTGCCATAATTTTGTATGGGAACAAAGTAAGAATCACTTGATAAATAGGGCGAGTTTGAAAACACCCTTTAATCCTTTACTGTTTGCAAAGAGTTTCTACTAGGTCATAAAAAACCGACCGAGTTTGAGTCGGAATCGCACGTGAAGGGTTCCGTACCGTACAATATAGGCACCCAAATCTAGAAAAAACGCCGAAAAAGAACATATTTCTTGTTTGGGCCGTTAGCAAGAAACAAACATGTATGTGTAAAAATTTCAAGTGTCTACATAGCACGGTTCTAAACCTACAACCCGCTGGCAGACAAGCGGACGCCGAAAAATACATTTTTCTATTATAACTTTGTTTTGAACTTTATTTTATTTTTTTAAGTTGATACTGTATCAGTCCTACTCCCAGGTAAAGACCTCTCCACGTTCGCTCCATTTCTCCCGATGTTGTGCCTCGTCCCGCGAATTCGTGAGGAAGCCATCCAAGGCGTCCCGCCATTTTCTTCTCGGTCTGTCGCGACCCAGCCTGACTGTGTCAGGACTCCAGTCTTGCGATATGCGGGCCAACATCTTAAGGCGCTAACAAGCGACTTTTGCAAATTTTAATCTGACAATCACGTCAAAATGTTGTGTAGTGTAAACGATTTGAAATTAATATATGCTAAACTAGAACATTCTCTTAATCATATAGTATGTGAATATTTTTGATTAAGTTCATATTAAATAGTTAAATAAATCGTGAAGTTGTGTCTGACGCGGATAAAACATTGATAATCACTCAAAATCTACCAGGAATATTTAAACGAAACTATTACTATCTTACAGACAATTTTACTATCTATCTTTTAGTATACGACTTTTTTTAAGTTAAAGAATACTATCTTTTGTTTATTTTTTTCGAGTAAACTTTGAGAGTTTTGGACGCAGCGCATACGATTCTCTGGTCGCTCAAGGTCGCCGGCGTATATCGTTGCCTTAACCGGCAGATTCCGATCCAGCTGATTGTTATTATTGCAGCCATAGTAATACATATTCTGTGAAAATTTCAAGTGTCTACCCATTACGGTTCAAAATATAAGTTGGACGGACGGGTAGCGGAGGCTAAATAGGGTCCCGTTGAATACCGGAACCCTAAAGATTGTCCTTCATGCTGAATCATCATTTTGCGATGTTGTTTAATGAATGATAATGAGGTGAATTTGTTTTTTGAAGTATTTAAATATTGATGCAATATTAAATTCAAAACTGTTTGCAGTATGTTCTTCTTATAATTTTTTTTTCCCTTACCTTGCTGGCAGGCTTATTAAAATAATACTCCGTACAAAGGTAGAGATTCCATTAAAAGTGGCCAATAATAAAGCAAAAATCCAGTTTTGATTAATAACTCCTAGCATTTTTAACAGCATTCTCTTCACTTGCTTTTTTATAGTACCTACCTGCACTGGACCGACTGAATTTTTCTCCTCTCGCATAGGATAATAAAAATGGCTGGCTGCCAAAAAATAATATTTCTTTATGAAGTTCGTTTCTGTGCTTGGCATTAAGGATTTTTCGATAATACCTAACCTACGCCATGAGAAATACCGCCATTTTTAAAAAAATAATCAAATTGAAATGTTTTTATTCCAATTACTAGCACTTTGCCCACGACTCCGTCCACGTGATTTCTTTTAAGGATCAGTAATAATAAAGAAGTAGTGGGTTGGGCGTACGTAGTCGTATTTCCGTGTTTTGTCTCTGCATCACCTGGTAGAAAATGCCCAAGGCATTAATTCCGTCTTTGTACAGTGTGTTTATTACATTTTTACAGTTTTAATAAATAAAAATATAGCCTATGTTACTCGCTAATAATGTAGCCTTCTATTAGTGAAATAAATTTTAAAATCGGATAAGTTATATATTACAAAAAAAAAAACAGAAATCCAAATCTTTTCTGTATTATTTCTATTTAAAAACACTGTTCAAAATTTATATTAAATCTATTATACGTAGTAGTATTAAACCTATATTAAAATGCCTAATATATATTTAATTTCGGATAACGATTATTTACCCTTTTTTTTCAATTCTCGTACTATATTCCGTTATTTTCTCAAAAAATTAACTGAACAACGGATGACATTTACAACCACAATCACACAACGTTTGCTGGTCAAAGTTACGATCGTGGTATAATGTTTTTAGCCCGGCTAGGTTGTGGCCACGAGTGCAGCGAACGGCGCATTCAAGCTCAAAACTTTTATAAAATAAAAACGCTTGTAATATTTTGAATTTAACGGTTTAGTGTGCCAGCATTTTCTTTTAGAATTATTCAAATTCAAATGTAGATTGTTTTTATTTTTAACCGCAGCTGGAGGGTTACTTTTTGTTTTGTTTTTTTAGTATCAAATCTTATGTTTGTTTAGTGGACTTGTTGGTTATTGAAACAAAATTAAATTTTCATGGAAGTTGTCCAAAAAAATATCCGAGTAATTCTGAAACATTTCTTTTTACGTACTTATACATAATTTCAATAACAAAATGGTACTTCAAACCGTTTTTTTCAGTAATAATAACAATAATTCTCTGATGAAACTGTTGATTAATTTTACTTTCCTTGTCATGACTACGATCATAAAGGGCCGGTTTCACCACCTCTGAATAGATACTATTAAAAAATGGAGCAGATTTTGTTTGAAATGTCCGGCCAAGTTTAAATGGAATTTGGTTGAAAGTGATGAAAACGGCCTTAAGAGTTATTATGTATGTAAAAGTTCAATATTTTCGCATACTTCAAGGCCCACATCTAAACCTATCAATAATATTCCGTTAGCATGACATTAATGCGTAGTCTACTCGAATGTAATGGGCTGGATACGATTGTACACAAGAGCGGTACACAATAAAGTTTCTATTGCTATCAATAAAGATTCGATAGCTTACGATTATGATTTTGTTAGATTATGGATAGTAATAATAAAACAGGCATTTGATTTTCCTTGGTTGAATGTTTATACTAGATTTTATTATCATATGGTAATTGTATTTGACGACAAAGCAATTAGTTTTTGATGAAACGTCTTTGTTGACGGAATTTATGTTTTGAATTTTGTAAAGAATGTTTATGTTTTTCATGTAAACGCTGCAAGGTTTCATAAATAAAATGTAATTTATTACACTTGAGATGAGGACTTAGGTTTAATTCATCAAACATCCCTTAAACATGTACTTATATGTGTTGAAACCATTGTCACTTGGTATATTTAATTATTTTTCTTAACAATAACGTTACTTCTCACAACCCAAAAAAGAATAACTAATTAAAAAAAAATACCTTCTTCCATTAGGTTATACTAGCTTTTACTCGCGACGTTGTCCACAAAGTCCATTACCTATTACCATAAAATATAGCCTATGGCTCTTGACATTGATGTAAACTAAACAAAATTGATGTAATTAACCCTAAACAAAATTTCACTCAACCTATTTATAATATTTAATACAACTACAAATAAATTTCAAGACAACTATATGATAGTCAGCATCATCAGCCTGAAGACGACCACTGAGGCAGAGTCTTTGCACAGGGGGCTAACCGTATACCCACGCTTGGCAGGCGTCTTGGGGATCGCAGTGAGGTTGTTAAGTACCTACACGAAAGCCACTGCTGCTGCCCAAATTCTAGATTTTCCCTTAGTCGCTTTGTACGATACCCTGGGGATGAAATGGGTGGGTGTTATTCTAGCCTAAACACCCCACGGGCAGCCCTATGATAGTTATAACCCAATTATTCAAATTTTATATTAGCTTTTGTTCAACTTCCAAAAATACATACATACGATTTATGCTCACCGTTTAAAGCACACATGAAAATTACACAGCATACAATGTTATTGACTGAAACTATTATTCAACCTTTTATCAACTGCATTATTTATTGATGTAACAAACAGTTTACCCGATTGAAAGTATGGACTAAATGCTTTGTATAGTCACCGATAACAGTCGTTTAAAACTTCTATTATTGATCAGAATATTACAGGAAATACGAAATGGATTTAAAATATAGATAAAGCAAATTTTTTGCGGTAACTTGTAATGCTAAAAAGCAGGGCATCGTATTATTTCGTATCTGTTTAGAATTATTGACCACAATATTGAAGAAAATATGGAATGTATGTAAAATAACATAAAGTGAACGAAACATCAGAAAAGCAGTGCATCGTATTATTTTGTGAAATGTAAAAGTAACAGAGTAGAGGAGCTTGTGGCTAAGTTAAAGCCGTACAGATCGATCGTACAAAGGTTAAGCTACGCTAGCCGCGGTCGGTCTGTGGATGGGTGACCATCCTTTTCATACCGAGTTCCCTCCGTGCCTCGGAAAGCACGTAAAGCCGTTTGTCCCGGATGTCATTTGTAGATCTTTGGCAGTCGTTAAGGGTAGTCAGAAGCCAGAAAGTCTGACAACCAGTCTTACCAAGGGGTACCGTGTTACCCAGTAACTGGGTTGTGGAGGTCCGATAGGCAGTCGCTCCATATAAAATAATAATAATAATAATAATATGTGGGGACATTTTCACACACGGCCATCTGACTCCAAACTAGGGAGACCCTGTACTATGGGTGTCAGACAGCTGATATACATACACAAATACATTTTTTTTTGTAAATACATACTTATATAGATAAACAACACCCAGACACAAGCCAAACACAAGTGCTCATCACACAAATGTTTACCCTGGGCGGGAATCGAACCCGCAACACGCTGCGCATCAGTCGATCGATCAGCCTCTGCGCCAACCGTGTCGTCAAAAAACACTGGTATTCAGCTGCATTCGGTTAGACTGGAAGCCGACCCCAGTATAGTTGGGAAAAGGCTAGGCTGCAGATGATGATGATGTAAAAGTAACAGAGTTATTCTACTTTTGTCGGCAACCAAACTTTAAAGAAATATTTACTTGTTTATAAAAATAATACACCAAACCCTTCTGCAGAATGAATGATGATGATGAAATGATATTGAACTTTTTGTAATTTTAAGTAAGATTAGTATTGTTCTCAAGTAAGTGACATGTTATTTTTAGAAATAATTACTTTCATCCTAAAATAAAACAGTCTTCAGACGATATCAATACATCACGCGTAGGTACATTATTAAAACTACCACTTCACACATCAAAAATGTATACGTTAATACCAGGAAGTCATAAAATAAACATAGCATCGATTAAAACCGTACGCTATTCAATATTCTATAGACTTATCATATTTAACTTGAACTACCCACATTTTACGTAAAAAAATAACTGTAACAGCTAAATCTGACGGCTTTTGGACACGGAAAAAAGTCATTAACAGTAGATGTTAGCTACGAATTTGATTGGAAATTAAAAGACCCTTTGATTATGATTTATTGTTATGGAAAATTATAGTTTGTCTTTAGAAATTGTAATAGATAATAGTCTACATTTTACTGTGAAGGTTTTGTATACAACATAGCTAGTAAGTAGGTACTACAGGAACCATGACGTGCTACATAGGATCTTTAGGTAGCGTCAGCAACAATATTCGACTAACACTCGTTTTCGTATTATCTAGAAATACACAAAGTAATATGATCTAATATTCTCTCTTCAGTATTTTAAATCACAACCAAGAGTTTATTTTATCCTTTCCTTATTTCCTGAATAAAAATCCGAAGTGTTAATCTACTTTGGTTGTTGACCGTCACTTGAAAAAGATATTATTAAAAAAAAAAAAGTTGCCTCACACTAGGAATTTCTCCTGACATACAGAAACAGCCAGTCCCGGAACAACTAACTGTAGGCCCACGGACTAGAAAAAAAGAAGGACTCCGCGCCACGCATATCGAAAGTGAAGCACCCTAAGTAAGCCGGACCGTTTGTACAAACATGCCTCACGCACACATTTACATCATAGTCACGGACTAGAAAAAAAAGGGTTCCGCGCCACGAATATCGAAAGTGAAGCACCTTAAGTACACACATTACCAAACTTATTTCTATAACAAATTACCAAAAGATCTAAAAGAAATAAAAACTATGTACACTTTTAAAAAATACTAGAACATTATATCAATAAAAACTCACATCTACTACAATAAGTTTAAGCCACTTCTAGCTTCGCTTATCGTGTTGTACGGAAACTTGTTTTTGCTTTTTGTTTGAATCAACATTGCATGTTTTCTATGACTAGCCCAAAATAAATATTAAATTATGTTTACTTTGTGCAAAACGCCCAACAAAATAATCTATGTATAGTTTTAATATTCTCATGTAAGTGAATGAATGTATTCTTATGAGAATAAAGTTATCTCAAACCGGAAGTACGCCGGACCGATGCACACATAGATCAGTACGGTGCTTCACTTTGGATATGCGTGGCGCGGAGTCCTTCTTATTTTTCTAGTCCGTGTGCAAACCAGACAAATAATGGTTCGTGTGAATCGAAACAAGCAGGGCAGCAACCGATTGCTCAGCCACTGCACCAACCGTGAAATGAAATACTGCAGCCATCTAATCTTTTTAAAACAATGTTAATCTCATAACCTAATTTTCTTCCAATGAATTACATATTATATGCAATGCGGAAAGAGGATCTGTAAATGAGGGCGTGGTTGATTATAACTATTTGTCATTGTGACTAAATAAAATGCGCTCTATAGTCGAACTGCTTGCATGTTTGTTAAATAGACAATAACAATGATAGCAGAGATTTATTAATAGTGGGTTCAAAAATGTCAATAAATTATGAGGCACATTTGTTTTGGAGTCATTTTGTTCTAATAGTTAAATGACATGCAACATTAAAGATCTAATCATAGATAGAAAAGAATATCAGGTAAGCATAGTTTTTGTCATTTAACAAAAATATTTGCTTTATTATAAGAATTTGAGTATTAGACCGACAATCTATATGCGTAACGAACAATGCCTTTCATTAAAGGCTATTAAAAAGATACCTATGTATTGCGTTTTTAACGTTGCCGAGCTGACGAAAGAAAAATTCTAATAAAATATTATGAATGGTTGTCACCTCGGAAGTATACAGTCAACAAAATACACACTTCAGAACCAACAGGAAACTATAATTTTATAAAATTCTATAAAGTCCAGTTTTTGGGGTATTTTTTTTATACTGCTGGCTTGCGTTTGGCCGCAACTCACCTGATCTTAAGTGATGATGTGACCTAAACAGGCGCACGACTGCCTAGGATGAACCGATTTACTCGTGGCTTACAGTTACCCACATTATAATTATCGGGGAATAGAGAGACAGGAAGAGAATTGTACAGTCTGGCAATTCGAACAATAAATTTTAATGTGGAAGCTCTTTGCTTGCAAAGGGTGAGTGCAAGTAAAGTGCTTGGTTTGAGACCGTGTGACTTGAAAATTTTAACCGAAGTAATTATACTTATTTAGTGGCAATATTGGCTCGATATCGCATTTTTGAGCTCTCAACTAAGAAAGAAATTCGTGCAAATAGACGTCAACAATTTATACACCAACCATAATTTTTTTATTGACCTAATACATTATTGCACCTATTTCACCTTAAACATTTCGCAATCAATCGATCATTGAAAAGTTGTTCCCTCTTTATTCGCGGTTTCAGACATGACCAGCACCAAAAAAATGCTATTAAACCTCCTCAAAGTTTTTTCTCAGTGTAATCCACGCCTGAACGAATTCAACCACTTTTTTCAGGAAAAGCTGAATGCCAAACAAACAAATCCGACGTCCATTAGTAAAGATTAGGCAGATCGCTGACAGGTTGGTGGGCCAACGCTTACAGGCACCATTAAGTTTTGTTTTTTACTCATCTGGCATAAAGTGTAGGACACGCCTAAGTATTCAAATTGAGCGCATATTTATAATGGTTGACGGAAAAAGGTGATTAGAGAAAGTTGAAATGGAAATATTATACGTTTTGTGTAAAATTTTTGTTCGTACACCCTCGCCCATAAGTAATTGAAAAAGTTACTAGTAATACAACGTTATTTTTCCGTTACGCAGTACCCAAGAACTCTTTATTCATTATTATGATCAATTTCTTCTATGTCCCCAAACCAGAAAACGCAAAAGAAAAATTTGCTACCTACATTTCACCACTTATAAGTGAACATAATATGTATGAAGCAGTTGATTTTATTCTCGATTTCAGGGTCGATTTCATAAACAAAGTTGATCATACGTTGATATTATACGACCGTGCAGTAAGCCCTTTTCAGGTTTTTACTTAATTTCATCATCTTTCCTATTATCATCTTGAAAATCAATCAGGTGGCAGTGCGTAATAACAGATAAGTGGGTTAGTAAATCCTACCTTCATGCCGCAGGTATGTTTAATAATTTATCCGTGTAGCTCGACGTTGAAGTCTTCAAATACCAAATCTTCTAGAATTTTTATCCAATTTAAAGCACAAATACCACCTACACATGGGTTCCCTATATGGTTCCGAAAGTCGATGATTCGATTTTTATTATAACGAACACGGTGTGTCGATCATTCAGTTCTACGATGTTTTATTCCATCGATGCTTTATTGGTGTGATGTAACGTTTGTGCGAAAAACCCTACAGCGATTGCTCATTAGTTCTGTAATTTATTAGTTCAATACTATATATTGTTCGAAATTGTTCGAAACGCATACCAGTCTTACCTATTGGTAAGACTGGTTGTCAGACTTTCTGGCTTCTAACTGCCCATAACGACTGCCAAAGATCTATGAATGACAGCTGGGACCAATGACTTTTTGAATCAAAGTATCATCCCCCAATGACAAAGTGTCATAATCCCCACGCTTGGCAGGCGTCTTGGGGATCGAAGAGAAGTTGTTAAGCACACGAAAGCCGCTGCTGCCCAACTTCCGAATTTGCCCTTACTCGCCCTCGGGATGAAATAAGGGTACTACATTGTAGCAGGAGAAATCATGGGATTTCGATAAGGGTTCATTACGCTCTGTTCTCCCCAGATGCAGGGTATCCATGAGAATTTCCTGACGGAAAAAAGGACATTAGTATCATAATCGTCTCCTTACTCCTGTAATCACTCAACGCGCAGGCAATTAAGACAAGAAGCACTAATGGACTTTTGATGTTGAAAGAAGCAAGACATTGATACTTATCGAGTAAAAATCCAGTCATGATAAATCGTTAATTCGGTTTTTTGAGGAACAGATAGAAAAGAAAAATACGTAGATACGTAAATCATGCTAATTTCTTAAGATGTTTATAGAATTTTTGTCTCTTGTCTTTAAATTTTTGCCTTCAAATTAGTCATACAAATGAAAGTAAGTCAAATTAAAACACACTTAATTGTTATAAAAATGTATACAGCTCCAATTTTAACTATCAATTTCTAGAAATGGTGAGAGAAAACATTTCAAATATATTTTTAAAGTATGGTTCATTATTTATTAATACCGATTGACAACTTAGCTTTGCTCTTGATCCAAAGACTATAAAACCAATAGTATTTTACTAAGAAAATACCCATTCCTTTCAGAATTTGAAATAGTGCGTTTTCAATTTTCAGAAAAAGTGGTGCGTTGGTATTATTAGGTCCTTACATATGAAATTGCCGATACTTAATACTGGCAACTTTGAAATCAAATATTTTGTGTTTGAATAGGAATTCCAAATTCAAAATTATTTCAAAATAAAGACCAAAGAATATTGTTCTAAAATTCGTGTTTCATTTGTTTTCACGTCATTTGTTTGGGCTTCAAAATTGCTATAGCAACAACAATGGAGAAATTAAAAATTCGCGGTATCTACGAATATGAGTTCCACCGTGGCACCAGTGCAGCAGAAACGGCTCGAAGGATTAACGACGTGTACGGGCCAAGCACCGCTAACGAACGAACGGTGCGTTTTTAGTTTCAACGTTTCCGTTCTGGAAATTTTGATTTACAAATGAGCCTCGTGGACTACCGGATACTCAAGTAAATAATGAAGAATTAAAGGCGATAGTGGAAGCGGGTCCATCTCAAAACACTTCTGAATTAGCAGCAGCCTTTGGAGTAAGTGACAAAACAATCATTATCCATTTGCGTCGAATTGGAAAAGTAAAAAAGCTCGAAAAGTGGGTACCGTACGAATTGACTGAAGCACACCAACAAACACGCATCGGTTGCTGCGCTTCTTTGCTCCATCGTCACAATAATGAGGGAATTTTAAATCGTATTGTCACTTGTGATGAGAAGTGGATCGTGTACGATAATCGCAAGCGATCATTACAATGGCTTAACCCTGGAGAACCGGCAAAACCTTGCCCCAAGCGAAAACTGACCAAAAAGGAGATTCTAGTTAGTGTTTGGTGGTCCTGTGCTGGTGTCATCCACTATAACTTCTTGAGATCAGGTCAGACGATTACTGCAGACATGTATTGTCAACAGTTGCAAACAATGATGGAAAAGCTCACCATTAAACAACCGAGACTGGTAAATTGCTCTAGCCCATTGCTCCTTCAGGATAACGCTCGACCACATACTGCACATCAGACCGTCGCCAAGTTAGAGGAGCTGCGACTGGAAACTCTGCGTCACCCACCATACTCTCCAGATCTTGCCCCAACCGATTACCACTTATTCCGAAATTTGGACAACTTTTTACAAGGATAAAAATTCAATTCTGATGAGGCAGTTAAAACAGCCTTCAAGCAGTTCATCGATTCTCACTCCTAGGATTTTTTTACCAAAGGGATCAATGAGCTCCCGATAAAATGGCGGAAGTGTATCGATAACAATGGTGCATACTTCGATTGACTAAATATATAATTTGTTTAAAAAAAAGTTATTTTTAATTTTTTGATACCGAGCGGCAATTTCATATGTAAAGACCTAATATTTTGAAAAAAATTGAAAGCTCTCATGTGCAAGGCTCTCATAAACTCAAAACAACATACAGCAGTGTTGCTTAGCAACAGAAATTTAAACAACTTTACATAGAACGACGACTATTAATTCTTCATCATCTACCTAGCCTTTCGCCAAAGGTCTAAATATCTACAATGATATTCGGGACCAAAGGATTTACGTGTTTTCCGAGGTACAAAGGGAACTCGGCATGAAATGGATCAATTGTATGAATGGTTACCATCCACAGACCGACCGCGGCAAGAGTAACTTAACCAAGATTGATAGATTCGCACTCCTTTTTTACCCACGAGCTCCTAAAGACGATTATTACGAGTAAAAAATAATCGAATAAAATTTTGTTATTAATAGAAAAGAATATCCCTTATAGAAATCACTTTATTGTATACCAAACAATTACAAGTATTACGAACTTTTAACACTTATCGTTTTGAACATTAAATATATTTCAATCCTACTAAATTTCAAAGCCACAATTCGATTCCAACAAATTCATAAGTTAAATCCATGATAAAAAAATAATAGTTTTAAATTACCTACATGGAATCCATTTCAAAATCCGTAACTTCCATTATTTAGATTATGTAGGTACAATTGTTTTCTGATACGTATCAGATTTCAATCTCTGTTACGTCATGTATAATATGACGTAATGCGAATCGATTTCTTTAGCTCTACTAACAATATTCGACTTTGTATGCTGATTTTGGGTTGAGGAAAATATCTTGTGTGTCAGCTGTTTGCAATTTCAGCCATATTGTTTGAGTCAGCTGAGGAGAATACTTCTTAGTCTGCTCCTAAGAGATTGGTATTAATAATCCGTGTTGATAGCCTAGATAATACTAGATATTAGTGGCGTAACTGCCTTGTTAGCGGTTCTTAGATTGATAGGTATTGTTGTAACCCTGGTGATCCTAGGGGTCACGGTACCGATAGGGATTCAAACGGCACTAGTAGCGTAAGCTATAATTTCTACAGTACCTACCGGTACCAACATTTTCTACGTTCACAAAAAATATATCGGAGTGCATGTGGAAAACGTTCGCCCAAAATTCGACCGTTTCTATGCTTATAGCCATGGTGATATTGGCATCCTTTTAATTATTATTTTGACCAAAGTACTAGCAATTGAGTGTTTACAGAATCTGCAGACACAATTAACTGCTGCACTGATCCCAAATTAATATAAACGGCAGAAGGATTATAATTTCATGGGTGTAATTGAGTGTTTCTGAATTTTAGCCTTGGTAAAACCTTATTCAATGTCATTTGGTGGATTTCTCGTGGCTAAGTAAAAGCTGTATGGTTTGATTGGTCGTGGTCAAGACACGCTGGCCGTGATCGGTTTGTGGATGGTCGGCCATTCATTTCATATCGAGTCCCCTCCGTGCTTCGGAAAGCATGTAAAGCCGTTGGTCTCGACTGTGATTCGTAGATCTTTGATAGTCGCTATGGGCAGTCAGAAGCCAGAAATGACAACTAAGGGATATCATGTTACCCCGTAACTGGGGTGTGGAGGTCAGACTGGTAATCGCTCCATCGTATAACACTGTTATTCAGCAGCTGGAATCGGTAAAAATGGAAGCTGACCCTAATATAGTTGAGAAAAGCTTGGTGGATGGATAGATGTTATTAATTAATTGCCCAATTGCTGAGAGACTTGATCAGGTGACAAGCCTGATCAAATCTCTCAGCAATTGGGCAATGACATGGGGTATTTCAAATTAAATATACCTACGTATTTCAAAATAATTATGAGAGAAAAACTCACGACTCTTCAAATAAATACAAAATAAGGTTGATAATGATTCCAGATCAGTGAACCAGAACAAATAAAATAATTAATAACATAAAATTCCTTTTTGCTTGAGGATCAAAGCAGCGACATTCATTTACAAAATACAATTTATTCGCGGCCCCAAATTGTAATTACAGCTCGAGGTAGCGAAAATCGCAAATGAATTCCATCTTGTAATGATGAAATTCTAGCCTAAACAAATGATGTAAATTATACTTTCTGTTCGTCATAGAGCGTTTGATCTGCCATATTATTTTTTGTTAGTTTTATCATTGATTATTTTAATAACGACTAGCTGACCCGACAGACGTTGTCCTGTCCCGATCTACCTACTTACCTGCCTATTTACCTACACCTACCCTACACCTACCCTACACCTACCCTACACCTACCCTACACCTACCCTACACCTACCCTACACCTACCCTACACCTACCCTACACCTACCCTACACCTACCCTACACCTACCCTACACCTACCCTACACCTACCCTACACCTACCCTACACCTACCCTACACCTACCCTACACCTACCCTACACCTACCCTACACCTACCCTACACCTACCCTACACCTACCCTACACCTACCCTACACCTACCCTACACCTACCCTACACCTACCCTACACCTACCCTACACCTACCCTACACCTACCCTACACCTACCCTACACCTACCCTACACCTACCCTACACCTACCCTACACCTACCCTACACCTACCCTACACCTACCCTACACCTACCCTACACCTACCCTACACCTACCCTACACCTACCCTACACCTACCCTACACCTACCCTACACCTACCCTACACCTACCCTACACCTACCCTACACCTACCCTACACCTACCCTACACCTACCCTACACCTACCCTACACCTACCCTACACCTACCCTACACCTACCCTACACCTACCCTACACCTACCCTACACCTACCCTACACCTACCCTACACCTACCCTACACCTACCCTACACCTACCCTACACCTACCCTACACCTACCCTACACCTACCCTACACCTACCCTACACCTACCCTACACCTACCCTACACCTACCCTACACCTACCCTACACCTACCCTACACCTACCCTACACCTACCCTACACCTACCCTACACCTACCCTACACCTACCCTACACCTACCCTACACCTACCCTACACCTACCCTACACCTACCCTACACCTACCCTACACCTACCCTACACCTACCCTACACCTACCCTACACCTACCCTACACCTACCCTACACCTACCCTACACCTACCCTACACCTACCCTACACCTACCCTACACCTACCCTACACCTACCCTACACCTACCCTACACCTACCCTACACCTACCCTACACCTACCCTACACCTACCCTACACCTACCCTACACCTACCCTACACCTACCCTACACCTACCCTACACCTACCCTACACCTACCCTACACCTACCCTACACCTACCCTACACCTACCCTACACCTACCCTACACCTACCCTACACCTACCCTACACCTACCCTACACCTACCCTACACCTACCCTACACCTACCCTACACCTACCCTACACCTACCCTACACCTACCCTACACCTACCCTACACCTACCCTACACCTACCCTACACCTACCCTACACCTACCCTACACCTACCCTACACCTACCCTACACCTACCCTACACCTACCCTACACCTACCCTACACCTACCCTACACCTACCCTACACCTACCCTACACCTACCCTACACCTACCCTACACCTACCCTACACCTACCCTACACCTACCCTACACCTACCCTACACCTACCCTACACCTACCCTACACCTACCCTACACCTACCCTACACCTACCCTACACCTACCCTACACCTACCCTACACCTACCCTACACCTACCCTACACCTACCCTACACCTACCCTACACCTACCCTACACCTACCCTACACCTACCCTACACCTACCCTACACCTACCCTACACCTACCCTACACCTACCCTACACCTACCCTACACCTACCCTACACCTACCCTACACCTACCCTACACCTACCCTACACCTACCCTACACCTACCCTACACCTACCCTACACCTACCCTACACCTACCCTACACCTACCCTACACCTACCCTACACCTACCCTACACCTACCCTACACCTACCCTACACCTACCCTACACCTACCCTACACCTACCCTACACCTACCCTACACCTACCCTACACCTACCCTACACCTACCCTACACCTACCCTACACCTACCCTACACCTACCCTACACCTACCCTACACCTACCCTACACCTACCCTACACCTACCCTACACCTACCCTACACCTACCCTACACCTACCCTACACCTACCCTACACCTACCCTACACCTACCCTACACCTACCCTACACCTACCCTACACCTACCCTACACCTACCCTACACCTACCCTACACCTACCCTACACCTACCCTACACCTACCCTACACCTACCCTACACCTACCCTACACCTACCCTACACCTACCCTACACCTACCCTACACCTACCCTACACCTACCCTACACCTACCCTACACCTACCCTACACCTACCCTACACCTACCCTACACCTACCCTACACCTACCCTACACCTACCCTACACCTACCCTACACCTACCCTACACCTACCCTACACCTACCCTACACCTACCCTACACCTACCCTACACCTACCCTACACCTACCCTACACCTACCCTACACCTACCCTACACCTACCCTACACCTACCCTACACCTACCCTACACCTACCCTACACCTACCCTACACCTACCCTACACCTACCCTACACCTACCCTACACCTACCCTACACCTACCCTACACCTACCCTACACCTACCCTACACCTACCCTACACCTACCCTACACCTACCCTACACCTACCCTACACCTACCCTACACCTACCCTACACCTACCCTACACCTACCCTACACCTACCCTACACCTACCCTAAACCTCACGGAGCCCGAGACCTTTCCAACGAATGCAAAACCGTGGAAATCGGTTCGTGCTTTCTGGAGTTATATCGTCAGGAAGGAAAACCCGACTTATTTTTATATAGTAGATAGTCAAGTTATTGGCGTGTTGGTTTAGTAGTTACAAATGCTCACCCATCGTCTGCTTAACCTTTTCCCAACTACAGTGGAGTCACGTGCATTACATGAACTGACTGCCTATCTGACCTCCACAACATATTTTTTGGACAACACGATACTCCTTGGATGTCAGATTTTGAACTTCAGACTTAACCGTAACGACCGTCAAAAATCTATGCATAACAGCCGATACAACGGCTTTATTTGCTTGGTGAGGTACGGGAGTATCATACCACCAACTTCCAAACTCCAGGTTGGTACTGAGGAATTTCTAAAGCCCATAGATGGAGCATAAACTCAACTGACAGAATGTGGGCAAAATATGGGCACACACCTACATCAACCTTCTAGTAATAGGTCCTAGGCGAGAAGTTTGTATCCAATGTTGTTACTTTAAACTGAAGTAGGCTTGTTTAAAGAATCACACCTTGAACCAGATGTGAATTACAATTTGGTATCGGCAGAAGATTTGAAGAACGTCAGAATTGTAGTGCTATTTTTGAAGTTATATTGAAGTTATACTTCTTTAGGCGCGTTATGAAAAAATGATGAGAGTGAAATTTTACGATGCGCGCGCACAGCGTCACACAAAATTCTCACGGGAGTAATTGTAAACAACGCCATCTCTGACGTACATGCTGAACTACTTACTGCCTTCGTTGCTATTTTGTGACTCGAAGAAGTATAACTTCTCACGCGCGTACATAAGTACACACTGAATTTTTTTTTTAAATGTCCTTGGTAAAGTATGCTTGATAACTTAGCCCAAGCTTACTAAACCTAAATTCACCGAGGGTGCTTTTTAATGACGAATATTATGACAATCCCATAGTTGACACTACATAAGACTTAAATGAAACAATAAACTTACGAATGAAGAGAACATAACTATTACAATTAACATTAAACTGATAACACTATGTGACAGTGAAACAGTAAACCGAACAGAACAACTATTCGCAACACTCAGTGGCCATAATAAACTTAATTTAAATTAAAATACTGGTAATAAACTTTAATGAAATTAAGTTATATAAGTACAGTGTTGGCACAGTTATTCCGTTGTCCTATGAGAACGACAAGATACGTGTCATACTTGTCGGCCACTTAAGACATGCCACGTGACGTAAAATGTCATACTAACATACTGAGCTGAAATTCTTCTAAATGGTCAACGCAGACAGCATTATTGATTAATTTATTAGACACTGAAATTCAACAGAAATCAAGTGAAAATGGTATCGTAGTTGAAAAATGCAGCTCTCTGCAGAACTCTGTTTGAGGCGTTATAATTTCGCGTTTTTTTTGTCTGTTATAATTTTAATTTTGTACCTACTAACATAGTAGCGGTCAGGGCTCCAGAGAGAGAAACCTCCTTACAATGCGGGCCGTGTCCAGAAGTACTGCCTTCTGAATCAAGCCCTTGATCCAGCCGCCTAACGAGAGCCTCCTTAGATGTTGGTCGAGGCTCTTGGCAATTAAGCCATTGGCTGTAACAACTATCGGCACAATGATCGCTCAGTCCACATCCCACATGTCGACAACCTCGCGGGCCAAGTCAAGATACTTTATTTGCTTGTCTTTCTCGACCTTCACGAGGTTCACGTCATGCGGAACTGCTATGTCAATTATTATTATTATTATTAAAATCAATGAATACAACAAAAGTGCTCGAGCAAATTAACACTACTATGTTCATAATGTCTCTAATTTACCTACATCTATACATAGTATAAAACAAATTCGCTTCCACATTCTGTACGCTCAGATCTTTTAAACCCCATAACGGATTCTTATGCGGTTTTCATCAATAGGTAGAGTAATTCAAGTGGAAGGTTTATAGTATACGTATAGTCATACTGCATTGCACCCGTGCGAAGTCAGGACGGGTCGCTAGCTTTTTATATATTTATTGCTGACTCCTTGATTATCGTTGAAATGAGATTCAGACTGGATTTCTCAACATTTTTAATTACGATTATTTGATTAGCCATCTGATTGCGGTGACTCTAAAGAACACTTTTATTACTAGAAATTTATTTGAAGCAAATCGCTTGTCGCTGCAATAGTTGGTGGGTTTATTTTATCTTTCTTGTAGCTGTTTTAAAACCATGATTGTATATCGTATAATATATAAGTTGCTTTATTGTCTTATACTAAAAGAGGAGAAGCTTGTGTCTGAGTTAAAGCCGTACAGAGCGATCGGTCAAAGGTTAAGCTACTCTAACCGCGGTCGGTCTGTGGATGGGTGACCATCCCTTTCATACCGAGTTCCCTCCGTGCCTCGGAAAGCACGTAAAGCCGTTGGTCCCGGCTGCCATTCGTAGATCTTTGGCAGTCGTTATGGGTAGTCAGCCAGAAAATCTGACAACCAGTCTTACCAAAGGGTATCGTGTTACCCAGTAACTGGGTTGTGGAGGTACGATAGGCAGTCGCTTCATGTAAAACACTGATATTCAGCTGAATCCGGTTAGACTGGAAGCCGACCCCAATGCAGTTGGGAAAAGACTAGGCAGATGATGATTTTCATATACTAAAACACTTCTTAAAACCTTTTTACTAGTATTTAGCAATGATAAATAGAAAAGTTTATAATTTTGCTTAGATATAATATTATCAACGGATATTGCAATCACTGTCAGTTTATATAACGGCGACTAATTTAGAATTTTAACAATAACACCTAATAAAATCGATATTTTTTAACATATCTTGCCCTCGTCTATACTGTCTATACTTACATATATTCTATAAAGAGATCAAAACTTAAGTTTTAAGACATAATATCTGAAAGTACTGTTCCGATTACAAAAATATATTTAACTGCATCTTATGTATAAGATATACTTCTATGTTTAACTTATAGTAAGCTACACTAATAAGGTACTGTGGACCCGCATATCGCAAGACTGGAGCCTTGACACAGTCGGGCGGGGTCGCGGCAGACCAAGGAGAAAATGGCTGATGATGAGGCACAACAGTGACAGAAATGGAGGGAATGGGGGAGGCCTTTGCCCAGGAGTGAGACAGTAAAATCTAGCAAAAAAAAAGGAAGTTACACAACACCTGACTTCCATGCGAACGAAGTCGGAGGCAGAAGGTGATATTATAAATAAAATTGTCTATTCAAAATTTATCGCCAGTTTACATACTTCTGAGATTTATTTCTATGTAATTATCCGGTGACATTTATAAAACGAATTCCTTAGAGATCAAAATACACGGATAAGTTACATTTTACGTCACCGAATAAAATATTAATAGCACTGTTAATATACGACAAAAGTTACACAGAAACCTTCTACGCTTCATTTTAATGAAAGTCTCAAAGATAAAGAGAAATACTAAAATTATTTCCAAAAGAAAATTTTAATGGCTTGCACTAGGTGGAACGTTTACCTGCGTCCTTCTTTTTTTTACTTTCTGATTAGTCCTGAAGTTTTATACTCAAACTGACTCGTACATTCGCAGTTAGCTCTGAGTCTGACCTTATTACCGTTCGTTGTAAAAACTTAACGCAGTAACCCGATTACGTGTTAATGCTCCTATTTATTTCGCAAACTTTGAAACTCGTGCGGTTTCCTGTAAAGACGCAATGTGGTAAAGCCTGATAGTCATCGCTCACGATTTTCACTACGCGTGGCAACTTCACATTACATAACGGCTATGTTTTCGAAGGCTTAGGCAGAGGTAGGCCTATTGTACAACCAGATGGCCGATTATCTTCTAAACATACGTACAAATAAACAAAATCGAAGTGTCGGTTTATAATTTTAAAATTACATCATACATATGCATATGAAAGTATATACAATACTTACTACTGTGTCAAGAAAGTACTGGATTTATTCAATAAAAAACAAAATAATGATGTATTAAACATCTAAATTTATTGTATCGCTTTCAAATTAGGTCTATTCTATAATAATAGACTAACGCCAATGAATAACCCAATATTCAAAACATTTGTTAGATGTATTTTTTGGGATCGACTGCACTAGTTGCCACGAATTTTCTTTAACGTCATCTTTTTCTGTTAGAAGGCGCCATTCCGAATCTTGCTGACTGGTTTGCATGTCATACTCGTAAACCCATGTCTCAACACCAGTAACAAAGCGTTTAATGAATGTGGGGTCGGAATTGACTCTTTCTAACACGTCTTTAGCAACCTTTACGCGATTGAGATTTTGCAGACGATTCAAATGTTTCGGTTCTAGTCGAGCGGCAACGCATTTCATGCTAAAACAATAGTTTAAAACGGTACGAATTGATTCTTGAGATACAGAAATTTCAGCAGCTATCTCTCCTAGACTAAAACGATGATTTACAGTCACCATTTCCTTTATTATAGCGATGTTAGTTCAGTGAAAGACGTTCATGGCCGACCAGAACGAGGCAAATCTTACACTACATCTCGACCACATTTAAATGCATTACACCACTCACACGCACGTGTTTTTGATAAAGTCGATTTACTAAAACTTATGTAACATTTTCAGTGCTTCTGCACACCAAAATTCTAATTTGCAATGCAACATTTAAGACGAATTATTTGTTCGATATTTTTAACTACAGTAAAAATCGCAAAATCCAGTTGATATGAACTGACAAAATGGCGCACTGTGAACAAACAGAATGACCAATGACGATCCAACACCGCGAAGTAAATAGGACAAGTTGTACCAACTTAGCGTCAAAAAGAATTTAGACAATCCCGGATCCCAATCCAATAAATGATTCATTCCCGGTACTTTCTTGACAGATATCAAAAAAACATTTTTTAAATTTTTTATCCGTTTGTTTCGGCTAATCTCTAAAACAGCTGGACTGATGTTGACGGGTCTTTCACTTGCAGATAGCTGATGTTATAAGAAGTGGCTTATTATAATACTCTTATTTAAGAAAAAAACTTGGGTTCTGCGCAAATAAAATTGGAACCCTACTGATAGCCGAGAATCACGCGGACGAAGTCGTGGTTGTCAGCTAGTCGTAACAAAAATCGTTCAAAATCTAGTCACAATCTCATTTCACCGACTATCAATGACAAACGACACGGAATATGTAGACCTCACGTTTGGCGCAGTGGTTGAGGGTTTGACTGCTGCGCTGCGTATCACGATTTCGATTACGGTATAGTACAAATATTTGTATGACCTGTATATTTCATTGGTTTTCTGGATAGTTCAAAAACTCAATTAGACCTGGTAGATGGTGCTTCTGTTGGGTTCTAGGGTTTTATATTTTCAGGGCAGGACAAAGTCTGCCGGTAGTAGTTAGTATATAAATGTCAAAATCTTGTCAAAAATGTAAGTAAAATGGAAGTATAAGATGACAGATTGAGACTAACATTAAAATTGGAACGTTCCTAAGCTATAATACATGTTTTAAAAGGCCATCAATCCGCCACAATTGCAGACTCAAAGTTGCTACTGAAATTCCTGATTGAAAAATCAAACCAATTATACCTACACGTGGCAGGAAAATGTTAAGCAATTTTCATTATGAATTACAGTGGAAACTGTTTGGTGTTAAAGATAATCTTGACCCAGAAAAAAAAATTCAAGTACTCAAATAATCTTTCTAAGAGACCTTTCAGTATATTTTCTGAACACAATAGACAACCTTTTATGATTAAAACGTCTGAAATGTAATACTTTTGTTGTCATATCAAATTCCGAAGCGATTTCATTATAGGTGCCTACTTATTGCGTAATTTCAATTAAGGAAATGTAACACGAATTGGTCAATAACAAGAAACAAGTTTGAAGCTTAACGCTTCAGGCAGTTACACAATAGTATCTAAGTAGCCATAACAAACCCGCAATTACGTCACTACCCTAAAAATGTAATTAACGAATACATACATACATACAGGCTCCTATAGAGCTACAGCAACAAAAGCTATTCAAGCGATCATCGACCCTTTATCTAAGCCTATAGAACACAATTCACGATAGCTGACCATTTTCCACATCAATCAAGGAACTTTTTTTGCGTATAAGCCATCGATATTAAGCGTCGATGATTAATCTACATTGTGTCAAAAAATATCCACTATTATTTTGGTATTCTGACTACATTCTTGCAATTTATTTCATAATGCGGAGCTGTAATTTTTTAAGCCTAAACTACCGCTTGCAAATTGGTACATTTCTGAGCTAAGTGGACTGTGAGCCGTGTAGTTAACCCGACCTCTTTTTGTGTGAACATTTGTATTCTAATCGCGTATAAGCTTTTCGACAAAAACACGTTAGGTTGTCTATTGACTCAGGGACCTTTGTATTTTTGGGCGTAGCAAGATTTACATCCCTAGTTTAGATCCAGCAAAAGCCCATTTAGAGAGATGGAGCAAGTCTATGTTCTCTCTAGCAAAAACGTGCTTGGAAACATTTTTACACAAGAATAATACACAGTCTATTTATTAGTAACAAAAAGACACATACCTAATATATCACTTCCTTAGTATACAGAGGAATAATAGTGAACGCGAGAATGAGGTCAGTAAGTTGACCGTAGGTCGTGACATCTGTTGATATTTTCTGCACTTTCACAATCACACCAGAGCTGTTTCAGATATGTTTATTGATATCGTCCCTCAACAAACTTTTACCGCTTCAAAGGAAATAATAAACATACAATTTCATGTCCATAAAATGTGACATTTCGTCCTTTGATATACTTTCAACCCACATAAGAAAAGTAAGTCCCTATGAAAGTATAAGTGGGCTTATTCAGTATATAAATAAACGTTTCTTTTTACAGGTAAACCCAGATGAGAACAGACTGGCTGTCGTGTCACACACATCGCCATGTAAGTGGATTTTATTCCTCACAATACATCAATCACACTTGACATATTTTCGTAAGTCTTTGCTTTGGCTTCAGAGGCGATAGGTTCATTTCTTTCATGTAATATTTTATACGGAGTTATTTCAGAGGCAGTTTTTTTTTCTTTGGTTTCATCTTGTTTTTTTTTTTCATACATCTTTTTGATTAGATATGTGTGTGTGTAGGTATTTTATCTCAATTTGATTCGGGAAGTTGTGATTACTTTTGACTATTGCCTATTTTTATCACCTCACATATCTTATATATCTACGAGTACATAAATATGGGGTTAAGTACTGTTCTTACTTGATGTTTTATGTACATACCTAAGTAGTTTGTTCAGATGTGCGCCCTAAACCACATTTGCTGTCTTGTTAAACATGGTTTCAAATACTGATTTGGCACGTGTTTCTAATTTTGATATTCACTGAGGCGTAATTTTATATGTCAGAAATTATGGTTTGCTTTGAAAGCGATATCATTATATAGTACTCCTGTATAATTAATGTAAGTATATACCTACATCAAAATTAAGATAATGAACCGTAAATCATAATTATGTAGAATTACATAATTATTTGACTATTATTAATACACTAACTTTTCACCACAAAATCTTAGAACTAATAACTAAAACATCACGATTTTTCCCGTTATAGTTTTCATTGGTGACAAAGGAGAGAAAGGCGAAAACGTAAGTACCCATATTATAGAAATAACATAAAACAAAGCAAAACTACGCATTAAGTACTCACTCGAAACAAACACTTTTGTTACGGACAATCCGAAGACTTTAGCAAGTTTCGGGACAAGTCTTATAGAAGTTGGCCAAGATTTCACTAATCCAGGGGATCTCTGTCACCCTACCTTGGCGGAGTTTGACGAAAGTTATAACTCAGGTCACGTACCTCGTTACATCGATATGTAGTAAAATTCGCGTGTTTTGCACAATCGTGAACTGAAATTGTTAGTGGAATTGGGTTAATAAAAGGGGAAGACGCCATTAAACATTACAACAAACTGTTTAAATAGGGTTCCTTATTCGTAGACAGTATGAATGATGAGCCTTTTCGGTGAAGAACGGGTTAAATTACGTTAGAACTCTATTCTATTTACTATATTTAAGCTTATTGTTGAATATCTGAAACTATGTAAGGGGCTATAAGAAGACGTTTTGAGAATACGTAATAGCGATAGGGATCCCTTTACATGTCATAGATTTAACCCGAATATGTGAAAATCTCACATACCAATTGAGATTCATCTTTTAATTGCAGTACCGTCTTGGAGTCTCAGTAAAAGCTCTTCGATTACATTTCACATCGTACATGTCGATTGTCAACTTGAAAGACAGTGATACCGACTCTTTATCGGAGTGAACGATTGAACATTAACAAAGAAGATTACAACTAACTAGACATTTTAACTTATTTTCACTTTATTTTTTACGAACTAATTATAACAGTTTACATTGTTGTTAGCAAGACTGCATGTTGTAATTATCGTTATAAAATTATGTTATAATTGAATTAAGATATTTATATTTCAATGCTATTATAGAGAATCGCATTTTCATGTTTAGTTGACGTGAATTTCATAGTTTGCATTTTGTCAGGGTTTGGGACCGGGACAATGCAGATGCAGTTTGAATGATATCTCCCAAATATTGGAGGTGATGCCAGAGCTGAAAGGACCCCCAGGACCTCAGGGACCAACAGGAGCTGATGGAACTACCGGTGCTCCTGGGAAAACGGTAGGGGCATACATTGACTTGGTTCAGTTGATTGTATTCTAAGAAAGGATTTCATTAGATTCTATGACGATAACTGAAATGTTTCACTATGTCTCTTTTGCTAAAAATAAGCTCCATTTCAGCATCATATAAAATAAAACTAAAATAGGTACAGAATAAGCAAAATTATATGCAAAAGACTAGTTACTTCACTCTCAGAGCTATTTATTGGCTGGCATTAACGTTCGAGATTATCAAGGGAAATCTAGCTCTCTAAGACGTCTTGGGAACTTTGTGAATTAAAATATGAGGTTAATAAAAGATATGATTACACTCAAGGCGCAGACTAAGGCGACGAGCTTAGTTAAGGAGGTAGCGAATTATTTACCCGTTTCTATACAAATGATAAATAAAATGTAGAAGATGAACTTTATGATAGAGTACTTTCAGGATATGGTATAAATACATCAAGTTAAAGGTATAAATGGTGCATGTAACTTGTGCTTCGTATTTTTTTTTTTTATTGCAGAAAATAGGATTTAGTAAGTAACATTATTTTATACATTTTCGTATCGTATCATATTCAATGAACATTTTTCGTAAATATTTACGCTGTAATAACACAAAGGACCCCAAACAGTATTAATATAGATTCTCGTGGATCCCGGTTATCCTTGGTACGTTATATTTTTATTTGGCTATACAGAAAATACAAAGCAGAGTCAAAATGAGAGTAATATTTTGTACATATTGTGTCCGTATATGAATGTGTGAAGGTTTAGGCTTATGTTTTAATCTAATAAATCGATTATTGTTGGTAGAATGTATAACTGAACGTTTTATGATACAAAAACAGCTTGCCATGTAGTTATCAAAATAGGACCTAAGATGTGTCCTTGGGGAAAAAATTAAAGTGTTAAAGTAGCGATTATAAACTATTTTTCCCTATTTTTAAGTTATAAAAGCTTGCTAATTCTTACTTTTCTGCGTGATTGTCTAGTTGATAGATTAAGAAATTAAATAAAGTGAATTAAAGAAAATTGAAATGCTCAACAACCTGTGTCGATTGCATTTCCTAGATCAAGCACTTTTAAGTAATTTATCAAATATGCCAATTAATTTAATAATAACTTTAATTATAATAAATTATTATTCAACTCAAAATTATAAAAAAATATATTTAAACTTAACTTAATCAATAATTCATAATTCCATACTTTAATATTATAAATGTGAAAGTAACTCTGTCTGTTACGCTTTCACGACTGAACCGATTTTGATAAAATTTGGCAAGTAAATATCTTGAACCCTGGGGAAGGACAAAAGCTACTTTTTAATTCGCGACTTTGTCTGCATCCACTATAACCGACATTCACGCGGACGAAGTCGCGGGCAGAAGCTGGTAATAATAGTAAAATGGATTACATATTATTGTTTGATATACCGCTACCGCTCACCTACCTTTCATGTAAGCTTTATAAACTTAAGTCTCAACGGTAATGAATACCATTATACTAAAGTTATATACGTATTTAAGATTCAGTTATAATATGCCACGCTGTTTTCATTAATGATCTAAATTACACTGTTTTGGCTATATTAATGAGTCTGTTGCCTTTAGAGATTGAATTGTTTAGATATGTATGCTTTAGCGCGTATTCGATTCGTGACGAAAACTTCATGTTTTTGCGTTTTGCCCAGAGCAATATCGTAATTATGTGAGCAGATTATTTAAAGACAATTTACAGTTTTAGAAAGATTAAGTCTTGATTTAGACAGCTACTGAGTAAAAGTATAATTTTTAATTATGGTTTTTTAAAGCGAAGACAATTCTTTCACATCGTTTTACGAAAATAGACGTCAGAGTTAACTTTCAGGACGAATACAACCATTACAATATGCCAAAATATTTTGTTTTATGCGTTTTTCCAACAGTATATACAGTCATAAAGACAGTAACAGAGCCAAAATTACGAAAATATTACTATTATGTATTAAAAAACAATGTTGAAAAAGTAGAAAATCGGTTCACTTTGACAATTTTTTTTCACCAGTATTTGAATAAAAACATAACTGATATATTTATTTTATGAAAGTAAATGTTATGCTTAATATACAGAATAGTTTTCAGTCCGTTATACGAGCTTATTTATTTTAGACAATTATTTTGAAAAGCCCTGTAAAACATCGCGCGCTGTCGTTTGCCGATCAATTTCAATGATTCGTGCTTATTTCGTGCATATTTTTTTTTCTGATGCACACAAACAGACCATTGTATTGTATTAGTGTGTGTCAGTGCTGCTACGCCGTTCTAGCAATCGTTTAGATTTTGAGTTGCGCTAACTCGAATACGCGCCCTTAAGATAAAGTAGATTGATACTTGAATAATTTACAAGTCTATATCAGAGTAATTATAAATCGTAATTATCATTGTAAGCTTGGAATCAAAATGTGCAAAGTGGTGGACGACGACGTACGTAGTTTTGGTTAAGTTTCACAAAATTATGTAATAGGTACTTAAATAAATAGAGAATACGACGCCCTTTATTCTTAAGCGAGTAATTATTCTTACAAGCGAATAAATTATGTTACAAATCAGTATTGATTAACTTGCTCCAAATTATCTTCATCGTGATTAGCAGTTTTTCAGTGTCTTACAACAAATTGTAGTGATTTATAAACATGACATCATTATCTGATTCTCATTATTTAGGTTCTTGTTTCGTTTCGGACTTTACTAATTTATTTATCGTTTCAGGGACAAATGGGTGAGTCAGGGCCGCCGGGACTTATTGGGCCGAAGGGGGATAGAGGAGAGAGGGGTGAAACCGGCACGCCAGGGCCTGAGGGTCAGCTTGGGCCTAAAGGGGATCCTGGCGCAGATGGGAGTCCCGGACTGCAAGGACCTCCAGGTCCCCCGGGTCCACCAGGACCGATGACGTCGGCGTTAATAGTAAGTACATTACAAGTCTCACATCCTAGCAGTTTTGACTTTTCTGTTACCCGTTCAATATATATATATATTTTAATTAAACTATCTTGTGTACCTGCTGAGCAGGTACACAGGTTTCTCCCATAGCCATCACATACACATGATTTTCACTCTTCCCTGTATGTTGCTTTCTCTGTAAAATCTCCCATGAATGTATATAAATATTCACGAATTTCTTCTCGTATGATAACTCTCATGAAATTCAAAAGCACCCTCTTCGCTAAAACTTACAAACTTCAAATACTCAGATTTTTTTAAATGAATGAGTAATTTTAAGTATTATTGGCAAGGCCTTATTTAGTCGAATTCACTTAAAGATTAATTACATACTTATCGAAAAAAATCTGCTTCGCTCGAATAGATTTCTTTTGTTATAAAACGAAATCTTCTGTGATATTATCTAAATAACAATAAGGTCAAGTTGTGTTAATTAAGTTTTGAAAGATACTTGAACATTTGAGACATCTTGTAAAATTATAATTATCCATTTTATTTCCTAATTAAAAAATCCGAATTTAAAACTTCAAGAACATTATTATCCTGCTTTTGTATGATTCTTAAAAACACGACGTAATAAATCCTCTCATAATATTATGTTTTGATGATGAATATGATGATACTGAATCTTGGAAATAAGTAGACATTATGCCAAGTTGATTCAGAAACGATATAGCGTGTAATATAACATAACTTAATAAAGACTTCCAATAAATAAAACACTCAACGCGATGGAATAAAATAAATTACTTAAATTATCTCCCTATCAATTCTTAGACCTGGGTTCAAAGGTTTCATTCTATTTACCTAGACTAGAACATTTACAAATGACTGCGGAGAATTATCCACAGAGTTGCGTGCCACTTGACTCGTCTACAGAAAATAGTTCTAACTGACCTATGCTTCTAACTCGAGTTTCTTGATTATTTTAATATATTTTGCTTTAAAATGTAGTGTTTCTCGTTACAAGCATGAGAAGTTTTTATTCGAGTATGTGTTTAATAATTTGTGTGCGAGTTCCGCCTAATTGCGGAGTAAAAGTACGGAAATATCGGTTTGATCCATAATTAAACTGGTTGATTTTGGCAGCGAATAGATAAAGGAAAAAGCTTTTTTACAAAAAAAGACAACCGCCTTAAAAATCTAAAAAATGATGAATAACTTTAGCACATAACACACATGACTTTCGTTTCGGTAGTCGGTGGCAATACAAAACATCAAACAGAACAAAGCTTTTTATTTTTCGCTTTTAAGTACTTCCCTATCATCCAAATCCATTAAGAAACGGCAACACAGTCAAAACAGAGATTGAAAGTACAAGGTTGGAGAACATTACATCATCCATGTATATTTTTTTGCTTTCTGTCGATTTTTTCTAAAAGTGCTGAATCAATTTCAATTAAATTTATATGGGACCACCCTTGAGGCATACCCTATTCATTAAAAAAAGAATTTTCAATATCGCTTTACATTTGCCGGAGAAATCGCATAACAAATATGCAAAAAAAAACGACATACAGACGAATTGAGAACTTCCTAACTACTTTTTGAAGTCGGTTGAAAAGAGGTAAAAGTGTTAGCTTTTTAATTTACTTGTAGTAGGCGAGGTTTCGCTATGGTAGTAGCAAGAGTTTTTAATTTAACCTGGACGATGCTATTATTGGTTTTGGCTTCTTTTGAACAAAACATCAAAGTCAAAATCATAGCATTTATTTCAATTAAACTATTACGTTTAACCATACTTACTCGTTCGTTTTTCCTCTTAGTCATGACCTGCAGTGCTATTTTGTAGCCTAGCATCGGTGGGATAACACCTCAGCTCTAGCTCACTTCTTCTAAGGGAGATTATCACAAAATAGATCGAATGAGAATGTTCGATAATGTTCTTGTTTTAAAATGTGAGGAAGGAAGATGATACCTTCCCGATAGATAGTATTTAATAATAATAAATTCTCAACACACAACATTTATATATAAGCCAACCATCTATTAGTGTGTATGCTACTCGTATATCTACTTCAAGCCAGATAAGTAATTAGAACCTCTCGAAGGTTCGATAAGTTATTGTTGTTCGAGCTCAAAATATTCGTATATATCGATAAACTTTGTATGGTGTTAGGAATCATAGGATAGAGGATGCTTTATTGTGTTAGGTTTTTGTTTTTTGTTTTTAGTTTAATACTTTAGGTTTTCTATTTTATTGTTCTTGTAAATATTGTACTCATAGTTAGTTTACATCAAGTTTGTCGTAATTTCTCATGATTTTGGGTATTGGTCAGAGTATAATGGAATAAGAAAACGTAATTATTTGTTTTAACTTTTTAACGAGTTTGATGATTCAGATTATATAAACAAATTCTTAGCCGTAATGTAATGATAAATATTTTAATTGAGGGACAAAACACCACTTGCCACTTTGAATTTTAAGTACCTACAAGTTGCTTTTGGTCTAGCTTATAAAATCGCCACCACACGTCGACCAACGACCTAAAGTAATGTGACACAATTTTGTATTTTTTATACAATAATAGGGTATTACACCCATTTTTGAAAAGTGTCTCAATGAAATTCTGTAGTGCTAATATGCCACCAAAAAAAACACAAAATTTTTATTCAATCGATAAGTGCCCTAAAAATGCATCTAAATTTTAAATTTTCAAATTTCGCGCGTAGTTCGACGAAAACACCTCGTAGTGGACGCCATATTGCTCAACGTAAATGACGTCAGTTCGTTTTGTATCAAATGAGCTCTTATTAAATATGATAATTGTATATCATTTAAAAATAATTAAAAGCATATTTTGTAATAGGTGTAATAATGAAAAAATTACGTTGGTTACGAAAATAATAAAAGTACAAAGCCTATATTACGCCAATCGGTTGACTGACAGTTGTCAATTTTTTGTTTACACAGCCGTATGGCGTAATAACATGGCCGCTACTATTTCACGGTGTTATAAAACAGATTAAAAATACTGAAAACTTTAAATTGAATTTAAAATTTTGTTTTGTTATTTTATGAACTAAAACTTACATTTTCCGACTGCTTTATGCCTAAACTGTCTCAATAACATATTTATAGATTTTTTCTCGTATAGAGTAAAATACCCTATTATACTACACTGCCAATTAAATAATAACCAATACTTTTCATACTTAGAAGCTCAGATTATGAAACAAAAATTAAATTAAAAATTTAAAAAACCCCCGACGCAAAACATAAAAGCAATTAGGTATTTAAAAAGTAAAAAATAATATCTTTTGTTGAGCCATCAAATGTTTGTTCGTTGAAACGGCGCTATAATGTCTCGGCGGGGTACCGCGTAAGTCAAATCTCATTGCAAATCCATGAGTTCGCTATTTTACCTATTTAGCTATTGCTGACTTAGCGGTACCCCGCCGCGACATTATAGCGCCATTTCAACGATCAAACATTTGATGGCTCAACAAAATATATTATTTTTTACTTTTTAAATACCTAATTGCTTTTATGTTTTGCGTCGGGGGTTTTTTAAATTTTTAATTTAATTTTTATTTGAAAGTTTTTAAATGTAATTTAGTCTGGTTTTGAGAAGTTGTAGATACGTCTAAAGTTGTATTTAGTCACATGGATCTTTTTTGATATTAAAGATATCACCCTGAGAATGCGTTTGGTATATATAATTCGCCATTTTGTGGTGCCGGTCATCTTGGCCTTGAAATTTATCATAGTGTAAAGTATTCTACTAGTGAAGCCCTTTCATTTGATACCCATATTGATGGAGTTGTGAAAAAATATGTGATTAGCTATTCTGTAGCGGCGGCCATCTTGGACCGATTTTCATCAAACATAGCTAAGAACACTCCCGACTAATTCACCTTTCAAATAAAAAAAACAAAAACAAAATCGGTTCATCCGTTCGGGAGCTACGATGCCACAGACAGACACACACACACACACACACACACACACACACACCCGTCGTTTTTACGTCGGGGGTTAAAAAAGGACTTGAAATAAATAATTTATTTCGGGTATCAAAGATTCATAACATTATCAAACTTAAAGACTATATCATACATAATATAATTTATAAAAACCCACAAAAAATAATATTATATCGTAACACAATAATTAGGCGTTACGAGTATCAACTATAATATTATTGTTCTTACAACTTTTGTATACATTCCTAATCACCATGTCTTACGCAGGAATCAACGGGATTATACGGGTCCAGTAATCCAGGGATTCTCGGACCTACTGGTGAGAGGGGTCCAATGGGCCTTCCGGGTCCTCAAGGAGAGAGAGGATATCAAGGGAATAAGGGCGAGAGAGGATTACATGGCCCTAAGGGTGACAAAGGCGAAAGGGTGAGTGTTATCTAAATGATGAAGTACAAAATGATTTATACGTCAAGACATATGCACATTTAGTACAAGATAATATAACCAAATTGACGACTATTTGGAAAATAATAAAATTAAATAATTAGCATTAAGGTAGGTTGGTATTGACTGCAGGCACCCTACTTCATCTAGTCCACGTGTTCATCACAATCTTAGTTTTCATTTGTTTTTTTACAAATCCATACCGATATCGTGAATAAACGGACTATCGTGCTGATGTATTTTATAAAAACATTGAATATGCAAAATGGTTTTAAATTATTAGTTTAAAAGAAGAAATTACTATGAATATAATATCAATAACACTAAACATCCCTATTAGGATTCTACGTTGCATGGTACCTATGTTTTAAATACCTATTCATTTTAATGAAATCGTTACTCTCTAGCTCTACCGTATTTTGTATTAATGGATACGATTAATCGTATTCTGTAAAGCAGCTTATAATTATTATTGTTAGAAGAATTTTGCGTTAGTTGATATACGGAATTAGAGGATATAGAATAGGATTAATAACCGGATTAGAACGGTTTACTGAGTATTGATTAAATTAATTACCTTTGTGAGGTACTGAAGTAGCTATGTGCTATATTGTAGGTTTAAGCTACATAAAGTCGAAGACGGGCCACGTGCCTTTTTTGTGTATGCATTTTTAATGTTTAGAAACCAGGCAAATAGGTTATTATTCTAACTAAACTTGGTCTGACTATCAATCAAAACTTTTATAGTTTACACAAAACTGTAAATGCTCGATAAAGTCTGATATTTATGTCAAACTTAAACCACCTGAACTTGCTGACATACTGAAACGAAGTACAGAAAAAATCCATTTTGTTACCTGCTTCAGTAATATTTTTATTTATTTACCGTCCTTGATCACATACTACTATTGTACCTTGTTAGTTTGTTTAATATACAAGCCATAGAGTTTGTACTACCTCAATATTAATTTAACGAAGGGTTCCTTTACAGCTTTGTTACTAAAGAGAACAACACGAAAACAGCCATAGAACTTTATGAGTGTAACTAAATCAAAATAAAATCACACGTTCCCCGTCGCCAAATTAGTAGGTATTCGGATAATAAACTTGGGTCTAACGCAATAAGTGACGGTTTGACCCTCGTAACGTCGCGTTATGTTACCTTCGACCCGTGAGCTCATAACTGTGTTACAGGGCTATGTTGGCCTTAGAGGGCCACATGGCGCGAAGGGAGAGCGGGGACTAACCGGCCGCGATGGCATACCGGGCCTGCCAGGCCCACACGGACGCCCCGCCGAAAAAGGGGAAAAAGGTACAAACTAACTCAACCATCAAATTTTATGTTACTCTATGACCCATATTTATACTCGGGTAAAGCGTTCGCGAGATTTTTAGGGGCTTATAGTAACGATTTGGAAAATCTTTATTTCTTCGCGCAGTGAACCCTTTGGATTGGTTTTCGAGTGCTTGCACGCAGTTTATTTATTATTGCTGTTACTTTTTACGATCGTCTTGAGAGTTTTGTTTTATTTCTGTATCGGATGTTTTGGCTGTTTTTTTTTTTTGGGTTGTCCGTAAAGTTAACATATTGAAATAAATGTTTGCGAAATTGGACAGGTGTACTTTATGGCATCCATTTGTATAAATCATAAAAATATCATGGGAAATTTGAATTTCATTTCTTCCTTTAAAGTTTTCTCTTGGCAACAATAACTTCTAAAAAAGTTACGTCTGAATTTGTATCCATTTCTCAAAATGCTTTTCTACTCTGAGAAGGGTACGCCCTAAGCTTGCATTAACTAACATTTAATATTTAATACTAACGTAGGTGCTCGCGGTCTGCCCGGCCCCCCAGGACCAGCCGTCCCCGTAATATCTGAAAACGCTATATCAACTGACGTCACAAGAACGGGTAAGTAATTTAAAAGTGAACCTAATTAAAATGGTAAGATTTGTGGAGTATTTTCTTAGCAAAAAGGAGTATTTTGAACTTTATAATCGGCATTTGTTTCTGTAAAATTCTGTCATCCCACCAGCAGTGTTACTCTGTTACATTCTCCCTTGGTGAGCACCTAGGTGAAGTGTGCTGTCATCCGATTATTCATCCGATTATATTGCTTTGTAAATCCCTAGGGATTTACAAAGCATTTTTTTTTTCTGAGCTGTGATCTGTGCCGATGCTAGAAACAACAGAATAACAAACAACAGAATAACAAACAACAGAATAGACATACTGCAGTGGTAACAGTGTTTAAATCTCTCACTGTTAATTTTGGTGAAGTGAGCTTGAGCAGGTGAGCTGTACCTATGTCTATTCTGTTACAATCTCCCTCGGTGAACACCTAGGTGAAGTGAGCTGTCATCTGTCCCGATGCTAGGGATTTACAAAGCACTATAATCGGATCACAGCTCACTTCACCTAGGTGTTCACCGTGGGAGATTGTAACAGAATAGCCCTGCTGTTTATTAAGTAGACCGGCTGATACTCACTTCAAATTCACTCACCGAAAGAGATTTTTACAGAATAGCGCTGTCAATGATTTAGCTGAAATATGTTTGGGTAGTCGTAAAATTTTGTTTGTGTGTAATTAACCTTTGATCACTCTGACAAGTGTAAGAATTTTAATACATTTTCACTGCAGACTCTTCTAACAGCTAATTTTACTGTCATCTCCATTCGTCTTCTATATACATTTATTTAGGGGAAAATATTAACTTTCTTTTATCATTACTTTTTATTCTCTTACTACTTAAGTACGTTCTTAAAAGAAATGAATATAATACTTCCAAAACAAGTCCTTATGATTTTGCAATTAAAATTAAAAGTTCCAAAAATATCCCCTGTCCTACTTTGAGAATTGTTCACTTGTGTCCGTTTAAACTAATTAATAGCTAACACGACAGCAGCCAATTATCAATCAATCTATCAACTGATTAGATCCATTTAATTAATTAATTAATGATTGGACAGTCCTTAACAGTATGTCGAACTATTTTGGGTGTCTATAGAGGATGTAGGTCTATAGTTGGTGTAAATTAATCAGCCAAAAAGAAATAGTTTGTTGGTGACCTGATCATTTTTATCAAATCCTTCTAAGTCAATAAAGAACAAATAAGAAAACACAGTTTGATGTTCTTGATAAAATCAAAGTTAAACGTAATAATTATGAAGGTACTGACTCTGACCCAAATGAGAAAGAAAGAAATACTGACTGTGATAATAAGATGGAAAAAGGTAAATAAATAGTAAAAAATTAAAGAGAAGAAAACAAAAAATGTTAATTTCAATTACATAATTATAATTTGCATGCATTTGCACTTCCCTACGTGCCGTAGCAGATACGAGTAAAAATTATTGTTGATTTAAAACATTGGCACCATAGGTGCACTACCTATTACACTAAGTAGTTTTTAATGACTATGGCTACAGCTCAGATCAGGTTCCATATTTGCAAAAAAACCGTTATTTTTAATACTTAACTCATCAGTTAAGAGAGATAGAACTTTTTCATCACTTTCAACAAATAATAATAATAATAATAATTGGAAATCTCCAGGACCGGACGGGCTGCACAATTTCTGGATAAAATGGTTCCAGAGATCGCACGTTCGCTTGGCGTCCCAGTTCCAGTCAGCCTTAGAGTCAGGATCGTTGCCCCAATTCCTAACAACTGGAATCACCCACCTGCTCCATAAAACAGGTAGCACTACGGAACCCAAAAATTATAGGCCGATCACTTGTTTACCAACGGTCTATAAAGTTCTTACATCCATTTTGAGAGCTAAAATTAACGAACATATTGACAAAAATTCTATCATGTCTGCCTCTCAAAATGGATGTAGGAACGGGTCTCGTGGTACTAAGGAGCTCCTCCTCATTGATATGGCCATTAACCAGCAGGTTCGTCGTTCCCGGAAGGATCTGTCGACATGTTGGATAGACTATAAGAAGGCCTATGATTCTGTGCCACATACATGGCTCATGAGGGTGTTAGAGTTGTATAAAGTTGATACAACTCTGCGCACCTTCCTGATGTGATGTATGGGGCAATGGAAGACGGTCCTTCGCTATCCAGGATATCGGCAGATCCGGGAGAATAGCGAACCGATAAGGATCGAGCGAGGTATATTTCAGGGCGATAGTCTGAGTCCACTGTGGTTTTGTTTAGCTTTGAACCCTCTAAGCACGTTACTGGAGGGTTCAGGTCTGGGCTATCGGTTGAGAAGAGGAGGTCAGGTTATATCTCACCTTCTTTACATGGATGATCTGAAACTCTTTGCCCCCAACAATTTGCGACTGATGGAGCTACTGAAAGTAACAGAAACGTTCAGTAGCGCCATCAGGATGGAATTTGGTGTGGACAAATGTGCAGTCATGCATGTGAAGCGAGGGGAGATTGTGGAATCCGTGGGAACCCAACTCTCGGATTCCATACACCTTAGATCCCTCTCCTCAGCCGAAACCTACAAATACTTGGGTATGTCGGAAGCGTTAGGCATCAATGCTACCGACATGAAACAATCGTTGAGGGAGCGCTTCTTTGGCCGCCTGAATAAAGTTTTGAATAGTCTTTTATCAGGCGGAAACAAGGTGCGCGCCTTCAACGGATGGGTCATGCCGGTTTTGATGTACTCTTTCGGCATACTCAAGTGGACTCAGACGGAACTTGACGCCCTGGATAGGAGGGTCCGTACATTGCTGACCGCAAATCGGATGCATCACCCACGGTCATCGGTAATGAGACTGTATATCCCACGGAAGTGCGGAGGACGAGGCTTTCTTAATGCTAAGTCCCTGCACAACCGTGAGGTATGCAGTCTCAGGGAGTACTTCCTTAAAGCCGACGTGGGTATGCACCGAGATGTGGTCTCAGTGGACAAGGGTCTCACCCCGCTCTCCTTAGCGAACGAGAACTGGCGCAAACCTGTAGTACTAGATACTAATGACCGCAAGAAGGTATGGCAGAGCAAGGAGCTTCACGGGCGCTTCTACCGGGCCCTACATGGACCTGATGTAGACTTCTTGGCGTCCGTATCCTGGCTGCGATTTGGTGACCTCTTTGGGGAAACCGAAGGTTTTGTCTGTGCGATTATGGACGAAGTTATGATGACGAACAACTACCGGAGGTATATTGTGAAGGACGGCACGGTTGACATTTGTCGGGCATGCCACCGACCAGGAGAATCAATCCGACACATTATCTCTGGGTGCTCTCGTCTGGCTAACGGAGACTACTTGCATAGACACAACCTTGTAGCTAGGATTATCCACCAGCAACTTGCTCTAAAATACAGGCTTGTGGAATCGGAAGTACCGTACTACAGGTATGTGCCCGACCCAGTTCTCGAAAATGGCAACATCACATTGTATTGGGATCGATCTATCATCACTGACAGGACTATTGTTGCCAATAAGCCTGACATAGTGGTGATAGATCGATTAGAGCGTCGCGCAATGATTGTTGATATAGCGGTTCCGCATGACGAGAACCTCGTGAAAACCGAGAAAGATAAACAAATTAAGTATCTTGACTTGGCTCGCGAGGTTGTCGACATGTGGGATGTGAATACAGCAGTCATTGTGCCGATAGTCGTTACGGCCAATGGACTCATTTCCAAGAGCCTCGACCAACACCTAAGGAGGCTCTCGTTGGGCAGCTGGATCAAGGGCTTGATGCAGAAAGCGGTACTCCTGGACACGGCGCGTATTGTTAGGAGATTCCTCTCTCAGGAGCCCTGACCACCGGTAGCTTGGACCCTGTTCCCGATACCGGTGGGCTACTATTTTTTATATTTTTAAATGTTTTTATTATTTTTTTTACTAATATTTAAAAATGTAATTTAATATGTTAAGAAATTGAATAAACGATAATAATAATAATATGTGGGGACATTTTCACACACGGCCATCTGACCCCAAACTAGGGAGACCCTGTACTATGGGTGTCAGACAGCTGATATACATACACAAATACAACAAAAAAACAAAAACAAAAATAAAAACAAACAAAAATAATTAATACTGCTATATAAATAGATCCATTAACCAAAATAACTTCTAAACATATTAACATACTGCTTATAGTCGAAAATCATTAGCAATGTTTTTGGACTTATTTCTAATTCTAGGACTTAGGGGTTATTTGACACTTTCATAAGGACTTAGCCATTTTTCAAATTGACTTAGGCATTTTTCAAAATTATAACATTCAATTAGGAACTTTTATTTGGTTTAACAAACAAGCTGTTATTATTATTAGTACGTACAATAAAATACAAAATATAACATACACGCTTACGATATTAATACACGTAAAACTGAACCAATTGCAATTGATAACGTAACGTAATATTAAACTCGATCCACACTATCTCCGGGATAAACTAATCTATTACGATCGTTAGTCATTAATCATCTTCGTACGAGACCATCAGTTTATACGGAATCGTTGGTATTAGCTCATCTATAACATCGGGTGGTGGGTTTCTATGTCCTACATATAGAAGAGCTTAGGGATCAAGTCCCTGTATTGAACGTGTGTAGGTTGGTTGTTTTATAATTGGGTTGTAGATATGTTGGATATGGTTGACATCACACAGAATTACGTGGAAATAGTCGAAAATAGTTATGTTTTTTTTGTTTGTTTTTTTGGGGCAGGACGTTACACAACAATGGCCGTCTTCACGCTCTACTGTTATTTTTTGATTAATTTCGTTGCGGAACCCAAGGCAGTTGAATCGTTTCTCTAATACCAGTTGTAACGCGAACGCATCCCTTTCATAGAACGCGATCAAACTCCTAGACGTGTCGGAGTTTGACAGTGAATTAGCATGAAGAAAGTTAGATGGCTGATGTGTTATGACACATATTAAATAAGTACTCGTCAACCAACCCTTTATTTGACGGTATTCCATGACACAGTCTATTATTATCCCACTGCAGAGCAAAGGCCTTTTCCTATACAGAGGAGCCACGACCATGGATCATCGCGCTTGCTCAAGATGGATTGGCGATTTCAAACTTATTTTTTTCTCTCGAGTCCAGGTTTCCTCGAGATGTTTTCCTTCACCAATGTCAGTGATTTCCAAAATAATATTAGATAGTCGTGATGGCCGAGTGGTAAAGGCACCCGCCTCTCATGCATTTCCGGTTCTCCTATCTGATTCTCAGAAAGAGATATAAATAAAACTCCTCAAACTAGGACAAGATAACATTGCGGTCTGAGCTATATAATTTTAATTAACATAAATAGTGTTTTCTGTCAGTCGTGGACAGACACAATTGGTTTTTAGTTAATACTGAATGAATTAAAACAGGGCGTGACAGTCGTCGGTCGCTGTCTCGTGAAAATAGCTTACGTCGACGAATGTTTGTGGTAACAATATACGAAAGCTAAATGCAATCTAATAAAATGGTGAACTATTTTATTCTAAGTTACAGTTGAATTTCAAGCTGTTACTGAAACCCTGTTTAATTTAGTTGCCAAATGTCTACTTAAATGGTTGATTGTCATTGTATCTAGCTCGAGAAACGTACACGACGTAAATTCGATAGATTTTTAAATCGCGAATATTTATTATTTAACTATTAGCGTTTGCATGCGACTCTACCTGCGTCAATATCGGTTTTCGTGGATTCAGATAAAGGACGCGGATCAAAAAATTCTCTTTGTGTCTTTTTTCCCCAAATCTCAAGCTACCTCTGTGTCAAATTTAATTACGGTCACCTCTGTTGCTTTGCTGTAATAAGGTAACAAAAAAACTTTTTAAAATTAAAATGTCAAGTCATGTGTGTTCAGTGCTAAAGTTATTTATCACTTTTGAGTTCTGAAGGCGGTTATCTTTTTTGTAAAAAAAAAAGTTTTCCACTTTTAAGTGCCTCCTTATCACCCAAATCCATTAAGAAATGGAAACACAGTTAACACAGAGATTGAAATTCCTCTAAAGATGGAAGAAACGAAAACGACTCCATATATATTATTTTTGGTTATTGTTGATTTTTTCAAAAAACGCTGAATACATTTCAGTTTGTTGTGTACTAAAACCCTTTTCCAGAAAGTAACAAACACTTTTCTGAAAACCGCATCAAAATCAGTTCAGCCAAACGGGAGATAATCGCGGACAAACATACATACAAACATACGGGTCGAAATGAACCTCCTTTTATTTTAAGTCGGTTAAAAAAATACAGACAGACAACGTTACGTTTTCGTTTTTTCGTATGGTTTAGAGATAATGGAATAGAAAAATCATAAAAAAATATTTTATGTTATTTTTGCATTAGTTGGTAATTTTCGGTTATATTGTGGTTTATGAAGTTATGATAAAGATAATGTTGATGAATTGCAGTTTCCTATTACACATAAGGTAGAACAAACAAATAAGCAATTAATTTGTGCATAAATGAATAGAAAAATTCAATCTTTTTCGAAAAAAAAAGGTTGTTTAATTTTATGACTGCTTTCAAACAATAGGATCCCTAAAAGAAAATTGAAATTCGTTTTCAACAGAATCCCACACTTTCTGCTCACCATCCTAAAGAATTAAATTCAAAAAATTATTAATGTTTTCTGAGCGTAACTAGAACATAAGTTGTATGTTATAACATAAGCTCCTATTCCATGTAGGTATTTCGTAACACACTGAATATAAATCTAATAATATTTTCACAGAAGCGGCGCTTCTGAAAGGCGGTAAAGGCGATGCTGGGGAAAAAGGAGACAAGGTAATTATACAAGCAAATCATACTCTGTTATCTTTTATATCTATTATACTACTGGGAAGCAAAGTTTTGCAACATGTTTTCGTGTTGCGGGATACAATGTTGCTGACAACATGGAATGTTTAAGTGTTTCTGGCAATATGCTAATGTTCATGACAAATTAAAAACAATTGCAACATCAATAAATACTGACGGAATTATAAAATATTGTTTTCAGTGTAGGTATACAGGGCTTTAAACGACTTTTTAGATGAGGCACAATGAATAAAATTAGGAAAAATATCTTCATTTTCTCAGAAATCATCTTCATTTAGGTACAGAGAGTAATTAAAATAATTACCAGTATGTAATTTACTACAAAATGTAGGTAGCTACATAATTATTTGAACAAGACCCAGTAACGGGAATAATATACATACCTAAGGTCTATTGGTATTGGATGTGACTTGCCTTGTGTTGGAATTTTAACCTACTTAATTTTTTTTAATTTTTAAAAACATTTCGACAATTAACTTCTTTTTCAAAGTTCCTATAAATATTTTATTGACTAATTAAATACAAAAGCTAAACGTTTTTTAACAAAACATGAAGAAAAAAATGGTTATACAAAAATATAAACACTAAAAAAAACTTGATAAACATGCCGATACCAAATAGTAAAGGTTCAATAGGTACATGCCTACTAACTGTTCTGAAATACTTTATTTAGGGTGAGAAAGGGCTCAGAGGTATGGAAGGCCCCCAAGGCTTTCCGGGCACTGACGGCAAGGCGGGTGAGCGCGGAGATATTGGACCATCCGGTCTACCTGGCACGCAGGGTCCACCGGGTCTAAATGGACCTAAAGGAGACAAAGGGGACTCTGGCCCACCTGGACCTGTGGCATTATCAAGAGATGAAGCGTTAGTGCTGACAAAGGTAAAAATTAAAACTGTTTTTAATTATTTTTAATTTAGAACTAAATCTGGATTCTTTTTTTATACAAAATACACAAGCTTTTTCAACAATACAATGACTACATCAATCTGTTTTTAATAGAGTCTTACATCGACATCAAATCATGTGTTCTAGAATAATTCTAATCCCCCAAAACTTATACTGTTTCAAATAATAATTAATACATGCGATGATTAATGTTCAAACCTAAGTGTAAAATCTTGTACACGTTGATTTCACATACCTTCTAACCAAACAATGCCAAGTCTTATGAACATGTTTCATGATTTTCAAAACTTTTTCTATCAGGGTGACAAAGGTGAATCTGGCCCGAGAGGTAAACGCGGGCATCCTGGACCCCCTGGACCCAGGGGTCCACCAGGTGTCCCGGGACCACCAGGGACCCCAGGCAATAATGGAATATCTGGTGACATAGGACTACCTGGATGGACGGTGAGAAACAGCGTCATAATTATTTATTATAATGAAGTTTCCAGATATACAATTTATCCAAAGATTTAATAGTGCCATTTGACTTATGTAGTAATGTGTAAAACCAGGAGAGCTAGTATCGGCTAATGATACGCGGCTTATTTTAAGTTACTCCTTCGTATATAGAATAAAGCCCGTCAGAGACGTAGCTATAATATATATTAATATACGTCAAACGTAGCTGTAATATATATTTTTACTACGTCATCAAAATATGTGGACAGATATAGCAAGGCATAATAATATAAATTTCAAAAATGTGAAACAAACAACGATCGCAGACGTAATAAGGGCGAAAATATATTATTATATTATAGCTACCGTGTGTGGTGTGGTGGCTAGCTTTAATATATATTATAGCTACGTATGTGACGGGCTTAATTATTATTTTTATAGTTCGACCTGACACACGACAGACGTCAAGTCCCTTTTCTAATTCTATCATAATCATAACCAAAACAAATGAGGTTGTATTTCTGGAAACTAACCTTAGTCTCTTACAGTTTGATGATATTAATGACTTTGTAAATAGTGGTAATTATAATAATTATCTAATGTTATATTTATAACATGATAATATTGCTATTTATTTTAATCTGCATGACCATGTGACGGAACAACTAGGAGAACAGACTGTTATGACAACAATCATGTACAAATATATATGTTTGCAAAAAAAAATATACACGACACACCCAAAGGATAAAGTTAGCTCAATTAAAAATAAAAAGTAAAATGGCGATTCGGATTACACTTCGAAAAGTTGGAAAGTACACCACTCGTTTTTTGCCCTATGAAAATACTAGGAACACGATAACAAAACCAATCTTGAATAATTTTAATTCGCATTTATCAATAAACACGTTTCAGGATTTACAATATTGAAAGCAAGCTTTAGGATTTTATTTTCATCACACACGTTGAATTCTAACCTATTGTAATAAGAACGTTTTCATGATCATACGGGGCAAGAATAAGTATTTTGTCCTCCGTCATAATTTCCGGATAAACCATAATTACAGTTATACATTTGACAGGGCCCACCCGGTGCCGTCGGGCAGCCAGGCGCTCCCGGGCCGAAAGGGGAAAAAGGGGATCCAGGCGGGACCCCACTTGACTTAGAAAAGGTAATGCCATATACCAGGTTAATTGGACAGTTGAATATGTATGTTTTTCCCTCTTTTCTTTTATGAGAAGTGGTACTCTGAATGATACAAATGTTGGCGCGTGTTAGTACCTAATCAAATTAACTTAAGAGTTTTCCTTATAAATGTTTGAAGCCATGTTGAACATAAAATTTCGAGTTTCTCATACCTAACTAGAGATCTGAATGGTTTAGATTTTGTAGTCAAGTATTATTCAAATTTTGGGTAACTACTAATTTTACCGATGACTGTTCTATTACGGTTTCTATAGTCAACAACTAATTCAATAGATTCACAATACAAATAAAAAACATTCGACCCAAAAACAACATAGGGGCTAGAATATGCAGTTTAAACTGCACCCGCATATGGCGAACAATCCGCTTTTGTTCTGTATTGACTAATACGAGCTTTTGGCTTGCGTACTGAACACCTACCTATAGTCTATACCTATATATTGGATGACCGAATTGGTTGACTGAAATTCTGACACATCCTATTCTGTCGATCATACAAACGCCAATAGAACAATTTATTAATTTCGTCTACTGCGGGTCTGCTCACAATATCTATTGTTTTTCTATTTTGCTAAAAGCGGAACGAACCAAAAGCTCCCTGTAAAAGCCGAAGTTGTGATAAACAAAACAGAAAAAATCTAAAAAGTTTCCCGCTAAGTTTCTCCACGATTCTTTGAATTGCGCATACTTGCGAAACTAAAGTATAAGCAAATTGAAATAGTTTTTTAGAAAGAAATTCAAAAACCAAGGAATATGACACATAAAATTGTTAACATTAAGGTGAAAGGCGAGAAAGGTGATCGCGGATACGACGGTGCCCCAGGTCCGGCTGGTAAGGATGGGCCTCGGGGCCCGCCGGGTCCCCCAGGGACCCCTGCAACTAACATCCAATACATGACCGTACCGGGCCCTCCGGGACCTCCTGGCCCACCGGGTCCGCCTGGTGTTTACCCGAACGAAGTGCCAGATACACTGACCGATAGCCCCGGGATTAATCGGCTCGGCCCTACCGGAGGTGAGTAATAGTGTGTTACTTTATGATAAAGTGTGTAAAAAATATTTTATAGCTTAGATATTATTTGTAAAGGATTACGAGGCTTTGGGATCAGAATCTTGGTGTCATTCCATTTCATTAGGTAAATATTGAAAAAAAATATACCTATCGTGTTTAAAAAAAGTTTTGTTTTTTCTTGAACAGGAAAACAACGCGATCCACTGCAAATTCTAAGAAACTTGAACCATCTGGTACAATACCGCCAGGAGCCGTACGGTACGCAATAGTTTTCACAAACACTTTTACCAAGAACTAAGTCAGGATTGTTTTTCTCCTACACCGGGATCTTTGAAACTCGCTGAGTTGAAAAATTCCCATTTACATTTTAATGTTGCAAAAAATTGTTTCAAACTTGAACACAGTTAAGCACTGTTCTGTTAAAGATAGTTTATGGAACAAAATGATTTTATTTTGCAGCATATCGCGATCCTTTGGATCCTCTTGGTGATAACGGTGATTTTGATGATGATGAAGATGGTAGAGCTATTGTTGGAACTATTCTATTCAAGACGACCGATTCTTTGATACGAGTAAGTGTCATTATATGTACAGAATTATTGTAATCTGTAGCCGTAATGATGGCGAAGTATGAAGAGATTTTGAACGTATTTTTTTCCGACAGCTCGGCACAAACAGTCCTTTGGGCACTTTGGCGTATGTCATTCAAGAACAAGCGTTGCTTGTACGAGTCAACAATGGCTGGCAGTATGTAGCTGTGAGTAACATGTTTCTGTTTAATATTTTAACATCTATGTCTTCCCTTTTCTTTTAAAAACTGCCTCAATCGAATAAAAAATATTATTAACATGATAATCTTCTAAGTTGATTGTGCATGGGGTCAATAATGATCGTATCTTTTATAATTATGTTAGGAATTATATAAATGCAAAAAATGTTTATTATAATTATGTTTCTGTTCTTGGCTGCAATTTGTATTCAGTTCTGTCAGCCATGCCATGCATGGATCTAGATTGCATTGATTCTATTGAAATCCACAACAATATCTCCTTATCACTGTCGTATTGATACTCAAAATAGACCTTACCGCAGTAGGCATGGCTTTGATAGACAAAACATTGGTCGGGTCTTATATCTATATAGGTCCTACCTTCCTAGTTTCCATACCTATATGAACGTCCATGGGTTCCCATTGTTCACCACGAGTATAACAATCTTAGTGCTTGTTCAGACAGGCGATTTCATAGAACTATTCTGTAAAAGTGCTATTCTGCGAAAATGTCTTTCGGTGAATTTAGGTAAAGTGAGCTCACCTGAAGGCCAACTGAAAATCTTCAAAATCTAGTTGAAATCTCATCTCAACGACAATCAATGTCAAAAAATTTTGGTAAATTAGTATCATCTTTGACAGATTAGGATTGAGATTGGAAAGCGATAGTTCCTTATAGTTGGTAAAATTCCCCTCTGATGTTATTCATTCATAGCTCATCTTGCGCTTACCTCACGCTCACTTTACTTAAATTCTCCAAGAGAGTATGGACTAGGTTACTGGGATACAACATTGAACTATCAACGGCGTTTTTTAACGGATTTTTTTTTTAGCGTACCTTCACTAGATTTGCAACTCCGACATTGAACCGGCGATGCTTTGAATGAAGTCCACGTTTAAAAATCGGGCATGCAAACAAGCGCTTATAGATCAGTATTGTATCAGTAATCTGTTAATTCTAATAGGATCTGTATATTATCAACAAATGGTTATGTGTGGTAAATGGTTTTATTATGTTGATTTTCGTCTACCGGTAGTTATATTGTGAAACACTACTTTTATTAACCTCAAATGTTCCACTGCTGGGCAAAGGTCTCCCCATAGCCTTCCACCCTTCCCTATATGTTGCCCTTTCAGGCTAATCACTCATAAACGTCACTAAGTAGTCACGTGTGGAGTGGCTGCGGGCGCGTAGCCCGCGTGCGTGCTAACCGGATGCAGGCGGCGTTCTCTGCCTTCAGTGTTGTTTTCACTGTGACGCGAGTCGCACGCATGGTCATAGTACGCACAAGTTTAGTCACTGGCGTCACGCACGACACTGCAGTGGCAAACGAAATCTTTGTTCGGCGTGTGGCCAAGAGCGTGCTATTATCCGCATGTGGACCAGATCCGCGCGCGGGTGAAAATACGCATGACAGGAAAAGGGGCCTAATTCCGTGCTCACGCCTTCTTCGGTAACTACGGCTGTCTTCTTGCACCCACTGCGTGATGACTTTGGCCTATCCGTCTTGATGTCCTGTGATGATCCTCCTAATCCCACTTCAACCTTGCAGACTTATTGCCCACATCGACAATTTCTGTTTTGTATTAAATTCTTGCTTTATTTAATGGGATTAATTTCTGTAATTTACTCTGTCAATATTGTGAAGTGGTGCGTGGTAGTTAATGTACGGTTGCGGTTAGATAATTTGAAACAACCGGTTTTAACACGACATGTAATGGAATATGAAATGAAATATGGAATTATTAACAAGCTCGAACAAGTACTTTCCAGCCATTAGAGTGTTTAAGTAATTGAAAAAAAAATAATGCATTTATAAATATAAAATTACCAGCACTTTGCCCGCGACTTCGTTCTAAATTATAGCCTCAGCACTCAGTGATAGTGTAGTTACCTGTAGGTGAAAGAATTTTTAAAATAATCTTAATATTTTTTGAGTTTATCCATAACAAACAAACACAAAAATCAAAACTTTTCTTTTTATAATATTAGATTACATACAAATGTTGACCTCTGTCGTGTGTCGGATTTATATAGTCAGTTTAATCATAATAAAATTCCGTAGTAATTATGAAAACGTTTAATTAGTCGCAGATTATTCATTACATAATATAAATTAAAATCCCACGTCGCACTGAGCTTAGAACTATTCGGGCTATTCTCAAAAAGTGCTGTTCGAGTTTTCAAATGGCTTTCACCAATAGAAAGAGGAATTACACGGAAAGGATAATGATATTTTTTTTTTAATATATTCATGCCAAAGACGTCGACGGCATAAGCTAGTGAAATCTAAACATGGCATCCTTCCAGATATGTTGTTTATAGAAACAACGGGCTATTGAATATTCAATCAAAATTGTTTCGTAACTTTTGTGCCCCACCCTACCAACCCCAGTGGCCTGTTCATTTGGATTAAAACATTCCTCGTCATCGACGAAAGAAACTTGATTTCTAAATATTATTACCACGAGATTTCAGACCTTAAATATTCATGAATAATAAAGAAAATTTTCTTTCCCTTATCCTGTTGGGAATAAGGAACTCCGCCTTTATTCGGGTCTTGTTATTTGAACGAAACTTATTCCTATTCCCGATGGATATACATCTGAATGAGTTAACAATTTCACGAAATTCATAATATTCAAATTTGATTCTTAGAATCGGTGATTAAAGCTTAGAATTAATTGCCGCGGAAAGTATTAACTGGAATGTTTGTATTATGTGGTTGTATAAGAAAATAAAATAAATCTAGACGGTAACTACATAATGCACATCATGTATCTGTCGCAGTCATCTGGTTGAATCTGCTATTTGATTGAATGACTAACGCGTTCGTTGAATGACAACATTTAATTGAATGATTATAGGACAACTCGTCAAGTTGTTTAATGTAACGTTCAACGTCTTGTCTGAACGTTATAACATTCTCATTAATGCATGCAAGAGCGAGCGTAGCGTGCTCGGGACTAGGAGCACCCCGACTCGGATAGGTTAGGTTCGAATGGGATGGCGGGGTCAAGTCAGCGAGCTAAGCGAGCTAACGTCGACCCCGCCATCCCCTTCGTGGTTATTTTTTAAACCCTTGAGCGCCGCTTCGCTTGCTCACCCCCTACGCCTTTTAGTCAACTTCAGGTTAGGTTACAAAAAATGCATTTTCTTCTCATAGGAGTGGTACCAGGGGGTCGGTGGATCTCCCCCTCCCCTCCCCAACACCACCCATCTCTTAATTCGTGCTACCGTATACTAAATTTTAATCCATTATTTTATTACGAATAACGCACTTAATAAATTTAATAATAAAAAAAAACAACGCAGTGCTATCTGTGCGAGCTGTTTGACGCCATACTTATTTTGGTGACTACTAGCGCCGCAGTGGGAAAAAAATGAACGAAATTTTAATCACCTGACTGATTTTACGTCCGCTCTGTTCAAAGGGCTATGTTACAATCCGCTAACTAGTTGGACATTGAGTGATGCTTGTTCAATCAACGTACGGCCTAGTCAATCAATTAAATGTCGTCATTCAATGAACGCGCTAGTCATTCAATCAAATAGCAGATTCAACCAGATGACGGCGACATATCAATGTTTCGTACAAATGTCTTATTATCTTCTTGCCCTTATCCCATATTACTTGAGGTCGACGCAACACGGTTTCTTCTTTCATTCCGTCCTGTCAACCGACATGATATCACTTATATCGTATTCTTCACCCAATCTATTTCAAAATATATATTACTAGCTTCTGCCCGCGGCTTCGCCCGCGTGAAAAGAACGATTATCCCAAGGGAACATATTACCGGGATAAAAAGTATACTATATGTTAATCCAAGAAATGCTCAATCTATGTGCCAATTTTCATGCCAATCTGTTCAACGGTTTGCGCGTGATTGAGTAACAAACATCCAAACATCTTCACAAACTTTCGCATTTATAATATTATTAGTAGGATTAATTAATATTAATATATTAATTAATTAATTAAGTAGGATTTATTATTAATATGTATGTATTTAAATGTATTTGTGTATGTATATCAGCTATCTGACACCCATAGTACAGGGTTTCTAGTTTGGGGTCAGATGGCCATGTGTGAAATGTCCCTATTATTATTATTATAATCCATCCACCTTTTCTTCGGCCTTCTTCTTCCCCTTCATGCATCATCTTTTTTTTGACAAATGTCTGTTTATTAATTTTCTTAAATGGCTGATTTAAAAAAAAAAAAAAAAAAGTTAGGTATTAGATTGATGAAGGTTTTTATCATATATCAAAATATATTTTTTTTGTTTAGATGGGTTCGTTACTGGCTATCCATACGCCACCAGCGGGAGGTCCAACTCGGACACCTTTACAGAACATTCTGGAAACTTCCAGTTTAGTGCATCATAAGAATCCAGCTGTAGAAGGACCTGTGGTAAGTTGTTCAGCCTTGATAATAATGTTCGTGGAGCTTAAAAGTGATACATTTATATCTAAGTTTGCCATATCTTCATTTATTATGACTTCACGATTCCAGTACCAATGTTTTAGGCAGTGAAAATACTCATAAATGAGAATAATTTATATCAAATGACCAACTCTAAAGCATTATGTTAAAGTAATAAAAATAAATACTATTCACTTAACACGATCAAATACCCGAACAGCTATTTTATTCTATTTCGAATCTGGTCTCGTTATGAAAGCTGTACACTTTCATGAGTATCTTTGCTTTTTAAAAGATTCGGGGTGAATTAAAAGCCAGCCTGTATAAGAAACCAACATAAGTTATTTATGAAAATCCAAAAGAAGTAAAACACCCAAAAATCCAGTTGAATATGTAATACTGTAGGAAGTTGATAAATCAACAATTTCATAACCTTGACTATTTCACTTTTACAATAGATTCTAAACTGAAAACATCTCAAGGCTTATACGAAAAATATCTTTCAGCACTTTGCGAAATCATTTTTTTCCAGGTGACATTAATAATATCAAGTTCTGACAAGAGCTTTTCTTTGAATACTAGATTTTTGTGAGCCTAATGGAATCCCTGTTGATTCAGGGAAGAAATTCACGGAAAATAATGTCGACGCCTTTTTTTATGCTACATTCCACAGAAATCTTGACAACACGGATGACACAGTAGCTGAGCGATTGAATTCTGTGCTGTGTGTCGCGGTTCCGATTCTCTTTCACAGAAAACATGTTTTCATCCCTTCTATTCGAAAAGTGTCGTTTTGTTCCTCTGTAGGCGGGAGCAAAGTAGCTCTTTTCTCCACTAGACTTTTTAGCGGGCAGTAATGAGATTTGAATTAGGAACATGAATCGTTCATTGAAATCGAACGCAAATTGTATAAATCACTGGCTGTAATAAGTGTTGGCTGTACGGGGCGGGGAGGCGTGCGCGGTAACTAAAAAAAAAAAACAAAAGCGCGCGTTTTACTTCCTTGATCTTGTAATCGGTACGGCTTTATTATATTTTGCAAAAAACTTAGTCCTACGTCGAGTTCTGAAAGTGATAGTGTATTAACTCCTAAAACAATAAAAATAGAAGCTAATAACGTCATACAAAACTTAATACCTACGAATTCCAGGGAGAAATATTTTCTCATAGAAGGAGATGAAAAGTAGAGTGTATGACTCGAGAGCAAAAATATTTTTCCCTCAGGTGATGTACTTTGAATCCCTCGCTACGCTCAAGATTCTATTTTAGAATCCCTCGCTATGCTCGGGATTCTATTCTAGTATCCTTCGTTTCACTCTGGATTCAAAATAGCGCCTTCGCCGTAAAAATATTATTTTGCTCCCTTGCCATACAATCTACTATTGTATGTCCTAAAAAAGTGTTTATAAGTTTATATGTTTATAAACGCACCTACGATACAGGAGAAACTTCTAGTTTCGGAAAACGTATTAAATAAAAATGTGGTGCAAATTATTGGAGGGAAGTGGAAAATAATGATCTTACTCCTCTGCTGTTCTTTTCTGATTAATTTCGTTGCGGGAACCAATACAATATTATAATGTTTCTCCTAGACTCGTCGGGCTTTATTAGCCCTATTCTAGATATCGCCATGGTTGATTCTGGTTTTCAAGAGTTGCAGTGTTTGAGTAGCGTGATGGCTTGTTAAAAAAAAACACAATTCAACGTAGTACACTTTTCTAACACACTAACTGCAATGTTTGTTCTAAATAGCATGTTTTGTCCCCTTAGTTACGTCTAGCAGCCCTAAATGAGCCACATACAGGTGACATGCATGGTGTCAGTAGCAGTAACTACGAATGCCGAAGACAATCTCAGAGAGCCAACATGGATGGAACATTCAGAGCCTTCATATCGTCGAGGTGAGTGACCTTTTTATAGCTATGAGAATTTAGTGGAGGGATCAAAGGTTAAAAGGCTTTTAATTCGGGTCTAAGATAAGGGACTCAGGTATTTTCATTCATGTATTTTACCAAAGAAAATCATGTAAAGATTTGTATATAGGTAATCTCTCAGATATGTTAAACAAACAAACAAAACTAGAACAATTATTTACCATTTTGTTTTCTTCACATTTTTTAACGAATGTATTGAAATAGAATGGTTTGAAAACTTGTAAATAGCATTTATGATTTATGACGGTTTTGAACAGTAGTGCTTTTCTGTAAAAGTCTTCCTTGGTGAACTAGATGAAGTACGCTTGATGTAACCTTTTAATCAATATCATCGATGCTGCTCACTTCAATTCCACTTCACTTACAATCACCAAGGGAGAGTTTTACAGAATAGTACTCCCGGTTTCAAAAACGATTCCTTTGTTCCCAGGGTTCAAACAATAGACTCCATCGTAAGTTGGGTAGACAGAGAGATACCTGTAGTGAACACGAGGGGCGATGTCCTCTTCAACTCCTGGGGCGAGATGTTTGATGGTTCAGGAGCTCTCTTTGCCCATGCGCCTAGAATCTACAGCTTCAGTGGCCAAAATGTCCTCATGGATCCTGGATGGTATGTACTCTTTGTCACAAACAAAGTTAGATTTATGGTCAGAGTGGATTTTTTTATTGTGTTTTATGTTCAATATAAACTTATAACATCAACAATTTATCTATTTATTCAGCCTTTCATTTATTTAGATGTTCAACCTAGACTTCCAATATCATCTATTTATTTCCAACTTACCGATTCGAAATTGAAACACAACCATATGAAAATAACCATGACATATTCATCGTATCAAATTGAAAATCGACGGCTTAATGTATCCCCACTGAATGATAGTACCTATGTATACTAATATGAATAAGTAAAACACTGTAGCACATTTGTCTATTAATGACACTGTTGACACAGTGTGTCCAGAAACCCTAGACGTATTAGACACGAATGAAAATTGAAAGAAAAAGGAATAGAGGTCTTTATCGTTTCTGATAACCTAAAAATAAGCTGCCTTATTTTCTCTGCCAATTTGAAAACGACTGGCGGTATGAGTACTTACTGTATTTCAATCTATGAATCCAATACACTCAAGCTGCCCAGGGTAAGGATATTGTATTGCCTTTGCTTCTAGAAATGAAAGTGTGAACTGTACAGGTTTCTTGGAATTGGCCAGACTTGGATTGGTTTCATTGGCAACTTATTGGTTTTCTCACCTTCATTTATTTTATTTGTATTTACTACTACATGTTGCGTTTCTTGTAAATCATTTTAACATTCTATAATCCAAAATTATATTGTGAGTCGTAATCTGGATGTAGGTATTGCAATTTGAACCTTGATCTTTAATCTGTCATGTATAATTGTCTGTCCCGTTAGTCTCACGGTCATAGCATATCATGGGTTGGGTTTAATTTCCAGATCGGGCATAAATATTGAGTTTTTCATTTGGAATTTCTCAATAGCAGCCCGGAGTTGAGACGCAGCGTTGGTAGGCCTCCCACCAGATGGACCGATGACATCGTCAAGGTCGTGGGTCACCGGTGGATGAAAGCGACAGGTTGCCGCGAGTTGTGGTGTTCTATGGAGGAGGCCTATATTTAACAGTGGACGTCTTTCGGCTGATAATGATGATGATGATGAGTCTTAAGTGATGTCATGTTGGATTGCCCTTCCATCAGAAAACGAGAGTGATGGAAGAAGGAGCACATCTGTGTTTGTACACTCACTGGTGCACTTTTATAACTTCTACGCAGGTACTTGGTTAGTCTCCATTATTAAGATGGGACTGAAATTCAATGAGAAAAATATTGTAGGTATTATCATGAAGCCGAATTACTTGGTGTAATTTAAATATCGAAGCCTATTGACTGTGTTCGTCTACTAAAAAGCAGATATTCTAATTAAAAATAATCTTTAGTCCCAAAGAGGGGCGCCCTATCAATTTATTCAATCTCTACGCAGATAATCCTTGTAATCCCACCAAAGAAATATGTACTTAGAAATGGGTGATTAGACTTTCCAGACAATGTTTTACTGACAAAGGCGGTTCATTGTAAAATACTTGTATTGTAGACAGTGAAATTGACGTTTAATTTAACCAAAACAGAGCATTGGTATTTATATAAACTAAACAATGACTGGGATCTAGGCCACAAGAGACAATTAACCAAGTGTTTAGTTTACTAATTGTTTTAGTATTGTTCAAGCAAAAGTTTGATGAATTTCGTAATTAGGAACCTTCTTTCATAATTATGTATATATCTACCGACTGAATTTCGGTCACGGCAGTCAAAGTCAAACTCAAAACATTTATTTCAATTAAACCATTTACAGGCACTTTTGAATTGTCAAGGAGTCGGTCAGTTAGTCAGAAAGTTGAAGCTAATTGCTCGTTCCAAAAAGGTAGGTAGGTCTCTATGGAGAAGAACAAGCAAAAAAACTCCACGGACACTCTTTTAAATCAAGTATTTTTATTAAATACTGGTGTTCAATCTAAATCCAGACTAGTCAAGTACGACGATATTATTGTGCACAAAATTATTGTGCGCGGTGTGTGTGCCGCAAATACAGGTGCACTCCCTCGCTCCTTACTCTCATAGTCCATTGGGACGGCAATCCGACACGACCGGGAAGAGATCAGGCGCAATGGCTCTACGTACTTTCCGAAACACCGGGGTGTCATACCAACAGCTTCCAAACTCTAGCTTCAAAAACTAAGAAATTCCTAATGGAAAAACCCAGTAACATTTTTTGCCCGTCTTGCTAATCAAACCCAGGACCCTAACAATCAAGCCTGTGGCGACGATGGCAGCGGGCCAGTTACAAAGCAGTATTTAATAGTAACTTATTAAGATAACGTCCTATTAGTAGAACACGTTTCTCATCAAATATTAATCGAATTCAAGAAAACCCTTTTATATCCTATCACATTATCTTAAATGGTTTTCATCAACAAAATTCATATTACATTTAACAAGCCTTATGAAATCTGAAGCTTATCGAATTTGTGTTACATACTCATAATATTTACGTTCATATTGCCTTTAATAAAACCAATATCGCCAAAGAGCATCTACGAAATTACGATCCACGTCAACTGTTACAGAATTTCTAATGTTCGTTATCCATTGCGTTTAGGCCTACTAAAGCCGTGTGGCACGGCGCTAATCCGAATGGTGAGCCAGCAATGGATGCGTACTGCGATGCTTGGCACAGCAGTAATCCGGACAAGTTCGGACTCGCGTCTTCGCTTCGCTCCAATAAGCTTTTAGACCAAGAAACGTAAGTGGTTTTGATATTTTGTGAAGAAAATAGAAGCTCGATGTCGAGTTTTAAGAACAATTATTATATTCACGATTTCTGACGAGTATTCGAGTGCTCCATAAATAATTAAACTATTTGCTAACTACATAATTATTATAATCGCCAATCGCAGGACTAATATTTGGCCAAATAGGATCACAAATAAATAATAATAATAATAATAATAATATGTGGGGACATTTTTCACACACGGCCATCTGACCCCAAACTAGGGAGACCCTGTACTATGAGTGTCAGACAGCTGATATACATACACAAATACATTTTTTTTTGTAAATACATACATATATAGATAAACAACACCCAGACACAAGGCATACACAAGTGCTCATCACACAAATGTTTACCCTGGGCGGGAATCGAACCCGCAACACGCTGCGCACATGTACCTATTTATTAATTAAATTATAAGGTTCTTTTTTGTACCAGTTACCTCTTCAACTCTTTATCTACTAGGTACTTCAATTTATAAAAACCGCATATATCCAGCTACCTTCTGCAAATCGTCGGTGCATCGTCTTGCTGAAGGGCGTCCTACACTATACTTGCCCAAATGCGCTTTGCCATGTGGTTATTCCAATATTAAATTATATTTTCTTTTACAGATACTCATGCAGTAGTAGACTAATAGTTTTGTGCGTGGAAGCAACACCAGTAGATACAGTTAGAAGAAAAAAACGATCCAAGTAAGTAAATATTCACATAATAATTTAAAAAAATTAAAAACTTTTTAACAATTAATTGTAAAAAGTTTCGTTTTTACTTTACTTTAAACTTTACTGCTGACTTGCATTTAAATACAATATTAAAATAAAATACAAAAATAAAATTCTTTTGGACAAAGAATTTCTTTATAACAAATATTGCATCGTCACTTTTAAATTTTACGAGAAGAAGTCTGGTCTTACTTTTTTTTACTATTTCTACCGTACCGGTTTCAACGGTGTGGGTGAATGATAATACATTTCAACTTTGTTTATGGGATATTTAACTTTATTAACGCATGGCAAGGTCTGGTAATGCAGATGTATATCTGTAGACAGCTGTGACCACCTAACGTCAGATGTACAGACAGCGTCAATAACTGCTTACCCCCCACGCATTAAAATTTCTTAGGATAGGGGGTCAGCAGTTAATGACGCTGTCTGTACTATCGGCTATTTTGCCTTCCAATGACATAAAAAAAGAACCTCATTCTTCAGGTATCCGAGATTCTTAAATAAGTTTTCAATAACGCCTTGATGCGAAGAATCAAATTATATAAGAATACATAGGAAGTACGTACGGTCGCCAAAGGAGATAAATAACCAGTGTCGTTGGATTTAACACGCTTGAACTAAGCATGTGTACGACTAGAAAAAGAAGTTTGACGACGGGGTGTTACTGATCGGGAATAATAAAAAATATAAATAAATTTAAATTAATAGAGAATAAACAGTTCATTATATAAAGTTTCCAAGAAAACATCAGATACATGTCGGATCGTCAGGATTTAGTCCGTTAAATTTGGTCATCATGTGGGCAGAAGTTGGGTTTCGTGCAATGCAAACACACTGGGAATAGGGTACAATAATAGCTTAAAATAAGTTTAGCTCGTGCACAATAGAACTAGCACCACCACCGAACCGATAACACTATCAAATAGATAGGTAGTCCTACAAACTTTTAGGAACATTTGCATTCAAATCGCAGTCTCCGTCTGTCAAAAACGCCTTTACGCGGCGTCTTACGTAGGGGGTTCAAAGCGAACGCGAATGCGAAGCGATCCGATGCGGTGATAGGCGAATTCAACGCGAAGCGAAGCGAAGCGGCGGCACGGCAAAAAAAAATAATAAAGAATATTATTATTATATTATTATTACTGTCCTATGTGCGCGCGAACCGCCCGACGCTCGCCTTCGTTCAGTGAGCTCTGTATGTCATGATACGATGATTATAACCGATAGTGATAATTTTTGTTCCGCTTATCCCATAATAAAGGAAGTTCTTGTATATAATTATATTAAAATTTCTACTTCCCACATTATTACAAAAAAAAAACCACGGCATCGCACCCATTTCGCACGAAAATGTCAAACCAACTGATCTCGTTCGCTTCGCTTCGCGCCGCACCGCACCGCACCCAACGTTCATTTGACAACGTAGGACACTTCAATAGGTTTCGACTGTTTGTTGTAACGTATTTAATTAGTTCAAAATAAAAACACTTTTTTTTGTCACAGGTATCGCAACGCATCGGAGAAGATGCAATTTCTAAACGATATTCAAGAAAGAAACGAAACTAGGCGGAAGTTATAGACATAAACTAGTTATTTTGACTAGACTTTAAAATTAAAAAAAATGTGAAGACTGTAAATAAATTGTATGTAGATAAATACGTTTTCGTAAAGCAATGATTTCGGTGGAACATATCGACAATACATCTTAAATAAATGAACGACGCTATTTTGCTTTAGGTAATATTTTTTCTTCCTGCAGTGGTGTGATGTAGGTACTTTTTTCCTTTACTAATAAAACCTTAAAGGCGTCCTTTGATGCACGAGAACATCGCAGGCGAAATAAAAATAAACATTGTTCTACAGATAGATATATCTATCGCCTCGGCGAAAATATCCTTCGTGTGTGGAAGAAAGACATCCCGTCTTTCTTTTCTCAGTCTAAGGCTAAGAACTCACGATGCGGTTTTTACCCGCGTCCGGTTGCGGGCCCGCATCTTCTGTAGAATGCAGATATATATGTAAAAAACAAAAGCACATTTCACGACGCGGGTTACGCCCGCGGTGTGCGCGGTGTATTCGGCTCCCGCTGCGGGCGCGGGCGCTGGCGAAAACCGCATCGTGAGTTCTTAGCCTAACAGGTGATCCATGATATTTGCAAAAAAACTGTTCTTTTCAAATGGTTGTTAAGTGTCTTAAATTATTAAACTTTTGTGTAGTACATGTTTAATGGAGCAATATTATCGTAACTCTTTGATTAAAGTCTTTAAAAGTACTTCCAGCGTCACTGCATTTGAATGAAAAATACATAACTTACTATTTTTACTTTCATAGATTTGTAAATAACCGGTTTACGTAATTCTGTCTCTATCTAAATAATTATCGATTGTAAATAAATTTCTACATTTTCTGAATAATTTTTATTATAATACTTACCTATGTTTATACAAATTTTATAATTATAATTTTTCATAAATTTTATAGTAATTTGTATAATAATTTCTCGAAATTTTAAAATTGTATTACATGAATGAATTCATACTAAATGTGTTGTTTCATAATTAATAAGTTTGAATTACGGTCTCCTACTAAGAAGCCTAATTTATGAATAATAAATGAAATGTTAATATAATAATAGCTACATTTAGTGTTGTATCTTCTCTGTATATATTTTTTGTATATTAATGTTCGGACTGTTCTCATGCTACGTTTTGATAAACATTTGTAAATATAATTAAGTACAATGTCTCCTTAATATCCGTCCGTCGTCCAAAATATCGACACCGACGTGAAAAAAAAAACCTTTAAATAATTATTAATGATTTCATATCCTATTAATTCCAGTATAACAACTTATTTGACCAAACAAGCATCCTCACACCACATATTATTTTTACCTAATATTTTGTACAAAGTTACACTTTTGGATGTAAATGCCAACGAAAAGTCAGCATAGCGTGAGAATAGTCTATTTGTGATAAGTAAATATAAAATAAATCGACTCTATTATTTAGCAGATAAAGTTCATTTTACTTTACTTCATAGACGCATCAAATTATAAGTGTCAAGTGAAATATACCTAACTAATAATTCATAAGGAACTTGTAATTTTCCATTGTTATAAAAACGAACGCTAGGTAAAATTATATTGTACTTAATAAGTACAGATTGTTTTGAAAATAAAAGAAGGTTTTCTAATTATGTAGTTTTTTTTAATATTCTAACAAACTTCTGTCCGCGACTTCGCACGCGTGGAAGTCAAATGTATCATTAAAAATATACCATTCCAACTCAGCATAAGTGTACCTTTCTATTAATAAAATTATTTTGTAATTGAGTAGTTTCGGAGATTATCTTCTACATCAAAACTTAATGGGATAATTTAGACCTTTAGTATAATTCAGACATCCACACAGGAGGAGTCACGGGTAAAAGCTAGATCTTTTATAACCTCAACACAAAAAACAAGTTTACAAAAGAAACATAAAACAAATTCAAACAACAAAACCTGAATATTAAATTCAAAACAATAATTCTAAGTAAATAATTATACATAACTAAAGTTTATTACAATGCGTTTATGTGAATATCGTTACATACACGCATGCCATTTCTGCTTTAGTTAAGGCAGACATGCGATGATCAAGTAGAATATGAGTACTCATACTTACGTACATGAAAGACGTGGTGATCACCACAGTCATTTCTTCATCATCATCATGATCATATCGGCCTATCGTCTTTCACTGCATGCTGAACATAGGCCTCCAGAGACCGCCAGTCATTTATTTTTAAATGGGCAGCTTCTATGACTAGCCAAAAACAACAAAAAAATGTCAAACTATTGTTCAGCAACATGCACAGGAAGTGAAAAATTCATTTTCAGTGACAAGGTTACAATGACAGTTTCATTACGAGAACAACCGAAAACCCTACATTCTGCAGCAGGCTCTCTGCATTCAACTTTTGTTGTTACTGCAAACCGTAGTCATACTAAATGTCATACTGCTACTGCAATTAGCAGATCCCTGTGGCAGAATGTGCTCGTCATGCGGTCAATCTCGAATGCAGTGACCATAGTTGTGAACGACCTCCATGACCACGACCACACTGTCAAGAGTGAACAATAAATAAGAGAGTGCACCTTCGGACCTGATCAACCAAAACCAACAGGCAGTGTGTCATATTATGTTAGATAGTGTACAGGTTACAATCGGAGCTATTTACTATGCGGGACTTGTAGAAACTAGAACCTTTTTTCCGTGCGTTCAAGCGTTTTTGCCATACCTGTTATTGGAATGAAATGCAACAGCTTATATTTTAGGACGCATTAAATAATGTTAATTTATTGTTATCCTTGGTGTTTCGCAACCGGGCTATCCCCAGTTGAAGGTAAATGTCCCATTGTGAGTTTGTGCCTATCGGCCTAGTTCTGTTCTGTTTTCTGCTTGATTTGGAGGAAAGTGAAAAATATGTTTTTCTTACTCCTCCGCTGCTCTTTTCTAATTAATTTCGTTGCGGGATTCAAGACATTTGCAAATTTTCTCTGGGACTGGTCGAGCATCATGGCTTCGACACTTTTCTGGTGGTCGCTACTGTTGATTCTGGCTTTCTGAATTTACTGTGTTTTGGAAATAATGTGGCGGGCTTGTCCCATTAAAATGGCTGTCAGTTAGTTCAAATTTAAGCTCACACCTCGTTCACTGTTTTCGGGCTCCTAAACGAGCTATATCTTCCTGTCATTGTATACCTGCAATACATTGTCAGCAAGCAATGGTTTAAGCTTGGAACAGTCATGTTTAAAATGTTGCTAAAACATTCGAAAATATTTTTAGTGTGGTTCGACCACTCACTCTTTTTATGATCACTCCACGCTATTTTTTCAATGTGTGGCTACAATGCATTGCTAAAAGAATTGGCCGTTAAGGAGCACATTTAATATATCACCAAATTGAAGCCACCCGTAACTACTTCTACTATACATAGATTTTTACTGAATTTCAAAAAACTACAACAAGCGTATGTTGGCATGCATTGCCTACCAAAGTGACCCATTGCCCTGAATTGACTTTTTCTGCAACGAATTTGCATTCTTCTATAGTTATGCGGCGCAATTTTATCTCTCTACGTTTTCATGTAAAAGTGAAAGCCTACCTAGGCAGGAATTTTTAAAGGTTCATTTAGGTACATGTGATACAGGTTCACATTAATCAGTAAGAGATTTTCCCAAAAATAAGAGGCTTTTTTTATATATATTCTAATAGGTTTGAGTTCGGCTGCAATTCACCTGATTTTAAGTGATGATGCGGCCTAAGATGGAGCACGCTTGCCTAGGATTTAAACCGGTTAACTCGTGCCTTGAAGTTACCTAGATTATATTTATCGGGGAATAGAGAGGCGAGGAAAAAAATATTCGCCGATGTATCATTTTCGGGATAACATTTCAGTCGTTTTGTATTCCAATTAGAGTCATATTTTAAACATCGATACAGAACACTTTGGATTATCATAAATATTGGTGTTAGTGAAAATGCAAGCACCAGTTGGTTTTCACAGCTTTTTTTGCAAATCACTTCAGGTGTAATCCGGCAAAAGTCGACTAAAAAAATCAGAATGGCAGCAATTCAAAACATGTAGCTGCTTCGAAGAAACTTGGTAACTAGCTCAAAAAAGCCGCCTAAGTTTCGTCAGAAACCTTCTAATGAAATGTTATCGCTATCGTTTAAAGGCTATCGACCGTTGCGTCGCAAAAAGACGTCACAGCTCATTTATATGACGCAACCAATGTAATAAATGGGTAAAAAAATAGAAACGCAATGTCACTGCCTAACCATTTATTAGGGAGAGTCGCCAAACATAGCTGGTAATTTTGTAAAACAAATTATTGAGAATTAGTTTTGGACGTTGACACTGTTTGGTAACATTGCCAAGGTGAAAAATTCATCACTTTACATAGTATAAAACAAAGTCTTACGTAACGGATTTCAATGCGGTTTTCATCAATAAATAGAGTGTTTCAAAAGAAAGGATTATACGTGTCGTTTGATCTACATTGCAGCTGTGTGAAGTCAGGGCGGGTCACTAGTTCATTTTAAAAATGTGAATATGAGTTTTGTTTGTTCTTTATGCTTCCACGACTAAACTACTGAACCAATTTTGATGTAAATTTGGTACAGACGAAGCTTGCACCCCAGGAAACGTGGGTAGGCTACGATTTAATCTGCTACCGCGTCTGCTTCCGCGATAATCAGTATTTAGGCAGACAATGTCGCGGGAAAAAGCTCGTTAATATATAAAACAGATACGGAACGTAGGAAAATAATATTTTGTTCCACGCAAGGTAAGTATTCTGTTTTTTTGTTTGTTTTTTTTGCGTCTGTCTGAATTGAAGTGGGTGTAGGCTGGCAAAAAGGTAAGTGGTTGACGTAAAAATATAGGCTTTTGCTCTGTCTAAGAGCCGCTTTACACTTGAGCGGGTCAGACTTTTTGGTTCGTCATTCCCAATTTAACTTTTGATAACGTTGTATTGATAATGGTGATCCGAATATACCGACCCGTTTATGTGTACATCAACCTTAACACATTTTTATGTACGTAGCCAATTAATTTACACACAAAATACAAAAATATAGGTACTACAGGAGCTACATCTTCTTCCTTATCCATTACATTTACCCATTTCACCTCTTATAATTTCCCTATCTCCCCCACTTATGCCGTAAACGATCCATGCATACATTCAGTCGTGCGGAATTGGGATCATAACGTCTGAATTTTGGTAAAATTTATGGCTGACATAGGGCATAACCCTAATACGGAAATATGAATGAAAATGTTCGGAACTTTTATTTCCTGTTTTCTTGGAAATGGATAAACGAACACCGGTAGCAACATAGACCATTTCAATACATAAACGAGTTGTAACTTTAAAACAAGCTTAAAGTTTTGAGCCTGTTTTAGTATTTAGAACATTATTCTAAGTAATATCAAGTTTCAAATACAAAGTTGTCAACTTTGTCACTAAAGTTTGCTTTTGTATGAAGAACTTTTCTGCAATCCGAATAAAGTTCAAAAACAACAACTGGCAGGTACAAAAGTTGCACTAATTTTGAAATAACACGGTAAGAGTTCGATATTTGAAATTAGATCTTGGCTATTCATGCCAGAATCGTACATTAGAATCCGAGGTGCTTTAACCCGATTCCATTGCAGAAGTCAAAACCCGTTTGAATTTAGAATGCGAGGTAGTACTCGAGATTTTTGAACTGGGATTTCGATATTCGAAATCAGTGAAGTGATGCTACCTCTTTCATTCTTTGCGTTTCAACCACGTAGGTTTGTGTAAGAAGGTCCCTACATGTTTGGGATTATTTATTATACCCTAGAGATTATCTGTAAGTAGGTAGTACACTAGGTACTACCTACTTACAGATAATCTCTAGGATAAAGGATAAAGTTTGTTATCGTTTACATAAGATAACATTTTTTTTCGTATCGATTTATTAATTTTACATGACATGTCACTTCTTGCAATTCTTTGCGATCTGAATTTATAAGGTTACCGATGGTTGTGGTGACTCGGTGGGTTAAACGCCTGCCTCTTATGAATGGGGTTGTGGGTCCGCAACTGGACACGACTGTACCAGTGTCCCTTTTCCTATTACCGCGCGGTCTATCTGCTTTTGTTTCACAATCTGAGGTTTGAAGCAACTAGTCTGATTCCAAAGATTCTTCGTAGCTATGGTTACCCCAGAGAGCTAAAACTTAAATTTTATCATCAAACAAATTAGGGATCAGTAACTGATCCCTAAGGGCCTTTGGTGGTACTTTTTGGTTTGAAGCAACTAGTCTGATTCCAAAGATTCTTCGTAGCTATGGTTACCCCAGAGAGCTAAAACTTAAATTTTATCATCAAACAAATTAGGGATCAGTAACACCCTACCAAAAAAGTAGTAGTAATTAGGAAGCAGATACGTTACCCCTTGGTAAGACTGGTTGTCAGAAGCCAGAAAGTCTGACAACCAGTCTTACTAAGGGGTATCGTGTTACTTAGTAACTGGGTTGTGGAGGTCCTATAGGCAGTCGCTTCATGTAAAACTCTGGTATTCAGCTGCATGCGGTTAGACTGGAAGCTGACCCTAATATAGTTGGGAAAAGGCTAGGTGGATGATGAACACACGGACGAAGTAGCGGACAAAAACTAGTTCATTATAAGTCCCGATTTCCTCATGATATATATATCTTCACTGATGTCAGTGATCTGAGCTTCAAACAAACAAATTCTCCAGCTTTATAATAAATACCAGCATAGTTATAAGTCCGAAATCCCGAATCAAATCGAGTATGGGTCATCAATGCTCATTCCTACTCTGAACGAGAAGAGGCCTTTGCCTTGCAGTGAGACCATTATAGGCTGGTGTTATTTATGTACTACCCTCAGATTATGAAACAAAAGGCAGATAGACCGCGCGGAACACTGAGAGTGAAGCCAAAAAAGCAAATAAAAATTCAAAAGCGAATACCTACAACACGCTTCGTGCTTTACCGACACGAGTCAGTATAGCACGAAACGCCGCATCGTTAAAAAAAAAACAAATACAAATTGATAAACGAATACAATCACGAGATTGTAGGTTTTAACTTCACGCTCAGTGTTCCGCGCGGTCTATCTGCCTTTTGTTTCATAATCTGAGGTACTACCAATAAAAAACCTCAGTTCTGTAAAGGTTGCATGCATTTAGCATAGCATTCTGGTGCCTTTAACTATATGACATCGAAGAACAATCTGGAATTTTCTAGAAGTATAATAAGCGTAGTACGAATAGATTAGAACATAGCTGTTATTTTATGACATAACGACTGACAGACCGCCCTCTTTCAGATACAGACGTATTATTATTAGTTTGTCTGATTATAGTGAATATTACAAGTTATACAGTGCATTTAATTCGACTAATTAGTTCCCGGTCCCTATAGTACTTAATTATTGACCAGAAATATGTGTTAGGCAATAATTCGAAACTCTCTTTGATATACAAAGCGGATTTTACACTAAAACTGTAATAACAATAGGAAGAAATGGAATACTAAAAACACGCAGCGCTCCAAACCCACACTAAACAAGATAAAAACGTCAAAACACGTATAGGAGGCGTCTGCAACATCCATTCTACCAACTTACATTTTGCCATCAGTGTGATCTTATTGTTATTGCAATAAGACAGAAAATGGAAGTCTGATACAGTCATATCCATATGGATAAAACTTTAATATGACAGGAACAACGGAACAGCTGGTCTGAAGTAAGGTAACGCTCATTATATCATTTCGAATAAAGTTGTCAGTTTTTGAGTAGGACCATGTGTTAAAATAATCTGTCTAATAAAACGGGGTCATGGAAATGTATGAAAGGAACGTGCCGACCGTTAAATTAAAGGGGATTTGGAGTAAATTAAAGGTGTTAGATTTTCGTCCAAAGTGGTCGAAGGCAAGGGTACCCTCGGATTTGGTAATGGAAATGTGAATTTTAATATAGAGTAGAGGCTTTATTCCGTATTGCTTATCCAAAGGTTCATTTCGCTTGTGTCCGCATATTACCCTTTATGTACATATTAAAATTACCATAAGTAACGATAATGGTATTACATTTTGTAAAATCTCGGTCCTAAAACGTTTACTTTGGTTAAATGGATTTTACAATAATTTTTGTTACCAACCAATTTTTTCTTATCCGAATTATCTTTAGAAACAATGTGTGGTTGTAACTTCTTTAATTTTACCTGCGTGTTAAGTTAATAAGATCCATTTGTACCAAAAACGTAACTCTGAGTTAGTTGCTAACCCAAGGTTAAATTACAAAGTAATTTTGTATGACATTTTGTAATTCAACCTTTTATAAGCAACTAGCTGACCCGACTGACGTTGTCCTGTTCCTATCTACCGACATACCTACCTCTTCCTACCGACATTCTACCTACCTACCTCTACCTACCCTCTTTTTTGTGAAAATTTCCGATTTTAAACTAAGTTTTAACCGGCTAGAAATAGGTGTAGCCAGTAGCAGTTGGTTAAACTTAGGTGTGGCCTGCGGGCTCGGGACTTGGGGCACCAAACCATTGAGCAGAAGAAGACACTCGACGTCAGGACGACGGAGCCCCGCTGCGAGAGGCTCCTATGGCTTTCTACAGGGTTTAAAGGAACCTAACCAAACCGAACCTCGGGGTGCCCCTGACGTCAGTGTGCACCTAGTTCTTGCCGCTATGATGAAGGCTAAACCTAGTTCTAACCGGACATAAGTAGGATACATCTAAGTTTGAACGCATGTGGCCTCCTGCACCTAGTTGAAACCGGATAAAACCAGGTGAAGCTGCACTTCGGCTATTAGCCGTAACATATACCTGCTACAAGAGATTAACTCTGAGTTAAGTTTTTGGCGCCAGTGGCCTTATATTTTGACTATTATGTTCTCGTTCAATTTCTCAGTTAGTCTACCGTATGGTTAGTATCGGTCGTTTTGCGCATAAGCTCTTTTCTTTGATCATTATTCTAACGTTATTCATTGAAAAATCATATACCTATGTAGGTTTAATATAAAAATAACAAGATGAAAATAATTTACCTAAGTCTTTTTTATTCGTAGGTATGCCAACTGTTACTACGAAAACCAAATTTTGTAAACACAAAACGTATCTTTGCAATGAATAAAGATATCGAAATAAGAATTCAATCTTTACTCTTTTTGATCTTTAATTAAATAAAGTACATACCTGCGTACAAACATCAAAATATTGTTCATTTTTGTTGTATTTACTTTATTTATACCTGTAAATCTAATACTTTATGCTAAAGGTACCTACCCGGTCTGTACCCTAATCATAATAAATTGAGCTAGATTATTGGTTATATGGATTTCCATTTTGTATTTGGTACTGGTCTAAAGGCACTACACATACGAAACTTATGACCAAGAACGAGTTGCTTTAAAGGCCAAAAAGTATGATGCCCTTTTACACGTACTAACAGGTACCTTTATTTTAAGAAAATTGAAGTACTAAGTATGCGAGGGTCGGTAATACAACATTCTAAAATGTTTCTTTGTATTTAAATGACAAAATGATAGACTAAGGTGAATGATCATTATAGGCTATTTTCTAGGAAAGTTTTTATAATGACGTGTGGTTTTAAAATGAGACCATACAAGACCATCACTTTGAGACCGTAAAGAAGAAATATTTTTACATAAAGGGTATCAATAATTAAAACCTGCGAATAAACTGATCCAATATTTATTTCCACAATATTAACTTGCTGCGATGAAAAAAGACAAATTTATAAAATAAAAAACTGACCAAGTGCAAGTCGGACCTGCACTCTAAGGTTTCTGTACCATACACACAAAACAAGTTTCTTTTATGGGGACGCCTTTTAATTTTTACTTTACTATATTTATATTATTTGTAGTTATAGGTATAGCTTTTATAGTAATACACACGGTGAAAATTGCAAGTATTACGCTTCAAAAGATACAGTCTTGTGACACTACCAGACCAGACCTGGACGGACAAACAGAGAGCTGAGTTTTAATAAGCGGAGAATTAATACAATCGGGTCTCGTTTGGCATGTACCATGTGGTGCCCCGAATAACACAATTCCTAAGGCGACAGAAAGATATTGGCCAGAGGATGGACAGTAGCGTCCTGCGATCGCCAATATGCATCGGCCAAGCATGGCGATCACGGCTGAACCCCCCCTTTGGGGGAGACCTATGTCCAGCAATGGGCCTCTAAAGGTTGACATGGTGGTGGAGGTGGTTATCGTTTGGCATTGCATATGGAATCCTAACAAAGAATTTGATTCTTAATATATTTTATTCTTATAAAACTAATATTAGGCATCGGAAAAATGTAATATAAAATGAAAAGGTAGGTTGAACCCAACTACGCTAAACGTGTGACCAAATTGGCTGATTGGCTTCGGTTTGCTGGCAGAATTAGCTCTATTAGTATTGAAAGGCATGGAGCTTAACGACTTTATCAGGAATTGCTGAGATCAGATACAACATCGGGAGAAATCAAGGTAATAGGGGAAAGCCTTTGCCCAGGAGTGGGACAGTAACTGGTAATTAATAATAAAAAAAGTATTGAAAGAATATTGTTTTTTTAAGTTTTGTAAGCTGTTAAAGGGTGCTCGCTACATACGTAAGTAGTTCGGCATTATCAATGCTACGTTTCATAAACAATCAAAAAATCTAAGGGTGTTACCAGACCAATCGATCGACGGTTTCGATTGATGGTAGAATGGATTAGTCGATGTCGATCGACCTGCTTGATTAGTCGCGCCGCGCGCCGTCTGCTCCCCATTATCGCCTGCTGCCCGCCCGCGCCCCGCCCGCTAACTACCTGGTCCTTGTGTTTATGTCTCTTCTGCGTTTGCGTCTCCGTAATAATAGTAGTAATAGTAGTACTATTATGCGATGTTGCTCGTACTATTATAGTACGAGCAACATCGCACTGACCAACGCGTTCTCTTGTAAATACATTTCGAAAGAAACTGATGGATTATAGCCGGGGTTAATCGATTGATTGGTTAGTGGAACGGTATCCGTCGGTCAGCCACAGCTACCACACCAATCGATCAAGATCGATCGATGCCATCGATCGACATCGATCGACGATTGGTGTAATAATTCCCTAAAAGTTTTTATTATTCCAACACTTCCCTTTAACATTTTTTTAACGTTTTATTTTTGTTCCTTTGATAACGTTGTATTTAGATGCCGAACTAGATTCGCGCACTTGCTTATTTGTATATGCAACCCTAACTTTTAAGTCATAGGTAATCTATCAAGGGGTATAAAAACACATGAACAAGAAAAACTTTCTCTCTGGCAGTCGGTCTGCAATAGAATATTATGGAGTCCCTTATCTTCAATGACCACATTAGACTGTTTCAGGCGTGCCGACGTGTTGCGTGTTCATTTAATAGTCTAGATAATTATGCAGTTTTATGACAAAAATATTAGCTCCATAAATGGTTTTAATGTGTGAATGTGTACGTAAATAAGGCGGTGGTTAGGCATGAAATGCAACCTTTTGTTAGTTAGTTAGGCCACGTACAGACGCGTGTAACACAATGTAACACTAATTCTTCGTTTGAATGATACATACTGCAAGCAAATGTGACATTTGCGCGATATCGCGCCGATATCGCGCCGAAAGAAATCGCACTCGTCTGAACGCGCCCTTATATGTGTATTACTTTTTGCTTTAATTTGAAACGACTAGCTTTTGTCCGCGATTTTTTTTTCGGGTCCCTATTTCTCGAGTCCCTATTTTTTCTTAATAGCACTCTGAGATGAAGTAGCTTTCTATTAGCGAAAGAATTTTTAGAACCGGACCATGTGTTCCGGAGAATAGCCCGAACAAACACAATTTTAACTTTAATCCATCCATACAAATATTATAAATGCGAAAGTAACTCTGTCAGTAACGTTTTCACGATGAAACGTCAGAACCAATTCTGATGAAACTTGGTATGAAGATAGCTTGAATCCTAGGGAAGGACGTAGGCCATTTGATACCGCGATAACATTCACGCGGACAAAGTCGCAGGCAAAAGCTTGTTTATAATATGTAGTGATAGTGACAAAGTGCAATTACTGTTAAATATTGATGTGAATAGAGCCTTCAACGAAAATAAATACTATGTACGAAACGGGTAGATATTTCCTATTTAAAAACCAATAGGGTATTTTACACCCATTTTTGAAAAGTGTCTCAATGAAATTCTGTATTGCATTAGCACTACAAAATAACATTGAGACACTTCAAGCTATCTTCATGCCACCAAAAAAAACACAAAATTTTTATTCATTCGATATGTGCCATAAAAATGCAACCAAATTTTAAATTTTCAAATTTCGCGCGTAGTTTGACGAAAACGCCTCTTACTGGACGCCATATTGCTCAGCGTAAATGACGTCAGTTCGTTTTGTATCAAATGAGCTCATATTAAATATGACAATTGTATATCATTTGAAAATAATTAAAAGCATATTTTGTAATAGGTGTAATAATGAAAAAATTACGTTGGTTACGAAAATAATAAAAGTACAAAGCCGATATTACGCCAATCGGTTGACTGACAGTTGACAATTTTTTGCACACACACACACACGGTCACAGCCGTACGGCGTAATAACATGGCCGCTATTATTTCACGGTGTTTTATAACACATTAAAAATACTGAAAACTTTGAATTGAATTTAAAAATTTGTTTTGTTATTTTATGAACTAAAACTTACATTTTCCGACTGCTTTATGCCTAAACTGTCTCAATAACATATTTATAGATTTTTTCTCGTATAGAGTAAAATACCCTATTGAAAATACGTTAAGTACATAAACTTTGCAATATCATATTGCTTGACCCTCTGTTGTCGGGTGTAAGGCGAACATAAAAGAGCTTGCATTACTAGAATCGCATTGAGCTTGTCGTGTGCTATTTACGTTACATTACAAATTAAATGCGTTTTTACATGGTTTTATTTACGTGGAAAAGAATTATAAGGAATATTTTTATAAATCCCTGCGGTCATAAACCTCGATGCCCATACATCATTCATCTGCCTAGAGTTTTGCCCAATTATGTTGGGGTCGGTCTCCAGCCTAACCAGCTGAATACCTGTGTATATACCAGTGGCTGAATGCAGCTGAATACCAGTGTTTTACATGGAGCAACCACCTATCTGACCTCTACAACCCAGTTACTGGGTAACACGATGCCCCCTTTGCAGTACTGGCTGTCAGACTTTCTGACTTCTGGCTGGTATAACGACTGTCTAAGATCTCTACGGAGGGTCCTCGGTATAAAATGTTACATTGTGGTAACAACACGTAAATAGTAGCTTCACGAAGTGGGAATGTATTAATATTTTACCTATATGAATCTATTTGTTTTGATATCAAGCCTGTATGTCAAGCCCAAGTCAAGAGGTCAAAGTTTGAAAAAAATACACAAAATAAATGTCTATCCTTGAATATTACATTTCACACGGGTCGTTAAAATGGTGACATAGCTTGTATATAACAGAGACTTAGGTACCTATATATTTTACGACTGACAGACATTACGAGAAATATGAATTATTATTATTGTCTTACCTATGCCGCGTCGAATCGTAAATTTCAACCAATAAAATTAGTATGCATAGAATAGTCTAACATTTGTATACGGCCATGATAGTAAACTTTATGTTCATTCAGTTATTGCTGAAAATCTTAAGATTTTTTACAGACAATTTTTATGTCTATTAACTTTTAAAATAGGTAGGTAATGTTTTGACGACTTAAAAAAGGGAGAGGTTATCAATTCGGATGTTTATGTATATATTATGTACGTTCGGGCATAACTACATAAGACCATACCATTATTTGCTTTTTGCGGCTGTGATATCACTGCGACCAGAGTTGGTCTATTGTGATCGTAGACCATACCATACCATCATACCTATATATAAGACGGATTTGCAAAACTCTTTTTGTTTATTTTGCCGGTTATTTTTGTTCGATAGTGGCTTATCCCAAAATGGTCCTATATAAATTTTATCAAAATTGATTCAACTCTTTTTGAGAAAATCTCAGATCTCAGATTTAGAAACTGGTGTTCCTCAAGGCGGCATTCTTTCTCCTTTTCTGTTTTCCATTTTTATTAATCTCCTTACTTCTGAGCTTCAGTGTGCGTATCATCTGTATGCTGATGACTTGCAGTTGTACTGTCAGGGGAGGGTTGACGAAATGCGAGATCTAATCGATAAGCTTAATAGGGACCTGATGGCCATAAAAGCCTGGTCCGGTAAATTTGGCGTGGCAGTAAACCCGAATAAATGTCAGGCCATCATCGTTGGGAGTTCTCGTAGTCTGAGCAAGCTGGATAGTGCAACCTTGCCACCAGTTCTTTTCGACGGTACTGTCGTACCGTTTAGCACTGATGTAAAAAATCTTGGCTTGCACATCGACAGCACTATGAAGTGGCATACTCAAGTCGCTCGTGTCAGCCAGAAGGTTACTGGTTCGTTGCGAGCTCTGTACCGTTTGAGAAACTTTTTACCCTCAAATACGAAAACAATTCTTGTACAGTCCTTAATTTTTCCTATCATCGATTATGGTGATGTGTGCTACATTGACCTGAATGCAGATCTCCTCGACAAACTTGACCGTCTTCTAAATAACTGCATTCGATTCGTTTTCAATCTGCGTAAATATGATCATGTCTCCGAGCACCGGTCTCTTCTTAAGTGGTTGCCCATACGTCAGCGTAGGGAGCAAAGGGCGCTAACCACCTTGTTTTCTTTTCTTGTTTCTCCCACTTCCCCTAGTTACCTTGCTCCCCACTTTCAGTACATTTGTGCCAACCATAATAAGAGTCTGCGATCATCGCAAAACCGTGTTCTTCATTGTCCCTCTCACCGCACTGACTTCATTCACCGGTCATTCTTTGTGCAATCCATTTCTCTGTGGAATGCACTTTCCCAGGAAATCCGGATGGCAACCAATCGCTTAGCTTTCAAAATTAAAGTTCGAGAGTACATTCACAAGAAGTTGGCAGTTTCATCACAACGTTAATGTTTTCTCCATTGTTTTTCTTTTTTTTTTTTAATATCCGTGTAAATATCTATTTACAGTAGTATTTATGTAGTCTTATGTTATATTTATATAGTATTTATATTATATATTTATAGTATTTTATTTTTATATCCTTGTAGTTTAGCTTAGTCGTAATTTAATGATTTTTTCTGTTACACCTACCACTGCTTGTCTCTGCATCACCCAAAGGTTGACTGGTAGAAAATGCCTATGGCATTAAGTCCGCCTCTGTACATTGTGCTTAAAGTGTTAATAAATAAATAAATAAATAAAATCAACAAAATCCCAAAAACATTACATAAATGACGTTTTAGTTTATTCAATCTTTGGAGGACTTATAATCTCTGTTTTAACTGTGTCGCCAGTTCTTAATGGATTTGGATGTTAAGAAGTTTAAAAAAAGACAAGTAGGCGGTGGCTTTGTTCTGTTTGTTGTTTTGTATTGCCACCGACTTCTGAAACTAAAGTAACGTGTGTTCTGTGCTCTACTCTAATTCCTCGGGACTGTAAGTTATTAAAATGACATTACGTCATATAAAACTGGCCTTTGTATAAGGCAGTGATTTCATATACCTAGGTACAAAAAAGAGTCAGTGACACTGTGAAAATAGTATGTTGGTACTACACTTATTTATTTTATTTTTATTTCTTAACGTGTACACTATCTCAACAGGCAACTTCTCAATACGATAATACCGAGCAATACAGTACCCTTGATTTAATAAACAATTGTAAATAAAACTAAATCGTATTTGCACTTTTGTCATTGAGTTTGAGTTTGACATAACGAATGAGAAATCAATGAATATATTATACAATCTTTAATATTTTATGTATTTGGTTAACACACATTTCATTTGGGTTTGCATGAAATCTACAGTAAATAGGTATATTCTATATCTATGTATCATTGAACCCGTATAGTAATAGTAGTATCTATAATACCGTGGTACTATCGTATACCTGGGTACCTTCATCAACAACAATACATGCAGCAAAAGCGGCATCGATGTGAAATACAGTGCGTGCGACCTGACCAATGGACATCCTATTGCATCGCTTACCAACATTTGCATACACGACAAACTACTGATACGCCACATGCCTTTCTATGGCTCCTAAATGAAAAGCAAAGTTCTGTTTTAACTGAAGGCAGGCTTTAGCGAAGCAGAGTCGGTCCTACATCAATTTAATGCTGGCTGGTTTTTTATAGTTCCTACAGGATGTTGTTAGAAAACAACATAACACTGTTATCAGACACTTTCCGGACCATAACTACAGTCAGCCTCCTCCACAATTTAAATTAGATCTTCCAATTGAAAAGCCTGTTAATCTTCTTGTTCAATAAAACTAGAATGGAATTAAAAATTCATTCAACAAAAATCCACGACACGACAATCCACACAACAAAAAAGGACTTGCATTCCCCACACCGTATAGGTACTTAAAGCTACCACCAATAAACATTACCAAAGGGTTGTCCGAGTTTTTATTACCTTTATAGACATTCCAAGTATCCACTACGGGCCGTACCCGCAACCATAAGCCATCGGCGTTATCGCTCGCGTGTTTCGCTTTTCGTTTTGACGGCACAACCCTGAAATAAAACCCTACTAAAGGTACTCCACGCTCATACATTTTATTATACCAACAGACACTAAGTAGAGCACGGTCTCACGATTTGTTTTCTTAGTACACCTATTACCTACGTGTTTTGATGCAGGGCTATTTGCTGCAAGGCTTGAAGTTAAATCGTTTACATGGTCGCTTGCTTAGATGCATGTTCGTGACTTGGAACGTTCTTAAAGGACTAGGATTCGGTGAATGTGTTATACAATGAATATGTAATGTGGGTAGATTGAAAGACAGTGTAGTACGGAATAATGGCGCAGTTTTATATTCAGGAGGGTTTTCGGATATTGAAAGAGAAGAATAGTAAATAGAGGCAACTGTAGGTGCGCATGACTTGAAAGACAATAGAAATAATACTTTCACTAAACACAAAGTATTTTACAAACCAAAAGTTCTACTATTCAAACATGAAACCACAATCAATAAGATGTATACGAGAAGTTCCGAAAGTGTATTTGAATTGCCAAAAGTTCCTAGAATACGAAACCAATTTATATACAGACACAATCATAATATTTGTAGTATAACAACAGTTATTGACATAGGATTTTATGTTAATACGGGTGGTGGTATGGGTGGTTGCTCAGCGTGCTATGGAGAGGGATGCTCTGGGTTTCTCTGGTGGATAGAGTTCTAGAGAACTAAAGTCACCAACAATCAATCAGCACGCTGGTAGTGGGACGGCCACGTCTGCAGACGGACAGACGGTAGATGGAGCAGACACGCTCTAGAGTGGAGACCGCGTTTGGGCAAGCGTAGTGTGGGACGCCCTGCGGCACGATGGACCGACGATTTGAAGAAGGTGGCTGGCAGCGGATGGATGCGGGCTGCCCAAGACCGGGTTAGTTGGCGATCACTGGGGGAGGCCTACGTTCAGCAGTGGACGGCAATAGGCTGACATGTACGATGACGGGTTGTAAAGAAACATCAAATAGACGTAACTACGCATAGGTACTGTCCGTCAAACTAAGTAACATTGAGCAAAAGTTAATGCTTGGAAACGACTTTTAGTTTTAGTAATATTTATGGTAACGAGCAATTTACTTAACGCACATAAAACGTGCTTACGAGTGAATGCAGCAGTGCAAGGGTCGAGAGGGTATTTTGGTGGGAGGTTGTTTTCGTGTAGAGGTTTAAACTTTAACCATCAAAATCTTCGTAATTATAAGGTTCCCGAGACGGCCTAGAACAAATCAATGGTTAGAACATATATAACACTTTTGACTTTGTTAAATGTATTTTTACACCTTTTATATCCCTTATTTATGTTTTTAAACATAGGTTCAAAAGCGGACATAATGCCTACTTAAGCTTAAGCTTTAATAGTCCGACCAGTTATCTGAGAACGTTTCTTAGGTAATTGCGCGGTTTGGAAAGGGTGACAGTTTTCACAAGTTGACGTATCAGTGAGCTCTCACATCTCCCGCACAGCTACCTCAAGAATGGTTTTAGTTAGCAGTTGGGCTATACATTCCAGTACCCAGTCTTTTCTATATTTCTGTGACATTTAACATTTTTTTATTCATTTAACTTTTATTCAAAAGCTTTACACTGTATTATCTGCTCTATACCACTAACCTCACACGATAACTAACAGAGTTTCAAAGTTACGTGCATAACATTTATTCGAGCCTTTAATAGCCAAGGAAATTGATTGTAAATAACTTCAGTCCGGCTTGAAGGCAAGTAGATTATCTAAAATTGCTTGTTGGGTAGGGACCGCGATAAAATAGCCCCCCGTACGTGCCTATTTTTAAAGGGGTGAGAGGAATAACTTAGTTTGAAGTTTAAGTGATTTGAATGGGCAAGGGTATTTTGAGGGTAAATGGAAAATATGGAGCGGGTATTATGGATGATTTGGTTGCTTTTATTAAAATTTTGTTTAATGGCCAGCCTTCATTTGAAAAAAATGAATGGGGAAGGAGACAATAGGTTAACTATGTCTTTTATGAGGTAGCGGAAAATACTGTCTTATTCGCATTTGAATTTGGATAAGAGAGTTTCAAAATAAAATTGGCACACAAATTGATGAACAAGGTTTTAAGAACTTCAGTCAGTTTTACAATAAAAACTTTAATATACAATACAGGTAGAAAGGACTATCAACAGGACGCCGGACCTGTTACCATAGCTTCGGTAAATGATTCTTAAACTCCAAAGGGAAAAGTTATTTGTCACTTATTTAGAAAAAAAAAAACAGCTGTCATATACGTTGACCTTTTACGTTGTACTTTACATTTGGATCAACTGAATTGACGAAAAAAATCTACGCTTGGGGGTTTAGAATTTAGAATCGTGTACTAAAATAAAATGGCTTATGTTCTCCAGAACTAGTAATTGATCACCAAAAATAGATCGCGAATACGCCATGAGCAATCATGGTGATCAATGTTCATATCTCCTCTGTAAAAAAGTAGGCTTAACCCTGCAGAGGGACATAATATTATGCTGATTATTATTATTCAAATTTTGTAATTAAGTAGGTAGGTATAATACCAAAGTAATATAATCCAATAAATTCAGTTTTCACATTATTAGGTAGAATGAAATACAAGGGGAAATTAATTGTGTTCCATCAACACCGTAATAATTAATAATTTATGGTTACGCTAATCTTCTTAGCCGAGTTCAATCTAATAATCTGTTAAAATAATGCTTTTCTGTTTACCGATAGAAAATCATTATCCGAATTATGCTGAGAAAGTCAAATGTATGGATAAAAACATAACCCTTTCCTTGCAGTCGGGGTAAAAGAGTGTTTTCTGGTAAAATGTTTTAATAAATACGAATTTAAAACCAGATCTGTGTTTTCATTTTGCTGTCAGTCAAATGTCAAATATTGACGTCACTAAGTTGAGTAATTAATAAAAATAAAAATTACAGTTCTTGTTTCGAAATAGTGGTTTGTTGTTTTTAATTGTTTTCTTGGAAATAACTTCAAAGAATGAAAATATCAAGCATTTTGCCTCAGACGGATTGATTCAATAAAATTTGGATACATAAAATAAAGAAACCAACAGTTAATTTGGCTCATCATCATGATCGTGTCAACCTTTAGATGCCCACTGACTGCTGGGCATAGGTCCCCCGCAAGTGGGCGTTCAGCCGTAATCGCCATGCTTGGCCGATGCATGTTGGCGATCGCAGTAGGTGTTATGGTACTCAGAAGGACGCTGCTGCCCATTCTCTGGTCATTCCATTTTAAACACCATTGCATTTCATACCGAGTTCCTTCCATTCTTCGGAAAGCACGTAAAGCCGTTGGTCCTGGTTGTCATTCGTAGATCTTTGGCAGTCGTTATGGGTAGTCAGAACCTAGAAATTCTGACAACCAGTCTTACCAAGGGGTACTGTGTTAACTGGATTATTGTGATCCGATTGGCAGTCGCTCCATGTAAAACACTGATATTAATCCCAACATAGTTGGGAAAAGGCTAGGATAATCAGTTAATAATGAGTTAATTTGGCTATTATGACATAATTATACAACTGGCTATAATTTACTTGATTTGAATACGCTCCCCTAAAAAGATTATCTAATAGATACGAAATAAAAGATACAGTAACCTTGCTCAAAGTTAGTGTAAATGTAATTAATGACCTATCAATCATTATCATTTTTTAAATTCAATCCTAGTGACAGAACAAATCCTCAGGATTAACTCCACACACTAAGAGGCGACTTACATACACCCATAAAATACTTTAACTATATTAGCACTCACACAGGAATAAATACTTGAACGTACAAGGTGCTCCAAATAATCCGAATAGCTGCAAGTACCTGAACGGGGTAATATCTTCACAAACCGTCGACGAGTGGGAAACAGGCGGAAGGAAGCCGAAAGGATTGGAGTAACGGAATTGTGTCAAACTTTATTGTGGCTCCTACGCTTTTTGTAACACGATATGTGGCACAAATTGTTACAACGCAATTGATTGTGTTCTATTGTGTTGATAACATGATGTAGATTATTATTTTATGACTAGCTTTTGCTTATGCAAGCCAAAATACTTTCTGGAACAAATTCACAGTGCTTAGACGACACATTTAGGCTTTTGACAAGGTTGCAATACACATACAACTTTTACAGTACCTACAAAAATAGGGCGTTTTCGGGCGACGCGCTTTAAAAATGCATCTGTACGTTCTCATAGATGAGATCCAAACATTATTTCTGCTAGGACAAAAGCGTACCGTGCTGAATTTTTCTGCTTCACCAGCAGTAACAAAATAAAACGCAGGAACTTTCTAAATGGAATCAAATCATACAACCACCAGCTCGGACCTATGCATGTAGGTATATAGATACATCGTTGGTAGGCTTGGTAAGATGCGGTTTTTATTCGTGACAGCACCTGCCAGATGTGGGTGCACCACAATATTTTGGGATTGTTTATGTTGGTCACAAACGTAACGATATACTTGCACAAGTTTACATTTGCACAAGTCAGTGTGATGCCATAGCTGATAGATGCTGCTGCTCAAATTGGCGTAAGCATGCCGTTATTTTAATGAACGAAAAATGCGTAAGGTGAAAGCGTCAAGGTAGTATGTGTATCTAGTTGTATGGTAATAGGAAAAATATTCGCGCGAGTAACAAATATGCATTTACAGAATTATAATAATTAAAATTATACATAACCCGTAAATGACGTACCTATTACTTTAATGAAAATATGGCGTATACGATTAATGTCAACTTGAAAACTTATGTTGATGATTTCAATTATTATAATTATTGTGTTAAATAATGCATTTTTGTTAGGTACTCCCGCGGATATTTTTCAGCAGTTCGGTCTGTGCTGACTGTCAAAAGTCCGAATTACCTCCAAATTCCCTCCAAAATTATCCAGAATTACCTCCAAATCCACACACCTTTGAATCAAAAGAAACAAAGGCTAGGCCAAAAACAAATACGCATCTAAACGGAATGAAATTCAAAACCGGGTTCGAGCGATGTGTGTAAATCGTTGAGGTCCGCCCGGTGAGATGCGGCTATCACGCGAGCCGATACACGCAAATTGGATTACACCGGCCCATTGAAAGGACTAAAATGTTTTTCGTAAACAAATTGCTTGCGCCATGTTAATAGGCAAACAGAACAAAAATGCAGTAGATATTTGTGTTATCCTGAGTGTATTGGGTTTGTGTGTTTTTGTTTAGTTTTCTTTACATATTTTTTTATATGCCCCTTTTTGGGGGATAAGATGTGTAAGGTGTGTGGGATATTTACCTCACTACCAAACCACCTCGGTGGTCACCATCACCACAATGGACAAGGTTTCGTTTATTATACTGATCTAAACAAATGCCATAGGTACTTAAATATTATAAATAAAACATGAATAGTGTTGCCTCCGAGAGCGATGAACTGAAAACCTCATTTGTGAAAAAGTAGCCAGTGATGACATAAATGTAAGTTTTATTTCTTTATATTAATAAAGAAATAAAATTATACTAATTATATAAAAATATAGGTAATATTGAAATAAATATAATATTCTGTAGTAATGCTTTTCCTGGAACCACAAAGTGCTGGTTTACACTGAGTCACTAGTGTCGGCTACTTTTATGGTCAAATACTCAAACGCTACTCACTTTTACATCTCGTACTGTCACAGTTACTTAGATATAAAATTTGTACATTGGGTTATTAGTTTTTTGACAGCTGCCTTAGAGCATAACTATTCTCGATTACCAAAAAGTAAACTTTAAAATGCGTTATAAAATCAATTTAAACTGCCTTACGTTAATGGATTATCTTATTTATGACTATTTGGAGACATTATAATACCGTATGCGTATCAGTTTATACAAAAAACATACAGATTGTTATGCGCATGAAATATAGTTACATTCTATCGTACTAAGTGATGGGATCGAATGTTTTCGCTTCAAATGAATAAATCGAAAATAATAATTTCCCTAAAAACCTATATATTTTGAAAATAATCCAATGGATTTAAATTAAATTGCGGGTTTAAACATCTAAAATTAAACAACCAAATTAATATTTTATTTTACGTTGTTATAATAAATAAACCAAAAAATTATTCGTCGTCTTCCGACATGAAACTTACGTCTGATGAGGAGTCTTCGCCTAAATTAACGTCACGATTGTTACTTTCTTGCTTCAAAAAATCGATAATCGATACAATTTACAAATTAAAGTGTTAATAATCAAGACGTTACGTAGCTGCAATCACTAGTTGTCAAAACCACCAGCTGTCAATAAACGGTTAAACCAGTGGACAGAGAGTAGTGGCGCCGGTCGATACCACAGAAAATGTATGAAAAAAGTAGTTTCACGATGCGGTTTTCGCCCGCGCCCGCGCCCGCAGCGGGAGCCGAATACACCGCGCACACCGCGGGCGTAAATCGCGTCGTGAAATGTGTTTTTGTTTTTTACATATATATCTGCATTCTACAAAAGCTGCGGGCCCGCAACCGGACGCGGGTGAAAACCGCATCCTGAGTTCTTAGCCTTAGTGGCTTTGTATTGACTCAGTGTGTGACAGTACTAAAAGGTAGGTACTGAAAATGCATACACAACTTATTTCAGTTCCAACCATAACTTAAACTTGCTTTACAAATAATGTTTTAGAGGACAACATTCCAAAGCTTCTAATATTTTAAAATATAATACCAAAGCTTTATAAAGCATATTATTTTTAAAATCTTTATTCTTAGTACACGCTTAGATCCACTAAATCTATTTTATAAACCGTAAACCTTCTTTAGGAATTATGAGAATGCAAAATAAGGCAAGGACTAGATCATTGTGACGAGAAATACCTCGGATGCCTTAGACGTTCAACGGAGTGATTCAGAATCGGTATGCCTTTGAGTATGTACCTACGCTGCTAATCTTATTACGTGGTGATGCTGGCCCATGCCTTGCTTTGGTTCAAAGATGAGGATTTTTAAATTATTATATTCTATGACATCGGTGAAGAAAAACATTATGAAATTACCTGAGGGCTAATTCACGTAATTTTATGATGTGCCGTTGAAGTTGTAGTGCAGTTGCAGTTAAGTTCAAGTTTGAGTGATAAACAGTATTCTTGTAATATTTGAACTGCGCATAAGCTCCGCGTGAACTGCACGTCAACACTGTACAACAACCCAACTCTACCAAACTTACTTATGGTGTAGCTACATGAGAGAAAAAAGATTACTCACTAAATAATTGAATAGAATCTATTACATTTCAATAAACATGACATTATTATAATATTAAAATAATACCCCAGTACAGATTTTAACTGTCATTTTGAGTCTTCAAACGAATAGTAGAATAGGTACCGATCATGTTGCGTTCCGTAGCTCGCATGACGCGAACTTGACGAGAGCGTTTCTGACAGCGGTAGAGAATACGAAAGGCGTTGTTTTGATCGAAACTTAACTGCAACTGCATTGCAATAGCACTTCTTTAGTAACGTGAATTAGCCCACTGAACATATAAGTCTTAAAGCACCAATCTGCCTTGAGCGACCGTGGTGATTAATTCTCTTATCTTCTCTGAATGAGAAGAGGACTTTGTCGCTTTGTATGTGCTGGTATTCTTTGTCATTGTTATTTTCGATAAAACCTCATCAAGAACAAGAGATAAAATCTGCGCATAAACTACGTGAACCTAAATGACTAGATAATGTTTTTCTGAACCAAATTAATAATTTCTGGGAAATTATCAAAATAATTAATAATTATCCTAAGTGAAAATCTTTACAGATACCTAGGTAGGTAACATTTTGTATTCGAAGATTAGCAGTAAAACAGTGCTTACCATTTTAGATCAAAATATTTCGTTAAAATAATATTTTCTGGGTATTTGGTCTAAAATTAGTCAGCTAAAATTTTAAGCCTTATGATTGAGATTACTATGGAAACTTTTCAAAGAAATTGCGTAGACCTCACTTCAAAGTCTATCAAGGGATTTATCTAACTATGATAGATATTTTGTAAATGCAGAAATAGGTATAATAATTATTAAAATCATCATCTACCTAGCCTTTTCATTCCTTTCAATACCAGTGTTAATTTATAATGTAATATAATACCACATTCTGTGAAAATATCCGACCATACCAACAAACTCATATTAATATAATGATTATTTGTACACAACTGCAAATGTGGGTAGTTGTCACAATCATACGGAAGTACTAACAAAACGTGGGGGCATTAGATAATATCATTAACATCTGGGACACGGAAGAGAGCGGACGTCGTAACTGTAGTTTTGTGTTTGTTTTGCTGAGCTTGTAGCACCTGGTGGGTGAAACTGTTAGTGCAGCGCGTTATTAATTTACACATTCACGTTTTTCCTTATGTAGGTTACACCAACCTACTATCCACTCCGGATAGAGCTCAAAATTGAGTACACATTATATATGTTGAGAATAAATGCTCCATTTTCTTTAGGTTTTACTGTTTTGCTGTTTTGCTGACGATATTTTTAACCAAGTTGTTAAGGCGACGATATACGCCGGCGACCTTGAGTGACCAGAGAATCGTATGCGTTGCGTCCAAAACTCTCAAAGTTTAGTCGAAAAAACTAAAAACACTTTGAGAGTTTTGGACGCAAAACTGATGCAGAACGGACGCAGTCTGCGTCCAAAACTTTCAAAATATAGTCGAAAAAATTAAATAAAAGTAGTATTCTTTCAAAATAAAAAAAAGGCGTATACTAAAAGATAGATAATAAAATTGCCTGTAAGATAGTGTAAGTTTCGGATAATTATACTTGGTAGATTTTGTGTGATTGTCAATGTTTTGTCCGCGTCAGACACAACTTCACGAGTTAATTAAACTATTTAATATGAATATAATCAAAAATATTCTCTTTCTATATGATTAAGAGAATGTTCTAGTTTAACATATATTTTTTTCAAATCATTAACACTGCGCATTTTGACGTGATTGTCAGTTTAAAATCTGTAAAAGTCGTTTAATAGCCCCTTAAGGCGTTCCACGCATGAAGCTGTGGGTTCAATACCGGGTAAGTACCAATATGGCTTTTTCAGTTCATATTTAGGTACTTTCCAAGATTATCTTCTTAAATTAGAAGTTAATGAAATCGTGACGGAATAATTGAGAATAAAGCATTGACTTTTAATAATACTTATATGATAATAATAATTCATTTATATTCAGGCTGCCTAGGCCCATAGATAAATACCTTAACCTAAACATACATATTTTATTATTTGTATATAAGTCTGAGATAGCCAATCCATCTTGAGCAAGTGTAATGATCAATGCTCGTGCATTCTCTATATGAGAATAGGCCTTATTGCCCAGCACTGGGACAGTTAAAGGTTGGTATTATTATTATTATTATGGATAACAGTAGGACAAAGATAAATAATAAAAAGGTGCATCTATAACAATGCCGCAGGAGCTCGTGGCTAATTAAAAGCCGTACGGATCAATCGGTCAAAGTTAAGCTACACTTGCCGCGGTCAGTCTGTGGATGGGTCACCACCCATTTCATACCGAGTTTCCTCCGTACCTCGGAAACTACGTAAAGTCGTTAGTCTCGGATGTCATTCGTAGATTTTTACCAGTCATTATGTGTAGTCTGAAGCCAGAAAGTCTGACAACCAGTCTAACCAAGGGGTATCGTGTTACCCAATAAATAGCTTGTGAAGGTCAGATAGGCAATCGCTCCATGTAAAACACTGGTATTCAGCTGCATCTCACATCAGCTGACCCCAACATATGTAGTTGGGAAAAGGCTAAGCAGTAATGATGTTGAGTTATAACAATTTCGCTACACAAGAGTTAGACCGATACATCCAAATTGCTACTCTATAAACAATATAGGAACCACAGGTATACCCTAGATACCCCTAGATAGACCCTAGATAACGCAAATATCACGATCTGTATAAAAACCAAGCGTGCCATTTTTTGACTACATATTATGACGTCACAATGTTTTGTTTTTTTTAAATTTGGTATTAGATTAAAAATAATTGTTTTTTAAATAAATTACGCATAATACTAATCACAAAATGACTTACCGAAAGGAAATGTTTACTTACGATTTTTGTACGTAAGCTAGGCACGAAACTAGGCACGCGAAGTAGTTGCTCTTGCGTTATCTAGGTCTATCTATATCTGTGATAGGAACACAAATTGCTGTTAATTCCAACATGCGGTAAGTTTATAGTTGATTTTGGTAGCAAATTGTATGGTAGATTGAAATGTGTACGTCCTGTGGTCCCGTTTGACCCATAAATTAAATAGGTATGTTACCGTTAACATAATTGAATGTTGTTATGGCAGGATTATGGTCACCTTTATTATACATGCAATACTGTTCAATGTGGTGGACCTTAGTACTGAACCACAGGCGTGATATTGATGTAAATCTATGTATATATCGTCGCCTTAGAGTGAAAAACTCATTTTATATATTACTAGCTACCCGACCCGGCTTCGCATGGGCCTGTAGCCTTCCTCGATAAATGGACTATCCAACACAAAAATAATTTTTCAATTCGAACCAGTAGATCCTGTGATTAGCGCGTTCAACCAAACAAACAAACAAACTCTTCAGCTTTATAATATTAGTATAGATATAAAATGAAACGCCGAAATGTATGTAAGCGCATAACTTCCGATCGACTGCACCGAATTGGATAATTCTTTTTTTTTTGTGTTCGTTATTGTCAGGAAAAGGTTTGTATAAAAGAAAATTTTAGATAGGTAGGGTTGGTAAGTAGGTAGGTAGGTAGGTAGTGTAGGGTAGGTAGGTAGATAGGTAGGTAGTGCAGGGTAGGTAGTGCAGGGTAGGTAGGTAGTTTGGTAGAGTAGATAGATAGGGACAGGACAACGTATGTCGCATAAGCTAGTAATATATTATATAATATGAAGCTTTCAATAGGAGAAAAAGGAATTGACTCGCGACGTCAAGCTGAGAACAGTTAAAAGCTCTATACGGTTTCGGATATGTTCGGGCAAATCTGAAATGAACACTTGACCACACTCATCTTTAAAAAAATATATAGTAAGAACTCATACTATTATAATTGTACACCGAGATAGAAAGAAAATGGTGTCAGAGCAATTAAATGAAAGTATTCAAAGAAAAAAAATACAACCATGCCTTACCACCATTGACTTCTGTTACGATCTTCAATTCTCATTCAAATCGAATATGGTAAGTGTTTAAGACAATACATTTGGCTCTTATATAACTTAGTATGTATATTAGTAAAAAAAGTTGCCAGGACATTGACCTTTTTCAAGAATCGCTGCAAACTGAAACTCGCTATCAAAATAAAAAACTTGAGAGGTGTCAAGGGACACCCGGATGGAACGAAGTTCCTTTCGATTAATTAGTGAAGGAATTTTATTACAATTTTATTACAATTCCTTCACTAATTAATGTGATGCGTTAAAGTGAATTTAAGTGGCTTTAAGCCAGGGCAAAAAAAAAGCGAGGAATGAAAAGTTATTATGGCTGCTTACATTGTAAGAAAGTAATTTTAAAGATTAACATTTTCTAACATGTTAGTACAATGCGTAGTTATTTAGATAGAAAGACCAATAAATTATTTCTGCGCCATCTATTGGCCGTTCGTAATTCGATCTCGAAGAGCACAGTTGCGCCAATAACGTTAATAGATGGCTCTTAAATCAAATGAATGACGAAATGTCAAATGTCGTGACAACTTTTCGTAAGAATTTTTTCCGTCTGCCTTTCACAACGCGCGATAAGGAACTTCGTTCCAATAATTTGTGACGAGCAATATAAAATTCACACAACTAAAAGACACTAGATATTGGAACCGATACAAATCTAATTTTGTAAAAAAAAATATCGATAAAATAACAACCGATCCGTTATTTATCGTCACCGTAACAATATTGCCACCAAAATGTTAACGCCAAAATGTGTTGTGGTCTGCACTGTTCTTGAATTTGTTTTAACGATTGTATATTTTAACAGCCATTAAAGTTACCTATTATGTACGTTATTGGTAGGCTACAGCTCGCGACTTCATCATCATCATCAGCCTGTAGACGTTCACTGTCGAACAAAGGCCTCCCCCATAAAGGGGGAGGGGGGGTTGCCATAATCCCCACGCTTGGCAGACGTCTTGGGGATCGCAGTGAAGTTGTTAAGTACACGGAAGCCGCTGCTGCCTGACTTCCGGATTTTCCCTTAGTCGCCTTCGACGACACCCTCGGGATGAAATGGGGGGGTACTATTCCAGCCCGGACACCCCACGGGGCTGGCGACTTCGCCCGCATGGAACTAAAGATATTTTTAATTTTAACCTATGCATAGTTGAGATTTTTCGCATACGAATCGATATAATTTTATAATCCATACTATACTATATTATTACTATATTTAATCCAAACTTAATAATATAAATGCGAAAGTAACTCTGTCTGTTACGCTTTCACGATGAAACAGCAGAACCGATTTTGATGCAATTTGCTATTAAAATAGCTTAAACCCTAGGAAAGGACATAGGCTACTTATTAATTCTCGACTTAGTCTGCATCTGCGATAACCGACATTCACGGGGTCAAAGCCGCGGGGAAAAGCTTATTCTTTTATATTTTTTACTCATTTGAAAAAAGTAAATAAAATCTAAAAGGATTAAGAAATTCTATCGATTCGTATGTCGTATCGACTGTACATACAATTTAACATAAGTGGTTTCTGTCTATTCGCAATGTGAAAAAGACGCAAGTTTAAAAATATACAGACTTGATTACTCCCGCTGACCATCACAGAAAATGCGCTCAACCCAGTCGACCCCTATTAACAAAAAACACGCCCACTAATCATCCTTTTGGCAAGCCCACAGCAGAAAAAGCTTTAATCCCCTCAGTGGTTTCCCAAACGCAAGTCAAGCCCGATTGGTTTTCAGTCACAAAGTCTTAGCCACACATCCGATACGGGCATTCTCTAACCCCCTAATACTCATTACGGGTAACACCGCAGGCTGCAAAGGGGCCGTAAAAGCCAAGAACTTAATTAACGTCCCGGGGGTTTTACTTCACATTTATTTGGGCGTGAATTTGGTCCCGGCAATAAAAATAAACAATGAAAGCCGTACAGGTGTAGGTCACGTGTTTTTACGTCTGTGCGACGTATGTGAATGGGTGAAGCCATGTGTGTGTATGATGATTAAATTGATTAATTAAGATTGTTTGTTCCCGTTTTTTTTTAATTACTTGCTTAGCTTTTTGTTTTTGTTTAGCTACATACAGGTTAACGCCCGTCACTTACGTAACTATAACTATAATATGTATTATAGCTAGCCACCACACACGGTAGCTATAATATAATAATATATTTTCGCTTTTATTACGTCCGCGATCATTGTTTGTTTCACATTTTTGAAATATATATTAATATGTCTTGCTATATCTGTCCACATATTTTGGTGACGTAATAAAGATATATATTAAAGCTGCGTCTGTGGTCACTCAAAGATACTACCTATTGAAAATATATCGTTATATGATTTGCTATATATACTGCCGTCTACTGCTGAACGTAGGCCTCCCCCAGAGATCGCCAACCAACCCGGCCTTGGGCAGCCGGCACCCATCCGCTGCCAGCCACCTTCTTCAAATCGTCGGTCCAACGTGCCGCAGGGCGTCCCATATTACGTTTGCCCAAACGCGGTCTCCACTCTAGAACGTGTCTGCTCCATCTACCGTCTGTCCGTCTGCAGAATTCCACTTCAGCGTGCTGATTCGACGCGCAATGTCGGTGACTACAGTTCTCTGGCGATTGACTGCTATGAATTATATTGATATATATCATAGCTACGTATGTGACGGACTCAATGTTTATTTTTGCGATTACGTAATTGTTTTCATTAGCCAAATAAAGTCACTGATTGGCTGCTTATAATTTTCCTAAGTCGTTTGTTTCAAAAATCTAAAGGTATATTACTATTTTTTATGAAATCTCCAGAAGAAACACCGGAAGATGGACTCTCCAGACGAAGGGTTATGCAGTTTTTCGACAGATTGATTGCGGCAATCCTCTCTATCTTACGATAGCACGACGTGACCACTGACTAACTGACTGATTCCTTGACAATTCAAAAGTGCCTGTAAATGGTTTAATTGAAATAATGATTTGACTTTGACTGTGACTATTCGCGAATGAACTGGTAACCTTAAGGTATCCCTATCTTACCTATATCAACGCTTTGTTATAATTTTGAGGCCTGAGTATAGGTAACTATAATCTAACCAGAAACCAAATTTACTCCCTGATAGGTTTATAAACTACGTCGCAGTGACGTACATGACACGATCACGTTGTCACTCGTAGTTTTTGTTTGACCAATACTACGCTGCATAGACGTACAGGCCGACGAAATTCAATTGGTAGTAGTGAAGCGTCAACTTCATTCGGAGTTTTTTTTTTTGAAAATAGTCGATTAGAATCGTATCTCCAGGGCAGTTTTTCGATAACTGTATCTGAATCTACCAATATCAGGTAAAGTTATCAAAATAATTTACCTAATGTTTTTCATATTGATGTAACTACCACGTTTATGAAAAAAATTGTGCGGTCGGAGGACCCCCGTAAGTAACGAAGTTCCTTACCTGTACAAAAAATATCTCTCGTGTGCTCATTTGTTTGTAGCAGACTCGATTCACGCACTCATACACACACGCATTTCGTTACGTGATGATTTCTACTAATTCGCACTACACGTAAGCCGCGTTAAGGAACTTCGTTCCAAAGACCCTACACAATGGTACTGATTTACTTAATCAAATATAACAAAACCGCTTTGTAAAAATTATTGCGTTAGTGAACCACCAAAAAAAATGTCAGCACATTTTCAGAGATGTCGATTATGAAAGCCAACAAACCGATGATGTTAGTACTAAAACCTCGTTACACGCATATAGGATAAAAGAAACACTAACTAACCTGAAACTATAATCGTTACCTGCCAGTACGTGCTTACTGCACTAATAAAATACTCGCTAGTACCGCAGCTTTGCTCTCAGTGCCCGATGGTACAATATCGCCATGGCTTATTCAGGCGAAACCAAATAATCCTAGCGCTCTTCTAAAAGCCGAGCCGGCTATATGAAAGGTTTCATTGCCATCCGTTGCGTTATATAATTTGATTCTACTTTAGTTCGCTTAGAGGTTAGGTTTCTTTTGATTAGAGAGGCAGTACTTACCTAATAACTTAGTAAAAAATATTTATTTATATAGGTACTGCTATATAGCTGATATTTTTACAAAGAGTTATGTGAAACATTCGAATTTTCTAAAAAGATTAGGAACCTATTGCCTATGTATCTATCTTAAAAGAAATAAACTTTTGCCTTTAGTCTACTACTCTGGGGTTTCAATATTATTGAAATAGGTATGTGTAGTTACTATCGGCACGATTCGAGACAATTTTATTATTTTATTAAATACTACTGTAAATAGTAAAAGTATATTTTACTATTTACAGTAGTATTTTTCTTAAATGCTTTATCGACTTTATTTTATTTGTTATGTTAGATCACTTTGATTTGAAATTGTACTTTTATAACATTGCGATCAATAATAGATACCTACTATTACTTTTTTAATACACTTAAAAATAAATGTAAGTATTTGAAGATAAGAAATCTAATCTATATCTGTCTAAAGCCCGTCACATACGTAGCTATAATAATATGTATTAATATACTATGCTATATATTATATTATAGCTACCCACCACACACGGTAGTTATTATAATAATATATTTTCGCTCTTATTAAGTCTGCAGTCGTTGTTCGCTGCATATATTTGAAATATGTATTAAAACTGGGTCTGTGGCCACTCGAAGATTACTATAGAAAATATATCGTAATGTGCCTTGCTATGAATTATATTATTATATATTATAGCTACGTCTGTGACGGGCTTTAGACAGATATAGATTAGATTTCTTATCTTCAAATACTTACATTTATTTTTCACCTTGTTCAACATTTATCAGTATAAATCAAATCAGCGTATACCAGGAAAATACTTTTTTTTAGGAATTAATTTGTCTATGGACGCGTGAGGTTGTCAAAAATTGAATTGACATCTGACATTGACTGACAGAAACATTGTTGGTCGACAGTGTCTATCATCAAAAGTCGAGGAAATACGAGAAAAATTCCGAAATTTCGACAGCAAAACATCTATGATTTTTTTTAACGCTTTATGCAGTCATGAAATTAATTAAGTTCTTTTAGTTATTACAAGGAAAAAGGTGTTGTGTTTTTATATTATTAGTCGTCTAAACACTCGGATTCCTCCTAGAAAGCATTTTGAATTTAGAAGCGTTAGTAAGACTAACGCTTCTAAATTCAAAATGTTTTTTATATCAAGGCATTGTTTTGCCAGGCGCCGTCAGAGGCCGACGTGCTATTTAGTTAATACAGTATTCCTCTTGCTTTGCCCTCTTTAATTTAAAAGAAACTCCGACTTTTACTACACCATATCTCACTACAACACAAGAATACTAACAACGATCCGGTACCGACCGTACCGAGCTCAGCAAGGTCCTGAACTCTTACAATACCTACTTGTATTATGACAGACAGTACCTTAAGTTAAACAAAAGTCTTAACTTCGAAGGTCCTCACCATTGTTTATGATTTCTTAAATATATTGTTCCCACTTGACCCCTGCAGCTGAAGTTATCTTAATTATACTAAATGGTTGTCTTATCTACAAAGCGGTTGAGGCTTTTGTCTCTCGCAGTGAAATATCATAGTTTTGAACAGCAATACATTCATATTCTGAAATGAGCAGGTTTTATTTCATAATAAAATTGTAACTGCATTATCTTGTCTACTCTTAAGGGCGCGTATTCGATTTAGCGCCACTCAAAATCTAAACGATTGCTAGAACGGCGTAGCAGCATTGACACACACTAGTACAATACAATGGTCTGTTTGTGTGCATCAGAATAAAAAATATGCACGAAATAAGCACGAATCATTGAAATTGATCGGCAAACGACACCGCGCGATGTGTTACAGTGCTTATTAAAATAATTGTCTAAAATAAATGAGCTCGTATAACGGACTGAAAAATATTCTGTATATTAAGAATAACATTTACTTTCACAAAATACATATATCAGTTATGTTTTTATTCAAACACTCGTGAAAAAAAATAGACAAAGTGAACCGATTTTCTACTTTTTCAACATAGTTTTTTAATACATAATAGTAATATTTTCGTAATTTTGGCTCTGTAGCTGTCTTTATGACTGTATATACTGTTGAGAAAACGCATAAAACAAAATATTTTGGCATATTGTAATGGTTGTATTCGTCCTGAAAGTTAACTCTGACGTCTATTTTCGTAAATCGATACGAAAGTATTGTCTTCGCTTTAAAAAACCATAATTGAAAATTATACTTTTACTCTGTAGCTGTCTAAATCAAGACTTAATCTTTCTAAAACTGTAAATTGTCTTCAAATAATCTGCTCACATAATTAAGATATTGCTCTGGGCAAAACGCATAAACATGAAGTTTCCGTCACGAATCGAATACGCGCTCTTAAGGCGACGATATACGCCGGCGACCTTGAGCGAAAAGAGAATCGTATGCGCTGCGTCCAAAACACTCAAAGTTTAGTCGAAAAAATTTAATAAAAGATATTATTCCTTAACTTAAAAAAAGGCATATACTAAAAGATAGATAATAAAATTGCCTGTAAGATAGTAAAAGTTTCGTTTAATTATTCCTGGTCGATTTTGTGTGATTATCAATGTTTTGTCCGCGTCAGACACAACTTCACGATTTAATTAAACTATTTAATAAGAACTTAATCAAAAATATTCACATACTAAATGATTAAGAGAATGTTCTAATTTAACATACATTTATTTCAAATCATTTACACTACACATTTTGACGTGATTGTCAATTTAAAATCTTGCAAAAGTCGCTTGTTAGCGCCTTAAAGGTTGGTCAACATTTAAGTAAAACATTATTCTTCTTCTTTAGCTGTATCCAATTGCACTGGAATCCGATCCCAACATAGTTGATGATAACAGCTAAAGGGTCGCACTCCACCGAAGCGGAGAGGAGCAGATCGGAGGAAAATTAACCAATAACGTCCCTTTCGTCCCTTTCGTCGTCGAACAGAGCTGTTTAAATAGTGGGTTATTATTGGTTTAATTTCTTCTGCTTTGCTCTTCTTCGCTACGATGGAGCGTCACTCTAAATCTCATACAAAAAATATTTTAATATATTTTTGAAACAACAGCCACTTTCATCAGGTTTTTGTAGTGCAAGTATCTGACGTACTCTGTTACAATTTTTTTTCATTGACTTAGTTAAATAATTGATTTTTAATTAATTTAAACGATAATTAATTTTAATTAATTAAATAACCAAGACTGTTTTAAAATATTCAGCAGTGCTTTTCTGTGAAAAAATCCATTGGTAAATTAAGGTCCAATCAGCTTATGGTGAGAAGCAGCTGTCATCCCACCCTGATGCTATTGATTGGCAGCTCACTTCAAACTGAAATCAAATAACACAACTCCGGTTTAGGTAAATGAAATATTTCGTACTGTCACTTCTCAAAGTTATTTACCGCCCCTGCGGGTTGGGTACATCTGAATGATCGCAAATTTAGCCCAGCTTAGCGAATCCTGGTTTAACTCGAGGCGATTGAAACAAAATAATCTAAAGAAAAAACTAATTAGTTTCCCTAACTAATTAATCTGACCACGCTATTACAAAAAGATAGCCCTCAAATCCTGTATTAATCATTTTCTCTTTTGAGTTGCGACCACATTAGCTAATTGCACTGACCACATGACTGATTGCAATTCACGCTTCGATTGATACTGGGATCATTAATAACGGTCTGAAACAAAACGCTTATTAGTTGTTTTTCTAAAATGGAAATACCATTTTTTTATTAAAGTAGAGATTTATAAATTTTAATATTACTAACGAGCGACTTCACACGATTTTGCCTGCGCAGACTTCAAAATTAAGGAAAAATCTTAAATTGTGGTAGATGTCAAAGTTAAAGCATTTATTTCAATGAAACCATTCACTGGCGATTCCTAATATATCAAGGTGTTGGTTAGTTAGTAAGTTGAGGCTAACTAGCCTTCGAAGGGGGGAACGAGTAACTTCGTTCTAGAACTTATGTAGGTCTCTATGGAGAACGACTCAATAAATTTCATGGACACTGTTTTATAAATTATGATTTTCCAAAATACTATATATATATGCTGTATCTGTACAAAATTTCAGTTTTTTCCGGTCAGCCATTTAAGCATGAACGCGTGACAAACATACATCGATTAATTTCCAAAACTTTCCAGTTCATAATAATATAATTATCATTGTTTGGTTTTGACTAAATACCTATTTAATACGCTTCATCATCATCAGGTCAACCTTTAGACGCCCAACTGCTGGGCATAGGTCTCTTCCAAGGTCATCCGTAATCGCCATGCTTGTCCGATGCATGATGGCGTTCGCAGGTAGGTGTTATGGTACTCAGAAGGACGCTGCCGCCAGTCCTCTGGTCAATATCCCTCTGTCGCCTTCTACAACACCTTCAGATAGAAAAGGGGTGGTGCTATTCGTGGCCGGCATCTCACGGCTAATATGTAATTACGCTTATATTACTAAATACAGTAGACAAAACATAAATAAAAGTTCAGACATTGTTCAATTATTTGTTGAGCAATGTCTGTAAACTTTTCAGTATCGCTGTATTTAAAAGTTTAGTGATTTAGAACCACATTTTATTGATGTTTAAAGTTAGTTTAAAATTCGTGTTTTAATTTAAACTAGTGGTCCATCAAACGTTGAAATTCAACCGCATTTTTTTTCTTTTTGGAGTTTTAGCTAAATAGAAATACGGGTCGATCGGTTAGGTTAATCTGCGTTTGCCACGGTCAGTCCGTAGATGGGTGACCATCCATTTAACACCGAGACCCCTTCGTAAATCATGTAAAGCTGTTGGTTTCGGCTGTCCTTCATAGGTCTGTGCCAGTCGTTATGGGTAGTGGGTGTCGTGTTACCCAGTAACTTGACGATACGGCTAGCGCAGTGGTTGAGCGATTGGATGCTGCGCTGCATGTCGCGGATTACTTTCCGGCACGGATCAAATACTTGTATGGCCTAGAGGTATTTATTTCGGGGGGTCTGATTTCGTTAGCGTGCGATACAGGAGAAATACCTAGAGGGGCGCAACGTTTAAAAAAAACCGGCCAAGTGCGAGTTGAACTCGCGTGAAGAGGGTTCCGTACAACACCACAGTTTCAAATGATAGAATTCTTATAGGTTTTCCTGTAATCTATAAGAAATGAACTAAATTTTGTATTTTTTTTTTAATTTTAGGCTCAGTAGTTTCGGAGATCGGGGGGGTGGGGGCACGGTCAGTTTACGTCTTTTTTCATTATTAAAATCAAAACTATTTATTAATAATAACAAAATTATATGAGATCCTAATAATGAGCCCTTTCATTTGATATATAACACAGTAAGGTTTGTAAAACTTTATTTTTAATTTCCTTATTTGTACCCCAAAAATTACCCTTATTTAAAAACAAAATAATTTACTTTGCACATCAGTGTTTGGAACATAGGTTTACATAATCCTACCAAATTTCACTACATTTGGTCTAGTAGATTCGGAGAAAATTGGCTGTGATAGACGGACGAACACACAGACGCACGAATGATCCTATAAGGGTTCCGTTTTTTTTTTTGTAAGGAACCCTAAAAATTAGCATCTCGGGTTTTTGTACATTCTACGAAATTAAATAATCCTAAAAAAAAACAAATTAGTTTCCCTAACTAATTAATTTGGCCACCTAATTAATCAATTTTTCTTTTGAGTCCCAGTGACAGACGGACTGACAGACAGACGCACGAGTGATCCTCTTAGGGTTCCGTTTTTTTTTTGAAAAGAACCCTAAAAACGTGACTGGGTTGTGGAGGTCAGTCAGGCAGTCGCTCCATGTAAAACACTGATACTTAACTGCACCCGTTTAGGCTGAAAACCGACCTCAACAAGTTGGAAAAAAAAAGACAACCGCCTTCAAAAACTAAAAAGTGAAAAATAACTTTAGCACAGAACACACATTGACTTTAGTTTCGAAATTCAGTGGCTTTGTTCTGTTTGTTGTTTTGTATTGCCACCGACTTCCGAAACTAAAGTCAATGTGTGTTCTGTGCTAAAGTTATTTTTCACTTTTTAGTTTTTGAAGGCGGTTGTCTTTTTTGGAAAAAGCTTTTTATTTTCCGCTTTTTAGTAACTCCTTCTCATCCAAACCTATTAAGAAGAGATTGAAAGTAACTACTCCAAAGATTGATGAAACTAAAACGTCGTCTATGTAAAATTTTTGGGTATTTGTTAATTTTTCAAAAAGTGCTGAATCAATTTCGATAAAATTTATATGGGACCACCCCTGAAGTATACCCTATCCATAAAAAGAAGATTTTTTAAAATCGGTTTACGTTTGCCGGAGATATCGCGCACATACTTAATGCAAATTTAAGACTTAATACGATTTTCTCATGGATGCCATTGTCAGAACTGGACCAAATTAAAATGGGACCACACGGGAAGCACGAGCTTTCAAATAAAAAAGAATCATCAAAATCGGTTCACCCAGTCCCAAGAAATCAGGTAACAAACAAAAAAAAAAAAAATACAGACGAATTGATAACCGCCGCCGTACGCCCCATATGCTTAGAAAACGGGTACGATGTTTTTCTTTTCACATATTTACATGAACGTGTTCATTTACCTATTTTGAGATTTTCATTTAAATTAATTACATGTTGTAAAGATACGATTTAAAACGATGATTGAAATTGCAACAATGCTCTAAAAATAAAAAAGCGATGCTTTTGCCGCGGTACTTCGATGGTGGTGACCACAATCGCGCTCCGCAGTGACCACACACCGCTAATTACATTTTAACGCTTCAGTTGTCCATTGACCACTAATTGGATATTTTTATTTTCAGTCTCAATTTCGTTCACAACGTTGATGCGTTCGTGGAAAATTCAATGAATACGATATTCATTCGTAGAATATTAATTTATTTAATTTTACACCATCATTATCATCATTTCCTTTAGACCCCCACGACTATGCTACATTGATCTCACCCGAGGGGAGGTTAAGCCGTAATCCCCATAATTGGCCTATACGTCATAATGGCGTGTTATGGCACTCCGAAGGACAGTGCTGCCCATTCTCTGGCCAATATCCCTCAGCGGCCTTCACCAAAAGGCTCGGTAACAAAATAAAGCAATATGAACCGACTGTTTGCATTATATTGCAGACGACAAAGGATTTTACTTAAAAAATAATATCTTTCATAAAAAAATTTCAACAAAGGTGAATTTAATAAAAATCGACAAACCTTGATCTTTTACGATATATCTGAAGATATCCTTTTCATAAAAAAATAAGTACCTACTTGGTTGTGTATACTTTTATTAAAACAGAATCAATTTTAAAGGTTAAACAAAGTTATTTTGAGCAAATATTTAATCTTGTTCCTTCAGGGCCCTGAAATTTCCCGATGCTTAGTAAATTCTTTACAAAACTTATTACTTCCAATGTTCAGGGTTTTATTCAATAAAGCAAGTTATTTTGGTGTCCCTTAATTTTATAACGTAAAATTGAGGTTCATTCTTAATGAAAATCTGCATGATTTTTATTTTGAATCTTTACTAAACAGCTATAAAAATTGCCCTCAGTGTTTTTAGGTGAACTGTACTTTAGGTGAGCTGCCGAAAGCTCATTTCACAAAGCTACCAGAAAGCTCTAGACCGGCAGAGCTATAAATAATTATAGAAGACGTAAAAAAAATCTGGACTATGGATTAATCTTCCTAAGTGAGGAGCAAAAAGAAATGGGTCACTATTTCGGGTCGGATTAGAGTCTTGTCAGTGCTCAGCCCGATTTATTATTAAGTGCGGCCAGTTTTAGCCGAGTTCAGTGCTCTTACTGACGTCACACAAAATCTCTACCAAAAGCTTGTTGCATTGACTTTTAAATTGGTTACAAACGGTTATTTTTATGAATTTATGTTTAAAAAAGAATGGCTTAAGTTAAAGAAGTAAAAAGCTTTAAAAATGTGAAAATATGAACCCGAGTTTTTTTTGGCTATAGCTTAAGATTGCCAATTTTTGTAATTAACTTCTGCAATGTAACATCATCATCATCATCATCATTTCAGCCGAAAGACGTCCACTGCTGGACATAGGCCTCCCCCAAGTGGCGCCACATTGACCGGTCCCGTGCGACTCGCATCCAGCGGATCCCCGCAACCTTTACCAGGTCATCGGTCCGCCAATGACCTGGTCAATGTAACATAATTTTATTTAAACACTGGGGTGGGTGACTGGAGATTTGTAACACAGGGTTTCCCTAGTCTAGACTCCAGTCTCTCGCAAAGGTGTTGTTGTGTATTGTTATTTATTGTAATAGTCCTAGGGTAATGATAGTCCTATTAATTATAAGCCAACTTTTGTGGACAGAGAAATAAACTTTATATAATAATTAAAACGTCGCAACAAAATCTAGTCGCAATACCATCTCAGCGGCAATCAACGTCAAAATATTGTCAAAAATGTAGATAAAACATAACTATGCATTTTTCTACAGATTGAGACCGATTACAATGTGACTGTTCCAAAAGGTTACTAGAATAGAAAGTCTCTTGTAGTCTTACAACCTTGGGGACAAGTTCTACGATATCAATAAATTGTTCAAGAAAATAAGTAAAATATAGTTATTCTGGCCGTATTACCTCCGCAGTGGAAAAACGCTACGACAGTTAAATGCTACGCGCGTAGAAGCGTAGCGCTACGCGTGTAGCTCTGATTTGTAAACTAATACCAAATACGGTGACTATCCAATCTTAGAACATTTTTAATGTTTAACCAATTTCCTTGCAGAATTTTTACTATCATTTATATTTATAATAACTAATACTAATATAGTCTCATAAGGTTGTAACAAAAAAAATGAGGATTTAATCTTGTCACAATTCCGTTATTCAAAACCACATAAAATCTCGTATAATTTTATTACAAAAATCATTATAAAGATCCTTGCTATAGCAGAGCATGAATACAGTATCTATTTTTTATTTTTAAATCCACTTACATTCAATATGAATGATATTTATTCAGTATTGTCACCAATGAGGGACGTAATAGCATTTCCCTGTCGACACGGACAGCCGCCCGACGAAAGTATTATGAAATATTATTTTTATTATGACAAAAATAGAGATTTATGATTGAAAAGGTCAGTTTGAAAAAGTTGTGAAGTAATATTGTAGTGTTGTTTGAAATACATTTAATTAAATAAATATGTACAATTTGTTTTATTTTTGTAAGTTTAGAGTTGAGTTTTTGCGTTCATTGTCTGGACAGATCGACTCAAAGCGTTATTTTTTTTAACCTACATGATTCTCATAATATGATCTGACTATTACAAAAACTGAACGGACTTATAAAGAGACTTTTTACCTTTGACTTTGTTTCTGTGTTTATTATTAGAGCAGACGGTTTAGTAACAAGGACATTATCTGTTTTAAAAACAAAGTGTAAGAGTGTTACTTTCAACCTATTTACAGAAAAAATATAATTCATTATTTCATAGATTTATCCCTATATAAAGCATGATTTAATTTTATCGTTAGGATAACACTTTTCTTTATGTTAAACATAGGCGCTCAGAGAAGTAAGATTTTTATTAGCTTTTGCCCGCGATTTCGTCCGCGTAAATATATATATAAATGACGAAGTCGTTATACGACGAAGCATTTATAATATTAAAAATCGAAGTATCGATTATATAATGGCATTATATTCTTTTTCACTTAGTATGCTTTATTCTATTTTAAAATACCATTCTTAGATAATCATAAATATACTCATGCACATAGGTACCATCCTCGCATGTCTAAACGCAGTTGGTTTTCAATATATCGTGACCAACACAGTCGTGTTTACAGACCCGTCTACAAGAAACTGTTAAACTTTGATTGTGAAGCTCAAGAAAATTTATGAAGTTGAAATATGAACTGTCGTAGACTTATACGATTTATGTAGTCGTTCGAATTTGAAGAAGAATGTTACTTAGATAGATTAAAACCTACTAGTATGTTGATGACCTACATAACTTTAGCATAGCGGGAATTTTGAGTATAATATTGACGAAGCCGAAAGCCGTGTGGTCCGTCCGTGTCGTAAAAGGCGACAGAGGGATATTGAGCAGAAGATGGGCAGCAGCGTCCTTCTGAGTACCATAACACCTACTGCGATCGCCAACACGTACCGGCGAACCCCCCTTTGGGGAAACCTATGCCCAGTAATGGGCGTCTTAAGGTTGACATGATGATTAAGATTAGAAGGTATGTGTCCCTGTTATTTTTCTCCTAGGCCATTTCTCAAGTACAAAAATTTCTAAGTAACGTTCTAGTGCGATATGTTTTATAATTAGACAAAATTATTATAACAGCATTGTCATACAACGTGGCAATGCTGCTAGCCTGTGGTCACGTGGCCCGTTGACAGCGATGTTTACGAGTTTTTTGATGACCTTTGAGCTCCCCCTTTCCTTTTACTTGGACTTGTACATATTATTTTTTACTTCTCTTACTCAAAAAAGCCGTCATTGTAGCATACCAGAGCGGGGATAAAATATTATAGCATTTCATCCTCTAGGGGAAAAAGTTTTTTTTTTTTAATTTTTGTGTGTCAAATATGACAATGAGCCTACAAAAACAAAAAAGTTTTTAGTCATAAGTGGAATAATCATGAATAAAGACTCGACTTATTACTGTTTCATAAAAAAATAACCTCATTTTAATTTTGAAAATGGAACTAAAATTGGCGATCTCCGGTAGAATGCATGCAATGTGTTACGGCTACAGAAGAAACAAAAAAAAGACATTGGCGCGAAATCTTTATAATTTTTCTCTAATTGCAAATTGAATTGGTAGTGACCGTAATTAATTTCTCGCTATCGTAGTGAAAAGTATAGTGTAACACACGGCGCTAAAACCCATTAAAACTCGGTTTCTATTTACTCCCTCGCTAAAGCTCGGGAGTAAAACTACCTCGTATATAATGGGTCATTTTAGCTCCTTGTATAACAATCTACTATTTATTTTTAAGAATTGTATATAATATTTGAATAAAGAACAATATTTAAGGCCCCACAGGATTGTCCGGTTAAGCAGCCAAAAACCTCATAGGTTGACCTGCAAGATGCCATTCAAAAGAAAAAAAAAATGAAGTACCATTATAATATTAATAATAATAAAAAAAAACATACAGTATTGCCAAATATAATATATTATCTTCAGCTAGCCGGTTTAAAGGTCGGACTTTAAAGCGTCTGTCTGAAGTTATGACCCACATAAAGCCGTGTCTGGCAATCTTGGACTACAAAGCAAAGAGCACACGTGCTATTATTACAGGTAGCATAAACGTTTTTGGTGTGTCTATGCTAAGTCTTCAAAAGGAGAGGGGCGAAGTACTCATTAGTTCATCATATCAAAATAATGCATGACTGTTGACGATTCTCTAGTGTGTTATTAAAATTGTAATACAGAATTCTCAACTTCTTCCTTAAATAGGAAGAACATGTTGTCGAGTTTACTTAAGTTAAAGAGAACGGCTCGAAAGAAAGATTAAGTAAAAATAAACTTAAGAAAATTCTAGCCTTTTAAGAAACGAAACGATTATAAATACTAAAAGGATCATTAAACTTTTTTAAATAATTAATAATTAATTCTCGTTACAAAAACATTTCTACAAGCGCTCTTAATTGGGGTTCAGTAAAATGCGTCTTAAATTATGTAGTATGTAATTAAAATAAAGTAGAAGTAAACGTTCTTTATTCATTTATTATTTAGTGCAATTTCTACAGCAAACAAATCTAATTTCGAGACATTCATTTTTCATAATTCAGATGGATAATAATTCTTAATTGCAAAAAATAGGTTCACTGATATTTCAAACCGCTTTTGTTCTTTTTTATGATTTGAAAGTCAAGTCTAGGCCCGAGGGTTTCTCTTATTAAGCTAATTGATGTGGAAAATCATAATTAACATTAATGATATTATTTTATTTTAATTTAATTTTGACTAAATGCCATTTTAAATTCTTTCATACAAACATTGTAAAATGAAGCACACAAGTTTATCTAATCTATACTAATATTATAAAGAGGAAAGATTTGTATTTTTCTAGTGTAACGAATAAACTCAAAAAGAACTGAAAATAACAAAATTCTTTCACCAATCGAAAGCTACATTGTCGCTGAGTAACATAGGCTATAGGGTAGTTGTAGGGTAGTTGTAGGGTAGTTGTAGGGTAGGTGTAGGGTAGGTGTAGGGTAGGTGTAGGGTAGGTGTAGGGTAGGTGTAGGGTAGGTGTAGGGTAGGTGTAGGGTGGGTGTAGGGCAGGTGTCGGGTAGGTGTAGGGTAGGTGTAGGGTAGGTGTAGGGTAGGTAAATAGGCAGGTAAGTAGGTAGAGGGACAGGACAACGTCTGTCGGGTCAGCTAGTCTAATATATAAAAATCTCGTGTCACTGTGTTTGTTATCGAACTCGAATCGGTTTTCACGGTTTTTTTTTGTATAGTTGGTGGGTCTGAGGTGGGTCGTAGGCAATCCATACTATTATTATAAATGCGAAAGTAACTCTGTCTGTTACGCTTTCACGGTGAAACGGCTGAACCGATTTTAATGAAATTTGGAATGAAGATAGCTTGAACCCTGGGGAAGGACATAGGCTACTTTTTAATCTGCGACTTTGTCTACATCTACGATAACCGACATTCACGCGGACGAAAGCTAGTTTTTTTTAAAATTATTACTAGCTGACCCGACAGACGTTGTCCTGTCCCTATCTACCTATTTACCTACCTTACACCTACCCTACATCTACCCTACACCTACCCTACACCTACCTACACCTACCCTACACCTACCCTACACCTGCCCTACACCTACCCTACACCTACCCTACACCTACCCTACACCTACCCTACACCTACCCTACACCTACCCTACACCTACCCTACACCTACCCTACACCTACCCTACACCTACCCTATACCTACCCTACACCTACCCTACGAGAATTTTATATATTAGAAATATTTTTTTTTAATTAATATGGCAAAACAACGTTTGTCGGTTCAGCTAGTCGATATAATATATCGACTAGCTGAACCGACAAATTAGCCCTTAGATTATTATATTATAATAATCTAAGGGCTAATTTTCCAAATGAAATTGTTTGATTTATTAATTTGAAACAAAATTATTTCGATACTAGCTACTGCCCGTGACTTCGTCCACGTCAAAGTTGAGGTATTATTCCATGGAAAACAATTATGGTGGTGTTAAGCGAGATATAAATGATCTAAATAATGAACTTAAAAAATCAGAATAAAGATCTAAAACCGCTCTGCTGCTAAAGTGTGAAAGAGACGCAAATATCGAAACATTCATTCTCACAAACTTTTGTGTTTATAATAGTAGTAGGATTCTGTAAAAAGGTAAGAAAACTTTACATTGCAGAAAAGCAGAAAAAACCGTGAAGCAGTATCAGTGTGGTTTAATAAAATTTGCACACAAAGCGATCATACAACTCTGAAGTTTCCTTCAAAACCAAGTCCTCCTCTAATTCCTTGATCGAGAAACCAATTTCCCATAAGACGATGGGCCAGGAAATCAACTTGAACCGGTCAACATCAAAGAGTGAACCGAACTATAATACAGGAAATTGATTGTTAATACTGAACAGCACATGATATCAAAGTTAAATTCCTATTGAACTATACCCTTGTACTCTCGGAGTTAGCGAACTTGAAATATTCGTTTCTGTTTATTCATCGCTATCCGTGGTATTTATAGATATTGTTTTAATGGTATATGGTTGTTGTGTCACCGAGCTGCCGTGTGACATACCGCTGTTAAACCCGAGAAGGTTTGTGTTGGTGTGACGTTCAACAAAAATGTAAAAAAAGATCTAGTAAATAAACGATTAAAAATATTACTTTAATTCATAAATGAATTGTTATTGACCTTATTCAATTACAATTAATTTATCAACAGCTAATTATAATTGTGTAATTAAACAATTTTGTGTGTTGAAGGCTACTAAAACCTTTAAAATGAGCTTTCTATTGTCGAGCTTTACTTTAAAAGAAAAAAAAAATATTTTGAAGCATTATTTTGCTAGGGAAGGTTTGTTAGAACAAATGTGATTAATTTCATTAGATTTGCACGTAGATACGTAAAATCTGTTATTATGATACTATTTTAGATTTCTTAATGGGAACAAGACGTTACACGTGTAGCTTATAATATTATGTCATTGAGCTTTACAAATTCGAGATATTAATAACTACATCGATTACATAAGGTGAATTTTATTTATTTCATAAGTAAGCTCATATAAAGCTGTTTTCTTTTATTTTTATTTTTTGTTACCTATGCATTATTTTCTTCAGTATGACGTTGAGTTCGGGAGCCGAGCTGCTGATTGGGAGCGAGCCTTTAGGATGCAGAAGCCATTACGCGATCACGGGATGCCACCGCGAGACCACTTTTTAAAGCGCTAAAAATATTGACTGTTCCCGCTATGGTCATATTACATGCGGTGTTATACGTTAGGCAACACCTAAACGAATACAATAAACGCGGAGATAGACATGACTACTATACTCGTGGTAGACACACCTATTGCAAAACCTATTGCAAAGCACGAGCCGGAATTTACGTTTCACGATCTTCTAACTTTACAGTAACATCTTTACGTAACCTTATGACTCATCACTGTGCCGTTGCAGAGATTTCTTCAGCTTCCTTTAAAGTCTACGTTGTGAGCTGTTACTTTCAATATTCTGATCCTGTTGCTCCTCATATACATAATCTCCGTCACGTCTTGCGGTCGCTTGCGGGCCACAAAATCATCGTTGGCGCGGATGTTAACGCGTCATCGTCCCTGTGGTATGGCAAGGTTCGGTCCACGGATTCCGAACGACGCTGCGCTGTCGAGGATTTCATTGCTGAAATGAACCTATCGATCCATAACACCCCTGACGTACCACCTACTTTTTGCAGCCCAATGGGCGAATCTTGTATTGACGTCACACTTTCTAGTGCAGACGTACGCTTGGATAGGTGGCGTGTCCTACCGGACGCGTCTTGTAGCGACCATCGCCTGATCGTGTACGAATTTGTTCCGATGTTTACTCAAGGTCCGTCACATATTAGTGGTAATTTTAGATATAAATGTAAAGGCGCGAATTGGGATTTTTTTAGCTCGCTTTTTGCGCGCCACGCCAAAGACTTCACTCACATCGAATTGTCAGCTGAAGAGAGTGCTGAAATTATGTCAGACACCTTTACTTACTGTGCTGACATCGCCATTGATCGCGGATCTATGACCAACGTTCGGAGATGTGATTGGTGGAGTGACTATTTAGTTGAACAACGAAAAATTTATCGCAGAGCGCGTAGACAGCTTAATAAGCTTAAAAAACGTAAGGTTACCGGGGACCTGCTGACTTTTGCATTAAATACGTTTAGAGTTGCCAAGTCACGCTACAAAGCGTCGGTGGAAAAATCTAAGGGTAATTTACTGCGTAAAATTGTTGTAAAACTAGATAAAGAAGGTCCGTGGTCTCCTTTATATCACGAGTTTAAGGCTAATAGATCAGTCGACCTTGCGTATGTCCAAAACATTAAAGTAAATAATAAACATACCACCGGTATCGAAGAAACAACGGAAGTTCTACTTAATACTCTGATACCCGATGATTCACCTATGAACGACAACGAATACCACCAACAGATCAGAGCGTGGGCTTCGGTGCCACCTGAATCACCAGCGTCAGATCTACCATCCACTGACGAGTTCATAGACGTTGTCAAGAGACTACCAGTCAACAAATCATCAGGTGAAGATAAAATATCTAATAGAATGATTATAGAAGCGTGTAAAACAGCGGGTGACGCGATCTTAACTGTTTATAACCGGTGCATTGCGGAAGGTGTTTTTCCTCGTATATGGCGACGTGGCTTTATACGGATTATCCCAAAGAGTGGCGACAAGCCCCCGGATGACCCGAAGTCGTACCGGCCCATAACACTTCTACCATCTTTGGGAAAACTCCTGGAGCGCCTTATCGTTCCACGTTTGCTACCGGATGGACCAAAATTTCATAATAATCAATTCGGTTTCACCAAAGGGAAATCTACCGTCGACGCGGCACTATCTGTTAGGAAAATTGTTAATTTGTCCGAACATAAATACGTCATTGGGATCTTTCTGGATATCTCAGGGGCTTACGATAACGCATGGTGGCCTATGCTACTACTTAAGATGAAAACCCGTGGTTGTTACAGAAACATCTATACTCTTGTTTACTCGTACTTTTTAAACGGCTCCGCGAAGCTCAAACTTGGACATCATTCTATGTCGAAGGCTCTAACCATGGGATGTCCTCAAGGTTCAGTTATCAGTCCATATTTATGGAATGTAGGTTTTGATGATTTGCTTGCGATTCCACTTCCTTGCGGTTGTTCATTAACTGGTTACGCGGACGATGGCCTTCTGCTTATTCAGGCAAGTACCCGGGCTGAGCTTGAGAATTTGGCTGATACTTGCCTTCGCTTAATATCTCAGTGGGGCGACCGAAACCGTCTAACCTTTGCACCTCACAAAACCTATCAACTTATTTTAAAAGGTAATCTTAAATCATGGCCTAGTATTAAATTTAATAACGTTCCCGTTAAAAGAAAACAATCAGTGTGCTACCTTGGTCTGGTCTTAGAGAAAAACTTTTCATTTATTGACCACATAAAAACAGTTGGTGAAAAAGCTAAAAAGAACTTTTATGCCTTGACGAGTATATCTAAAGCCACTTGGGGTCTATCATTTTTAACTTTAAAAACTATTTATGGGGCTACCTATTTGGGATGTATGTGCTACGGGGCACCTGTTTGGGCTGATAGGGCCACCATAGGGGCGGTACGACGTAAATTGCTTCAAAGTCAACGTTTGGCTTTAATATTTTTATGTAAAGCATATAGGACCGTTAGTACTGAAGCCCTTCCGGTTCTAGCAGGCGTGCTTCCAGTCGATCTTGAGGTGCAACGACGTGCTGCAATGTACTATTCCGCGCGAGAGACCATGGACGCAAACTTTTTAACTCAACGTGACCGCGCTAAGATCTCTAGATTATTTAAACCACAGACTGACGTCTGGGAGGAACTTTTATCCGAGTGGCAGTGTAGGTGGGATGATTCTAGCAAGGGCCGTCACCTTCATCAGTTCTTTCCATCCGTTCGTGAGCGGCTGGCCAGGACATGGCTGGAGGTGGACCACTGTGTTGCCCAATTTCTAACAGGACATGGCAACTTTAAAAGTAAATTATTTTCTTTCAAGCTTGTTGCTTCGCCTTTGTGTCAATGTTCTACATCTGACTGTGAATACGAACAATCTGCACATCATATCTTATGGGAGTGTATTCTTTGGCAGAAAGAACGCAATATTATGTTGGATAGTGTACAGGCTACATCCGGTGCAGTTTATTATGCGGACCTTGTGGAAACTAGAACTAATTTCCGTGCGTTCAAGCGTTTTTGCCATACCTATTATTGGAATCAAATTTAATGTAACAGCTCACTTTTTAGGACCCATTAATTATGTCAATTATAATCCGTGGTGCTTAGCAACTGGGTTTCTCCCAGTTGTAAACGTCCCTTTGTGCCTATTGGCCTAGTTCTGTTCTGTCTCCTGCTTGATTTGGAGGGAAGTGGAAAAAATTATTTTCTTACTCCTCCGCTGTTCTTTTCTGATTAATTTCGTTGCGGGATCCAAGACAGTTGAATCGTTTCTCTGGGACTCGTCGAGCTTCATTGCTCTGGCGCTTTTCTGGTGGTCGCCACTGTTGATTCTGGCTTACAGGAGTTACAGTGGTTAGGGAATAGTGTGGCGGGCTTGTCCCAAAAAAAAAAAAAAAAAAAAAAAAAAAAAGACACACCTATCTAAATCTGGAAAGTTAATTCATGTTATGGGTCCATCGGTATACAATCGACTACCCGATGATATTTTAAGCCCAAAGTCTGACAATACTTTCAAAGCAAAACTTAAAGGCTGGTTAATTGACCAGGTATTATTATGATTTAAAGAAATGGTTGTAGGTAATTTGACGTAACTAGTATTTATTTGTTTCGATTATTTTGTGTATGCTCAATTATTTTCTTTTGCTTTTTGTTCAAAACATGACATGTAATTTTTAATAAACAAATATAAACATGAAGTACGATTTTTCTCCAGCTCCCAGACTATTATCGTAAATGGGCAATAAATAAATCCCGGCAGGTCAACCTTCAACCAATATTGATCCCCATGTACTTTAAATGGTTTTGTGTCAGTTAATTGGAATACGTTACAGTGAGAGTTATGATCTGAAAGTATAGTGTGGTAATTTTTAACAGTAGCTAAAGGTTGGAAAAAAGGTGATGAGATGACCTTCATTTTGAGGTAGTTGGTACTGTAGAGGCTCTGGCTAGTCTTGGTAATACGACCTTATTTATATTGGTTATGATTATCAGATGAACTCTCTTTTAGCATAAGAAGAGAACTTGAGGACCGACGTGTGGGCTTTCAGTGGGCTAATTAACGTAACTATAGAAGTGCTGTTGCAGTGCAGTTGCAGTTAAGTTTCGATCAAAACAACGCTTTTCGTATTCTCTACCGCTGTCAGACACGCTCGCGTCACGCGAGCGTTATAACGGCATTCTACTGTTGCGCGTGTTTGGTGCGTGCTTCGGAACGCAACATGATCGGTATTCTGCTATTCGTTTGACGTCTCAAAATGACAGTTAAAAAGCTCTAAAATCTGTACTGGGGTATTATTTTCATATTATAATAACGTCATATTCATCGAAATGTAATAGATTCTATTCGATTATTTAGTGAGTCATATTTTTTATCTCATTTGGCTGAGCCATAAGTAAGTTTGGTAGAGTTTGGTTGTCGTGCAGTTGACGTGCAGTTGACGCGCAGTTTACGCGCCGATCAAAGATTTCAAGAGTACCGTTTATCACTAAAACTTAAACTTAACTGCAACTGCACTACAACTTCATCGGCGCGTCATAAAATTACATGAATTAGCCCTCTGGTCGAGCGATAAAGAAAATATTGATATACAATTTAATATACCATGATACTTGCCATAGTGTAAGCTTTCTATCAGTAAAAGATTTTTTATTAATCGATCTGGCACTTCCAGAGATTTCCTTGTACAACGAAAAAAAAAAACAAATTACACCTGTTTCTAATATACTAGTATAGATTTCAGAAAATTACAGATTCAACATCAAAGATTTCATACAACAAAACATTATAATATCTATGTTACAGTCAAAACTCTTAACCAGTCAATACTACTTTTGACTGGCTTCAGTCAAAACCTTTAATAAGATAAAACGCGTTTCTGTTACAAAAACAAAAATACGGAACTCCGTAATAATAAGAATCACTACAAAACAAAAGTTTAAAAAGGCTAAAATAAAAAGCTACCTACCTAATTACATTTTTAAGTAATATAAATTAGTAGGATAAATTTAAACCGGTCAAAACTACAATTGACCGATTTCTGCAGTCAAAAGTAGTTCTGACTGGTTAAGAGTTTTGACTGACATAATAATATATATCGGCGTGTGACATTATTGAACAATGAAAATCGGTTAATTTTGAGTGCTATGATTTATTTTGTTATTTTTTTTAATCATTAGCAAACTATTGTAATTTTTTTGTAACGATTAATCATTTTGTATTCGACTAAATGGTAATTTAAATTTTGAGCGGGCAACACCGAATGTGGTTGTGAATGTCATGGCGTCGGAGCTGATCACTTTTGATGCAGTCGTCACGCGTTGGACACGCACAAATCCATTGGCTCTAATTTAAAGTTGAACAATTATTGTAACTTTATTTAATCAGTGTTAATCATTGTAATCCTTTCTCTTTATTGTACAGTTTTGTCACAATGCTTTTAAGTAAACTACTTGATTTATTTTGCAACTATTATTTTCTGAACATCTGCAACGTTACACGCCTACGATGGAAAACCAAGAGATAACAGATCGGCAGCTACACTTGCTGTCACAGCCGCTCGACACCCCGATATATATTTTTTCCTTTTGTCTCCACTGGACCAAATTTTAAACCTGTCTATTTTCGTCCTAACTTCTCTAATTTCCTTTTCTTACCCTCAAAGAAACGTTTCCTTCCGTTTCTATTATCAGAATTTATATTTAAACCATGACAACCTTCCCATACTTTCTTAATTTCCAACAATTACGCACAAGTACCTACATCTGTTGACGAAATTATTTATGCTAACAAGAGGAGAGCTCTCAATATAAATGGATGGCCCTTTGTGTGACCTCGGGCCCTACCTGTCTACTCAAAGTAAGGACATCAGAATTCCTCGGAATTAATAAGCCCTTTAGTTAGGGTGAGGATCCCGGAATATTTACCAAAGGAATACTTCGTGAGGTGACTCAATCTGAGGTAAGCGAAGGTATGTTACTTAGGATGGGGTGAGCCTTTGTCTAGTTTGACCTGTGCTACTTTGAAAAGTTTGAATTCTTTAGGAAGTGGATAAACTTTAACCTATAATATTCTAAGGTCCACTCACGGTATCTTTAAACTCCGAATTAGTTCCAAACACGGGTCCAATTTTATGAAGAGGTAAGTGCAGTTCCAATTCCAAAATTTTTTTCACTGATAGAAACCTACCTTCATGCTGATTGCCACAGCACAGAGCACAGTATAAATATTAGTACTACCATACAGTAGCAACACACCTCGCCTCCCTCCGAAACACTGTTCCTCACCTCTACCCACGTCGAACCTGCTCTCGAAACTGCTTTTAGTTCAAGGCAGAGACTCGCACACGCAGTCTGTTATTTAGGTAGTAGTGTAGGTAATGAAATCGTTTTGTTTGTATGGAGTGACGTAGGTGTGGCCATAGGCTTAACTTGCAGGCAGAAGATAGTGTTATTTTGTAATGGGTATAAATATAATGATCACCAAAAAATACTTTAGGATCGCTCCCTTACCAAAAAAATATACTAAATTATACCAAATGTACTAAATGGTCAATAAATCTTAGTGTGCAAAATAACCAAAATCTTTTTGACCCCCCTGGGGCGGATCCGTCATGGTTAGGTTAGGTTAGAAACTGTGACCCCCTACGGCCAGTATCAAATCGCTTTTTACAGTCAAACTGATACATTTCTACAATACTTTAGGAAACACCATTTTGGTGACCATTTACTATTTATTTTATTTTTTTATTTATATTTGTGATCATTCAGTAGATCTGGAGGTTCGTTAAACATAAGCCTTTTGTAAACAACCCTCATCATCTGCCTAACCTTTTCCGAACTATGTAGGAACTGCTTCCAGTCTAACCATATGCAGCTAAATACCAGTGTAGCGAGCAACTGCCTGTTTGACTTCCACAATCCAGTTACTGGGTAACACGACACGCCTTAGCAAGGCTGGCTGTCAGACTTTCTGGCTTCTGTTCTGACTGCACATAACGACTGTTAAAGATCTACGAATGATAGCAGGGACCAATTGTTTTAAAAGCTTTCTAAGGCACAGTGGGGTATCCACAAACTCCACAAACTGACCGTGGCAAGCGTACTTGTACTAAAGTGGCTTGGCTGTTCTATTTATGGTTTTGTATTGCCACCGACTTCCGAAACTAAAGTCATGTGTGTTCTGTTTTATAGTTATTTTTCACTTTTTGGTTTTTGAAGGCGGTTGTCTTTTTTGTAAATAAGCTTTTAATGACACATATTATGATAGATTATAATAGTTTTTTTCTTTTTTACTAATTTGAATTTGATGAGCTCGTGGCTAAGTTAAAGCCGTACAGATCGATCTGTCAAAGGTTAAGCTACGCTAGCCGCAGCCGGTCTGTGGATGGGTGACCCTCTCATACCGAGGTCCCTCCGTGCCTCGGAAAGCACGTAAAGCCGTTGGTCCCGCCTGTCATTTGTAGATCTTTGGCAGTCGTTAAGGGTAGAAGCCAGAAAGTCTGACAACCAGTCTTATCAAGGGGTATCGTGTTACCCAGTAACTGGGTTGTGGTGGTCCGATAGGCAGTCGCTCCATGTAAATCACTGGTATTCAGCTGCATCCGGTTAGACTGGAAGCCGACCCAAATATAGTTGGGAAAAGGCTTGGCAGATGATGATCATTTTGAATTAGTATAATTAACAGAAATCGTGAGAAACGGTCCACATTGACTTTAAAGTTTACAAGCAGGGGTGTGATTCTGTAAGACCTCATTCTAAACTTCGAATCAGAATCCGCTGATGTGAGAATCCAGAAATGTGAGTTTCTTGATTAAAATTCTAAAAACTCGGTTGATAATTCGAATTTACACTAGCGCCACCCTTGCGAGCGTGTCAGCGAGTTGAACTAACTGACAGGGTGATTTTGACAGATAAAGTATGAGATGACGTAAAAAGTGCCTTTCTGTAAAGTAATTTTCCCGTCACTGCGACGCTCACTTCGCACTCGAACCCGATTCAAAGTGTCAAATATATCAAGGTAATTTTGAACCTTATGCGAAGTGAGAGTGAATAGCGATGTGAGGTGCGTGTTGTTGTTTGAATTTAACAGAATCGACCTACTGGAGAATCATTTGTTATCCCGATTAAAAAACAAAACACTTTCTCGTGTTCCGTTTAGTACCATTTGTTTAGTCGACGTTGAAAAGTCGAATGCATTTAATTGAAAACCTTTTTATTTAGCTTCTGTCTCAAAAGTGATTGCAACTTAAATCTCTTTAGTGAAATCTGGCAACACAAATCAGGCCCTGGTATTTTAAACTTTAATTAAACGAATTCTTTTTTCTAGTTGCGCTCCCAACCTTTTACTTAAAAAGTTACAAAACAGTTTACAAGTTAGCAAACTTTTAATGATACCCAATAAAAATGTTTGCGTAAAAGAGCGAATTTTTAATATTTTCTTCTTTGTACCGCCACTGTGAAGTGGATAATGAGTTAGTGTTAGGTATTTAACGATTAGAATAAAGTGGGCGTGCTTTAAAATTTGTACAAAAAGTTTTAATTTAACATTTAGGCCAAGAAGTTCCAGGAATGAAAATTTCCTTCCACCAATTACTCGCTTGGCAGAAAAAAAAACTTTTTTAATAGAAGTGAACAAATTTTATCGAAGTCTGCGAAATTACTCAGATGAAGAAAGTTGCGGATGCTTCTTATGTTATTCGACACTAGATCGATTTATTTAAAATTGGAACGATGTTCCAGGAAGGTTTGAAAAATTTGAATTTAAAACTTTTTCAATTTAAAAAAGGGTGTATATTAATTGAGAACGGCAGACAGAGAGTACTCATAAAAAATCTTAAGGAAATAAAAAAAATGATTGAGTTTTTTTAAGATTTAGTAAAATCAAAGATAATAAAAAAGCAGTAAACAACTTGAGCAACTAATGAGATACTGTTTACGTGCGAAAAGATATTTTAAGTGGATCATCATCAGCCGAAAGACGTCCACTGTTGAACATAGGCGTCCCCCCAACGAGCGGCAACCTGCCGCTTGCATCTACCGGTTACCCGCAACCTTGACGATGTCGTCGGTCCATCTGGTGGGGGCCCACCAACACTGCGTCTTCCGGTTCGTGGTCGCCACTCGAGAAACTTTCTTCCCCGTCGGTTATCGGTTCTTCGAGCGATGTGGCATGCCCATTGCCACTTTTTAGTTTATTTATTTTAATTATTGAACTAAGCACAAAATGTTAAAAAAAAACATTGTACAAAGGCGGACTTAATGCCTTGGGCATTTTCTACCAGTCTACCTTGGGGTGATGCAGAGACAAAACATTGTAGGTGCAAGGAAACTTAAAATTTACTATAATGAAATAATAGATACATATACACATACAGACAAACAAAATATACGACATATAGAGCTAAAATACATAGAGTAATACAACAAATTAATTGTGTGACGAGTCTGCCAACTTCCTATGATAGTTAGCTAGTTATTATGTATTAACGATCAAATTATTATCAAGGAGCACGTGGCTCAGTAAAAGCCGTATGAATAAATCGGTAGAATACCGAGACCCTTCCGTACCTCTGAACACTTAAAGCGGTTGGTCCTGAGTGTCATTCGTAGATCGTCGACAGTCGTTATGTGTAGCCAGTAGCCAGAAAGTCTGACAACCAGTCTTACTAAGGAGTATCGTGCTACCTAGTGACTGGGTTTTGGAGGCCAGACACACAGGCAGACGCTTCACGTAAAACACTGGCATTTCAGCTGCATCCGGTTAGACTGGATTCCGACACCAGCATAGTTGGGAAAAAGCTTGCCAGATGATTAATAACGATGAAACTATTTAGAAATAATATTTTGACTCTAAAACGTTGAAAAATAAACTTAGTATCATTAGAACCACTTTAAATTGCAAAACCTAAACCATTAAAGCCTCTATCACATTTATCACAATTTAATTAGCGCCACAAGTCTCTCCATCAAAAAAGATTAGGGAAAACAATCTCCAACCATTACGTTAATTACAAGAATTTTACGGGCGTTAAGATTGCTTTATGGAAACTTTATTCAGACTTTAGACAGTTTGTCAAGCAAGTGAATTATGTTGTTTTACAAGGTTTCAGCTGTGCTAGTGTGGTGCTAAAGATGTGTACCTACCTTTTGAGTGAATTACCTAGACCTAGAGATTACTTATGATAGTAGCTGTGTTCTCCTATCATTTAAAATAGTAAATATATTATTTTTAGAAACATATTTTTTATTAACTGTGTAAACGCGGCTCTTCCAAAAAGAATCATGGTGAGATTCATACATTTATTTTTATGAAAAAAAAAAACATTTAGAGGGTTTAAAATATTTTCCAATGTGTAGAATACATTACCAGGAGTAGATTGATATAATTATCATATTTGTAAACCCCCGCATAATTAAAATATTTCGAAATGAAAATAACACTTTTTCATTTAAACTCGTTGCCCATTTTGTGTTTATAAATAAAAGAAAGTGACAAGTGACATTAACGATAAGTGATGTGACAAGTGTGTGGAAAAAAAATCATTATTTGTGACAATATATTTACCATAAAACGATGCGATTTCAGTGTAACTGCTAAACATCAGTGTCATTGTTACTGTCAGCCGCCGGGGGTTTTAAAAATATAGTAAATGCTTGAAGATACACTTTAGGTACCCAAGAGCATAAGAATTAGAATTTCAACTTCTCTAAGTATCTTTATTTTTTTTGTACAAATCCTGCCATGATTCTTTCGTATGGCAATTTGTACCTACTTATGACATTACATAAACAATTGAATTGACTATCTAGTTATTGATTTCGAAGCAACTAAAAATCTAATTTTACTTTAGGTAAATTGAAAATTAATCGGTGACATGAAAACGACAAGCACAGGAATAATAATGAAAGCCTATTATTTGTCCCACTGCAGGGAAAAGACCTCTTCTCTTACAGAGAGGGATGATCATTGGTCATAATGACGACCTACTAATGCTGGGCATAGGTCTCCTCCAGGGAGGGTTCAGCCGTAATCGCCATGCTTGGCTGATGCATGTTGGCGATCGCAGTAGGTGTTTTGGTACTCAGAAGGATGCTGCTGCTCATCCTCTGGTCAATATACCTGTGTCGCCTTCTACGACACCAACGGGTAAAATGGGATGGTGCTATTTGCGGCTTGCACCACTCGGCCGCTCGGCTTCAGTCCCATTTTAATTATTTATCCAGGTTTCCTCAGGATTTCCTTCACCGATGTCGGTGATATCCAAAATAAACTTGAATTAAAAAGGTCACATAATTATTATACTTGTCTTGTATAAAACCCGCAGCATTATGCATGACAGGCGGGTGCTTTAACTACTGCCAGTCAAAATACTACAGAATATTGTCTATTGGAATACAAACAATTTTATTTGGCTAATTACTCAAATCAAAAGAAGTTGGACTGAGACAGTGGGACACATTTGAGTTTGAACTTTACCAAGACAAGGTTTAAGGGTTGCATTTGAACTTACGCAAGTAAAGCCTAGCTGACACATCATATCAAGTAACATTCAATAAAATTCCCAAAAGAGACACGTCTATTTCCTGATCCATCACGCATGTATTCCTTATTAATCCCTGCGCAGTATGCTACTACCATGTTGTGTGCTGATGCCCATCCCTTTAATCGCCATAAGCCCACGCATGGGGTTTAGGGGATTAAGGGATTATATCAGAGGGTTCTATTCATCACCCGAGCTCACACATTATGCGGCGAACTGATGTGAACACAAATTGTATTTACAATGGCTGAGATAGAAGCGCTATTTTTTAGGGTAATTTTAACCTACGTCTACTCCTAGAAAAGTGTAAGTACATGTAGTATTTTTATTTATTCTAAGTTTTATTTTGTGAAATAAAAAACTTGTCACCGAGGGCACGTCTCTAGACGTGCCAAGCTTAGTTACAGTATGAAATTACGTCAGAAGTAAATTAAGCTAGAAGTCTGTCATGTAGCATGCCTGGCGGTTGGGAGTATGTCTTGCGTACTTTAATGTCTTGCTGATGGTGGCGCATGTGTCGGATCATTCGGTTCCCTTCAAAATGGTTGAGCTAAGTGGTGACGATTCATGCGTCATTTTTGTGAACGGGCGCCGTCAGTTGGGACTGGTCATCTCGTAGCTGCCTCGGTTATTTTAAATTAATTTTGAATTGTTTTAATGTGCACAATTTTTTATCATTTTTTCCACATTTGTGTCCCGTAAATTCAACATGAGTGATGTAACCATGCTATGGTACATGTTATGTTGTGGTACATGTTCTATTAATTTTAAAAGAGTGTTCATGGTGTTTCTTGCTCGTTCTTCTGAATAGAAACCTACTGTTTGGAACGAGCAACTAGCCTCTACTTTCTGACTCCTTGACAATTCAAAAGTGCCTGTAAGTGGCTTATTTGACATAAATGATTTGAGTTTGAGTTTAGTCGTAACCGTGGCGTGCTGGACACATTTTCGTTTGTCATCCTTACATGAACGTGGCGGTCAAACGTTAAAAGCCGTATGTCAAAAGCGCAAATGACACGAGCAAATCAAGCCAATAAGTTTTCTGTCATTTGCCAAAGTAATTGGCAATTTAATCAAGCCTTTCATAAAATAGCAACATACTTATTGCCACAAACTATCGACATTACCACCTGCAAAATAAATCCATCATCCGTAAATCGATGAAAATTACAGCACTGCAGCTCAACATGAAATACAAAAACGGGAAATTATTCTACGAAATCGGTTTTATGCACGAGAAAATCGTAAACTTCTAGCTACATATTTGTAATGTCTCATTCACAGGGAAAATGGTCGACGATTAAGTTAATGAGTACATTGTTAGAAGACCGCTGAACGTTCGTCACAGCGTAAGAGTGTAATTAAGGAAGTGGGAAAGAAATTGAGGTGTGTTGTTTGAGAATAAGATTTTTTTTCGCTTGATATTTTTGTTTTGAAAGCTTCAGCTTGAGTGTTGGATTGTTTCGTGGTAAGAGGCAGTGTTTGTTTCTCTTTAAACGGTATGCTTTTTAGAAAAATCATAAACCGATTTTTTTATGCCAAAATGAACCGATTTAAGTCAACTATTGTTTCTAAGAATTACTATAAATCGGAATATATTATTATAGTATCCCACGGGGGATATTTAACACTTATTAATTTTAAATCCATTCCAAGCTGTCAATTGACCTATTTTTGTATAATGGTAATGTAACACAAAATTTGGCGTACTAACAGAGATTTTAGGTTGGCAAGTCTTTGGGAACATCATCAAAGTTCCTTTTAAAAAAACCCTACTGCATATCCTAGGTAGCGTGTGTGGTTTCACAGAGATTCAATATTTGGTTCTGACATATTACTACACAACGGTTGTATGAAAAGTGCTGTTGGTACCAACAGCACTTAACAAAAACACTTTAGAATGATAATTTAGATAAGGACTTACGGTGCATTTTTATCAACCAAATCACAGACGAATAATAAAAAATGTAGCTCTTTAATAAACACAATGTTACCAACTAAATATTTATAAATGTAACCAGACATATAAAACCAAAAGTCGTTTGGATTGGATTTTCCCCTACATGTGAGAATTTGGTAGTAATCACCACGCAGGCAGGATTTGGGCGCCGTTTACGATGCCCATGGGAAGCCATGGGACAGTCCCATAATCAGCAACACACGACCTAATACGGTTGACGGAATTTGTTAAAAAATGTTACGGTAGCAAAACTGACGGACGGTTTTGTGTGATATTACTTTGGGGTGTGGGTATACATGATAACATGATTGTACCGACATGACACAGGAGAAAGACTCAAGCTGGGTTTGCCATATTCAACCTTATTTCTATAGTTTAATGTCTATAGTTGAATTGTTATGAGAGGAGCACTGTTTGAAAATGGAACTAAAGGGACTTGACAGTCAGTAAGTATGATTGACAGGCGGGTTTACTTGAATGGTTTAATAATTATCTTCACATAGTTATCTGAGTTTAATTTCGGTAGTTTGCAACCCAATCCGGTGCCGTGACTCAATCAGGCATAATATCGGTGGTGGATTACTACAATTTTTTCGAAGTTGGTATTATTTTTTGTACATTTATTACATTCTGAAAAGATATGACTTTACGAGAATATTTTCCCTCTGCAAGGCAAAGGCCTCTACACTCTCCTACCAACTCCTCTATAAAGGGCTATATTAGACAGTCTGTGTCCAAGGAATCCAGATCAACCCGTCATCTCCGCCTGCGCCTGCCGAGATGGCGCTGGCTATGCAGAGGGACCCAGCAGGTCGTGCATTTGGCCCAATGTTCGTCTAAAGAATATTTATAAGGTAATACACGCATAACGATTATAATTATACCGTAGAAGACTTTTTCTTAAATTAGACTTAAAGCCTGTATATCAGGGGTCTCAACCCCATGGGTAATACATTTCATTAAGATGTTATGTACCTACATAAACAATACCAGTAGTTATGTACGAGTAGGTACCTACTCGTACATAACTACTGGTATAGTTAATCTTCATATTATTTGAAGCTTTATCTATCAATGAAAAATAAATTGGTATTGGTTTAAATCTCTGTAGAGGTATTTATAACTTCTATTTTAAAATAGTAGTGATGAATTTCAAAGCCACAATGGTGAATTGCAGATCACGAGTTCACACACCAGAAACTGATGGAAAAAATCTATGAAAATACTACCACCCAATAAATATAACGCAAAAAGGAATAAATCATATTACTGACTCCTTTCAGAAATAAAGGGAAGACGGAAATTTCGCTGTTCAGCTCGAATGTTTTCGACAACTAGAAATAAAAAACTTCTTCAAACTTCGGAAATAGTTTTATGAGTTTTGAATGGCTTTGTTCTAATTCCAAACTTATTGCCGAAGTATTAGGCATCCACTTTTAAAACAAAGAAATTTTCATATTAAATTGTCATGAAAATTATCTCGTTCTAGCAATAAACAGCGTCATTGGGAATAAATTACTGATAGCTTAATATTTTAGATAAGAATTTTCAAAAAAAGTAGGAAATAATGAATGAATTTTTATCCCCTCCTCCGCTCCTCCTGGTAAAACGTATCTCGCTTGTCCAGCTGAGAAACAGAACTCCCCCTCAACGTCCGACTCACCTCGAGTAAAAGATAAAACTGTCCCGAACAATTCATAGATAAATTACACTTACCTTAAAAACGCAGCTGTGAACGGGACAGCGTGTAAGGCTGCCTTTCCACAAGAGATGTGCTAAGCGATGGATATATATGATATTAACCAATACCGTGGCTTGGTTTGGCTCTGATGGAAAAGCGCATCATTATAACACAACTGACCCGCTGCGTTTAGCTTTGGTGACAATGTCTATGTAGTTTCATAGCTTAGCTTCATCGCTTAGCTAACTTGTAACTACATCTCCGCTGCAAAAGACCTTAAGGGTCGCTTCACATTGACAGTTGTACGACGCGATCCGATCGACACATTTTATTTACACTTCAAGCAATTTCTAATTTCTATAGTGTATTGAAACTATATTTCATTACTAGGGATTCCGATTTTCAATAATTTTTGCTCAAAGCTAAAGTATTTTATTACATGTGATTTTTCTTAAATTTCCTTTCAAAGTTGTAAGTAGGTGCTTTAATTACCTAATAGGGTACATAGAGCAATGGTACAGAGGAGAGGGGGGGTTTTAAGTTATTAAATGGCAAAGAAGTATACGGTCCACTTGATGTTAGTGGTCAATGCTGCATAAATATCTGTAATACCAGAGACCTTACGCTCTCTTAGGCTAAGAACTCACGATGCGGTTTTCACCCGCGTCCGCCGCGATGGAAGAATAGCCAAAACTCACGAGACCGGAGTTCCGGTTACGCAGCCGTCGCAGTTGCGATAATTACCCGCAGACTTGGCGGGCGATTATCGCAAGGCGTACGGTTTCAAGGCGGGCAATGGCCTTTCTTGCATCAAGGTAACTAACAGATTGATTTCAATATCCATGTTGTAATGTTTGTTGACAAACGTGCACAGACACGGTAAAACGGCTGCGTAACCGCACAGAACTCCGGTCTCGTGAGTTTTGGCTATTCTTCCACCGCGGCGGGCGCGGGCGAAAACCGCATCGTGAGTTCTTAGCCTAAGGCGGCGAGATGCGTTGCCATTCCAGAATCATAGTTGAAATATCTCTTGTGTCTGTATTTACAAAGTCAAAGTCAATCCATTTATTTCAATAGACCATTAAAATTCACTTTTGAATGTCATAAAAGAAACATTGATTCTACTTGCCCCTACCAAAAGGTAGTTTCGTATGGAGAAGTTGGGTAAGAAACTCCATACTTACTTACTCTTTTAAAATGATTGATAGCAATATTTTATATAATTACAGTACTTATATAATTTATACGTGAATACGATATGCCTTGCATAAGAACCTCTATACTAGAGTATATATAAAGTATTTCAAGTTAAGAAATTATAGCTACGTTATGTTTATATGTTGTGGGAAATGGTCGTAGGTTAACTGTTGTATATTTATAACTTAGTATAAGATTTTAGTGCACAACTGTTTGTACACTAAAATCCCTTCTTCTTCTGCCCTTATCCCATGTTACAAATAAAATAAAAATGTAAGTACTTAGTGCACATATTTACAAATATTGAAACTGTAGACAACCTCTCCTTTATATTAAGGTTTTTTTAAATATATTAGTTTATGGTTGTTTAAGATTATTTGTGTATTTTTTCTATGGGCCTCAGTTGCCTGACAATAAAATTTATTATTATTATTATTCACATTTATTTATTTCATATACCATATTAAATTACATTTTCAAATATTCATAGAAAAATAAAAACATTTAAAAATATAAAAAATAGTAGCCCACCGGTATAGGGAATAGGGTCCAAGCTACCTATAGTCAGGGCTCCTGAGAGAGGAATCTCCTGACTTACGTGCCGTATCCAGGAGTACCGCTTTCTGTATCAAGGCCCTTGATCCAACTGCCCAACGAGAGCCTCCTTAGGTGTTGGTCGAGGCTCTTGGAAATGAATCCATTGGCCGTAACGACTACCGGCACAATGACTGCTGTATTCACATCCCACATGTCGACAACCTCGCGAGCCAAGTCAAGACACTTAATTTGTTTATCTTTCTCGGTTTTCACGAGGTTCTCGTCATGCAGAACCGCTATATCAACAATCATTGCGCGACGCTCTAATCGATCTATCACCACTATGTCAAGTTTATTGGCAACAATAGTCCTGTCAGTGGTGATAGATCGATCCCAATACAACGTGATTTTTATTATTATTATTATATTTCTAACAAACAATAAAATAGTGTGTGAACCAGAGCATTCTGAATAAAAATATTAAATTGATTTTGTCTAGACTGTAGATTACCCTATGGAGCCAGATTAGCATGTTTCGAAGCATTCTTATCTTAAATATGACCTCAGCATCCATCCCCTGCTGATTATATTCCTTACTCATTATCGCGGTCACTTATGACTGACCGATTGCACTATCACCTCACGTTAGTCGCATAGCATCGCTTACCGTGTGCATTGCCTAAAAATAAAGGAGGGGGAAAACCGTACCCAACATTTATCATTAAGGGTAACAATGCTTTTTGCGGGATTTCCTTCAAGAATCCAAGAGATTAATGAAGGTGGCAATAACGTCCGACCATCCGATAAATAACAAAATAACGCACGCGGCCCTTAACGACTGAGATTAATAAGAAACATTAGGCGGACGGATAAAATACGGCGAATATTTTCATTGCTACTCAATGAAACGATGTGAAAAAGAGCGGCTTAATAATGCTGTTTCGGTTTTTTTTATTGAGGTACACGGTACAGGTTATAGCTGTAACTTGTTATTCATGTGCGTGAGACTGGTATCAATAATTCTCGTTTACTTTATCTTGGATAACACTGGCATCAGTGAAGGAAGACATAGTGGGGAAAACGAGACATAATTAAGTAGCGCCTTAATTGCTTACAAGCGACTTTTGCAGATTTTAAACTGACAATCACGTCAAAATGTGTAGTGTAAATGATTTAAAAAAATATATATGTTAAACTAGAACATTCTCTTAATCATTTAGTATGTGAACATTTTTGATTAAGTTCATATTAAATAGTTTAATTAAATCGTGAAGTTGTATCTGACGCGGACAAAACATTGATAATCACACAAAATCTACCAGGAATATTTAAACGAAACTTTTACTATCTTACAGTCAATTGTATTATCTATCTTTTAGTATACGCGTTTTTTTATGTTAATCCATACTATCTTTTATGTGATTTTTTCAACTAAACTTTGAGAAGTTTGGACGCAGCGTATACGATTCTCTAGTCGCTCAAGGTCGCCGGCGTATATCGTCGCCTTAAGTTTGAAACTGCCAATCCGCCTTGAGCGCACGTGGTGATCAATGCTCGTGCTTTCTCTGTATGAGAAGAGAAAGTCCTTTGCTCTGTAAACGGATAATAATAGGCTGGTATTATTCTCTTATAGGATTAATTCGTTGCTCGTATGCCCATTTCATCATGATCATATCAGCCTATTGCCGTCCACTGCTGATCGTAGGCCTCCCCCAGAGATCGCCAACCTACCCGGTCTTGGGCCACCCGCATCCATCCGCTGCCAGCCACCTTCTTTAAATCGTACGTCCATCGTGCCGCAGGGCGTCCCACACTACGCTTGCTCAAACGCGGTCTCCACTCTAGAGCGTGTCTGCTCCATCTACCGTGTCCATCTGTGTGTCTGTACAGACTCTTTCTCAGGAACGCGTGAAGGTATCAAATACTTATGCCTGCAGTTCCAAACGGTAGAAAAATCAAGCTCGGTGTTTTATGGTTTTGATAAGTGATAAAAGTAAGGGACAAAAATAGGATATTTTTACATTTAATCAAATTGTGGGAGCTATATGAGAGTCAGGTCAGAAAATGTAGGTGAACTTTGGCCTCAAACAATGGCAAAATATCATTAGATTTTTCTTTTAATCAAAATTTTATATGGGGCTCTTATCCACAGTGACATGCCAGTCCAATTATACTTTAAACTATTTTATATCTACATACATTTCTTGAACAAATCGGTAAGGTTAAAATATTGATTATGGACTAATTTCATATTATTTTTTATTTATAATATTCAATTGGAGCACTCTTTCTCTATTGTTTTTAGTACATAACATACGTTTAAGATGAACATCTTCAATAGATCCATTAAAATTTTCAAACAAATAATATAATGCTCATTTTAATGTTTACTCCTGTTCTAGATAAAAAATAATAATTACCTATCCAACATTCTCGTCTGTAAGTAAGTTCATGTAATTATAAAACTATGTCTAGATATATGGTACGTTACTAGTAATTACAACGAACTCTCTATAATATTATGCGTTACCGACATAGCGTGACTAGCACCTAACTTGAGAACATGCGACGAACAACCTCTTTTGTATTTTTTTTTTCTAAAACATAAATACTCCTTCCCGTCTTTCATCTCTTATCCCGTTTGAATCCTGAAAGGAAAAGTGTCAAAAAGCTTCAAAAAAAGTGGCCAAGTACAAGTTTGTCCCTTAAAAAATGGGTTCCGTACCACTGTCAAATATTTAGATCGAGCAAGAACGCCGAAAATAACACGTTTCTTGTTTATATTATTCTTTGTTATAACGGCCATTGCCTATACACACTCTGTGAAAATTTCATTTTATTTAAATTTCTGTCTATTATGGAGAAGTTCGTGGCTAAGTAAACATACGGACCGACCAGATCGTAATGGTTAAGCTACGCTTACCAGGGTCGCTCCGTGAATGGGTGACCATCTATCTCATACCTTGCCTCGGAAAGCACGTAAAGTCGATGGTCCCGGCTGTCACTTGTAGAATCTTGTATCCACTTGAGCATGCTTAAAACGCGAAAGAGCGACTCATTCGCCTAAGCGTGCTCAGAGGAACAAAATGAAAGTTTTGGTCAAACGAGCCTCAACATGCTGAAAAGCTGCGCTCAGACTGCTCAGTATAAGCTCTGCTCCATCATGTCTTTGTATCCGTGCGGCTGCTGCGGCCTACAAAATCATTCACAGTGCCATTAAGAAGAAGAGAAAACAGCGAAGGTGGTGGATGAGACAAATGTATAGTCGAAGAAACAACTCGGTTTATATGATTCGTGAATTCATGTCAACCTGTACACGCCACAGCTATAGCTATAGGGTATAGGCCTCCCCAAAGGGTGGTTTAGCCATGATCGCCATGCTTGGACGATGCGTGTTGGCGATCGCAGTAGGTGTTATGGTAGGTACTCGGAAGGACGCTGCTACCCATCCTCTGGTCAATGTCCCTCTGTCGTCTTCTAGTTCCTAGTCCTTCGTTTTTTATGCAAGGTATTCACGTATAATTATATAATTTCTGTAAGATTGTAAACATTTTCTTTTAAAACAGTAAGTATTGAGTTTCTTGCTCATTCTTCTCCATACGAAACTACCATTTGGATTCAAATTTCTTAATATGACGTTCAAAAGTGCCTTTTAATGGTCTAATTGAAATAAATGATTTGACTTTGATTTTGACTTCTACGACACCCACGGGTTCCGTTTGAACCCTTTAAATACTGATCCCTAAACACGCTTACATAAAAGTTACAAGAAAAGAGTTGTAAGTAACTAAAATACTAGAGCTGTTGTAAGTAATAAATCATCCTATATACGTATCCGTGATTGATTACTTTTGCCGCGTGTTCGAAATTAACATCAACATTTTTTTTACGGAAAAATCCCTTTGTGATCGCCGCCGTAAAGGTATTTACATAATTGGTGTTATTTCGAGGCCCTTTTGTTATTATGTTAGAGGAAACTTTACCGTGACGTTGACTTATATGGGGCTATTATTTAATATAGTTACAGTCAAGATAAATGCACTAAAAGTTCCTTCACTTCGCGCCTTTTCGTAGCTTTTTTATGGTGATGAATTATTGTTTTTTTGTTAAAAGTTATTTTCTTTTAAGAATATTCATTAGAGATATCGTTTCATATAGGTTTTTATTTAAATATTTATAGGGCTTGTATTTAGATTTTAATTCCTTTCAAATAAATAAATAGTCAAATAGTCAAATGAGTTAGGAAATAGAATAGAATAGAATAGAATTGATTTATCATCATGTCTACCTTTAGTCGCCTATACTGGGCATAGGTTTCCCTTAAAGGACGCTGCTGCCTATTCCTCTGGTCAATTATTGACCAGAACATAGGTATATTATAACTCTGTCGCCTTCTAGGACACCCACGGGTAGAAATGAGGTGGTGCTATTCGCGGCCGGCACCACACGGCGAAATAATTTAAAATACAATTTTAAATAGCATTCATTCCGCGTTTTTAAACATTATAAAAATTATGTGAATTGATTTGTGGTGCCATCAGGATAGATGATATCACCAATCCTACAAATTAAAAGAGGTCAAAATATGTCGCGATCTCATTTCAGCGTCAATCAATGTCAAAATCTTATCAGAAATGTCGGTAAATAGAGGCGTTTTTGACCGATTGAGACTTATTGAGGTTAGAATCCGAATGTTTCTAAAAGTTAGTAGTCTTTTTTTTAAATATTCTTATAAGCTTGCGTTTGGCCGCAACTCACTCAACTATTGATGAAAAAATCTGGTCTAGTTGTAATATAATTTTGCGTAGAGAGCATAATTTATTAACATTACTTAAAGGACTAAGTGCCCTAGTTCCATTATCTATGTAAAAAAATGTAATGTGAATGTGTGTGTGTGTGTGTGTGTGTGTGTGTGTGTGTGTGTGTGTGATGTGAATGTAATGTGTGTGTGTGTGTAATGTAATGTGTATGTGTGTGTGTGTGTGTTTTGTGTGTGATAAAATGATGAACATAGCAAGGCAGAGATGAAAATCCTCAAAGAAATCAAATCGAGGTGAACCGATTAAATAAAATGGTACCTACCTACTAAGAATCGGTAGTTCAGCAAGTCGAGATAAAAATCAAAGTAAGTAAATATGTTACAATTTGTATCCAAGAATCACCTACGGTTTGGTATGTAAAGTTTATGAGGCTTGCCCTCGCTTTCCCGCCAACTGGCTTCGAGCGCAGTGACTCATGCATTTTTCACACTGATGCGCCCGCGTGACTGGGACTCCGCGAGTCACAGGAATTTTCTGAATTTAAAAAATTGCAAATTCCTATTTTGCATATCACTCAACTTTCTGCCAAACGACTTTGAACTTTACAATCAGGAGATACGGGAATTCAAATTGTTTGGGAAGTGCTTAAGTAAGGTGGTTGCCAAAATCGTTGTGTAGGTAACTGAGTGCTCTTGTTGGCGATAATGACACTGGTAAACTGGCCTCTGTTTAAATTGCAGCGTTGTGGTTTTGATTTTCTACATAAATATTTAAAAATGAATTAGGAAGTTCCATCGTGATGAATTCCCTTGCTTTTATAGTTTGTGTTTTATGAACTAGTGGAAGAGTTAAAATTTGCTGAGTAACGTCATTTCAGTGAGAGGCAAGGAGTCAAGGACTATTCCCAGTTACCTACTGCATAAAGATGTACAAAATTACAAAATATTATTACTTAGTATTAGTATTAATATGTAACATTTTTTTACGTATTATAATAATAATAATAATAATAAATATCTTTATTTCAGATCCAAGATCCATATACAATTTAAAAAAAAAAAAAGAAAAGACACATGACACTAAATTAAGTAGGTACTTAAAAAATAACAAAAATAAATATGAATATTAAGCTTAATATTCGTAACTTACATATGCATATAATATGTACATTACGAATATCAAGCAGCTATCACAAGCCAGCGCCTGTAGGTACTAGAGGCACATAGACGGTCAGCTAAACTCTTAATAATACTGTTCTTACACGTACCAACCCTGTCCATGAATGATGCAATTCGGCTCCTCTGAATGGCATTGAAGGTGTTCAGCCTCGCCTCCATAAACATTCCGGAGGCGCTACAATAACGGTCTAACCCCATAAGCTGTCTAAATATGTTATTATACTGAACACGAATGCCATCGTGAGACCTCCTTGTATAGTTAGTCCAGAGTTGGCACGTGTAGAAACTCTGACAATACACTCTAAAAAGATGTATTTTAGTACAAGCACTGGCCATAAAAAACCGCCTGGCAAGCATATTGCCCACCACAGAAAGCGCACGCCGCTGGCGCTCAATGTCAGCATCGTCTCTCATGTTGGACGTGAGTATATGACCAAGGTACCTGAACGTCTCCACGATCTTTACATCTTCTCCCCCTACACGGACTGGTGGAACGATTAGTGGACCTCTTCCCGACCTAAATATCAACATTTCTGTTTTCTTTGCATTGTAAGTCAAATCATGAGTTTCTGCATACTACTTATTATGAAATATACTAACATTACAAAGATATGAAATGTGTTTGTATGTAGCGGGTACCTAATATCCGGAACAACACTTCCGATTTCAAAAAATCTTTCATTCTATGTGTCGGAGCGACATTGAAAATTTCAATGTCGCGCTGATGAGGTTTTAATGTCACTAGCGGAGTGTCGTGTCTGTGGTAGCAGGGTGCCATCTTCAAGAAGACTTTTGAAGCAAGAACCGTCAGCGCACCACCTCTACGACAAATCGCTATAAATTACTTCAAACGTAATAGTTTTAAATAACATAAGTATTGATTGTGTGGCTGTAAAACGTAACAAACGTGCCAGGGGTTTTAATTTGTTTTTTTATTTTTCAGCCTGTATTGTCCCGCCACTATAATTTATTGGAAGATTAAAATAAGTTCTGTTCATATACAAGACATTTATTTGGTAGTAATACCCTGACTGCGTGCCCATACCACAATGGATCAGTATCCATTGTGGTATGGGCACGCAGTCAGGGTAATAAGACATAATAAGACTGCAGGAGGGAGACCTCCTGCGGTCTTATTATTCATTCAGCTGTACATTATTATCAAAACAATTTGGGATCTCTAAAAAATATGCTATAAAACTATAAATGCGAAAGTGAATGTGTTTATTTGTTACACTTTCAAACAGCAAGCAAGCAAGCAAGCAGACTGCAGAACCGATTTTGATGAACTTTGGTACATTCAAGCTAAGCTTGAACCGGACTGAGCTTGAACCCGAAAAAAGATAGGTATGGACTATTTTCAACCGACTTCAAAAAAGGAGGAGGTTATCAATTCGTCTGTATTTTTTTACTTGATTTCTCGGGACTGGGTGAACCGATTTTGATGATTCTTTTTTTATTTGGAAGCTAGTGCTTTCCGTGTGGTCCCATTTTAATTTGGTCCAGTTCTGACCATGGAATCCGTGAGAAAACCGTATAAGTCTTAAATTTGCATTAAGTATGTGCGCGATTTGTTACGCGATTTCTCAGGCAAACGTAAACCGATTTTGAAAATTCTTTTTTTTATACATAGGGTATGCTTCAGGGGTGGTCCCATATAAATTTTATCGAAATTGATTCAGCACTTTTTGAAAAATCAACAAATACCCAAAAATTTTACATAGACGACGTTTTAGTTTCATCAATCTTTGTAGTAGTTAACTTTCAATCTCTTCTTAATAGATTTGAATGAGAAGGAGGTACTAAAAAGCGGAAAATAAAAAGCTTTTTACAAAAAAGACAACCGCCTTCAAAAAGTGAAAAATAACTTTAGCACAGAACACACATTGACTTTAGTTTCGGAAGTCGGTGGCAATACAAAACATCAAACAGAACAAAGCCACTGAATTTCGAAACTAAAGTCAATGTGTGTTCTGTGCTAAAGTTATTTTTCACTTTTTGAAGGCGGTTGTCTTTTTTGTAAAAAGCTTTTTTTCATACATCATCTGCATCCGTGATAACCCACATTTACACGGATGATGACAAAAAATGTACAATATTTTAATAAAAAGCAATACAGTACTTAAACACGTAATTCTTAAGTGCTCAATTACAAAATTCTTGGGCTTCCCCACACTAGGATTCCCATAGGCATCTCGATAATATTAGGTCTTTACATATGAAATTGCCGCTCGGTATCAAAAAATTAAAAATAACATTTTTAAAAGAAATTATATATTTAGTCAATCGAAGTATGTACCATTGTTATCGATACACTTTCGCCATTTTATCGGGAGCTCATTGATCCCTTTGGTAAAAAAATCCTGGGAGTGAGAATCGATGAACTGCTTGAAGGCTGTTTAAACTGCCTCATCAGAATTGATTTTTTTTCCTTGTAAAAAGTTGTCCAAATTTCGGAATAAATGGTAATCGTTTGGGGCAAGATCTGGAGAGTATGGTGGGTGACGCAGAGTTTCCAGTCGCAGCTCCTCTAACTTGGCGACCGTCTGATGTGCAGTATGTGGTCGAGCGTTATCCTGAAGGAGCAATGGGCTAGAGCAATTGACCAATCTCGGTTGTTTAATGGTGAGCTTTTCCATCATTGTTTGCAACTGTTGACAATACATGTCTGCAGTAATCGTTTGGCCTGATCTCATGAAGCTGTAGTGGATGACACCAGCACAGGACCACCAAACACTAACTAGAATCTTCTCTAGAATCTTCTTTTTGGTCAGTTTTCGCTTGGGGCAAGGTTTTGCCGGTTTTCCAGGGTTAAGCCATTGTGATGATCGCTTGCGATTATCGTACACGATCCACTTCTCATCACAAGTGACAATACGATTTAAAATTCCCTGATTATTGTGACGATTGAGCAAGGAAGCGCAGCAACCGACGCGTGTTTGTTAGTGTGTTTCAGTCAATTCGTACGGTACCCACTTTTCGAGCTTTTTTACTTTACCAATTTGACGCAAATGGATAGTGATTGTTTTGTCACTTACTCCAAAGGCTGCTGCTAATTCAGAAGTGGTTTGAGATGGATCCGCTTCAACTATCGCCTTTAATTCTTCATTATTCACTTGAGTATCCGGTCGTCCACGAGGCTCATTTTGTAAATCAAAATTTCCAGAACGGAAACGTTGAAACCAAAAACGCACCGTTCGTTCGTTAGCGGTGCTTGGCCCGTACACGTCGTTAATCCTTCGAGCCGTTTCTGCTGCACTGGTGCCACGGTAGAACTCATATTCGTAAATATCGCGAATTTTTAATTTCTCCATTGTTGTTGCAATAGCAATTTTCAAGCCCAAACAAATGACGATAAAACAAATGAAACACGAATTTTAAAACAATATTCTTTAGTCTTTATTTTGAAATAATTTTGAATTTGGAATTCCTAATCAAACACAAAATATTTGATTTCAAAGTTGCCAGTATTAAGTATCGGCAATTTCATATGTAAGGACCTAATAGTTTAAATTTTCTCACAAAGGGAGAAAAGACATCTCGCGTTTCTCGCGATGACATTTTTTATTAAGTAGGTACTATATATTCACTCCAATAATTTCATATAATTTATTTTGACATTTCACATGTAGGAAATTTGATTTCACAGAGTGTGGCCTATAAACCTTCATTCCACGAATATATCTTGTAACATGTTTAATATTGTAACAGAATTCAACATGTTGTGAGTTATTGGAGTTTTGAGCCAATTGCCATGTTACGCCTATTTATAGGGCTTGTATGTAGATGATGCGTGTTATTACGAAATATTGGTTTTGTGAGTTCAATTTTGGTAATATCAACATATTCGATGTTATTTGATAACATTACCTGTTATTAATATTAACAGCTTTGAACATGATACCTCGTTGTTCTTCGTCGTCGTTCCTCGTACATTTTGTACATAATAAACACATTCTAAGTAATTTGTTTTCCTCATGTTGGCTAATTCTTAGAGTACCTGTGGAAATAGAAAAATATTATGGTTAAAGTAGCTACCTAGCTTTTGTATAACAAAAGTTTTTGGTACGTTCAATTTTCATGACAAACATCATAAACACTTAATCTTCATCTGCCTTTTAGCAGTCTTACCAAGTGCAGCTGAATACCAGTGTTTTACATGGAACGACTGCATGTCTGACTTCCACAATCCATTACTGGATACCACGATTCCCCTTTGGTACAGGTAGTAGGCTTTCGGGCTTCTTACTATCCGTAATGACTGTCAAGGATCTACGAATGACAGCTGAATTACATATAATACGAGTATTCACACCATAAACTAAAAATTCTAAGGCACAACAGGGGTGTGATTCTGTAAGACCTCATTCTAAACTTCGAATCTGAATTCGCTGTGACTTTCTTGATTGGCATTTTAAAAACTCGGTTGATAATTCGAATTTACACTAGCGCCACCCTTGCGAGCGTGTCAGCGAGTTGAACAAAATTGACAGGGAGATTTTGACAGATTAAGTATGAGATGACGTAAGAAGTGGCATTCTGTACGGTAATTTCCCCGTCACTTCGACTCTCACTTCGCACTCGAACCCGATTCAAAGTGTCAAATATATCAAGGTCATTTTGCACCTTATGCGAAGTGAGAGTGAATAGCGATGTGAGATGCGAGATGTTGTTTGAATTTTACAGGATCGACTAGCTGCTCTAAAATACAATTTTATTAAAGCCCTGATAATTCCTAATCAAACACAAAATATTTGATTTCAAAGTTGCCAGTATTAAGTATCGGCAATTTCATATGTAAGGACCTAATAGTTTAAATTTTCTCACAAAGGGAGAAAAGACATCTCGCGTTTCTCGCGATGACATTTTTTATTAAGTAGGTACTATATATTCACTCCAATAATTTCATATAATTTATTTTGACATTTCACATGTAGGAAATTTGATTTCACAGAGTGTGGCCTATAAACCTTCATTCCACGAATATATCTTGTAACATGTTTAATATTGTAACAGAATTCAACATGTTGTGAGTTATTGGAGTTTTGAGCCAATTGCCATGTTACGCCTATTTATAGGGCTTGTATGTAGATGATGCGTGTTATTACGAAATATTGGTTTTGTGAGTTCAATTTTGGTAATATCAACATATTCGATGTTATTTGATAACATTACCTGTTATTAATATTAACAGCTTTGAACATGATACCTCGTTGTTCTTCGTCGTCGTTCCTCGTACATTTTGTACATAATAAACACATTCTAAGTAATTTGTTTTCCTCATGTTGGCTAATTCTTAGAGTACCTGTGGAAATAGAAAAATATTATGGTTAAAGTAGCTACCTAGCTTTTGTATAACAAAAGTTTTTGGTACGTTCAATTTTCATGACAAACATCATAAACACTTAATCTTCATCTGCCTTTTAGCAGTCTTACCAAGTGCAGCTGAATACCAGTGTTTTACATGGAACGACTGCATGTCTGACTTCCACAATCCATTACTGGATACCACGATTCCCCTTTGGTACAGGTAGTAGGCTTTCGGGCTTCTTACTATCCGTAATGACTGTCAAGGATCTACGAATGACAGCTGAATTACATATAATACGAGTATTCACACCATAAACTAAAAATTCTAAGGCACAACAGGGGTGTGATTCTGTAAGACCTCATTCTAAACTTCGAATCTGAATTCGCTGTGACTTTCTTGATTGGCATTTTAAAAACTCGGTTGATAATTCGAATTTACACTAGCGCCACCCTTGCGAGCGTGTCAGCGAGTTGAACAAAATTGACAGGGAGATTTTGACAGATTAAGTATGAGATGACGTAAGAAGTGGCATTCTGTACGGTAATTTCCCCGTCACTTCGACTCTCACTTCGCACTCGAACCCGATTCAAAGTGTCAAATATATCAAGGTCATTTTGCACCTTATGCGAAGTGAGAGTGAATAGCGATGTGAGATGCGAGATGTTGTTTGAATTTTACAGGATCGACTAGCTGCTCTAAAATACAATTTTATTAAAGCCCTGATAATTCGACTAATTTTCAATTTTCTGTATAATTCGATTTTGAGTAGCTTTGGAATTAAAGAGTCAGTCAATTGAGTCCAAAGTAGTGACATCACAGTGACAAGTGTGCTAGTACAAAATCAGTAGTGCCCAGTAGTGTCATACAAATCTATGGCGGAGTCACGTTCTGACAGCTCATAAAAAGTATGTCAAATGTATTAAATAATTATAATACCAAAAAACTATTTTGAAAAGACAGAACATCCTTCAAAAAAAAAAACTAAATTCATGTGTGTTCTGTGCTAAAGTTATTTATCACTTTGAGAGCGGTTCTCTTTTTTCAAAAAAGTTTTCATTTACCACTTTTTAGTGCCTCCTTATCACCCAAATCCATTAAGGAACGGCAACACAGTTAAAACAGAAATTGAAAGTCCTCCAAAGATGGAAAGATGGAAGAAACGAAAACGTCTTCTCGGTTTTTGTTGTTTTTTTCAAAAAGCGCTGAATAAATTTCTGTTTGTTGTATAATAAAATTTTTCCAGAATGTAACAAACACTTTTCTGAAAACCGCATCAAAATCGGTTCAGCCAAACGGGAGATAATCGCGGACATACATACATATATACATACAAACATACGGGTCGAACTGAGAACCTCCTTTTTTTTGAAGTCGGTTAAAAAACCCGGACAAGTGCGAGTCGGACTCGCCATACAATAAATGATCGATGATTGATTACGTAGGTTCTTTAAATGAAGACTTTATTTTTTATGATTTTATTATAAATGTATAGTTTTCAGACTTTTTCCTGTACTTGTAGTATACGAGTAGACGATATTAGTTCTTGGTCAACGGGAAGTACCCTATAAATTTTAATTCCCTTTAGAGTGTCGAAGTATACGTTTTTTGCTGCATAAACGACCGTAACTTTTTTTCACGTTAACTTAGAAGTTTTAGAATTTTTACAGCTTCAAGAGACTGTAGACTTGAGCATATGGTTTTAATTTCCACTCGATACCTCCGCACGTTCTCGAGATAAAGGGTCTTGACAGACAGACGGACAGACAAACGGACAGACAGACGGACAGACAGACAGACGGACAACAAAGTGATCCTATAAGGGTTCTGTTTTTTCCTTTTGAGTTTCGGAACCCTAAAAATGGCAAAAATGCAGCGCCGCACTAAAAGATCACAATTCACGGCTAGGTAGGTACAGTTAATAGCAAAGTAAGTACACAGTTAAAAGAAAATTTTGGATGAAGTATAATATTATATATCATGTATAAAACTTTTGTCTCCGGACAACACATGCGGCCTTCCGTCAATCCGTAATAATAAAAGTTTGGAGATTGTCATAACTTGACTGACACAAAACGTAGTTGACTCGACTAAATTTTTGGGAAAAGGAAATATTTTTACTGTAGTGTAAATTAAACATTGATGTACTAGACTTCGTAAGAGAAATTTAATCGAAATAATAGCTTGCAAAATGAAAGCTATTGAACTAATAATTGATTAAAAAAGTAAATTAAGAATTATTAATAATTAAGATTGTTTTCTTAATGAAAAATAGCAAAAAAGGAGTTAATAAGAATTTATTGAACGAGTCAATAAATTCTTAATAGCTCCTTTTTTGCTATTTTAATTGCTGGCATTTCATTTCAAAATCACAAAATTAATTGTTTTAAAAGAGTAAAAAATCTAACACTGAGTACACCCATTTTATTCAGTCTGTAGAATTTCATAAACTACATATTTTAGAGCAGCATTCAATAAACACGCTGCAATTTTACTCTAAATCACTTTGAACTTTCTGAAGTACAAAATACTATTTCTTTTTAAAGAAACGAACTGAGGTTTATTCAATATCCGCTTCACTCTATTAAATACTAATTCATTTACTTTGTATTTATGACATCGAATAAACTGTCGACTGGCGGGCTTCTCTTATACTTTCTAAAGGTTTTTTATTTATCTATTAATAACATACATTGCTGGAGTCAAGTGCATGCTGATAAATTGGTAAACGACATTTTACTGATATTTTTTTACAAACATCAATGTTGTTTACACTTGCAATTGAACGAGGGTTTGAAAAGAAAATTGGATTTGATGCACATCACTTGCCTGTGAATTGGTGAAACGTGAACTTTTAGACGACTAAAAACTTCCGTTCGTGATAGTACTTTTGTTGTCACACACTATTCATTGTTTGTTGGATTAGGAGTGGTCGTCTACTGTATTATTAATTGTAATTATGTGAACACTATGTGTCTGTACATCATTTAGCTATCATTTCTTAACTTGTAATGCTTTGTACATACTATAACATATGATTTTTATATAAGGTACATCGTATTCACGTAACAGAATATATTATAATTCTTGTAAATGCAAATTGTAAACAATATTCTTTTTAAAAGAGTATGTATAGAGTTTCTTGCCCATTCTTCTCCATACGAAACTACCATTTGGAATGGGCAACTAGATTCAAATTTTACAATATGACGTTCAAAAGTGCCTTTAATGGTCTAATTGAAATAAATGATTTGACTTTGACTTTGTTGACAAATTCAATTATGGAACAGGTTTATTCATATCTTACTAGCTGACCCGACAGACGTTGTCCTGTCAATTGATTTTTTAATTTTCTTACCGCTTTAACCTTCCCTGGACTTCCACAAATATTTCAAGATCAAAATTAGCCAAATCGGTTCAGCCGTTCTTGAGTTTTAGCGAGACTAACGAACAACGATTCATTTTTAATAGATAGATACAGTTTATATATACGGTTTATTTTTTATTTTTTCGTTTTCTTGTGTACCAGCCTATTACAAACTTATAGTAGGGCAACTTCTCTTCTTAAATAGAAAAGATATGAGTTATTGATTTCAAGGTAGATTGGAGATTTCAGACTTATATTAATTACTAGCTGATCCGACAAACGTTGTCCTGTCAATTGATTTTTCAAATTTCTTACTGCTAAAAATTCCCTGGACTTCCACAAATATTTCAAGACCATAATTAGCCAAATCGGTACAGCCGTTCTCGAGTTTTAGCGAGACTAACGAACAACATTTTTTTTTTTTATTCCTTGTGTACTGGGCTATTATAAACTTACAGTGGGGCAATTTCTCATAGCGTACAGAAAAGATATGAGTTATTGATTTATAATCTAGGTTTCCTCACGTCGTATACCGATATCAGTCATGTCCAAGATTAACTAAAAAAGCCACCATTGGTACCACACCGTTTTTATATAGGTGTCAATATTTTTTTGCCGTGACTTATTTTTCATCATTTTAATTTCTTCTTTTCAGCCGAAACACGTCCACTGCTGGACATAGGCCTCCCCCAAAATAGGGGGTTTTGCCATAATCGCGACGCTTGGCAGGCGGGTTGGCGATCGCAGTATGGTTGTTACAAAGGCACAGAGAACGCTGCTGCCCATTCTCTGGTAAGTCCCTTAGTCGCCTCTTACGACACCCACGGGAAGATATGGGATGGTCCTATTCTTTACGTCCGACACCACACGGACGGACGCACGGACGCACAGACTTATTTTTAATAGCTTTCAAATAGTGAGCATTGAACCTAATTACCTAACAATGAAATCATGAAAATGAATGAGCAATTGTTCAAAATGTGAAATGTGTGAAGGAATGATTCAGTAAAGAGATTGAACAACGATGTTAGTGTTCCAATTAGTTTCTGTTTCCTAGAAACATTTGAAATGGAGATACCCGTAGTAAGTTTAATATCAAGGCTCTTCGCTATAACGAGTTCCACAAACTCTCTCTGAAAAGCAATTCCGATCATGCGTATGGTTATATATTATTTCAGGTCAAGCGTTTCGTAGAAGCAAGTTTCATGAAAAGCAGGACTAACGTATTACAAAGAGGGAGTAGGGGCGTTTGGGCAACATTAATATAATACCTAGGATTTTGATGCTTAATTACACAGGCCTTAAGAACCAATGTGCCATGATCGTGTGTAATGTTGATCATACACAGTTATAGTCTTGACAATTTAAAAATAAAACAGGTGAAATAATGGTAACGTCACAATCTTAGTTGGAGTAGGAGGATCTATCGGTGGCTATACATATAAGCGGATCGGCACATTTTGGCGAACAAAATGTGCCGATCCGTTTTCAATACAACATAATTTGATAACGTCGTATTGAAAACCGAACGCGCTGAACCGAACGTGCCGACCCGAATGTGCCGAACCGAACGTACCGAACCGAATGTTTCGAACCATTTAGCAACTCCAAATAACTTGATACTGTTGAACGAGATACACCATGTGATTTTGCAAGAGATTTTACAGGAGTGGTTAATAAATATAAAAATACGTTCTTTTCATACTGTGATATTGTTTCATCAAATTCAGAAACATCAAAGGGCTGAATAGCTTACGTACCACAAAACAAATAAGTACCTTCGTAAGCACGACATTATACCAAGCTATATATATCCAGGATAAGCTGACCTCTCATTGCTTACATATAGCATGTAAATACAAGGTCAACTTATACTGGAACTTTAACTTGAGATGTCGTTGTGTTTACGTAAAATAATCCCATTGAACTAACCGCATTCATCCTTTTCGAGAATTCATACTGAATTGAAGTTTTAATTGGCACATACTAATCAAAAGAAAGTTAACGTTTTGAACTAGAAATAATGAAAGGAACAGGTAACTATGTAGGTTTATTTACTCTCGTAGTAAGTACCAACTGAACTGTATGGCTTAAAATATGGTCAAAATAATTGCTATTAGTTAGCAAAAAAAATTTATTGTGATGACAATTATTGGCTTAACTTTGTTTTTAGGATTACGTATCCAAAGGATAAAAACGGGACCCTATTACTAAGATTCCACTGTCTATCTGGCTGTCTGTCACCAGGCTGTATCTCATGAACCGTGATAGGTAGACAGTTAAAATTTTCACAGATGAAGTATTTCTGTTGCCGCTTTAACAACAAATACTAAAAACAAAATAAAATAAATATTTAAGGGGGCTCAAATACAACAAACGTGTTTTTTTTTTTGCTCGATAAAAAAAAGTTAATAATGTAGTGTCTAATGTTGTATAGATAATGGTACGGAACCCTTTGTGCGCGATTCTGACGCGAAGTTGGCCAGTTTTTTTTTAAATATTATTTTACTCTAAACTTTGAACAATTGTATATTTTTCGATTTTTAAATTTTTACGATCCATAATTATTTTGATGACAGAATGGCCTATGGCCTATGGGCCGTGGGGTGTCCGGCCTAGAATAGCACCCCCCCATTTCATCCCGAGGGTGTCGTCGAAGGCGACTAAGGGAAAATTCGGAAGTCGGGCAGCAGCGGCTTCCGTGTACTTAACAACCTTACTGCGATCCCCAAGACGCCTGACAAGCATGGGGATTATGGCAACCCCCCCCCCCCCCCCTCTGTTAAGGCCTTTAGGCCTTTATTCAACAGTGGACGTTTTCCGGCTGATGAAGAAGGAGAGAAGAAGAGAATGGCCTATGTCACTCAAGGCTAACGTAGTTTCATATTAGCGAAATAATTTACAGAATCGAACCAGCAGTTCCGGAGGTAAGCATGAACGAACACTTTATAAAATTATACTAGCTTTTGCCCACAACTTTGTCCGTGTAAATGTTGATTATCGTGGATGCAGACGAAGACGCAGCTTAAAAAGCAACCTATAACTTTTTCCAGCGGTCAAGCTATCTTCATACCAAATTTAATCATAATCGTTTTAGCCGTTTCATCGTGAAAGCGCAACAGACTGAGTTACTTTCGCATTTATAATATTAATTATGGATATGAATTAGTATGAATAAGCTTGTTAGATAATAGATAGATAGTTCTCTTTCTAGTTTATTTATTTACATGTAAGACTTATAGCAGACCAGAACAAATAGATCAAAAACAGTAAATTAGTCTGACAACCAATAAGTTACTGGTGAAAACCATATGAAAATCCATGCAGTAGTTTTTAAGATTAAGATAGTGATAATAAATATCAGATCTATGCCTAAGTATCTACTGTTCTGACCAAATACCTCAGTACTGGAACACCGTTATAGAATTTCAAAACATTATTTTAGCTTGGCAACTAAGCAAAACTGTATTTCAAACAAAATATGATAGCAAGCCTCCAAGATAAGTTACCGTAAGTTCTGCATACCAAACGCCTGGGTTACAAAGTTTGGGCACCGCGTCTGCATGTGTAATCTCTCATATGTGCCGCTTATCATACTTTGCATGTCATTAAAATGTATTTTTAAGTTTAGATTGAAAAGGTATTATGTTACCAATGTTATTCCATAAAAATCTCTCTGCAGAGTGAGCTTAATGTGGCTGGCAGTGGATGGATGGCTGTCCAAGTTTGGGTTGGTGGTGGGGTTGTTGATGATCTCTGGTGAAGGCTTACGTTCACCAGTGGACGACAATATGATGATGCTTGAGCTGAACTGTCAAACAGCATCAGGTGGGATGATAGGTCGGCTCAAGCCCGTTGTAAAAAAGCTTTAGATCTGGTAAAAATTGTGGTTAGATGAGCACTGAAGAAATAAGTCGTGTACCCGATAGCATTTCTTATCCGCAAAAATCTAACTTCCTTACAACTAGGCTGTCATCCCTTATCAGATATCTTTCCTTGCTCCTCACTTTCATCTAAACTAATATAATAATAAAGAGAACTAGTTTGATTTTCAGTATTTTTTGCTTGCTTAAACTCACAAAATACTTAACCATTTTTAACGTTTCTATCGTTATCCCTAAGTGCTATAGCACACCCGCGACACTTCCCAGAAATGAAACGATATAATTGCCTACACTAATACTAAAATAATAAACTATACAGATACGTGCGTAAGTGTGCGAAACGCAATTTCCAGAGCTAGTCTTCGACGCGGGGAAAGGTGAGGAACGGTTTCAGAGGGAGGCGGAACGTGTCGCTACTGTACGGTAGTACTAATACTTATTCTGTGGCTATAGACTCTATAATATATTTTAATATTAAACGATTCACGTGTACAAAGTCGCGGGCAAACTGCTAAGAACAAAATATGACTTTTAATTAATTATCGACCTTTCATAATCATCATACAGCCTATTGCCGTCCACTGCTGAACGTAGGCCTCCCCCAGAGATCACCAACCAACCCAGTCTTAACCTACTATTATCAACCTTTAACAGGATTAAATATTTAAATTCATGAGTACTTTCGTCCCCTGAAAAATCGATAATGAACGAAAATTCAGCATGTATAAAGAACTCCTGCGAAATTCTCGTCATTTATGCGGCATATCCCTACTGTCTATTGTAAAGGCTTAAGTAGAACTTAGGTACATTTTACGAGAGATCTCATTAAAATTCATAGTATTTTTACATTCTTTAAACAAATGTGTCATCTAAATGTGGCTATAAATTCAATCCTAAGCTAACAAATCTGAGAAAAGTTTAATATAATTTCAATATTTTATTAGGGTATCATCCATCATACGTTTTTTTTGTGGACTTAACGAATATTGGTTTAGTAACCTTAGGTTCTTCACGCACGTTAAAATGTACCTAAAATTCTTATTATTAGGTGATATATTTTGTTGTTATAATGATACGAGTTTTAGAAGTAGGTACTGCTAGATACACTTCACTATTTGGCACGTTGTTTCAAATTTTCGAATTTCTGAACAGATATAGTTCATCTTTTTTTAGAAATCGAGAATCCGTTAGATACGCTTCGATCGTTATTCCGGATGGTTTTCAGTGATCCGACCGGATCTACGCTGTAACACAAAATTGCAAAAGACTCCTACATTGCTGTTCTGTAATAAATCTCCCGCAGTGAATTTAGATGATCATCGGTGGATCCCACCGACACCAAACACTAGTGCAGTGCCCCTGATCAGACGACCATTTAGGAAGTTAGTTCTAAAAGTCAAAATCATTTATTGTGGATCATAAATTCATAAGATGTTATGAATTATGTATGCCTCAATAGGCATAGGTACACAATTCATAATTTTCATGAATATCACTGACATCGGCGAAAGATTACATCGTGAGGAAACCTGGACTTATAAATGACTGTTAGTCTGAAATCGCAATGAGTCATGAGCAAGTGTGCAAGTGTCTTCTTTGTCTAAAAAGGTTTTAGTCTTGCAGAGGCTGATATCACAAAATATACCGGGTACAGTAGGACCGCTCCCGCCATCTTCAAAAATAATTACCAAAACTTGCCAGACTCACTAGGGCTGCTACTGTATTGACTCTGTAGATTATATTTGTGACAATATGAAATTTTATTGACACTGGCTGAAACTCTTTGCAATTTTTTTATAACAAAATTTTCTTGTTCGTCGTGAAATGTCAATTACATCACTTATTCATTTTGACGACACGTGACAGTCGAAACTGAAGTCTGCTTGAAGGTTTACTAATGTTTGCCATAATTTAAGATGCCATAATTTTATATGCCATACTTTTATTTGCCATAATTTCATTAGAAATAATGCTTCAGTTGCTATAATCGTTTAATGACATAAAATCATTTTCACTAATTTCATTGGTCATAATCGATCAAGTGTCATAATAATGTTAATCCATAAATTTATTTGCTATAATTTTTTTTTTCAATAATTTCGTTTTCCATAACATTTATTCACCATTGTCCATACTAGTACAACAATGCTAGTTCAGTACAATCGCCTGCAATGTCGATGTTATGATCATAAGAGATACAGATTTTTTAATCACAAGGAAACCTAGAAAATGTTGTGTTTAATGATATTAAAACATATTTTTACTATGCATGCAGTAACCACGCAAACATGTAAACAAGCATACACCGTGGAAGCAGCAAGCAAGCATGCAGCATGCAAGCAAGCATGCAGCATGCAAGCAAGCATGCAGCATGCAACATGCAGCAGGCATGGTTTCTGTCACGGCTCCGGCGCTGCGGGGCTCCGACGGTCCCACGCGAGCTTATCGTCACAGATGTGTTTTACGCTCACCACCGAAGCTTCGGCTTGCTGGCTGGCTGCGCCGGCCAGCCTCAGCCACGGTGGCGAGCGTTAAAAACCACCTGCTCCTCAGCTCGCGGGCCGCCTCGCCCCTCCGCGCCTACGCGGGCTTAGATTACACTCTAGGGGTAGGGCAGACAAGACTATGTGGAGTCGGTTTCGCAGCGATTCGTTTCTGTCACTAACTTTTGTAGCACAACTTATTGTTTTTTTAAGACAATACTTTAGCGTGGCACAATAGATTTGCACATTATGCCTAGTAACATTATGCGAATTTAATTTATGCCTAAACAAATGTCTAAATATTATTTGCTACGCAACTGAGGACATCTGGCGTTAGGCGGCCGCTGCCGCGGCACGCTCGCTACGCTCGCCCGTTTCGATTTTTACTAACTTTTTATTGTCTAAAGATTGATTACTATAATAAATCATTTGGTTAGTGGGTGGCCTTAATGATATTATTTTTTGTACAAAACAATAAACGTTTCTAAAATACATTAAATGTTGCTTATGTCAAATAACGATTATGTAATATGTTACTTATAGAAACTAATGATTATAACATATGTTATTATGGCAACTAATTTTATGGCAAATGAAAGTTATGACTAATACGTTGATATGACAAACGTTATTAGTATAAATGACAATAGTGCAAGTAAATATTATGACGGGGGACGATTATGGAAAACAATAATAGTACAAATGATTTTATGGAAAACAAGACAATACCCTGCTTGAAACTGGTTGAGAATGCCTATAAACGTAATGTCAATATACGTGCTAATAATTACGGTTTGTTCTGAGTGGTCTCTCTGCTCGGGCGCGACGCAGTCTTACGTACTTTGTGCTGGTATTATATAATATAAACCTACTAAAATTACACCTATATATTCAAAACAAGATCCCCAAACCAACCTCCACATAGTGGTCCAAGGGTGAAACTAAGGCTTAGGCGTCGTTTATTTAACTAACAACTACACCCGCGTTATAAATGTTTGCACAAACTTTATTAATCGCGGACTTAAGCACGAGATCTAACACATAACTATATATTATACGCAGTTCTAAAGGTAGGGGGCGTGGTATATACAGGCTGTACCTACACATAGACACATCACAGAGTTAACGCAAAAATAATTCGTGAGAAATCACTTTTGTTTTAATGTACTGATTCAGCTCTGAGAATACGCAAGTTGAAGTGGCAATGGACAGGCAACATCGCTTGAAGAACCGATAAATGATGGGGAAGAAACGTTCTCGAATAGCGACCACAAATCGGAAGATGCAGTGTTGGTAGGCCTAACATGGACCGACGACATCGTCAAAGTCGCGGGTAACCGGTGGATGCAAGCGGCCTTGGTTCAACAGTGGACGTCTTCCGGCTGGTTATGATGATAAAATACTGATTATCGTAGTTGCAGTGAGTTGCTACTCTTAAAGAACACAAGAACAAAGTGTCTTTCCATCATAATAGAGACAATAAGAAAAATGCCAATGGACACATTCTTAACCACGTAACCTTTTAGCAAAGTAAGTTAAATTTAAATTACTTATTAGCCTCAAGGTCTAGATTGTAATTGTTATGAGTAACCGTTTAATTACGAGTACATCATAAATGAAAAAAAAAAAAAAAAAATCGTAGCGCATTATAGCGCTCGTAAAAGTACGGCGGCCTTGGGGGTATTAAAATGTTAGTTTAAAAGAACGTAAAAAAAAAATTGGTTCTTTGAGATCGCTCCGTAACTAGAGCGTTCCCAGTTATGGGAAGAACATGTAACTTTTGACTTCGCTAAGTGACTTTTTAGACCCATTATTTACCCTGTATAAATATTAACTATTAAGCCTCTACTTATCTTATTCTTAGACATCGTAGGACGTGATAATTACTGTGATCTTTTTTCAATAACTTTGCGTATCATAAAGTCTAAGAGTGAATTCTAGGGTTTCGAGAAAAACGAAGATTTGGGATTTCTGGGATTCAGGGATATTGTCAGTTTTTTTAAACCAAGAATTCAACAAAGAATACAAATTGTCTCAGCGTTATCAAATTAAATAGCGCTTAAAGTAAGCACTCAATTATTAAATTAAATAGCAGAGTTCAGATTTCAACTAAATACAAAGTCACAGAAAGAAGTTTATGAACTTGTACCATTGTGTATAAAGTAAAAATAAATAAATAAACCATTTTCAAAAATCATTTTGGACATGGTGAATTTTGAGTTACCTGGTGTACCTCAAAATTTTTGTCATCCTGTGTATAATAAACTTTGGTGGTTTGCTCATAAAGCAAACTAGGCAATATTACAATGCTTATAGTCTAGGCATACAATCTTCTAGCCAGATCGCAGGTGATACATTTAAAACCTCAAAGATTATAAACAATATTCCATACAATCATGTAGGAACCACTGCAAAAAAATGTTCCATACATCTGGTATCCAATGCAAAAAAAAGATTAGAAGCACTAAGTATTAAATATTTGCTAAAATACTCTGAACGTCCCATAACTCGTTCAAAGGCCATTGTAAACCTTTCGAAACCAGTAAACGGCCACGAGACGAGAAACTGACCTTTATGAAGCCTGTACAAACAGTGATAAACCAATATGACATACTTAATGTTTGGCTGCCAGATATATTTTACTTTCGCTCGTAAGTACTTTTTTAAAGAGGTTTTCTCCTACAGCTTCAATCGTAAGCACCAGATGTAGTGCCTACAGTTAAAAGAAATCAAATATCTATCCATGATTTAGAATGTGCTGGTGCTCCACTATATAAGCAACTTGTATAATCTAGGTCTGAGTGCTTACCTTGTTTTTCTTAATATTGTTTGTAACATTTGTATTTCATTCATTTATTTTTAATTCTGGTTAACTTGTATAAACTATTCAACAAGACTTGAATGTTTACTTTTGCTGTTATTCAGAGGTACCTACTTACAAAACAAGGGTAGCACCGAAGGAGAGGAGCAATAGCAACCTATTTATTTATTAATTAATTTACAATCTCTTCTTTTTTATGGAACAGATTCAAATCGTCCGTAAAATTACTTTGTCAATTTTAATTTGTAATAAAACTATCTGATTTTTTAACCGAACCGATAATTAGCTACGTTTTGCATAGCGCTAACATGATATGATTAAAAATTCTTTAGAACTGGAACAGAGAATTGAATAGGAATAAAACGCTTGTAGTTGCAAAATCTGAATCATTGAAACGATAGTCTTTTGACGTGGAATCCAATTTATCGGCGCAATTGAAACAAGAGAATGGCGAATGATTGGGTAGACCGGTGGTCTAACTGAGTCCATTTCAGTAAATATTCGCTCCAATTGGTTTTATTATTGAACTCTTCCTGCATAACTTCGTTAAGAGTAATATTTATAGGTTTGGAAACTCCATCGAAACATTCCTAATGGATTCCATTTTTATTTCCTGGAAGTTTGAAATTAATAACGGCTGTTACTTTTTCTGTGTCATTGAGAAAGTTTTCGCGAAATGGATGTCGTCCGTTTTCTTTCGTGAAATTTTAAATGTGGACGCCTCAGTTTAATGCTGTTAAAATTAACTTCAAATAAAAAGTGACGCGACTGTTATTAAAACCTCATTAACGCGATTATCAAAAATGACATGACAAATGTATTCCAAATTCAAATGTAAAAAAGTAACACGGACGAGGGCCAGTCGTTTCATACATGATTCACAAAGGAAACTGTTGATTTTCCACGGAGGTGTTTGTGTCCTGTATTATTCAACACTATGGTTTTACATTTACATAAGCAAATTGGGCGCATTGCCCCTAGAAAGTGTTCCGTTTTGAATTTTTGTTCCAACTTTGACATGATTCAAAACTGTAACACTAGGAGTGTTAAAGTTTTATTAGATGCAAGCTTTAGCTATCGACACCGGCAATGTGAAAATAGAGAGGAATAATGGAGATTTGTTCCTTTAAAATTGTGATTGCTTGACTATTTTCCGAGTCCCTCATTGAAAAGTTAGAGAAAAGCGGAAAATCTATGATAAGATCCGTATCAATATTTGAATATTCTATGCAAAATTTCAGGATGGCCAATTCAGAATTGGAACATTGATCGAAACAATAGAATTATGTTACAATCGTAATTGATGAATGCTGTATACGTGAATAGAATTGTGTTCGAGATTTAGAGCATGATTTGTATTTGAATTAAATTATTGTTCATCTAACTTATGCATAATACATTATGTAGGAAACTGCAGTGCTATTCAGTTATAATTTCCCTTTCTGATTTTCGGTGAAGTGAGCCGTCAGGTAACCCCCCCCGGGCATACCCGACCATTCCTGGTGGTATGGTCTAAAACTATCCCTCTGAGAAAATCGTTTGTGTTAGGTTAAGTTAGAACTGTGACCATTTGGGACGCGGTGGTTTCCTTCTGCGAAAGTGTCATGTCGCAGAAGGAGGCTGCGGAAAGGGAGAGGGAGATCTCAACCTCCCACCCTGCCCGCAGCAGGCGCACCGGGCGTCGGCGAAGGGCGGACATCGCCCTCTTCCGGCCCCCCTAAATGGGTCCAGGGGCGGCAGACTCGGGGACGTCTGTCGCCCCCCACATACACCAGGACCCGAGGTGGCGGCGCGTAGTGTTCCACGCGCGCCCCTCTAAGACGTCCGGGGGGGAGTCTAACACCTCACTCCCCCCCCTGACCCGAGAAGTGGCCCGCTGCAGCGGGCCGGCACCAGCCGGGGGTTGCGGAAGTATCTCCAGTTCCCGCGACCCCCGACGTAGGTGTGAGATGGAACACCGGGGTGGTTTTTAGTCAGTAAGAGTCTGACAGACCCCTCCGCCCGCCCCAGGGCGGAGGACATCCATGAGGATTTTCCACCCCGTATCAAAAAAAAAAAAAAAAAAAAAAAAAGAACTGTGACCATTAAAGCGCGAAGGCGAGTGAGCGTAGCGAGCGATGCCGCGGCAGCGACCGCTGAGCGCCAGACCCCCTCAATTCGTGGTAAATCATTTGGGTTAGTTTAGGTGAGTGCTATAGTTTTAGACGCGCCATACCACCATGGGTATGGCCAGTGGTATGGTCGGTCCGCAATGGCTGTCAATCCCCAGTAGGACGACAGCTCACCTCACTCTCACTTCACCTTCATTCATCGAGGGATTTTTTCACAGAATAGACTGGCTGTTATTTAATTACAAGCTTTCAATAAAGCGACGTTCTCAAAAAATATCATTTTACAAATATTTAGGAACCCTGTCTTTTAAACGTCACCTGCAAGATATTAAAAGGTCCATCTCTTATGTGGGTGTCATCCAGCTGTTTAGGAGGAGTTAGATGACAAACACACGTACAGAAGACTATATTTTGACATGTTATTGTCATCACAGTACTGCATGTCTATTGCGAAGTCATACGCTGTTTTCTACTCGTATAAAATTAGTTCTAAGTATCGTTCATAGTAGGTACATACAATAAATAAAATTTCACCTGCCGTGTATCTCTTTATCACCTTTTGGTTTATTGGTAGAATGTCTAAGACTTGATACATTTTGTTGCATAGGTTTAAACAAATAATTCATTCACATTAATTTGGTGTTGCGTTCATATTCCGAGTTTGAAAATTTGGGCCAGAATGCAACATAATTAGATCAACATGGGACGTAGCGCTAACCAAACAGTATTGTTCCTTTGTAATGCCCAAATCCTTCCTTTGCTAACAGAATGTTCTATACACTAAGAACAACGTAACGGTGACTGGGACAGGAATTTACTCAAAGTAAACAAAGGACGAGCGTAAAGGCAAATTTTCAAAATTAGGTCATGTGCAAAAATTCTAGCATAGGTATTATTAGCACATGTGCTTGGAAAGTTTGAATCGAAAGCAGAATGTTTGTAATTAGTTTTTTGTAGTTTACAAAATGTTGGGTTTATTTTTTCTGGTACCTATAATGAGGTAAATCGAAATAAAGGTATATAATGAACTAGTTTTTGCCTGCGACTTCGTCTGTGTCAATGTCGCTTATCCCGGATACAGATGAAGTCGCGGATTAAAATGTAGCCTATATTATTTCTCAGAATTCAAGCATCATACTAAAGAATCATGGCAGGATTTGTACAAAAAATTAAGATGTTTAGAGAAGTTGAAATTCTAATTCTTATATTTTGGGTACTTAAAGAGTATCTTCAGGCATTTACAATATTTTTAAAACCCCGCAAAAAAAGTGAATAGTTTAACGAAAAGCTCATTATTTCTGAATGAAACGGCGACTGACAGTAACAGTGACACTGACCGTTTGGCACTTCTTATACTGAAACTGCATTGTTTTATGGGAAATAATATTTATATTTATAGGTATATTTATGGGAATAATAATGATTATTTTTTTCCACACACTTGTTGCATCACTTGTCTGCCAATTTTATAGATCCGTTATAGATCGGTCGCTTGTCACTTTCTTTTTTTTAAAAACACAAAATGGGCATCGACATGAAACGAAAAAGTGTTATTTTCATTTTGAAATATTTTATTTATGCGTGGGTTTAAAAATATGCTAAGTATATCAATCTACTCCTGGTAATGTATTCTTCACAGTGGAGAATATTATAAAACCTCTAAATTATTTTTTTTTTCTTACAAATGAATGTATGGATCTCGCCATGATTCTTTCAACAACAGACAGCGTAACACACTGTTCGCATTTATAATATTACTAAGTAAGTAAGTATGGATTAGAAATTAATGTTAAAGCATGTGAAACCAAAACCTCATTGGAATTTTAACTTTATATAAAACTAGCTGCTGCCCGCGACTTCGTTCTTGGTGTTCACTTGCGAGAGCGATTAAACCTCCTTAATCCAGCCCTGTCGCAAAATCCGTTTTCAGCGGACGTCTACTAACTATAAACTACCTCCCTGCCAAATTTCATCTTAATACGTCAAGCGGTTTTCGATATTTCGTGATGAGTGAGTGAGTGACCTTTCGCTTTTATAAATATCTGAAGAAGATTAGCATAGACCAGCTTTGTCTGTTTAAATTTCTGAATTAACTCGACGACTGTCGGGCGAAAAATGTAAAGGTCAAACCTCCGCTACTTATGTCGGACTGTGTAACGTAAGACATTCGAGAGGTTAAGCAAAAGTCTTAAATCATCCTTGGGTAAAAAATAAACTGGAAAGTATCCTAAGCTATCTATGTGTGCCAATATGTGTGCCAAATTTCAGTTAATTCTATTTAGCCGTATAGACGTGAAAAAGTAATAGTCGTTTATTCATCATCACTAATTTACGTGTTTATAATAGTAGTAGGATTAACGCTCTGTAAGTATCCCACAGTGAGATCTTTGCAGTGGGATTTCACTGCAAATGCCCCTTCTCATAGCTTGACGCCAGCTGTTAATAACTAGCATGATGGCATGACAGTTCATCTCAAGCTCACCACCGAGGGACGTTTTTCTTTTTTACATCATCAGACGGAAGACGTCCACTATTAAATAAAGGCCTTCCTATAGAACGCCAGAACAAGCAGCAACCTACCGCTTGCATCCCCCGGTTACCCGTGACCTTGACGATGTCGTCGGTCCATCAGGTGGAAGGCCTACCAACGCTGCGTCTTCCAGTTCGTGGTCGCGACTCATGAACTTTTCTACCCCATCGGATATCGGTTCGTCAATCGATGTGGCCTGCCCATACATACATAAATTTTACAGACCATTAAATATAAAAGATAGAAAATTGCGTAGATTTAACATTAATGTAAACTCAATAATAAATATTGTCATTTCGCTTCTGAAATAATTGATTTATAATTCTTATGACGAGATAAAAATTAATTCAAATTCAAATATTTATTGCTTAACACAGTACATAAATATACATTTCTAGGTGTTTATTGAATGCGCAGTCCACTGCCGTCCACTGTGTTGCACCAATTTAGGCATGCAAAATTATGGTTAAATTCAATGAGATGAGATTAATATTATACAAATAACTGACCCGACAGACGTTGTCCTGCCAATAGATTTTTCAATTTTCTTACCGTTTAAACCTTTCTTGGACTTCCATAAATATTTAAAGACCAAAATTAACGAAATCTGTCCAGCCGTTCTCGAGATTTAGCGAACAACAATTAATTTTTGTTATAAAGATTTCATTAATTTAATATCATACTATGTACCCTGTCAAATTAATAATTATACAATGTCATATATAAAAATCAAGAAGTAAGTAATGTCAAAAATTCAAATTAATAAGTATGTAATGTCAGAGTATACAATGTCATTATGATTAATTAGTCTACCTTATTTAACACATAATTAAATAATACAAATAAAATAATTTAAATAAAATAACATAAATTGAACTCAGTTATTCACCATGTAGTAATGTTGGTTTTGATGTAATAAAGCTCAGATTATAAAACAATAGGCAGATAGACAGCGCGGAACACTGCGAGCGACGTCACCAAAGCAAATACAGTTTCAAAAAACGAATACAGTCTTGAGTTACGTATAGACAGACGAAAATAGATTATTGCTAAATGGTTTTCGAAACTGTTTTCAGGAGAAAAGCTTGCAGAACCATTTTACTTGGAAAGCTGGTCTCCTGTGTAGGTTTTCATAATTAATCTTGCAAGCCGTTTTTTTCTGTCATATTTTTTTATCTGTCTATATAAAAATAGAAATTACAGTTCGTTATTAAGCACAACACTAATGAATGACTTAATGAGAAAGGCTGAAATGTTAGGTTTCGTTTTTTTTATTTATAATTCGTTTTAATCTCCTTATGGTTATAAACAAAAAGGAGATGTTCGGAAAATGTATGGAGCCTGGGCCAGCACTATGTACACCATATGTAAATATGGCTACACAATATAGAAACCGTTTTATTATGGTGATTGTGTATAATTTTCCTTCGTTTTAGTGTAAAAACAAATTAACTCGGCCAAGGAGAGCAACACAACATATAAATATGGCGGATCAGTATTATGCCAAATGACATTTTGACTGACAATGACATTTGATTAATGTGTCTACTGTCTACTGCGGAAAACGAATAATTCCAAAAATACTTGGGTTTTGAGATATAATAATAAAATAGTACTAAGTACAGAATGTTCTACTTGATTACGGCAGCAAATCTTATATAACCTATTCGAGCAGCTAGAGATTGGTTACCGGTGTCAAAAGGAGCAAACAAACAAGATTTAAACGCATTTGGTTTATCAAACTGTGTCCTTGCTGCTGATCAATATATTCTGGACTTCGAAGATTCATAGAATAGTGAGCTGTGCAGTACCAGAAAACGTAACAAGTTATTGTAAAAGTTGTATCTTTATAGTAACAGCTGGGAAGACATCAATTGCTCTTTTCCAACTAGACAGTAACTATTTTCAATCAAGTTCATGATATTTAGTTTCTAATATTAGCGACTTGTAAGAGGATGAGACATCAGTCATGTGAGGAATATAAATAAAACAACTTGTTAGGATTTGTGATTTTATTTTACGTATTCATTTTCTACATCACCCCTTAGTAATATTCCATTCAAGAATGACGCTAGTGCTTCTATGCTCTTTTGGTACCGCACCCAACCCAAATACCACACAATGGTCATTATATGAGCACAGCAACCCAGAGTCCAATAATAATAATAAGAGATAAAACTACAATAATAACTAATAACTAATTATTTTAATTAGAGACTTGATTCTTCAGATTTTAATATAATTTTTCTTAAATATTCCGGTACTCTATTTCATTCTAAATTGGTACAAGCTGGCACAAAACAATGAGAACTTGTCTGTGTTGTGTGTGAAAAACAATCAAGTGTTATTGATGCACTTGGTGGCTGGATATCAAGTTGCGCTTCTTCTTCCATTCTTATATTGTACTGTACACATCTCCAGCAGTAGGAACAAAGAAGCGCATGTTCTGGTAACTGAAACAATAAAATAATTTAGTTATAGTAGCAACAGAAAGGGTTGTTAAATATGTGTAAAAGCAAATAGGCACTGATATGTGAAGCTCATAGAATTTAGCTTTAAGAATTACAATTGACTAATAGTCACTGGTTAGAAGTATCTAAAACTGACAGCAAAATTCCATGCACCAGGAAAAAAGATTTCACCTCCACAACCAAAACAGACGAACAGGAAAAATGAGTCCAATAAGTCGTATTTTTAAAGGTCCAATTTACTAAGGCACCTGTATTGAGTCGTCTGGGGACGCTAGTGGAGGCAGCGATTTTATTTTCTCGAACCCCTTGGCTCGTATTGCGATCCCCCTAAGGGCTTTCTCTACGTGATGCCAATATTCAGAACGAATGATGTTGCGAATCTGTTTCGGCGCCAATTTAAACGCTCGTTTAGTGCGAAACTTTCGTGAGTACGAAATGCAAAATCCGTTTGGATTTTCAATTTAGAATGTGGTTTGTTAGGTGGTCATAGAGTTAAAAGAAGGATAAATATAGGTGACATCAGATAAGAGAGGTTACAGTACGGTCAACGTAACTTGGCGCGTCTGAAGTTAGCCGATTAGCTGCGCAGTAGACAATTTCGTTCCTAAAAGTTCCATTGCGCAGCCAAACAGCTAACTTCAGACGCGCCAAGTTACGTTGACCGTATTGTACATCGTGTAACCTAGTTGATGTTTTGGACAATGAATTTTAATTGAAACTGGCTAGCTATGGCTACATATATTTTGTCTTTGTCTCGTAAATAAAAAACATTTGAATAATTCATGTCAATCCCCCTCCCTAAACAAGGACGTAATATTATATAAGGAAAATCAGAACAAAGAAAAAGAATATTACAATCGTAATGACTGCAAGCTAAAAATAAAACAAAAAAGTAAATAAGAAAAAGCGAATAAATACAAATAACGGGTCCGACTTTACCAATAAACTTGCAATTTATTAAAAAGTTATTTATCTACAGGGTACAGGTCAAAAACAATTTCCAAATTCAAATTGAAGATAAACAAATGTACAAATGAGAAGTACCCACAGTACCGTTCGAATTCTAATTTCAAAGAAAGTTTTATAATTTTGACTCCTTTGTATTTGTGTAGACGTTCCGTTTTCTGTTGATTTTCAAAACTGGCGGGAGTCAAACGTTCACGTTGGGCAATGAATTATTCAGGTCAGAACGGAAACTGCGTATTTACATAAGCAAATTGGGTGCGACGACTGAGTACAAGCGACACGGCGACAACGGCGAGGAAACATTGGGACGCGATCACATAGTGCATCAAACTTAACACCTGAAATCTTTCACCTATCTCTACACAGCGACCTTTTTGCTACACAGCGACTCAAAATGAGTTGTCAGTTTCAGTTGAACAATGATTACGTCTCTCAAAAAAGGCGACATACAATTCACAAAATGATCTTCGTTTGACCTCAAACTTAGACTGACACGGTAGGTACTTCACGGAAACCATTTCCCGTACGAACTCTTTCGTAGACAATAAAGAGATTCACAGAGGTGATAATTTTCAACAGAAATATTTTTTCTATTTCCCGTAACTGAATAAGCTAGCAAAACTGAGAGCCTCCATCAAAATAGTACTCATGATAAGTAATACTAGCTTCTGCCCGCGATTTTGTCTGCATAGTCTTCAGAATTAAGCTGAAGTCCTAAATTATCATACGGGAACATAAGAATTAACCTATGCGTTAAGATAGCTCAAAGGTTAGCTTAATCTATGTGTGTCAAATTTCTAAAAAGCCAAATGTTGTTCATCCACGCTTCAATGTTCGTGAACGGGCACCGTCAGTTGAGATTGGTCATCTCTTAACTGCCATGGCGTATCTTTATTGTTTTATTATTTTTTGTATTGCTCCTCGCCTCAGATTATGAAACAAACCGACCATGACACATGAACAGACCGTGCAGAACACTGAGAGTGAAGCCACAAAAGCAAATAGATACAAATTCAAAAACGAATACCTAAATACTAATACAAATAAAAATTCAAAAGCGAATACAATCACGAGATTGTAGGTATTCGTTATTGCATTTGTATTTGCTTTTGTGGCTTCACCCGCCGTCTTCCGCGCGGTCTATCTGCCTTTTATTTGATAATCTGAGCTCCTCGCTTACATTGATTTAACTATTTAACTGGGTACCTACATTATTCTTGCTTCTACATGTAGAAGCAAGAATAATGTAGGTTACACAGCGACTCAAAATGAGTTGTCAGTTTCAGTTGAACAATGATTACGTCTCTCAAAAAAGGCGACATACAATTCACAAAATGATCTTCGTTTGACCTCAAACTTAGACTGACACGGTAGGTACTTCACGGAAACCATTTCCCGTACGAACTCTTTCGTAGACAATAAAGAGATTCACAGAGGTGATAATTTTCAACAGAAATATTTTTTCTATTTCCCGTAACTGAATAAGCTAGCAAAACTGAGAGCCTCCATCAAAATAGTACTCATGATAAGTAATACTAGCTTCTGCCCGCGATTTTGTCTGCATAGTCTTCAGAATTAAGCTGAAGTCCTAAATTATCATACGGGAACATAAGAATTAACCTATGCGTTAAGATAGCTCAAAGGTTAGCTTAATCTATGTGTGTCAAATTTCTAAAAAGCCAAATGTTGTTCATCCACGCTTCAATGTTCGTGAACGGGCACCGTCAGTTGAGATTGGTCATCTCTTAACTGCCATGGCGTATCTTTATTGTTTTATTATTTTTTGTATTGCTCCTCGCCTCAGATTATGAAACAAACCGACCATGACACATGAACAGACCGTGCAGAACACTGAGAGTGAAGCCACAAAAGCAAATAGATACAAATTCAAAAACGAATACCTAAATACTAATACAAATAAAAATTCAAAAGCGAATACAATCACGAGATTGTAGGTATTCGTTATTGCATTTGTATTTGCTTTTGTGGCTTCACCCGCCGTCTTCCGCGCGGTCTATCTGCCTTTTATTTGATAATCTGAGCTCCTCGCTTACATTGATTTAACTGGGTACCTACATTATTCTTGCTTCTACATGTAGAAGCAAGAATAATGTAGGTACCCAGTTTTAGTAAAAACTAGATTTAAAATAGGGTCCGTGGAATTTTTTGCTCCCTACGTTTTGGAACGAGCAACTTTCTGACTAACTGCCTCCTTGACAATTCAAAACTGCCTGTAAATGGTTTAATTGAAATAAAGGTTTGACTTTAACTTTGATTTTTTAGGTAATTTCGTTCATCCGTTTAAGAGCGTTTACGCCGTCCATGCGCTGTTTAGCTCAAAAACGGTACTTATCAAACCTGTTAATACCATCAACCACTAATTTTACAAATATGTTAATTACCAAAAACTTTAGGGAATCTCGTTGTCTCAATAGTTAGTAAAGAAAACATAGATTATTTGTACATTCTATCAATATAACTTAACAGATATTTTCTAAATTTCCCTTTAAGCGTCAGTTTCGAAGCCTAAAATATATAAAACCGCTAACAGAACAAATTAGCAAAAACATTTTACTAATTGCAAAAATCCTTAGGAAAATAGTTAGTTAAAAAGTTTTTTTGATTTATGTATCTTACTTTAATAAATTAAAATTCAAACAATCTGAAATATTTAGAAATTAAAATGCTTTTTTCACCGATATAACTTACTTATTTTAATATATTATAAGCTTAATATAGTAGAAGAACATCTTCTGTAAAACATACACTTTCAAATTTCAACTAACTTTAGTTATTATTTTTCTATAAATATTTAAAAACTACTACGAATTCGCTGCGCGCGATTGTTTCAAATTACCTAACCTTGAAGTCGCGCGCTAGACGTAAACGCTCTTAATATTGAAAAAGTAACAGACGTCTATCCATTCATTCTTTTCTTTTTTGCTTTTGCAATAGTTGTAAGATAGGATAAGAAGTTGGATTTATTTCTTTACGTTACACATAATTACAAATACTGCTAAGACGTAGCTAAGTATTAGGTATATCTATTTTCAACACGTCTATCAAAACACGTGTTCTTCTATCATTGCGATGAAAATATAACAGCATTGTGTTCAAAGTTAACAATTTATATTTTTTACAGCTCCCTTTCGCACGGCCGGATTATTCTGAAGGCAGATTAGGCAACTGCCTAGGGGTCCCTCATAGACCAGGGGACCCCGCGTACCGGGAATAAAAAAATATAAAGTTAAAAACGAAATCGTAATGAAGTAAAAAATAACGTAATTATAAATATAATTAACTGTGGTAAAAGATATGTATTTTTAGAAGTTAGAAAAGGGTAAGGGGGCTCTGAGCATTGCCTAGGGGCCCCGTCATGCATAATCCGGCCCTGCCCTTTCGTATTTACAGGCTATCGTTTCGGGAACAGCCGGTGCTAGCTTCCTGGTCTTTTCAAGATAACACCCATTTTATTGTAATTTTAATTAAGTTTCCATGCTAAATAGGGAATGAAAGAGAAAATTTATAACATCTTGGGTTCTCACATAATTTGCAAGAATTGTTTAGAGAAAATTTAAGATTTTTGAGTGTACGTGCTAACTTTATCTTTTATGCAATAACCTACCTACTTTCCGTTCCGTGGAGAAGAATGACAAATCGCTGTTTAAATTTTTACTGAACGATGCAGGATCGCAGATGAGGAAAGGGTGTTATTTGACCAAAAGATATTCCTCCTGTATCCAAGGTAGGTAAGTACCTAATCTAATTAACTAATAAGACTGAATAGCCTTACTACTGATTGACTGTCTGAGTTGATAGATTTAACTCTCTAAGTAATGCAGAAGTCGGAAAATTATCATGGCCAAATACATAAAAATATTCAAGTAAGAACTGGGTTTTGTTTCAGTTTGTTTAAGTTTGAGTTGATCTTTTATTTATTTGGGTTGATATTAAGTATTATCAATAACACATTGAAGAAGGTGGCTGGCAGCGGATGGATTCTCGCTGCCCAAGATAAGGTTCATTGGCATCTCTGAGGAGGCCTACGTTTTGCAGTGGACGGCAATAGGCTGACATGATTATGATGATTAACACAATTTTGTAATTCAAACCATACACGTAACTATGTGCTTGTGCAAATTGGGACTTGCACAAGTGTGCATTGTTTCCCAACTGCGTCACGCTGACTTGCACCCATCTAAACTTGCGCAAGTATGTACCTATATCGTTATGTGTGTGTGACTGCATTTTTCTTTCAAACACAACCAAAATATGAAAATTACTATCACTTGGAGGACGGGTGATGATATGACATAGTTTTCATACATTTTACTTACCAGCCTCTATACCCGCTACTTTATCTCCATACAAACTAGAAACATGTCTAAACAATTTATAATAATATTAGTAGGATGTTATACTTTTGTCTACGTAAGCAAAACCGCGGGCACAGCTAGTTTCTCAATACTCAGGCGTCTGCACAAACCCTAATGCCCCAAACAAAGGGCCTCGTCCGACCTTCGAAAAAATGTTTCAGTACAAAGTTAACATTATTACTTGTTACCAATCGATCTTCTAAGATATTGCGTCGCGTGCCGGTGCTTAACTAGTTTTACAGTCCCTTAAATTGACTTTAAATGACTCGACTGGTTCAAATGGGACAGAGGTTTTAATGACGGTGAAATATGATCTGTAGCACTATGCCCGCTATGCTGTGTGAGTACTGTACTACGCCCTAAGCCGGGGCCCGTACGCCATAGGGGGTACCCTTAACGTGTAGTCGCTTAGTTAAGAGATTTTTGCCCTGCCTAGGGGCCTTAAATTCAGGTAATTTAAGGCACCGAAGGAAAGTTCGGTAAAGCAGCTGGCAACATCCTAGAATGACCTACGAGATGTCGTTACAAAAAACAAGAATGCTGATAAATCTCCCATCGTGAATATTTACACGTACAATAAAAAAAAATAAAAACCTTTAACTATTTAACCAAAAATAAACTAATATAATAAGGCATCAACAAACTCCTCCACATCGCCGTCATCTGGGAATGTGCCCAAGAGACTGACTGCATTGCCACGTTGGATGGCAATGCTTAACCTCTGCCCAAAGTAAAAATCAGCTCTTCGATCACGAGAAGTGTCAACTAACCTTTTGGAAATTTCCTTAAAAAGGAGATGAGCACTCGGACCCCACCCCCCTCGTGAATATAGTCAAAGTGAGGTTGGGGTGAGTTAAGATCCCTATAATTAAATGGGATGACCGCTCAATTACTTTTATCGAGGATGATTTTTACTATTTCAGCAACTAGCTGCTTTTGCTTGCGATTCGTCCACGTCAAGGTTGTCGTCAAACTGTAGGTATGCGTAACCGCTGTCTTATTTTTGAACCAAATTCTTTTAAACCAAACAACAACCCAATAATTTAATTTTTTAGTCAAAGTCAAAGCATTTATTTCAATTAAACCATTTAAAGGCACTTTTGAATTGTCAAGGTGTCGGTTAGTTAGTCAGAAAGTTGAAGCTAGTTGCTCGTTCCAAAACGTAGGGTAGGTGTCTATGGAGAAGAACGAGCAAGAAACTCCACGGACACTCTTTTAAAATCAAGTTTTTACAAAATTACATGTTCTAGTAGTTTAGTAGGCATTAAAAATATATTTTATAACAGATAGACATTCACAACCTAAATTAAAAGTATATTTCAACGAAGAAATACTCATTTATCACTTAATCAAATTCCCATGTCGACTCCCACTGACCAACCTAGAATTTCACCATGCATGACAAGTCCATCACGTCATATGAAATTCCACGTACAACGTGAAAATTCACCTGAAAACATTCATACTTAATCACTTTTCCTATTCTATGAACCATCGATTCTGCTAACGATACAGGTAATACACCTTTTTTTACATGCCATAAGTATCTATGAGTACGTTTGTATTAATACACTGTTCAACCAAATTGTTGTATTTTGGTTGACAAAGTCAAGTCGTGTTTTATTTTGAAATAAAAGGACCTTATTGCTAATATTTAACGTTTCACTTTTATTGTCTTCATACATAGCAGACGGAAAATTTCAGGCATTTCCTTAAAAAAACTTTTGGAATGACGGCGCAATTTCTTTCTATGTGATGTTGCAACGCTTTGGTATTTGACGTTTTGTAAATTCAATTTGGTTGTTTCATCCAAATTGAAAGGCCAAGTTGAACCGTGCATGACTGCCATTATTTCATTATCATTAATCATTCACACATGGCTGTAACGAATGACGCAGTAAGTTTATATGTAACCCATTTACAAAAGAACAAAAATGTAATTTGAGAGCGGTAATGCAAAAGTGGTGTAACCAAATTTTTGGTTTTTTTCAGGGCAATAATTAAATATTATTTAATACACATTATTATAATTGATGGATTGACAAATTGAGCTGTTAGTGGATGTTTTAAATTCTAAAAAAAATTTGAGTGTTGACTGTGTAAATGTCAATCACTTTTAAAATGTACGTAAAGTAAAACTGATTTCTAAATTCTTTAATCAGTACCTACATAGTTTCAGCTTTGACATTGTAATATCTTTACATAAAAAGTATTCACACCAACCACAAAAAATTAAATGTGAGTTAGACTATTTTACTTCACTGCCCTTAGTAACAGTTTGATACTTCGAAAACTATGTTATAATTATCTTCGAAACTAGTTATCGGGTGTGTGGAGTTTTTCTGTTTGTTTGCGTTCATATTACGGGTATTAGTAAATGATGACAGCACTAAGCATGTTGTCATGTGAACTATCATTATTGTAAATCTAGTATCATAAAGCTCTGATGACACAATGGCGTGCGAGAGTTAGTGCTTATTTTGTTGAAATATTTATTTATCAAATATTTAATATTGAAATCCTCGTAGGGCTTGTAGCTAGATAAAAGCCATATGGATCGATAGGTCATGCCGGTTTGCCGCGGTTTGTCGGCGGATGGGTGACCGTTAATTTCATACCGAGGCCTCTCTGTCGTAAAGCCGTTGGTCCTGTCTATGGTTAGTAGACAGACAGTCCAGTCAAAAGCCAGGAAGTCAGACAAATAGATAATTATCTACTTAAGGGGCTATTAAACGACTTTTACAGATTTTAAACTGACAGTCACGTCAAAATGTGCAGTGTAAATGATTTGAAAAAAATATATGTTAAACTAGAACATACTCTTAATCACTTAGTAAGTGAATATTTTTAATTATATTCATATTATATAGTTTAATTAATACGTGAAGTTGTGTCTGACGCGGACAAAACATTGACAATCACACAAAATCTACCAGGTATAATTCAACGAAACTTACACCATCTTACAGACAATTTTATTATCTATCTTTTAGTATACGCCTTTTTTTTAATTTTGAAAGAATACTACATTTATTAAATTTTTTCGACTAAACTTTGAGAGTTTTGGACGCAAATCTGATGCAGAACGGACGCAGTCTGCGTCCAAAACTTTCAAAATTTAGTCGAAAAAATTTAATAAAAGTAGTATTCTTTCAAAATTAAAAAAAAGGCGTATACCTACTAAAAGATAGACAATCGAATTGTCTGTAAGATAGTGTAACTTTTGGATAATTATACCTGGTAGATTTTGTGTGATTGTCAATGTTTTGTCCGCGTCAGACACAACTTCACGAGTTAATTAAACTATTTCATATGAATTTAATCAACGATATTCACTTTCTATATGATTAAGAGAATGTTCTAGTTTAACATATATTTTTTTCAAATCATTTACACTGCACATTTTGACGTGATTGTCAGTTTAAAATCTGTAAAAGTCGTTTAATAGCCCCTTAAATGTAAGTCTTGTATAGATAGTGCAATCCACGAAGACGCGCCCCACCAATTTTTGGTTCAATCAACATTTCCGTCAATGTTTGAGTGTTATCGGTACACACTAATTACCTATGAGTGCACGCGCACACTACAATGAATAGACTAATTAGGACAGAGCGTCACGAAAATCCGAAAATCCCCTGAACCAAAAATTGGTGGGGCGCGTCTTCGTGGATTGCACTATCTGTACTACCGGGAACGGCCACGGTAGATCACGTTTCATCCTTATGCCCCTTAGTAATAAGATTCAAATAGCGTCGTCTGGTTCTGGATCTTCCTACTATCTCACGGCATGACCTCTTCTTGTCTGTGCTAGTTTATATTTCGTATAGTATCAAGAGAAAAAGCATGTACAATAAATGTCATTTACCCTGACCTCCTGAAACCATTACCTCATAGTTTATTCGATCTGAGTGTTCACTAAAAACAACCATATTCCATAAACTGCACAAAAATATTTTCAACAAAATATTGCGTAGCTACCTAAATTCCCGGCCTTTAACCGCTGAAAAGTCACACTTGGTAATAAATTCTTACCATAGAGGTACGTAAATGGCTCGTATGTAGGTAGGCCCATTCGTCACGTTGGGCATAAAGTACGGGAACATCGAGTGCCAAGCGGTCACCGCGGCCGACCCGTGGCTCCGGTTCAAAATTCAAATTACATTGGTTCGATAATCAAATTGTAACGTGTATTTTGTGTTATTAGTTGGAGTTTGAATTCGGATACGTGAGTTTTAGGACATATTAATAAACTGTATTTGAAAATTAATTCATATTTCGTTCTGGATTCAAAATTGGTGTGAACAAATCACAACGATTCTAGCACTTTTTAAGATTGCGACACATTATCTAACTTATTTACTATATTTTAAGGAGTACTTACGAAAGCGTGTCTAAGTTCGCCGCACTGCGCATCTCGGCGAACTTCAGCGTGCATAGGTGTGTCTTATCGTATAGTACATAAGTACGATATTGTGTCGCTAGCTTAAAAAGTGCGTGACTCTTCGCGTCGTGTCGTATCTCTGTATGAGCTGACGTAATTTTTTTTATGTTTTTCTAATATTAAGACAAGAACTACAATAATACTTTCTAAGCATTTGGTAGCTACATTTGTAGCAACTAGGTTCAGAAAAATTTCGTTACAGCTAAGTGATGGATTCTGCATCCTGTTGCCTCGATAGAAAAACTTCAGAACTTCCTAGTCATGAACAAAGCTGTAAACAAGTTAAGTTCCTCCATGAAGCAAAGTGCTGGAGAACATTGTTGTACAATGTAAGCGTTTATCGCGATAGCGCTAAAGATAGTGTATAACAATACATATTTAGGTGTAGGTATACCTATAAACCTGTAATTTATTTAAATTAATACCTGTTAACCTTTTTACGTCGGATTAATGCGACAAATATTTTTATGTCCATTACGCCAGCGTTAAGTCTGTTTTTTATTTAATTCCGCTGTATTCTATCAAGGAGATGTTTATATTAGGTAAATAGTTTGTTAAGTAATCACTTACAATTGAATACACTTTAGTATCTTAATTGACGACACGGTTGGCGCAGTGGTTGAGCGATCGACTGCTGCGCAGCGTGTTGCGGGTTCGATTCCCGCCCAGGGTAAACATTTGTGTGATGAGCACTTGTGTTTGCCTTGTGTCTGGGTGTTGTTTATCTATATATGTATGTATTTACAAAAAAAATAATTATTTGTGTATGTATATCAGCTGTCTGACACTCATAGTACAGGGTCTCCCTAGTTTGGGGTCAGATGGCCGTGTGTGAAAATGTCCCCACATATTATTATTATATTAATTAGAAGTCCTAAAAATAATGTCGGAATTAAATGAATTACTAATATTATTCACTGTGCCGGGCGCTAGAGGCACGACAACTGAAGTCGGGCGGTTTAAGGGCGCGTATTCGAATTAGCGCAAGTCAAAATATAAACGATTGCTAGAACGGCGTAGCAGCATTGACACACACTAGTACAATACAATGGTTTGTTTGTGTGCATCAGAAAAAAAAAATACTCACGAAACAAGCACGAATCATTGAAATTGATCGGCAAACGACAGCGCGCTAGGTTTTACAGTCCTTTTTAAAATAATTGTCTAAAATAAATAAGTTCGTACAAGTAACTGAAAAAAATTGTGTATATTGAGCATAACCTTTATTTTCATAAAATAAATATGTCAGTTATGTTATACTGATAAAAAAAATTGTTGAAGTGAACCGATTTTGTACTTTTTAATACTGTTTTTTAATAATAGTTTTCTAATAGTATTATTTTCGTAATTTTGGCTCTGTTATGTGTTTTGAGACTGTAAATCCTGTTCGAAAAACGCATAAAACATAATATTTTGGCATACTGTAATGGTTGTTATTCGTTACCTCTGTTGACTCTGACGTCTATTTTCATAAAACGCTATGAAAGGATTGTCTACGCTTTAAAAAACCATAATTAAAAATTATACTTTTACTCTGTAGTTCAAGACTTAATCTTTCTAAAACTGTAATTGTCTTTAAATAATCTGCTCACATCATTACGATATTGCTCTGAGCAAAACGCGAAAACATGAAGTTTTCGTCACGAATCGAACACACGCTCATAAGGGTTAAACAGATCTCCTTTTTGGTCCAAGATTCCAGATACACAAGGGCCGATATTTAAAATAAAATGCGTAGTTATATTCACGGAATAAAAAAAATCAAATAGAAGTGCCAATGTAGCTATCCCGCGCTTGTCACAAATGCGGAAAATTTGTAAAACAATGACAATCTTCGTTAGTTGTTTTAAGTATCAACGTTGTATGAATCACAAAATAATACGCTTTCCGTCCAAGTTGACTTTGTTCGCATTTAATTTGTGCAATTAAAGTTCGTTTGATTTTATTGTAATACTGTAAATAAATATACTGTCAAGGTATCCGGTATTTCATTTATCCGAGTCCGCGAAGTATTGTTCATGGTCCTTTGAGCTGGATAAGTGGATCCAGACACAAAATGTCCTGTTGATAGAAAACGTTGTATCGCTCGCTTATAGGTATTTATATCTGAAAAAGGGCCCAACATTGAAGCTAGTAAGTAATATTTGTCTACAAGCATAAACAAATTGTCCCTTAAGGTGTCTGGGCCACAATAGCATCTACCCAGTTTATCCCGAAGGTGTCGTAGACGGCGACTAGGAAAAATCCGTAAGCAACAGCTTCCGTGTACTTAACAACGTCACTGCGATCCCCATGACGCATGCCTAGCATGGGGACTATGGCAACCCCTATGGTTGAGGCCTTTGTTCAACAGTAGACGTATTTCGGCTGATGATGATAATGACACACATAAATACATACATATGAGCCTACTGCTGACCGTAGGCCTCCCCAAGAGATCGCCATCCAACGTGGCCTTGGGCAGCCCGCCTCCATCCGCTGCCAACCACTTTCTTCAAATCTTCGGTTCATCATGCCGTAGGCCGTCCCACACTATATTTGACTATTTAAGCTTAAAATTGATCTGTCGACTTTGGGATCTCAATCCATTAGCTCACTCTGCTTTCAAACTAAGGTCCATTTGCACCAAAATCTTAACTTAGATTAAGTTGCTAACACGAGCTTAAATTACAAAATGTCAAACATTGAGCTCTTAAAACCAACTACTTGGAGTGTTAACCCTGGCTGGTGCAAACAACCTTAAGTATCCATTACTGAAACAAAAATAGGTAGCAATTTACATGAACATAATATTTATATGGAAAAAAATCCAATCATTAAATTCAATAGTATTATAGAGCTATAATGCCATCGACATTCCCTCACGTAACAAAGGCCTTTGAAGTGTTTTGGGGCGGCATTTCCAAATCAATACCATCACACAAAGGGATACATCTTCACAAAATAAAACGGATCACAATATTATTGTAATGTAAAGTAAACAAATTGTGAGACACGTTTGTTAATCCATATTGGAACGGTTTAGCTTTGGGGTATTAATAAGACAAGGTTTTAGGTGCACCTATGAAAGAAACCCCCTTCTTTCATAGGTGCACCTAAAACCTTGTCTTATGTGGGGTGTCCGGGCCAGAATTGCACCCCCTCATTTCATGCCGAGGTTGTCGTAGAAGGCGACTAAGGAAAAATCCGGAAGTCGAGTAGCAGCGGCTTCCGTGTACTTATCAACCTCACTGCGATCCCCAAGACGCCTGTCAAGCATGGGGATTACGGCGGCGTGGCCAACAGTGGACGTCTTCAGGCTAATGATGATGATGACAACAGAAACACGTGTAATAACTAGGCTTACATACCTATAGCCTTTAAGGGACTATAAACGTATCAAGCGGTGAGCAGATTTAAACTAAATGGTCAGATTTTAATAAACCATGAATTTATATCCAACGATATTAAAAATCGAGAGTGTCACAGTATGTTATTGAGCACAAACAGTCATTGGAAATAACGATTTTTAAACCGTGATCGGTTCGTAAATAGCTGGTTTGTGTTTTTATTCATTCACAGAGCATACATTTATAGCAACTGCATAGTTTTTTAATAAATTCAACGCACTGCTTATTGAAAGTCAATGTTAATTCTATTTTGAAGCGCGATCTTCTGATACAAAAATCCTTATCTTTACTCTTCAACTTCTCGCTAACTTAGGCGATAAGAAGTTTTACTTTGATGCTTCAGAAAGCTCCTTGACTCTTGATTATATCAAGCGAGTGGTCTCGATTTAGGATTTATGTGCAAAGTATTAAAATAAATACAGTTGGTCATTCAGTAACAATTTATAAAGAAAATCACAAGTAGAAAAGATAAGCAATTATCTTTTACAAAGAAATTGTGGAGTTTGATGACTTTTAGTTCTTAAGTTTCATTTCCACTCTTGAAGCAGTCAAGATTAAACAAAAAGTACAGTGTAAGTAATCACAGTCATGAGATTTTGTGCCATAATATGCGCATTGACTTGTATGTCACCTTGATCTATAGGTACCAGCCCAGCAATTGATTATGGAAATGCTACAGTATTAACGATAAGATCACATTACCATTACAGCTTGTATTATTGATACTCTTTGACTAAAACCTTTTTACTAAGTTTCGTTTCAAAATGACTGATTCCCATTATGGTAATTGGGTGTAAGTGTTTTAGAATGATGGTTACTAATAAAATAATGATATTTTTCATTTTCCTTAGAGAAGGTTTGAAATAGGTATTCAGAAAATGGTACTCCACTGATGAAGACAATGAATGCGTTGGGTGGGTCTGGTTTCGAATAGTGTTAATTTATATTAGATGTAATTAGTATGTAACTGGTGATGTCGAACTACTTTCATTTTAAGCAAGATTAGTATTGTTCTTAAGTAAGTGACATGTTAAGTTTTTATAGACAATAAATTTATTTAAACCTAAACCTAAGTTATTAGTTAGAACAGTTATTTACCGTGTATGTTTGTTAAGAAAAACGTAGGAACACACAAAATGATAACGCTTGTAACATCATTTTGTAGGTAATTTATTTTATTGTACACGATGTTGGCAGGTTTTTTCTTCAGTTTTAGTGTAAAAAACATAGGTAATACAATTTGTAGACAAAAGAACATTTATTGTTAACAATTCATCAAAACAGGAAATAAATTCAATGCCTTTACTTATAATAAGTTTTTAAGTAGGAATTTATTTTAATCACCCTTAAAGCTTCCTTGCGAAATAATTTTGTTAAACCATAAATGCACTACCGAAAACAGCCGTGTGACGTGTTAACAATAACTTATTTTCATTTGGCATTCGCAGTAAAATTAATTAAATGCAATAGTTTTTCTGTACGTGAGTCTATTTGCTACTTCAGCATGGTAAACATTATCATCATGGTGGTATGGTGGTGGTGGTCTATGTGTGTTGATATGCTATATATTTTTTTCTTTTTTTCTTTATTGCCTCAATAGATAGAAACATTTTTTTAATTTATCTATGTTTTGTGATACGCTTTCTGGTACAACACAGGCGCACTATTTATTTCTTATAACAACTATTTATTGTACCTTGCACTGTCAACATATAAATGATTTATGACCGACAGTAATGAAATTTAACAAAAATGTAGCTCGAGATCTGAATATAAACAAAGGTTATTTGTTATTTGCGAGTTCATCAGTATACACTATAACCGATATTCACGATGATGACGGGATAATGTCGTGGGCCTATCGTACCTAGGATGGGTATAAAACACCAAAAGTATAAACAAAACACGCTCAATTTCTACATAACATCATCGTATAACTGAATGATTTAATCTATACATAATTCCTTCGCTTCATCCTGCAACGAGAAGTACTTAACGCGCTATGACCTCAGTTACTACAGCCATATAATCCCGGGAGGCGAAAGGCCGACCTAATATGAAGGGACAGCCATTGTAAGAGGTGTTACGTACATTTTACCCTAGCAAGATTACGTGCGAGTTTAAAGGTAAGGATACACGACGATACTTGAAACGTCATAATGACGATGGCGTTTTCGCGACGTACCTACGTTTTTTATGTCGCTATCGGTCTATAGAGCCAGGGATATCAAGACAAAAGTGTTGGCTAAAACACAAAAGACTTCGAACTTTACCTTCAATTCAGTGTCGTGCTTGTCATACTTGCACAGTGTACGTTCTGTCGCAATGTCAGCTTCGCGTATTTCAATTAAAAATATTCCAGACACCCAGTCAGTCATTGCATAATATATAACCTTCAGTCTCCACGGCAACGATAATTGACACCTAGAGACATTATTTATTCATAGATTTTATTTCGCAATTCGGGGTCGTGATTGTGCACACTTCGATACTCGATCACTGAGTTCTACTCACTGAGTTTATACTTAGTGAGTAGGTATCTTGTGTCATCGTGTATGCTTACCTTAACATTAATTTTAGAATTTCCATCTCAACTTTGCTAGAAACCTCTGTAGATCAATTTTCGTCAACGACACTGGGTTCATAAGAGGGTAAGTAGGTTGTTATCGCGTGATTATAGAGTAAAAATATTGCAGATTAGGTGCTTATTTTTGGTAATTTTGCAAGAGTTTAATAAGGGAGACAAATTGTTTTGCTTCTTTAAGCTTTGTTGTAGATATTACTTATGCATGTTGATGCCTATCATTAAAGAAGATTATGAAATGTTAATAAAATATTATTGGATCAGTTGACTATTAAAATAAAACAAACAATTATTCCTCTTTAGAATATAAGTTGAGATTAGATTAGTAGATTTATTAATTATTAGACAAACAATCTTATCTGTATGTTTATACGTTCTCTTTTATTATGCTTAAGCAGAAATTAAGTACGGCGTGTTTGCATTTTCTAATCGCGCTGGGTGTGATTTTGAACCAAGGGGTTTTTTTTTATTGACATCTAGGCTTGCGTTTAGCCGCAACTCACCTGATCTTAAGTGATAATGCGGCCTAAGGCGGAGCACGTTTGCCTAGGAAACCGGTTCACTCGTGCCTTGAAAATACCCAGATTACCTAGTCTCGGGGAATAGAGAGGTCATACTAAACCATATCGTTTAAAATAATGTGCTATATGTATTTTTAATATTTATATGATACTGACTACCCCTAACGGTGAATATACGTGAAATGGCGCAACATATTGCCTATTTAGTCAGAACTTGGAAGTGTGACAACCTGTCTTACCAAGGGGAATCGTGTTTAGTTCCCCACTAACTGGGTTGTAGAGATCAGTGGGCTAATTCACGTAACTAAAGAAGTGCTGTTGCAGTACAGTTGCAGTTAAGTTTCGATCAAAACAACGTTATTCGTATTCTCCACCGCTGTCAGACACGCTCGCGTCAAGTTCGCGTAACGCGAGCGCAATAACGGCATTCTACTGTTGCGCGTCTTTGGTGCGAGCTTCGGAACGCAACATGATCGGTATTCTACTATTCGTTAGACGTCTCTAAATTATATTTAAAACAGCACTAAAATCTGTACTGGGGTATTATTTTAATATTATAATAACGTCATTTTTAACCGACTTCAAAAAAAGGAGGTTCTCAGTTCGACCCGTATGTATAACATAACATAACGCGGACAAACATACATACATACATACGTATGTATGTATGTTTCTCCGCGATTATCTCCCGTTTGGCTGAACCGATTATGATGCGGTTTTCAGAAAAGTGTTTGTTACATTCTGGAGAAGGTTTTATTATACATCAAAAATAAATTTCTTCAGCGCTTTTTGAAAAAAACAACAAAAACCCACAAGACGTTTTCGTTTCTTCCATCTCCATCTTCCATCTTTGGAGGACTTTCAATCTCTATTTTAATGTGTTGCCGTTCCTTAATCGATTTGGGTGCTATGGAGGCACTAAAAAGTGTAAAATAAGAACTTTTTGAAAAATGAGAACCCCCTTATAAAAAATACTAAAAAGTGATAAATAAGTTTAGCACAGAACACACATGACTTTAGTTTCGGAAGTCGGTGGAAAAACAAAACAACAAACAGAACAAAGCCACCGACTTTCGAAACTAAAGTCATGTGTGTAAGTAATGTGCTAAAGCTATTTATCACTTTATAGATTTTGAAGGCGGTTTGTTTTTTTTTCGTAAAAAAGAGATCTTATTTTGGTTATAATAATAGTGGCATTACTATGACTACTTACTACTATTTCTTTCTACTAAACTTCTAATACAGATACCTATAGAAAACATGAGTGGATGCCATTATCCATTAATGCAAAATGTTTATCTCCTGTCACATTAAGCGGCAGAAGCCAAATGGATCCGTTTGCTCTGATCATTTCGTGATTAACTTTTCAGTTTTCGATTTAACATTTTATAGTGCTAAAATGAATATTTCTTTCTATGTTCTGCAAAAGAGAATACATTAAAATGATAACTATAATATCTATTCTCTCAAAGAATTGAACCCTTTCTTAATTTTTTCTTCAATGCCTTTTGCTAAAACTTCCTGCTATAGCTTTAACATAGACGAGCGCATACCTACATGCTTGTACCTGATTCATGGCACCTTATGAATACGCGACAAATAAATTCCTAATCTTTCTCCCTTTACAGTCGTAGCAAAAGTAATAGAAATGTTCCCCGAACATAGATACGTGTCTAAGTTATGTATCTTTCAATATTCACTTACAGAATTCACAGATTCAAGACGTTTCCTTCGTAATACGGTAAGAATATTTTTATCGAGTTGAATTTCTGTATTCAAAGCGTTCAGAATTCAATGTCTATTTTCGTTTTTAGTGTTGTGTGGTACTAAAAGTTGGTGCACTTTTTTTCGTTTCTTGTCATTGTGACAAAATGACTAAATACAGCCAGTATTTTGTTTTAATTCCTCATTATTCTTAGCCCTCAAATAGATCATTTCCTGGCTTTAGAGGATGTTTGATATAGGGAACTAACTTTAAATAATAGGCACCTTTGTCTTGGGTTTAATTTGCGTTTAACTAGACAACGACTCTTAATACAAATTTAATTTTAGTAGAAAATAGGGGCACAGATTCTGCCGCTAGTTAGGGGACAGTCGAGCAAGTAGACGTAACGTATGGACACCATTTTCCTGCGGGCGTCGAGTATGGCGTTATGCAGCGGTCATGTCATTGGTTGATGTCCCGAACGTCACGTCATCGAGTGATGGTGAAGGGCCTCTATTGGTAGCGGCTGTAGAATACCATTATTAGTGGTGTTGCCAACTACGGTTGACACATTCGTAAACAGCCGTCAACAAAGAAATTCCCTACCCGTTACCATGAGTTATAATACAATATTGTGGTTTTAGTCATAGTTTGGGCAATATTTAATCAAAGTCGACGAAATATTATAGATAAGACAAGAGCACTAGTATCTAGACTAGTGGTTATTCAATTTCCCGTCAGAATTCAAAATCGAAGGGACAGCAAACTGACTGTAGCCACTTAGCTTAGATATGAATGCCCTAAGTGCTATCCAATCCATAATATTTTGCTCTGTCTCCTGCCTACCTAAATCATTGCAAATTGTAAAAATAAGTATTACATTTTAGTTACTATACCTTGTAACTTGCTAAATGACTTATAGAATTTGACAGTCTGATAAATCTACGATGCATTAAGCAATGCACTGGCCACGTGAGCTTAAATAATGGATCTATGTGCTTTGTGTGTTTCAGATTTTATTGAGCAAAGAAACTCGAAACATTGCTCTCTCCATGGCTCGCTGCGTGACTGTGAGCTTCTGCAGGAGGCCTGCAGTTAAGGACCACGCTTCTATGCCTTAAGGGCGCGTATTCGATTTAGCACAACTCAAAATCTAAATGACTGCTAGAACGGCGTAGCAGCATTGACACATACTAGTACAATACAATAGTCAGTTTGTGTGCATCAGAAAAAAAAATATGCACAAAATAAGCCCGAATCATTGAAATTGATCAACAAACGACAGCGCGCGAGTTTTTACAGTGATTTTTAAAATAATTGTCTAAAATAAATGAGTTCGTACAAGGAACTGAAAAAAAAATTGTATATTGAGTATAACCTTTATTTTCATAAAATAAATATATCAGTTATGTTTTTATTCAAGTACTGGTGAAAAAAAATTGTTGAAATTAACCAATTTTGTACTTTTTTAATACTGTTTTTTAATATCTAATAGTAATATTTTCGTAGCTCTGTTATGTACTTTGAGACTGTATATCCCGTTGGAAAAACGCATAAAACATAATATTTTGGCGTACCTACTGTAATGGTTGTATTCGTCCTGAAACTCTGACGTTTATTTTCGTAAAACGCTATGAAAGGATTGTCTTCGCTTTAAAACACTATAATTGAAAATTATACTTTTACTCTGTAGTTCCCTAAAGCAAGACTTAATCTTCCTAAAACTATAATTGTCTTTAAATAATCTGCTCACATCATTACGATATTGCTCTGGGCAAAACGCGAAAACATGAATTTCGTCACGAATCAAATACACGCTCATAAGTCAACACTACTATACACACTGAATAGAAATCTTCGTCTTTACGCACTGTGGAATTTTGGACGAAAACACGGGTAATTTCGGTACTTTCACGAGTAACCGGTGAATACAAGCGGCAGGTTGCAGCTCGTAGCATTGTATGGAAGAGGCCTTTGTTCAACAGTGGACGTCTTCCGGCTGATGATGATGATGCGTTTGTGTATGTGAGTTTATAATCTAGTATGAGACAATTTTTTTAATGGTGAAATATATTAATGTAACATAAATAGGCAGTAGGTACCGTAACGACTGTTAAGTGATTACAGTACCAAGGTTATATTCGATTGAAACGCTAAATATTTTATTATTATTTAAAGTATATCATCTTATCAGCCATTGAGGCGGATTGTCAAATCTTTTTTCAAATTTAGAACAGAATTTAGCTCATCAGAATATGAAAAAATAAAATTAGGTTGAAGACTCTCTACCGTATTACTACATGTTTTTTTTGTTTGACACAAACAATTGACTGTGATTCATCATAGAAATAATCATATGGGCAAATTCATACCTGTAAAACCTTTATTCGCATATTAATAATACTTGAAAGCACAATGCACGTTTCACAGCACCTGTAGATGAGAAATTCCTGTATAATCGAAAAATACCTAACGCGACCCCTTTAACAATTTATCGTTGCGTTCTTTGTCAACTTGGGCGTGGATGCAAAAATAAAATCCGCGATAAATTTTGCAAGTCACCTTTAAATCGTTTGTCAAATAATGAAGTGCAATTTTTACACAAGCAGCCACTTGAACACTTAACACCCAAATGATAAGGGTGATATTTATTCGGTTTAGTGTTCCAGTAATTTTGCATTGGAGCAGGAACCTTGTGTCACTGCGGGTAGGAAATACGGCGCTGAATACAAGCACGAAATTTAGTGTCGGAATAATGCATAGTTCCATTTCGATTTTTGCTCTGTCATGAAACTTTTCTAGGAGCAATTGAGTACAATTTCTAAACACAGAATAATACTTTTTGAGGTATATTTCGTCTCATCGAATATACTAGCTTCTGCCACGATTTCGTCTGCATGTAAATCACAATAACATAAAACTTAGCCAATGGTACTCGGCCATAGTGCAGCTTTTTATTAATGAAATAATGATATAATAATAATATGTGGGGACATTTCACACACGGCCATCTGACCCCAAACTAGGGAGACCCTGTACTATGGGTGTCAGACAGCTGATATACATACACAAATATATTTTAAATACATACATATATAGATAAACAACACCCAGACACAAGGCAAACACAAGTGCTCATCACACAAATATTTACCCTGGGCGGGAATCGAACCCGCAACACGCTGTGCAGCAGTCGATCGCTCAGCCACTGCGCCAACCGTGTCGTCATATTATTATATTTTTTGTAATGTGACCAGTAATTCCGGAACTTACCACTTACAAACAAACAGACAATTTTACCTCTTTTCAGTTTTAATATTCATTATAATTATTCTCCGTTCACTCACGAAGTAACTAAAGGATAGATAGACGACACGGTTGGCGCAGTGGCTGAGCGATCGACTGCTGCGCAGCGTGTTGCGGGTTCGATTCCCGCCCAGGGTAAACATTTGTGTGATGAGCACTTGTGTTTGCCTTGTGTCTGTGTGTTGTTTATCTATGTATGTATTTACAAAAAAAAAATGTATTAGTGTTTGTATATCAGCTGTCTGACACCCATAGTACAGGGTCTCCCTAGTTTGGGGTCAGATGGCCGTGTGTGAAAATGTCCCACATATATTATATAAAAAAAATTATAGATCCTCAAGTGTATTTATTATTAACTCTTCTCTGTGAAAAAAAACATGTTTATGTTTCCTATTTTACTATCCTTCTACTATAATATTAAAATCGCAAAAGTTTGTGAGGATGGATGGAAGGATGTTTGCTACTCTTTCATGTTTTAATGTCTCAACGGAATAACCTGAAAAGGCATTGACATAATATAAATTGGCACACATAGCTAACACATAGGTTATTTTTGATCCCATTTTTATGTTGCCCTGGGATCATTTAACAAGTGCACTCCGCACGTTCAACATCATAGCTAGTGAGACGAACCTATTCTGTTACGTTCTGAGTGAGTTCACAAAAAATACATTGTTTATGAAAAGTCACAAAATTTTGCTAAAAGAAAAACATGCTGTATTGATTCTACACGTGCACTATCGCATTAGATAAAACCCTGTAATGATAGATGAAAGAAGAAATTGCAGCCAGAAGCTAACAGGAAAATGAAAGTCACTTTTAATACTCTTCAATAATATGTACAGATGCCAGCACAACAAGCCATACAAAACAGACTAATTTTCCCAATTGAATATGAACCTTATCCTTTTGAAATAAAGTTGAAAATATATTAAAGAAATTTGACAGATTGTTGTAGCTTGATCTGCTGGCCTCTGTACCATCAGTTTCAATAAATTCAAAAATAATTTGATACCTCAAACCTAACAAATCTCATTCAATATATTTTAAAGTACAAAACTTCTAAGAATTTATTTATTTCAAATACCTACCAATGAAGATTGAAGTCAAAGTAGGTAGCTAGTTCAGAAGCATGATTAGTGATACTTATGTCTATTGAAATAAGGGAGTCGAAGATGGTAAACACTCTTTCAACTTTGAACGTCTTATTTGAGCTTAAAACTTAAACAAAAGGAACATTTTAAGATACAACATCGCTATTATTAAGTGTTGCAAATAACGTTAATTGGGTCGTATTTGGAATTTTGTTCCAAATTATTATGTTGGTTCCTAATTACCTACATACTGTGTGAAAATAATGTAAGGTAGATTTTAGAGTGACGATGTTTTTTGGATGTTTGTGAAAGATGAAGAGAATGTTTGCAGAATTAGGAACTCCATGTCAATGCTGTGTTACCAAGTTTAGTTTTAAATGAATGTCCAAAGGAATTAATTAATACTTCCCCTGAGACTAGGGCTAGTTTCTACCTTGACCCGTCTCTTGGACACATTACCAGTCTATGTTACGAGACGGAGAACTTTTTTGATGCCATTTTCTTAAGTTTTACGTGTATATGTTACTGTAAAAGCCCGAATATTGGTTAATCTTAGGTTTTACCAGCAAATCTTAGCATTTACCAACACGAGTCGGTAAATGTAAGAATAAACATAAAAAAGGAACTATTTTATCGGGCTTTTACGATTAGAATTGAGTACATGCTAGATTTTACCAGTGACGGTTGGTAAATGTTGGTTTTGGGAATAAAGCAATGAGTAAATAAATTATTAAGAAGTACCCCTAATCATTTATTTCTGACGACAACGTCAGGGGCATCCCGACGTTCGGTTGGGTAAGTTTCCTTTAAACCCTGCAGAGAAAAAAGGTCTTAAAGGTGAAGGACCTGACGTCGACCATCTTTGTGCCAATTTTCGTTATCGTAGCAGACAGTCGTAAATTGTTATTTTCCCTTTAATGCAGCTTCTTACTATTTGTTTTCGACTCTTTATCATTTTGTTATTATCTGACGAAAGCGGCACCTGACCAAAACACTGTTTTCTGACAGGTTTATTTCAACATTACCGTGTCTTTGAGGCAAATTTTAAGGTTTACCATAAAGAGTTGGTCAATCTTAGGTTTTACTGGAAAATCTTAGGATTTTATCTTATTTTATTTTATCTTTGACAGTAACATATATAATTAGTTTGTAAATACTCCACCTATACGTATAATAAAATCCAAGTTTATTCTTTTTTTTAAATCTGTTTTTATTTACATGACCTTTAACAAGCCAGTCCTATTGTGGCAAAACTGAACCTACTTTCTTGCTCACTACAAATAATTATACATTTTGCCAGATCTGAGTAAGGGTATATAGGGGATATGTAGGTATGTAGTATACTTTTAAATACACCTACACCTTGCCTGATTTGTTTATAATTTAAAAAAATATTCAATCCTCTTTCTCCGATTCAGGTCACACTCTATCACGCAATGACAAAGGATTTTTATTATGTGGGGACATTATTCTTTAAAAATTGTAGGTTTTTTAATATACTCTTAGCAAGAAAGTCACAAAATTATTTCTAGATTTCTAGTGTTCTATAAATCTATATACGTAGCCCTTACCCCGATCAGTGATATTGTGCTAAAAAATATCTGTTAAACTACCAGAAAACATTAGAAAAAGCTTAATTACAGTTTCCCTAGCCCTGTAAAAAAGGAATCCAAAAAACAAAGGGAAAGAATTAGATGACGTAATATTTTTTACATTTAAATCATCATCCATTACACCAGCTCAAGGAACTAAAGAAAGTTAATAAAACAGATACCGAATTGTGCCCCAAGCCCGAACTCCGCGGAGTATGAAATAGGAAATTTTCTTAAAACACTCGTTTCGAAAGAAAATTCTTACAAAGACTGCAGAAATATGAATTACGGGCGGTGACTTTGAAAAGTCGCGCGCACCAGAGCAGATTTGAATGCTCCCCGGTTCAAGTTTTATAAATTGTTTCCCGTTTATTATAACGAGCTTATTGTTTTTTGATATCATTCACTTAGCATAGAAGTAGTTTTTGATGGGAATCTTTTAACAGTTTGCAAACTGAATTTGTAGCTAGTGAATGGACTGTTTTTTCTTTTGAGGATTGTAAACGGAGCTTTGGGAGGGAAATAGAGTCCTCATTTTGTCGTACTAGTGCTTAAATATTCAGTCAGTGAACAAATACTACTTTGTTACCGTATCTATGGATGCTTTACACAAAACTTTTTAGTGTAGAAGTTCATTGTTGGTTTATTCTGTACTCTAGAGTCAGTCTAAATTAAATCTTATTTGTAGCTATGGAAGGCTTTAGATTATTTCAAGATATAAGTCCTCATATGAACTATGTGTGTATAATATGTTCATAGTAAAGCTGGGTAGGGTGAGCTGACTATAACTATGGAAATAGACGAATTACAATTATATTTATTTGTAACAATTCCTCACTCCATTTTTTTTTATTAGGTACCTATTTATAACATAATATACCACCATGAAGGTAATATAATATGTTCCACATAATCAACCCCTTTCATGTAGGTAGGTACTCAGAATGTCGCCCCAACACATTCAAGTCAAATGTACAAGAAAATGACTTGAGAATTTCGTTGTTAACAGAAAATGCTTCTTACTCTTTTCATACGAATTTTCTCCTAAATTTCCTATACATAAACAGGTACTCAAAGTATTTCAGAACGCCCATAAATTACCCTAACCCCATTACAGTGTCGCTAGCATTTAAAAATCCATCATTGGGGTATAGCAAGTCACCTTCAGTTCATTTATATAGCGTCACAAGGAATGACAGTTCGGTTATGCGAACTCAAAATAAAATTACGTAAATGGATTACCATGCTTTGTGCTTACCCCATTTTAATATTCAGCTTAAAAGCGGCAATTCGGGGCGTGTTTTCTTTTTTTTTTCGCTTTTGTGTAATTTTTCTTTTTTTTTCCCTCGGCGGGTTGTTTATTTGTGGCGAGTGTTTTTAAATATAATAATATTATATTATGGAGATGTAATTAGGTACTATCGTGACCCTGACGTAATCGCGGTGACGGATAGGGTTTACAACTACCAAAAAAGGAACACTGACTGCTACTTAAATACCTTCTAGTATTATATTTATTGACAACCAAATCTGTCAAAATATATTTTTTGTGGTGTAAAATATCGTGCAAAATTGATAAAAACATTGCATTTATGTGTGTCAAACTTTTTGGACAGAAGAAAAAACTTAGGTATAGGTCGACATCAGGGGCACCCCGAGGTTCAGTTAGTTAGGTTCCTTTAAACCCTGTAGACAGAAAAAGGAGCCCCGCCCAGTGGGGCTCCGTCGACCTGATGGCGGCCATCTTTGTGCCAATTTTTGTACCCGTTGCCGACAGTCGACGCCTTTTAGGCAACTTTACCTAGTGTTTGAGGTTAGGTTACAAAATTATTTTTCCTTTCTTGGTAGTGATACCAGGGGTCGGAAAGTCCCCCCCTACCCTTTCCCACCATCCCCCACTCCAAATTTATGTTTCCACATACTAGATTTTAATCATTTCAGCTTGTATCACTGCAGGGCAAAGGTCTCCGCTATTCCTTTCCAACCCACCCTGTCTAGAGCTAGTGTAGAACAATCCCTCCTGTAGGAATCAAGTTCATCTGCCATCTAGTATTGACATAATTTAATTTATTTTCATCCTATCCTACTACTAAAAGTTTGTGAGGATTGGTGGATATTTGCTACTCTTTCACGCTTCGAAATCAGCTAAAATTTGGTAAACATAGATATTGATCTAGCATAACATATAGTTAAGTAATTTCTATCTCGTGATTGTGCCGTCCGCTCCTGTGGGATAATTTAGGAGCTTAATTCTGAACTCAACGTAGTATTTGACAGATTGTTGTAGCTTGATGTGCTGGCTTTGAAAGATTATAAACTTTATTACGAAACAATAAGGTTCATATTCAATTGGGAAAATTTTACAGTTTGATATCGCTTGATGTGGTGGCGTCTGTACAGTCTCGGGCAGGATAACTAGTATTTTTTTTAATCCGCCTGTCAGTCTTATGGACTGACCTTTCAGTTCTATTTTGGAATTTTCAAACAATGCTCATCTGATAATATATATACAATTCTACATTTTAAATTATTAAAATAAGTTTGCAAATGACTTAACCAGCCAGTCTCTTCATATATCCTATATGTATCCTCCATATTGGCGCTCGTTCACATTAAGCAATTAAGTAGTTAAGTACCTGTATTTAATGTATATACTTGTGTAACGTTACTAAAAGTGGACGATCCCTATCTGATCGGGTATGCAAATACCGCGATACGAATTTCCAGTTGCGGTTATAATATTGAATGTATCACATCGCGGTCTAGCAAACGATGTCAGTCTGTCCATTTAATCCGTTGCAGTATTGTCCATTTGGTATAATATGTAAACTGGAAAAAACGTCAGTACACTCGTATGGTGCTATTTTTTCTATTTGCCGATAAAAGACTGGATGAGTCTTGTTTTTCTTTTGTTTTATCCCAGTTCGCTTCACGTTTGTTTGAAGCTGTCTAAATAACAACAGAGAGTTTACTTAAAATAAACACGTAAGCCTAAGATTGTAATAAATTAAACGCAGAATAAAATTCCCTTGTCAGTTTCACAAACACCCAAAGAAGACAGCAGTAAATACTTAAGAATCCAACGTTATGATAAATAAACAAAGAACCTCTTAGAAGTTTGATCCCTTTATAATCAGTAAACAAACAAATAGAAACAACGCCAGTACAATCCCATACATATTCAGTGAAGGTTTCAACGTATTACAACTTTGATCACGTACTTAAAACCAGCATAATTTCTATAGTATTAACAAAGTACCTACTCTCTAACAAAGTTCTTAATTACTCGTCAAGTGAAATAAATTATTCAAAACAATTAGCAGATCAAACAACAAGTATTGAATGTGGACGCAGATGTGAAGAGTTTAGAATTTTGTCTTAGAATGTTGTCAAACAAGTGGCGAAAGTTAGTGAAGCGAAATTCTGAGAAATCTGAGAACAGTTCATGGCTTTATCTTGATCAAAGAGAATTATTGTGATTGTCAAAATTACTAATTATTAAATAAGCTAGGGATGAGTAAAATTCCAAAACCTCTAACCAAATAACAGGGCCTATGTTACATAATAGTCAAATAATATAAATAATTTAACGTATTCGCTTAATTAGACCGATTAAGACAATACATAAATGTCTAATGTAATTCTCCGACTGACTTTCAGTCACGACGGCCAAGTTCGATGGAGATCAGCCAAGTACGCAGAAGATATTATAGTGCACAAACGTGTGCGCAAACAAGTGTACTCTCTCTTCCCTCAATCTCATAGACCGGTCGGACGGCAATCTGACAGGACCGGAGAGAGATCAGGTGCAGGACCAACGGCTTTACGTGCTCTCCGAGGCACGGGTGTGGTTCACCGCCAACTCCCAAACTCCGGGCTGTTACTAAGATATTCTTAATCGAAAAACCTAATAACACTTTGCCCGATCTGGGAATCGAACTCAGGACCCCTCGCTCAGCAGTTGCGCTTGCGACCACGAGACCAACGAGGCAGTTAAATGTTTAACAATGTAACTCTAAATCCATAATAAATTTACAAAAAATAATTACCCGTAAAATTATTACCTACGTGAGTGCAAAACAAGGGAGCTCTCATATGGAATCACAAAATTCTTCCGCATCGGTTTTACCAAACAGAATGTTTCAGAATAACAGAATAAAAGTGTAGCCAAACACCTAGCAACAAGAAAAAGTATTGCGAACGCGAAATCGAAAATCCACGTGTCAAAACTTACCACTCCTGAACTTTCGGAACATCTAAAAATGTAATTTAAAAACGAAACACAGAAGTGTCAAACATTCACTTAACTCTTACTGCGAACTACCCGCAAAACCAATTACAAAGACGGATTACGCTAACTGCCTACAGAATTGAAGCCCAATTTGTGGACCGATATATTTTAATCCCGATTTACGCATGTCCAATGAATGGATGGTTGAAATTTCGGGACCTATCACGATTAACGAAAGCCAATTTGAATGTTGCTCTAAAGATTTTTGGACGCCATTGTTGGCGTGATATTGGTTTCAATGTGTTGTGTTCGTTTGATATAAAAAAACCTTATGTTTTGGAAATATTTTTGTGATTGTATTATTTTCTTTACCAGCGTCGCAAACAGGATGTGCGCTCTACATTAGAGGAAGTGTGACTTAAAAAAATGCTCCATTCTTTTATCACATTTCTCCTCGTCGTTTTTATCCGCTGTAACTAGAAATGTCTTTCTTCAACCTTAAAGCTAGCTTCACTGAAATAAGGATCGATCTACTTACCCGTTCCATAATTTTAAAATCTTCACCGGTGTCTTAAAATTCTGAGCTAGCAATTTCTTGCTAAAGAGTTTTATCCCCAAGAGTTTATAAGAAGGATGGATATTAGATGCAGTTTATCTTAGATTTGAATAAAGCCCGTAACGACCCGGTATTAAAAACTACTTAAACTCCTTCAACGGATAATAAACTACATTAAACAACAAATTGAGTTTAAAGTAAAATGAAGGACCGCACTTGCCCTAAATTCCTTCACGTCCATCATCGTACACGTTCCGCCCTTTGGATGGATGTAATTAAATCAAGTGTCTGGTATCTATCACATTGGATGGCATGTTGGAGGCGGTGGATGTGTGTGTTTGGTAGACAATTTCTAACTTGACAGTTGGATTGTAATTATAGTCAGAACGACTGAAAATAATTATGATTAAATCTTATCCAGTTATCTAATATTTCATTTCTAGATCTGGGTCTACAGTTTTTTTTAGGCCGTAGCGCAGTGCACATTTCTTACCAATTTGAAGAAAATATTGAGCTTAGTTCTGCTAAAATGAGCCAACTATCTATACGTACGTCAAACTAACTCCTTATGCCAAATATTTTACTATTACTATCTAACAATGAAAGTTTAGTACAATAAATGTTCAGATTTAGAAATACAGTCTTGACCTGAACTTTAATGCTCCATGTCAGCTATGCAATATATTGTCTGTATTCTGTTTTGTGTTCCTTTACATAAATAAATTTACATCCAAAAGTTGTGTTTTTTTTTTGCTAGACATTTCTGTCCCACTCCTGGGCAAAGCCCTTCTTCCCTCCATTTCTCCGATGTTGTGTTTCATCTTGCCAATTTCTGAGTATATAAATATTTAAAATTACTAAATTTCTTCCAAACATGGGAGACTTTTTGACCAGTGTCTGTTCATTTTGGCTATACAAAACCCACTAACCTAAACATCAAAGCTACTTATTGAAAACCAAACCAGCTTACAGTAGGTATTCCCATATTGGACTACTTGCCGGTCCACCGTACTGCGGGCAAAATGTGACTCGTTTGCAAAAACACGACGTGTCACCGCATGCAGAAAAAGAAGTATTAGAACCATGCACTATGCAGGCTACGGAACCCAACTCTTGTATCCGACCCGACGGAAACTTGGAACTAACGAGAAAAGTTTTGTTATAAAATCTTCGTATTGAATATTAACATGTCCTTTATTGGCCATAAAAAGACGCTGAACCGTTATGGGCATAATGATCGAGTTTGTGAAATGTTTTGCGGCTTTTAATGAAGTTATGGATATTGTGTCCGCGCTTGATTAGTTGGGAAACTATTTAATGGGAAGGGAAGACATCTTGTCGGGGACGGTTTTATTAGTGTTGGCGTGTAAGTGGGTACAGATCATTAAGCGCTTTAAGCGCTTTTTCTGTTTTGACTTGTCATGGGCGTGGTACTGAAAATTGCCATATATACCATACATCTTACTTACATCTGTACCAATATTATAAAGCTGAAGAGTTTGTTTGTTTGTTTGGTTGAACACGCTAATCTCAAGATCTACAGGTTCGAATTGAAAAATTATGTTTGTGTTGGTTAATCCATTTGTCGAAGAATGCTATAGGCCCATGCGAAGCCGGGCCGAGTAGCTAGTAATTCATAATCCAAACTAGTTTGTGTGTTTATTAAACTTATAGTTGGTACATAGACTAAGCTACATGAACCCCAAAATAGAATATTCATACATTTACACGGAAGGAAGGCTAGAGAGCCAAAATTTGTTAATATTATAGTTCTAAAGGTTTGTTATTCAATCACGCTGTAACAGCTCTGAGCTCAGATTCCGTTCAGCTTGAATGGAATTAGCTAGATGTATGATCGTCAGGAGCGATCGAAGAGGCGTGTCGAGCGGTATAGTAGTGCATCGTCAGGAGTATAGGCGTTCCCATTATCCCATTAGGGATAAACTTGACCTGTAAAAACAATTACACACTACATAAAGAAAACACAATACAAATGGTAATTAGTAACAAGAATAAAGTAAGTTAAAGGTACAGCAACAATACAGTTAATCGAACAGACCATTAAGGTCCAACAGTTCGTACAGTGGCCAAGCCACCCAATGGTTATGCGTGATAACCGAACAAACCCTTAAGGTTTATAGTTCGTACAGTAGCATAAGTCACCCAAATACAAAGTGTATCGCTCGCTAGCAGCAAGCCTATGCAGCTATGTGAATATACAGCAGCACTGTACCAGGTAAACCGACAGTATTGTCGGGAGCAGGAACTCTTTACTGAGTCGAATCCGAGGACCGACTGCCATACTTATTATTATTATTATTTTTTTTTTTTTCGGATTGGCATCTCGCAGGTCAACCTAGGAGGTTGTCGGCTGCTTAACCGGACTTTCCTGTGGTGCCTTAAAAAATATTATTTTTAGGGCCTCCAGCCAGGGCAAAATATCTTACAAACTAAGCGACTACACGCTAAGGGCACCCCCTGTGGGGTACGAGCCTCGGCTTAGGGCGTCGCTGGGAGAGGACAGCAAAGGGACAGGCTGGATCGGATTTCCATTATTTAGGGACGAATTTAAAACTACAGGCTCAGCGGCGCGGGCTGGCACGAGCAAGGGTCGGGGAGGGCTGCCATGCTTACGGAGTGCACGCTCTTTTATAGGACGATGCCCCCCACCTTGCAACCTCTCCATACAAGTCTGTCCATTGGCGCACGGAAGTGCGTCACGCGTTTACTTGATTTAAAACACTAAAATGTGCTAACTCTAATAAGACTTCATTATAAAGTATTCAAATAACACAATAATAAATGTCATGAATAAACAATAGTGATTTCATAAAGTAATTCGTATTACAAGTAACGTGTCAACAATTGTTTTGAATAAAACCATCGATAACAATTATCGAAATAAAGTAACCACAAATCAGTGTGCATACACTGAGTACTCAATAAATCATGTTTCAATTGATAGTAAAATCATATAAATTAACAATAAGAAGCACAAATCATAACAAATTTAGTTAACACCCACAATTGTGATTATAAACCGTCTCCGACATATATATACACACACACACACACATACAGATTTTGATCTGGCTTAACACATAGGATAACTATTATTAAGATTTTGAGTTCCCGTGGGACATTTCAAGACCACAGATTCTGTGGGAGATTTCAGTTTATGCGGACGAAGTAGCGAGAAGAAGCTTATATTTCAAAAAGCGATGTCTCCTTACTTTTTACCAATCTAACCTTGGCAAATACAGCATTCAGATTGTTATTTTGTTTAAGATTGAAAATTCTACTCGTACAAATGAGTAATATTTTATAAGGAAAACCTTCGAGTCTTATTGCAGAATACACAACAATTTCAATTTCACAATCAAACTTACGCTGACGTGTGTAGACTAACTTTTCAAACCAAACGCGGCATCTAACTAGCTTTCTCCATCTATATTGGGGTCAGTTTCCAGTCTAACCGGATGCAGCTGAATACCAGTGTTGTACATGAAGCGACTTCCTATGTGACCTCCACAACCCAGTTACTTACTGAGTAACACTGGTTAAAAACGATTGTACCCACAAGAATAAAACATGAATTCCAAGATAATGACACATGTATTTAAGCACTGTCGAATTGTTAATGTCTTTGACAAGGTACTATAAGTGAGAATCGTCATAATTTAAGGAATATCCGTAAATATGAAAGGCTAAAGTCATTGCGCAGTTTAACATACATACCCACATTTTTCGTACCTAAATCTAATAATGTGTTTGGAGTAAGGACGTGGGAACGCATGCTACCATGTTATCTAAATGACCTCCCCATGGAAACCTGTAATACATGAAATGCGAAGAACTGCTCCAGAGTGCTGAAAAGGTACTTCCTAGATTGCAATGCGATCTAAAAAGTGTATTTTTATAGGACGAGTTATATGTATTATGTGAAATACTACTGCTTATTAAAAGTCTGTTATGGCACCGAGCTGCCGCATCTGATATACTGCTGTTTAACCCGCGATGGTTTGTGTTGGTTTGTTGATGCTCAACAAAAATGTAAAAAACTATCCTAGTAAATAAACAATTAAAAAACAACACGGTACCTCTTAGCAAGACTGGTTGTTAGACTTTCTGGCTTCTGACTACCAATAACGACTGTCAAAGATCTACGAATGACAGCCTGGACCAACGGCTTTACCATAGATATCCGAGGCTTTACGTATTTTCCGAAGCACGAAGGGGTCTCGTTAATCACAGCAATGTTACTTGTATTAAAATCATTCAGATTAAGATTGCATGTGTGTGTGATGGAATGGAAATTCATAATCATACTGTAATTTATTGCATTTCATAATGTGTTGAGGTGTATACTTACAATCGCTTATTAAGGGGCTATTAAACGACTTTCACAGATTTTAAATTGACAATCACGTCAAAATGTGCAGTGTAAATGATTTGAAAAAAATATATGTTAAACTAGAACATTCTCTTAATCACATAGAAAGTGAATATTTTTGATTAAGTCCAGTTTAATTAACTCGTGAAGTTGTGTCTGACGCGGACAAAACATTGACAATCACACAAAATCTACCAGGTATAATTATCCGAAACTTACACTATCTTACAGACAATTTTATTACCTATCTTTTAGTATAGGTACGCATTTTTTTAATTTTGAAAGAATACTACTTTTATTTATTTTTTTCGACTAAATTTTGAAAGTTTTGGACGCGGACTGCGTCCGTTCTGCATCAGTTTTGCGTCCAAAACTCTCAAAGTTTAGTCGAAAAAATTAAATAAAAGTAGTATTCTTTCAAAATTAAAAAAAAAGGCGTATACTAAAAGATAGATAATAAAATTTATTGTCTGTAAGATGGTGTAAGTTTCGTTGTGATTGTCAATGTTTTGTCCGCGTCAGACACAACTTCACGTATTAATTTAACTATATAATATGAATATAATTAAAAATATTCACTTACTAAGTGATTAAGAGAATGTTCTAGTTTAACATATATTTTTTTCAAATGATTTACACTGCACATTTTGACGTGATAGTCAGTTTAAAATCTGTAAAAGTCTTTTAATAGCCTCTTAATAGGTATTATCGTGGACCCTGAAAGACACGGCAACATTTATAACAAACTAACTTTTGCTCGCGACATCGTCCACGTGAATGTCGACATAGATCCTTTTTCGGAGTTCAATCTTAGTCTGATACAAATTTCATCAAAATCAGTTCAGTAGTCTAGTCGTGAAAGGGTAACTAACAAATTCTCTTTGGACTTTACAAATTTAAAAGACTGTCGTGCCAGCGATACGAAGAAGAAGAATATTACTAACTTTTGTCGCAGATTAAAAAGTATAACCTTCTGTAGCAGTAGCAGTAAAGCCTAAGTCCTCCTCCAGGGTGCAAGCTATTTTCATACCAAAGAATCATGGCGAGATCCATACATTCATTAGTACGGAAAAAAAACATTTAGAGAGATAAAATATTTTTCAATGTGGAGAATACCTTACCAGGAGTAGATTGTTATACTTACCATATTTTTAAACCCCCGCATAATTAAAATATTTCGAAATAAAAATAACACTTTTCCGTTTGATCCCCTTGCCCATTTTCTGTATTTAAAAAGGACAAGTGACATTAACGGATCTATTAAACGGGCAGACAAGTGATGTGACAAATGTGTGGTAAAAAAATAATCATTATTTGTGACATTATTTTTCATAAAATCATGTCATTTCAGTGTAAGACCTGCGAAACGGCGGCTGTCAGTGCACTGTTACTGTCTGCCGCCATTTCGTTCTGAAATAATGAGCATTTTGTAAAACTATTTACTTTTAACATTTATTTTTATTGCTGGGTTTTAAAAAACTTTTTAGGTACATACCCAAGAGTTTAAGAATTATAATTTCAGCTTTACTTCATCTTGATTTTTTTTGTACAAACCCTGCCATGATTCTTTCATCAAAATCGGTTTAATCGTTTCATCGTGAAAGCGTAACAGAGTTACTTTCGCATTTATAATATTAGCATGGACAGAAGGGAAGCAGTGATTAGTAAGGATTATTTAAAAAAATAACAATAGATTTTTATTACAAAAAAAAGCTTTTTACAAAAAAGACAACCGCCTTCAAAAAGTGAAAAATAACTTTAGCACAGAACACACATTGACTTTAGTTTCGAAATTCAGTGGCTTTGTTCTGTTTGTTGTTTTGTATTGCCACCGACTTTCGAAACTAAAGTCAATGTGTGTTCTGTGCTAAAGTTATTTTTCACTTTTTGAAGGCGGTTGTCTTTTTTGTAAAAAGCTTTTTATTTTCCGCTTTTTAGTACCTCCTTTTCATTCAAATCTATTAAGAAGAGATTGAAAGTTAACTACTACAAAGATTGATGAAACTAAAACGTCGTCTATGTAACATTTTTGGGTATTTGTTGATTTTTCAAAAAGTGCTGAATCAATTTCGATAAAATTTATGTGGGACCACCCCTGAAGCATACCCTATCTATAAAAAAAAAGAATTTTCAAAATCGGTTTACGTTTGCCTGAGAAATCGCGTAACAAATTGCGCACATACTTAATGCAAATTTAAGATTTATACGGTTTTCTCATGGATGCCATGATCAGAACTGGACTAAATTAAAATGGGACTACATGGGAAGCACTAGCTTCCAAATACATTAAAATCGGATCACCCAGTCCCGAGAAATCAAGTAACAAACATAAAAAAAAAAAAAATTAAAAAAAAAAAAATACAGACGAATTGATAACCTCCTCCTTTTTTGAAGTCGGTTGATAAGTATTCTTATTCATTCGTGTTATACCTAGTTGTAACATTGATTTTATCTACACAAAAGTAGGTTTTTTCAAACCAAAATATTAAAACTAAAACAATGAATCATATCTAGACCAAATCATATCCAGAATCCCAATAGTCTTTATGAATATAAAACACGGCACTGGATGTCAGAATGATAGTTGATATCGGAAAAACATCGAGCAATTTTTTTGTTATACTGTTGTTACATTTCACGAACGCGCATCCATCATTGCAATTTATACCTTGTTACAACGACATAAGAGTCATATGATAGACTGTATACAAGAGAGAATCGGCGTAGAAAAAATGTAAGTAATATTTCGTATTGCTGAGGTTCCCTTTCTTGAGAACGAATTGAATAGGTCTGAGGAAATGGTTTTGTTGTTACAAATGGAAAAGTTCTTTCTTTTCTTGCTAGATTTATTTTATGTCGCTAAGATTCAATTTGAAAATGATTTCTCTACACTTTACTGGACCTAGGTAAATGTCACAAGTTTACAATTTGTAGATGCATATTTTGAACGTCTACTGTAACTTAGGCCCATTTGCGCCAGCTAGGGTTATTATTAAACTTCGAGTTAATTTCTAACACGGGCCACATTTTGTAATTTAACCTCGCGTCTTTTTCCCGTTGGTATTATTAACACAAACCTAATGTTTGGCAAGTAAACGTTTAAACAATAACTTGCTTACCAACTAGTATTTTTACGAATTTTAATGTAGTCGAATATTTCACTTTAAAGTTGCTTAAAAGGCGTAGTCGGGGAGCTAAGGGCTCCCGTAACTCTCCTCTTGGCTCTCAAAGGTTTAAAAAATAATAACCATGAATGGGATGGCGGCGTTTGGCATTCATTTCTAACCTAACCTGTCTGAGTCGGTGCACCCAAGATCCGAGCTCGCTCTTGCATCTTAAGTTCTCTAAGAAATAGCATTGCCTTTTGTAAATACATATTATTATGATCATTGGGGGTACACTAACTTTCACACATTTTTTTTTTGTTTCGTTTTGTGTATTGTCAAAAAAACTTTAGTGCCTACATCTTATCATACAAATTAATTAAGAACGGTGACACCAAAAAAAAATCACTCATCCCTTAATTTTTTACACTTAGGGGTGGAATATCTCCTTAAAATCTACATATAATGGACCAGATTTGAGGTATACACTATCAATAAAATAAAAGAATCATCGATATCGGACTACACTGAAAAAAGTTATGAGTGGTCAAACATAAAAAAGTAAATAAAAAATACAAAAAATGTTCATAAAATTAAAATTACGGGGCCAAACTTTGTTAAATTTTTATGGAGCCAAATGGCAACTATTCCGCATCAAACTAAAGAAGATCCACGTAATATCCTAGGTAATATTCTGAGGAGTAAATCTTTGAACAAATGAAAATGTGCGTACTAAAATCATTCTAAATATTGCATTGGTATAAAAAAGGTTGCTAAATTTTGTTGTAGTATACAGGATCTTCGTTGTTACAAAGCTAAAATACAACAACCAATAACCAGTGCTATAGTATAAATATACCTATATCACTATTTATATATTTTTTTCCTATCAATATTATTTAAAAAAAAACTTTAGCTTGTCCCTACTTATGCATTCTAAAGATAATTACAGTCTAGACACTGCTTTGTGCTTGCTCTCAAGTGCCTTTCGATGTAAGTATACTATCGAATTGATTCCGAGAATATAATGTTATTATTATTGATCCTCCAGTTTCGTCTTTACAACAAGATTTCACACTCTTAGCAAATTTAAATCATCAATAATTATATTCACACTTAGTAAAATTCAAAGGTCAAAATATATATTTTCTCAAATATTTATTCAAAAGATGGTTTATTGTTAGTGTAGAGACAGATTTCGCCACAAATTGGCATGCAAATAATGGAGCAATACTCTTCAAAAAATTTACAGATTTGAACGAAGAAGGTTATGGGCCGTGTTAGCAACTTTATTATAAACTCAATCATTAATAATTTTAAGTAGTATAATATTATACAATACAGTACAGTAGTATAACAATACACGCTTAGGTAGTAAGTACTAATTTCGTAAGACAATCGTAGCAAAGAAAATTGTATAGATAAAGAAGACGTACTTGAACATACAATCTACTATTCAAAGGGCGAATCTCACCTCTCCGATTAAATTATGATTTTTTAATAACTGTCATTTCATTATAATAACTGTCTGATGTCAATTTTATTTCTCATTTAATATTTATACTAAGGTATAAACGTTTGGTGCAATTCGCCCTAAGCATGATTTATCTAACTAGTAGTTATAAGATGCGGGGTTGCAAGCGGGCCTAAGAGGCTTAATACAAAGCATACAGACATTATTAAAACAGAGCTCATATAATAATATAGTAAATCTATGAAACTGATTGGGGTGAACGTCACATAACTCGTGGGGGCCTCATTAGTCTATTTGCCAAACGAGCTTTCCACTAAAACAACACAGATCCGAGCCAAATTCGGATCATACCCACGTAATTAGCACTTACGTTTTAGTATTATATTGTTATTTATGTACATTATTTTCCATATTTTGTGTAAAATAACGCCAGGACGGGGCAATGACGCTTTATTTTGCGTATAACGCCTGCGTGTTATGTTGTAGCAAAGTTTGTTATTGCGTACGTAAAACGCATAGCGCCTGAAGTATATTTGTGAGTGGTGATTTCTTGTAAAAGCTTTGCTTTTGGTCTTGACGTAGTATGTACGAAGTTTAAAAAGATACATTACAAAGCTGATAATTACGCACACAGGTGATTAAAGTAAGAAACATTGAGCAAAAGTGATTCTTGGGAAAGGTGCCCCACTTTTTATCGTAGCGCGCAATGTAAAGCATGCAAAATATTGTACTTATGGGTGCATGCAACAGTACAAGGGTCGTAGGGGTTTGTAAAGTTTAGCTAGAGGTAACGATATGAAAGTTATTTTCGTTAAAAATGCTAGAACTTTGACCTACAATATCTCCATATCAGTGGATGGTCCAAACCCAACAATTATAGGGATCACGTGTAACTTTTGACTTTTGTCTACGTGGTCGTGCTGGAGTTGTCTCAAAATAACGGTTGCACAAAGACACTAGTCTTTGTACATCCGTTATTTTGAGACAACTCTTGTTCAAGGACCATTTAATGCTTTATATAAATTAATGAAGTACCTGATTACTTATTGGCTTAAATAAATCTACCACACCGTATCATGAGACACATGAAACGTTTCGGCTATGTCGTGGGATGGCACTGCATTTGCAACGCTTCTGGTATTGCAAATATCCAAAGACCACTTAATTCTTCACAGGTGGCCTTAAGGCACGTTTGCCTTCCAAAGGCATAAAAAAACAACCACTTTCCAATTAAACAAACTTCAGAAATCTTATTAAAGAAGGACAAGGTTTTACCAATCCTGTTTTCAAAGATTGTTAGTCCCCAGGAGTAACACATTTTCGAAGTACCGCCAAGGAAACTAAGCTTTCCATCTTTACGACACCGCAGGGTTTTCACCTAAGCAATTTGTTCCACTTTCTTGTCCTAGAAAATGTTCAAAGCTATAAAGTTTATTGTTCCTGTCAGTGTTTTAAGGATTTATGGGATTATAACTTGTTGATCGGAAGTTTTGGAAAATGACAGATTGTTTTATGTCACAGCTAAATAGGGATGGAGAGTTCCGTGTCATAATTTGTTGTTCATAAAGATGTATTGTTGGAAAATTGGGAATCTGGAAGAAAATGTTGGATGACCCAACATTTTCTTCCAGATTCCCAATTTTCCTTGTAAATAAATTATATTTTAGAGAACTATTTGGCGTCACTGATTTGACATAGGAGTAATTAATATAAATGAACTACTTGGATATAATACAAACAAAGTTGATACAGCGGAGACATCTTACCACAAGAGCGTGAAAGCCTCATAGCTTAGAAATCTATTCAAAATATACACACAATTAAACCGTTGACGCTCTCTGAAATACCTTAGTGCCTACGAAACATTAATATGGCTTAATGAGGTAATAAATAACTATTTACCCCAAAAGCCATTCAGTTTAAATTGGGCCAGCGAACATGCCACACAACTTTTGTAATGAATTAATTAAGTTCATCAGAAAGCGTGGACATCGACGTAAATTTCCTGACTACTTTATTAAAATGTTTGGGAAAACTTATAAAGGTGAGAATTCACTGACTGGAATCATTCGCGTAAAACGAAACAATACATTTGATGTGGAGCATAACATTATAATAGTGCGCTAACTCAAAGTCAGTACGCTTCGAGCATTCCATCAATGCTCGATATTGAGCATTGCTGTTATATTATTTTGCAGACTGAGACTTGAGAACGTACAAGATACAAGATACGTAGGATACGTATATTTACTCAACTTCACGTAGGTATTTATTTATTTATTTATTTATTTCATAACATGTTCACTATCTTTACAGGCAACTTCCCAATACGATAGTGCCGAGCTATACAGTAGGTACAGTTGATTTAAAAAACAACAATGATTGACAAAATTAAATACTCACTGTCACGGTAAATTAATCCTTGTGTTGTGCTGTATCACTAGGTTGTACCATGTTCAAAGTTGTCCGGTGAGCTCTCTCCTTGAAAATAAATTTGATCGGTTGTCGACCAAAAATTCGGGAAAATTTCCTAATTTAGGTGTGTCATTTGTGCTAATGTTGTCATTACTAGCCGGTAGACGCTGTGACGTTATTGGCAAAGTTTGGCCATGAGAAATTTATCAAAACACTTGTACGGAATTGGCCGTTAATTATAATGTTTAGCAGTCCGATTCTTTCAAAATCTTCTTTCAAAAATTACCTTTATGTGAAGGTAGCTGGATGTGAAAGGCAGAGAACCGGGAAAAATGGCGCGCCATGGAGGTTGCCTAAGTATGTAACAGTGGATCAGTAATAAGCTACGTGATGGTGAAGATAGTGATGACCTTTATGTTAGCTGTCAATTGGGTTGTTGACACCGTTAACCAATAATTACAAAAGACTACTTATCTTAAAATACACTTTATTTTAGCCCCGAAAATCCGATAAATTTTCAATTAACTGCAAAATTCGATTTTCAGTTGCTTTCAAATCAATTAATAGTTAGTCAATTGAGTTGGTAAATAAGTGACGTCACAGGCCGCTATTGTCATACAAAATCTATGGAGGAATCTTCTCTTTGACAGCTCATAAAAAGTATTTCAATTGATTGGTGGTGTCAAGTACCCAATGCCTAGTATTATTTGGGAGGACAGCCGATCATTTCAAGTTCACTATTTTGTACCAAAATTAACAGATATTTTTACAGAATGACACTACATATTATGACGCGTAAATAAAACCAAGATTAAAGCAACAAACACCTAAATTTTGGTCAGTAAGTCACCAGATTAAACAAATAACAATGGTTGTGGTTTTGGGGTGCCAACCATTGCAACTCGTAGGATGTAGTAGGAGGCAACTAAGGAAAAAACCGTAAATCGGGCAGCAGTGGCTTTCGTGTACTAATCAACCTCCTGCAACCCCCAAGACGCCTGCCAAGCGTGGGGATTATAGCAAACCCCTTCGGAGAAAGCCTTTGCCCAACAGTGGACGTGTTCCGGCTGATGATGGTGATGTGGTTTTAGTGCTGTTTGTACTCTAGATGTAAAGATTAAAATTACGAATAAAATACTTCATAAAAAAAGGAATCTAAACATTATCCACTTCGAACAAAGTCTAGATACGTTATAGTTCCAAGTTTACATCTAGAAAAACATCTTAACGTCGATAAAACACTTCGTAACCCTCCCGATACAAGTCCCGAACAACATTTTGTACGTAAAATAAATGTTTTTTACTCTCACGTCCATAGCATAAATTCGGGGCGTTTTTGTGTTTGACATTTTCACCTCTCTGTAAGGAAACATCGTTATGGAATCGAGTATCCTTAAATAACACGACTCTTTGATATTTTATCGACTTATTTCGTCTCTGTTTTAAGATATGTTCTATTGAAGTATTTTTGGGAATATGTAAACTTAAATTTGAATTTTGGCGTCATTTTAGCGTATGTTATTTCTTCCAAAAATAGGTACTCGTAGGTACTTGTTTGATTTAGACGACAGAACGTATTCAATTAGACCTAATCAACAGATACCCTATCTGTGCCAATGAAAAGGAGACCCTATTCTGCAACAACAGGGTTTTTTCAGTAACAAATAGGATATCATCCGTAGTTTTTGTTAATATGGATACAGGCTGTTGTGAGCTGTAATGGGGATATATTACTGGCTTTTGCACGCGAGTTCATCTGCGTTGATTTCAGAATTAAGTCCCAAAATATCTACTTATCACACATTCATCAATCCATCCATCTTTACAAACTTTCTCATGTAAGAAATTGGATATTAAACCTTACTCAAAGTAATCCTAGGACGCTTTCAGATCTCCTGGACTTTTAAAGATAAAGAAAGTTTTGTTTAAGTAGTAAGGGTAAATCTCCCAACCGTTAAACACGTATTCAATTGAAGAATGTACCGAATCAACCCTTCAGTGTTTGAAATTGACTGTTAATCGTCCAACTTTGACGATTAGCTGAGGATAGATTAAAATTAATCGCTCTCAATGCTCTCCTTCGGGAAACCGTTGATTATCCATCGGGTTAGCAGTGCGGTTTCGTTAAGCCCCATATTAATCTTCTCCGATTGCAGACCATACAAGCTGAGACCCTTATTGGCTGTTATTTATATCATAATTATGAGATTGCTTGTTTAGAAGAGTTAGGTCAGGAGTAGTAAAACCGAGTTGAAATCGATTGGAGAAATTCGAGTAGATGCACTTATCGATTCAAGTTCACTTCAGCCGGAAGAGCAAGTCTTAAACTCTATAATTTTCAATCTATATTATTATTATTATTTTATATTGTTATAGGCTTGCGTTTGATCACAACTCATCTGATCTTAAGTGATGATGCGGCCTAAGGTGGAGCACGCTTGCCTAGGATAAACCGTTTCACTCGTGCCTTGAAGATACCCAGATTATATGTATCGGGGAATAGAGAGGCGGGCAGTGAATTCCACAGTCTGGCAGTTCGCACAATAAATGTGGAAGCAAAGCGCCGTTCGACACCGTCGAACTTCAACCGTATAGTGGTGACGCTTCGGAGTATCCCTGCTCGTCCGGTGATGGAATGGATGAAGGATTATAATTCCAAAGCAAAAAATTTACATAAAAATTCCTCAGTATGTCTTATTCCAAATGCGCGTTTTTTGGGTTTTGTATGTGTATCAGTGATCTACTTCATTTTGGAATGGGTGATATCTTCAAAATCAGGTGTCACACTTGAACTTAATTAAGTAAGTATTTTTTCATCTGAAACCTGAGAACAGTCCACTGAAACTAGTAAGTATACATTTCTTCTTGAGGACATATTTCTTTGTCTACCTCCAACATTTCAGTCATGCTAAACATAGTGAATGATTCACCGTGGATGTCAATTGAGTTCATGAGTATTTTCAGAAGCCAGAAGAACTTTTGAAGAAGCCATAAGCACACCCACGACACTCCATAGAAACGAAACTATATATCTGCCTACACTACTACCAAAATAACAGACTGTAGAAATACGTGCGTGTGTGTGCGTGTCTACGCGCCGCTCGAACTAAAAGTAGTTTCCAGTAACAGTCGTTCGACGCAGGAATAGGTGAGGAATAGATTTGGAGGGAGGCGGAACGTGTCGCGTACTGTACGGTAGTACTAATATTTATACTGGGCCATAAGTAGGTACTTAAGCTTCTTCATGTCCAACTTTATCCATAGAAATTAAGTAATAAAACACCACAATTGCCTTCTAATTGTCTATTCAACCAAAATCACGATGAAACAAAACCGCCCTATGGAGTAAATAAAGTTACCTTCACATAACTGCCACTTGACGCTATCACACGTGCAAAATGTCCTAATAAAACGCGCGAAGTCATGTGAACGCTTTATAAAACAGATGACGTCTTATAAACGCGTGTCTCTCCCCTCAACTGAACTTTAACAACGTTGAACTGGCACAGAATGACGAACAACCGACCGAAAGCAAATGGCCATACTGCACCATTACCAGAAATATTACCCAACGATTTACTTCCAAAGAAAGCAGTAACTCTACCCAAAGATGCCTTTTGGGAGCAAAGATTTTCTAAGTAAGAGCTTGGCTCTGTCGCACGTGACTTTTAATTACTAATTTCACGTTCGTTGTGGTTCCCTCGAGGGATATTCGTATGGTTCCCTTCGGAGCCAGGAGTTACGATATCGTGACGTCACGCCACATAAATCATATTTAATCGCTGGGTTTATATGGGCTATGTAAATGCGAGCTCGCGCCGAAATGGTGTTTTTGCAAGTGTAATGATGACGGATGGGTGGTCTTGGTGTAATTGTGGTGGTGGTTTTGAGTTAGTTTTGGTTTTAATTGACAATTCTATAAGATCAGAAGTGTATTAATAGTGAGTGTAACAGAAACTGTAGTGTCCAAATCATGCAGTACACTGGTTTTTTACTCATAAACATAATCATCATTTATTGCATTCCAAAATATTTTATGGTGTTTACATAAAATGACTGCCATCTAGACACTATCTTAGACCCTGTAGGGTACAGCAACACTAATATAAAAATAACAATAGAATTTGACAATGAAATTTAACAGATCAAACTATTCTTATGATATGTTTAATTTAATTATTTGACATAATGTGTTTTCTGTGTGTTTTTTAGGGTTCCGTAGCCAAATGGCAAAAAACAGAACCCTTATGGATTCGTCATGTCTGTCTGTCTGTCCGTCCGTATGTCACAGCCACTTTTTTCCGAAACTATAAGAACTATACTGCTGAAACTTGGTTAGTAGATGTATTCTGTGGCCGCACTAAGATTTTCACACAAAAGTAGAAAATAAAATTTTTTGGGGGTTCCCCATACTTAGAACTGAAACTCAATTTTTTTTTATCAAACCCATACGTGTGGGGTATTTATGGATCTGGTCTTCAAAAATGATATTGACGTTTCTAATATAATTTTTTTCTAAACTGAATAGTTTTCGCGAAAGACACTTCCAAAGTGGTAAAATGTGTCCCCCCCTGTAACTTCTAAAATAAGAGAATGATAAAACTACCAAAAAATATAATAATTATGATGTATATTACCATGTAAACTTCCACCGAAACTTGGTTTGAACGAGATCTAGTAAGTAGTAGTAGTTTTTTTTACTTCATAAATCGTAAACCGCAATTCACCTTTCATTCAATCAACTCAAATATAAAAATAAAATAAAACTTTTATATTAATATACTTGCTGATACGGAACCCTTCATTGGCGAGTACGACTCGCACTTGGCCGCTTTTTGTATCTTGAAATCAATATGAACCACTTAGTACGTTTCGTTTTTTGCTCCATGCACGTCCAAGTATAACAAAAGTCTGATTAATATAATACGTATAGGTAAGTACGTGGGTATTACATAAATACGTACAATAAAGATATTTTTTTGGACGATTTACTTTGTTTGACTATTTGCCCTTTAGGCCAGATTATGCTTTAAAAGAATTATTATTATTGGTTAGGTTGTTAAAATACTTTGGATAATTTCGTTGACTGAATTCATTACAGTGAATGTTGTCTTGTACAAGACAAAATTCAAGAATTTGAGAAATCGCACAAACAAACTTTCGTAGACAAGTGCGCGCGCACTAATTAGCCCTTTCTCAAATTGAGCGATAAGAGCGATATCTTAAACTGTTGAATTTTTTCGAGTATACTGAATTTAGTCAACAATTTAAGCAAATTTGTTTTATATCTTGGGTGTATCTTTAACTGTCATCAAAACTACTTTGCAGATTGAGACAGAAGACAGTAAGTACATACACAACATTCACATTTTATTTGACGAAAACCCGCAAGCTGTTGAAATAGACAAACGCCTTTGAGTCGCCATCCTGAACAAACAAACAAACAAAGCATTATGACAGATCTCTTATCAGATGAACCGGCTACCAACAAAGGAAACCGGAGCCGACTGGAAGCTTTTGTTGAAAACTGCATAATTTTATGTTTTGATAAGTACTTACTTAACAATTCGTTCAAATGCCCCAAAGGCGTAATCAGTACTATACCTCTATTTATAATATTTTTTGCTCATATAGGTAAGGGAAACCGGGCCCAAATTCGGACTCCATTGGGGCAATTCCAGTATTTTAAAGAAAGTTGGCATTCTAATCTCAGTCTTAATTTGTCAAAAATAACCTCTAATTATTTTAATGATTGTTGACAAGTTTTTGGCATTAATTGTCACTGAGGTTTTATTGTGACTATATTTGGAACGATTACAGTTAAGAGAATTGGCCTTCAGGATGTTATTGTTTTTTTTGCAACTTGCAACACTTTGCAACCAACTTGGCAATTGAAAACAGAATACCGGCCCTTGCCTTCACTGACCAATGAAATAAAAGCTGGGAGCCTTGTATGAGCGCACGAAATAAACTCGATCGATTTTTAAACTGTAAAAAACTTAAAGACTTTATTCATATCAATGGTAACTAAGTGTGTGTTTATCATCATCACTACATAAAATAAATTAAAGTTGAATTTGTGTTCGTTCGTTAACACAACAACAACAACAACAGTTCGTTAACAACTGGTACGATTCTGTAAATTCCTTCGGTAATAGGGAGCTACCCTGTTACTGAGTGCTATAGGCTATAGTTTACTTAAAAATAAATAGGGATCCGTCAAAATTCACGCGGGCAAAAGTTAGTCGTTGTTCTTCAACTCAAAAATCGATTCAGAACGAATACTTTCATGTTAGTGCTCTCATGCTTGGCCTACAGGTCTATAGATCACGTAGAATAACAATTATAGTGTCTACACCCTAGGCCTTTCAATTGTGTGTTCACACCTAGTAATCACGATTTTAATTTGAACACAAATATCAGCTGTCACACGATTTACGGCTTGTTCTAGCCTTTAATCGATTCGCAATATCATTATCTCTTGCCGACGCCGTCTCTATTTCCTTAAAAGTTAATACGAGATATTTCAAACATTACAAATATATGATTTACGTTCACTTCAATTTGACATTTTAAATCAACACTACCTCTTAACTATGAGGCAATTCCAGTCCAAAGTTAAAGTAACTGGCATAACCAATCATTTGATTCTAAAAGTACTGCAAAGTGGGTAAAGTTGTCGTAAAGATTGACTAGAAACTGCGGATTAATTTAGTATGATGTCTAGTTGAGTGGTTGAATTTGCAAATTAGCTGAGAACAATATTAATCAATATTAGTGGTTAGGTTTTGCTCACGATTTAATCCGCGTGAGTCTCTTACGGTTCGGATACGGGAATAGCAATAGCTGGGATAATATAAGTCAGTTTCCTATTGGCAAAATAATTTTCTTAATCGGACTAGGAATTCCGAAGATTAATTAACCACTGACGTACGAATGACATTCGTCACCAAAAATATCAAATCATTCAATACTTCGTTTTGTGCAGAGATACGTACCTATTTGTTGCTTTTGGTAGTTTTCTAATGACAAAAGACGCGTGCGCAGCGGAGGAAAAGGACACCTGGCACACATCTAAACAGGTGACTTCGAGTCACATTCGTATGGTCAGTGTCAGTGTATCTTTTTGACATTTTGTTTTTTTTTTGTAAGATAAAATTAATTTTAAGGTTCAATTCAATTCGTTCAAAAAACAACAAACCAACCATCTCTTTATTCCAATAAAATTAGTATTACTCTGAGCGTTCTAACAATCGATATCACGTTTAAACATAAGACCACGATGTATATTGTATGGACATTTATAAGGATAAATCAGATTTGTGCTACTAGTCAGGTATTATTGGGTATCTATAACCACTTTTGAAACGTGTAATGGGTATTATATTAATATACTGCTTGTCACTCAGATTATTAAACCAAAGGCAGATAGACCGTGTGGAACACTGAGAGTGAAGCCAACAAAAAAGCAAATACAAATTCAAAAGCGAATACCTACAACGTGCTTCGTGCTGTACTGACTGACACGAGTCAGTATAGCTCGAAACGCCGCATCGTTAAAAACACCAAAGAAAAATACAAATAAATAATAAAAATAATAATAATATGTGGGGACATTTTCACACACGGTCATCTGACCCCAAACTAGGGAGACCCTGTACAATGGGTGTCACACAGCTGATATACATACACAAATACATTTTTTTTTGTAAATACATACATATATAGATAAACAACACCCAAATACAAGTGCTCATCACACAAATATTACCCTTTAAATAATACCCTGGGCGGGAATCGAACCCGCAACATAAAGCGAATACAATCACGCGATTGTAGGTAGTCGCTTTTGAATTTGTATTTGCTTTTTTGGCTTCACTTTCAGTGTTCCGCGCGGTCTACCTGCCTTTTGTTTCATAATCTGAGGCTTGTCGTATAAAAATAAAATAAAATTTTCTATTGCAGGATAATCACAAATCGAACACTTCTACGTCAGTGTACTTTTGCCTCTAGATTCATAGGCCTCGGGCGCGCGGTACTTTGTGCCTCAGTACCTAGTCTATTAGTAGACGATCAAGGTAATGAAATATCTTTAAAAAAAACTTATCTATGTACTAATGATACTAGTTCCAACACCTGTATATTGTACCACTACTTTCATGAGTTGCAGGTTTCCCTAATTAGAAACGCAGCAAGTAGGGATTTTTGGAAAATTAGGTTTTAATAGTTAGAAATAAAAAAATCCGAATTTCCCAAAATTTCTTCCTCAGTGCATTTCTAATTATCACGGAAGTAAATAGGTCTGTCTAAGTAAATATTACTTTGATTTAAACATTACATTGATACAAGGTACGGTAAGTATTGATATTAGTATAAATTATATTGATAATAATGCCAGGTAATCATTATTTTAACCAATCCGAATTATTCGGATTTATAACAGCATTTAATATTCGTTGTACTTAATTAAACAACCAAAGCACTGGTATCGGATGCTCTATTGATAGACGGACTATTAATAGTATAAGTTATGCAGATGCTATGGTGCTGCTGAGTCCGTCGATTGATGGACTCAGGCGGATACTGGAGATATGTGAGAGGTACGCCACGTCTCATGGTTTATTGTACAATGTACGGAAGAGTGAGCTTATGGTGTTTAGGGTAGGTAGTAAAATGCCTAAAACAGTTCCTCCTGTGTATCTATATGGTGTGCCACTAAATAGAGTGTCACAGTTTAGGTACCTTGGCCACATAATAAATGAGCACTTAAATGATGATAGTGATATCGAAAGGGAGCGAAGAGCGTTGTCGACCCGATGTAATATGCTGGCCCGCAGGTTTGCACGATGTAATAAGGAGGTGAAACTTACTTTGTTCAAGGCGTTTTGCCAGTCTTTTTACACGTGCAGCCTGTGGGTTAGACATACGCAGAGGGCCTACAACGTTCTTCGTGTACAGTACAATAACGTCAAAGATAACGCAAAAGAACGGCATCCCTGATGCGAAGGATTCGGGGGAGCACCAACGGCATTTTAAAAGTGATAGCGTATAAGCCTGATTGCCCGTTCCTGGAGCACTGGACCCGTATGCACGCCTACGGGTCTGGTGCGGCGGGAAGCGGACATAGTTATAGGTTTTTAAATTAGTTGCTTTTTGTTTTAGTTGTAAGAAATGTTATGTAGTTTGTTAAGCGTTACTAACAAAGATATGAATCTTGTGTTCGATTTAAATAAATAATAATAATAATAAAGCACTGAACAACAGCCCAATTACCTACTAAATAAAACTATTAAACCGAAAATAGTTCAAACTGGTTTAAACAAAAACTTTTCGTCCCCTTTTCTTGCTGTCAACTGCACATTTAAAACAAAACATCTGTTTTGAATTTCCATGGTGACATCAAAGTAAAACAATTAATTTGAATTAAACAGAACTTTTGCAAAATCTGATTAGCGTGTCTAGCATTCTCGTGGCATTATCTTTAATCTTTTTCTTTCTTTTTAAGGTTAACGAAATGCTTTGCGGTGCTTCCAGCTCTATTATGCTATGCAGTTAGGTCGCTACGTTGCTAATCGCGACGGTGTTATTAGCAGGTATAATCTTTTGGACGCTTTTGAATTTCTGCTTTGTAATTATGCACCTTCGTGCTTTGCACGATAGTATTATTATCATTTTAAATGTTCATAAGTATAAACAGTATAATACTAATAGTTATTAGGTTTCTATATTAAGATTTTCTCAGTAACAGCCCGGAGTTTAGAAGTTGACGGTGTAACAACACCGTGCCTCGGAAAGCCTGTAAAGCTTTTTGTCCTACGCCTGATCTCTCCCCGGTCGTGTCAGATTACCGTCCCATCGGACTATGAGGTGGAGGAAAGATGCAGTAAACCTGTGTTTGCGCACACACTTGAGCACTTTAATATTTTCTGCGTACTTGGCTGATCTCCGTTGAAATTGGCCGCCGTGACTGAAATTCGGTCGGAAGAATTACACTTTTTATAATAGGTACTAATATACTTTGTAGTATAATTTTTGGTTTACTAGGTAGGTAGTAATTTACTAAGTGTATGTGTACCTACTATAGCTTTTTTCCACAAAGTTCTTGTTGTTGTTTTTTTTAAAGGTTGGCACAGCAGCCGAGCGAGTGACTGTTGCACTGCGTGACGCGGTTTGATTCCCGCACGGAACAAATATTTACATGACGTACAGGTCCGTTCTATATCTGGCTGTTTGTGTATGAGAGTTTATGTTTGTAAACGTATCTACGATACAGGAAAAATTTCAATTGTAGGGTAACGTTTTTCTAAAATAAAACACGTTATTTTAGGTAATCGGCCTGCGTACTCTTACACGGCTTAGGTGTACTTATTATTGATACAAGGGTTCCAATAGGCCTCTTACCATTTTTTTTTTAGTTATTTATGACGCGTAGGAATTAATGTCACACATTTGTATCAAAGGTCACATTGTCAGTTCTACGAAAAGGTCTACGTAAATGTTTTAACTTGTTGCTAACTTCTGCTTTACCTTTTCTTCGTGTCGTGTCATGAGGTCGAATGAATATTATCATTATTTTAGTGATAATTCCTTTTGTATACACATTCCTTTTGTATACACATTCCTTATGTAGATACTATAAAAGCTCTACTTGCTGGGCTCTTACTGTACTGTCAGAGAGTATTTTTCAATCAAAGAGGGACTCTGTTATAATCACACTATTATAGAATAATACGTTTGCTTCTGAAGGCTGCTGACTTTACAATCTGTCTGTCATATAAAAATAAGACTAATGATCTAAATACAAAATTCTTCTAGAATAAATGCAGAGCCACTCGAGAACCTTTCTACCCCATCAGTTATCGGTTCTTCGAGCGAAGTGGCCTGCCATGTGTACCGGTAGACGCAGCGTTGGTAGGCCTCCCACCAGATGGACCGACGACATCGTTTAGATCGCGGGTAACCGGTAGATGCAAGCGGCAGGTTTTTCGCTCGGTGTGGCGTTCTATGGGGGAGGCCTTTGTTCAATAATGGACGTCTTCTGGCTGATGATGATGAATGCAGAGCGTTTACACGAAGCCATATAATGCTTTTGACCAGCATGCCAAATGCATATTACATTTACAGTAGGTACCAACACACAGAATATCGTTATAGTGAGCTAAGTCTCTTTCTCTAAGTAAAATCAGTGACCTAACACAAGCACTTAACAGTATTCAATTAGAGGGTCTATTACGAGCTCGCAGAGTAAACAGCCTTTGACTTTGGCTATACCGTTTGATCGTATCGTAAGTTCGATCTATATTTTTAAAATTGAAAATACCCGTTTCGCAAAGAACCATGGCGAGATCCATACATTCATTTGTATGAAAAAATTAAATAACTTAGGGGGTTTAAAATTCAATTTTCCAATGTGAAGAATTATACATTACCAGGAGTAGATTGATATACTTACCATATTTTTAAACCCTCGCATAATTAAAATATTATGAAATAAAAATAACACTTTTTCGTTTCATTTCGATGCCCATTTTGAGTTTATAAAAAAAAGAAAGTGACAAGCGCCGTTAACGGATCTATCAAATTGGCAGACAAGTGGTCACATCACTTGTCTGCCAATTTGATAGATCCGTTAACGACGCTTGTGTGTAAAAAGTGTGTAAAAAAAAAAATCATGATTTGTGTTATTATTTCCCTTAAAAGGATGTAATTTCAGTGTAAGAACTGCGAAACGGCAGCTGTCAGTGTCACTGTTACTGTCAGTCACCGTTTTGTTCTGAAATAATGAGTTTTTCGTTAAACCATTTACTTTTTTTTTGCGGGGTTTTAAAAACGAAATGCCTGAAGATACTCTTTAGGTACCCAAGAATATTAGAAATAGATTTTCAACTTCTCTAAACATCTTTATTTTATTTTGTACAAATCCTGCCATGATTCTTTCGTATATTTAATTTGAAGGTTTTATTTATATTCATAGGTGATAAGTATTGCGGCCTGTCATCATCATCTTCTTGCCCTTGTCCCGTATTATGATACTTGGGGTCGACGTAACATGTTTTCTGTCTGTCCTTCATGTCCTGTCAACTGTCATGTTTTCACTGACTCCCTTTTCATTCGTATCATTCTTCACACAATCCATTCATCTTTTCTTTGGCTTTTCTCTCCCTCTCCACCCATCCATATGTCATTCATAACTCTTTTGGTCACATTACGTTTCATCTCTTCTCTTCACATGCCCATACCAAGTCAAACGATTACCTTTCCAGTTTTCTTTTCTTTTTCTCATTTAAAATCAAACTAAAATATTAAACCTTAGTCGTATTTCTAATAATCGACTCTAATTGAATAGGCCTACAGTTTTCAGTCTTTTAGCCTTTTGACAATACGTTACAATGACTGTCTTCTCATTAGGTTTGAGACCGAAATTTAACGTTGGTACTTCCAGAACGACTGCCGCAACAAACACTATCGAAACTGCAAAAAAACGATTTTTGCTTTTTTACATATTTGAAAAGAGAATTTAAAACTACGTCCGAAACATTAATAAAAATAATTAAAAAGTCATTATCAAAGAAGTTTTTAATTGAACAAAATCGAAACAGAACATGTTGCGCGACGAACATGCTCGGAAGTGGTACTTACAATGATGTTCTGTATGTCTATTCTGTTAAAATCTCCCTCGGTGAATACCTAGGTGAAGTGAGCTGTCATCCGTCAGTCTGCTTTGTCGATATCGAAAGTGGGACTTTCGATAATGTTCGTATAATTTTGACAATTATGTACAGTTTTGTAACTATCGAAACTGTCAGTTTCGATATTTTTTGGATAAGTAATTACATTGAATCTACCACATTCGATGTTGTTTTACGTTTATAGAAAAATTTGGTAGGTAGATTCGATTGTTAAACTGTTGTTAATTTTTAAAACGTTAATGCTTTTTTGTTTATTATCATTTTAAAATTACCTGTACCACTTAACGAAAGTAATGATGAGGATTTGGAGTGCTTAAATGTTTTTTTTTTAATGGTGACAAAGAAGATATAAGCTCACACACAGCAGCTCATACACATTTTGAGTGTGAAATGGCTGATAACTGAATCTGAAAATATTAAGAACTTGGCAACATTTTGAGTGTGAATTCGTTGATAACTGAATCTGAAAATAAAAGCAACACATTGAGTAATGGATAGTGTACGAAAGAAGTTACTAACTAATTTCAGTAAGCTCTTTTAGCAACATAACGCTTACTATAATTAGTTAGTAACTTCTTTCAAACACTGTCCATTGCTCAATGTGTCGCTTTTATTATTAGATTCAGTTATCAACGAATTCACACACAAAATGTTCCCAAGTTCTTCAGACTGTTTCAGTTTAAAAATAATTTGGAGACAAATACGATAAGACAAGCGTACTTTCATAGCTATGGAGTATAACTGTGCCCGAGTCATTAGGTAGTCAGTTATTCAGTTTTTCCTCCTCTGACATTTGGATTATTATGTTGGATTCAATTACAAGATAGTCACAGAAATTTTCAAATGATGTCCGAACAACTATTTTCATAAAGAACAGATAAAATAAACAATTCGTTGTCTGTATTTCCGCCGTTACCGTATATAACACAATCGTAGCGATTATACTCAAATACGTTGCGGAATAGCCGCCAAGATCTGTTGTAACAGGCGGACTAGATTTTTTGGTGTGTGTACGCCATATTGGGCAGAGCTCTTCGTTGAAGCATGCTTGCTCAATGGGATTCAAGCCTGGCGATTGGGCAGGCTACAAATTAGTTCGGTTCATCTGCCAATTCAAATACCTGTCTTTAATATGATTACTACACTACTGTAAGCATGGACTTCCTGGCGTGATTTTAAACAATCCTGTCATCCAGGAGACCTCCAATATCGTGTACTTCTAGTGAAGTACACGATATTGGAGGTCCAGAGACCAGACCACACCACGCGATATCAAATACTATTCTGATCTCATACCAAAGCGAGAATAGTCAAAAAACACAAAAAACTCCACTCTTGTTCCGCCTAATAACTGGGATCACGAGCCCATTGTAAACGAGATGTGCAATTGCGGGGCTCAATAGGTGCAACACGTAGCACGTATGTCATGCTTATTATCATTCCTGAAGAGCTAGGAAGCCTTGTAACTAACATCATTGTGGTCATTGTACTAATTCGTCGAGCAGTAATTTGTATCCATTGATCTTGTCTGCATTTGGTGATGCGAGGTTTTCCTCCATGTAGCTCTGCTAGTGATACGGTAACGTATCCAAAGTTGACCTAATAACCCACTGCAAAATGCCCAGAGAACCAACTTCCAACAGTGGCACAATTCAGATAATTTGTTCTCAGCTCAAATGACGACTTCTCCTTAATAACGTTCCTGTTTTAATTCCACTCAGAAAAATGGCAGAAATTGTACCATTTCGGCCTCAAATTCGTTGCCGGGTTATATAGCAATACCAATTGACAAAATATTTTCATCTTTAGACCGAAATTCAAAAACCTCTTTACAAAAGACATTTACTAAAAAAGTATCCATTGAAGTTCCAAACAATAATAACTAAAACACCAGATTTTCAGTACCTAACTAGCAAAAACGTGCTTGATCCAAATACCCTTTTATGTGTGTACGAGTGGTAGTGACCACCAGAGAATGGGCAGCAGCGTTCTCTGTGCCTTTGTAACAACCATAGGTACTGCGATCGCCAATCCGCCTGCGAAGCGTGGCGATTATGGTAAAAGCCTACCCCCTTGGGGGGGCCTATGTCCAGCAGTGGACGTCTTTTGGCTGAAATGATGATGATGATGATGATGACGAGTGGTAGTCTAATTAAGTGCAAGAAGAAGACTGAAAATATTCAAATATAAGTTTTTTTGGAGGTGATAATTGTTTTGTGTTTTATATAGATATTTTTTAATTTACGGGAAATGCATTTTTATTGATTTTAGTTAAAATTTATATGAAAATAGCACCTAAGTGAGTGCCAAATAAGATATCGAAAGTGCACATTTTTGTTTCTCTGTAATAATTTTCTTAGAACAGTAGCGAAAGTACCAGATTCAATATTCACACAGTGTTCGATCACATCGAACACTATCGAATTTGGCACTTTCGATGAAATTTTGGCTATTGTAAGCGAAAAACAAAATCGAAAGTGAAATATTTCGAAAAGTATAAGAAATATGAAATTTATTGTCAAAGATAACAAAACTGTATAAAATTTACTATTTATTCAATACATAATTTCACTGAAGATAATAATACATTTTATTCCACATCGAATTACAACTTTGAATCGCTCTCCTCTAAAGTACGTGATTTGCAGTTTCGATAGTGTTTGTTGCGGCAGTCGAGAAGTTCATGGTCTCTTGTAACAATGTCACCTATCTCAAAGCCACAGCTAGGTGTATCTCCAGTCTGACCGCAGATAACATAACTTTCCTATGTCATTTCGCAGTTCAACAATCTGTGGTATCGAGATCAATGGTTCCTAAAGTTGACTTGCGTTCCATCTAATAGAAACTTCAATATTCTGAACTCGTCTCTTGGCTGTCATAAACAAAAATGAGATATAACTTTATGAATGAATGTCTGTTCAAATATAAAATTTGAATACTTAATTCAATACTAGGAGTGGTATTTTAATGAGAAGGATGTATTTGTTTCCTATTTTTTTGTCATTGTGATGTTATTTTTCAGAATCCAAAAAATATTTGCTAGCGATCTAACAGTGGGTCGCACGACTCATAGTTTGGAAAATGATGACCTATATAATAATATTGTTTTATATAAATTAACGCGTTATTTTTGAGCAATTTTAAGATTTTTATTATAACAGAACAATAAAACTTGTACTTATAAACGTTGCCAGTCAAGACATGCTCAAACGTTAAAAAAAAATGTAACGTTAAGTAACAATGTTGCGTTTACTGAACGTAAAAGTTTGTAAGTTAAAATAAAAAATATCTAGGTACATAATGCAGAGCTTATGCGACCACAATAACTTTTATTTCTACTAAAAGATTGATATCTGGCGCGTTTTAAAGGATAATATAACTTTGTGCCAAAACAGTAATTGAAACCGCATTTGGCACAAATGTGCGAGTTAAAAATTAATAAAACCTCTTTATCTGAGGCAGTCTGCCAGTTGAAAACCTGGCTTTCGACTAAACAGAGCATTTAAAATTATAGGGTTTATTTATAGGACCGCAGTAACTGAGTGATTACACGCAACAAATAAGTTGTAAATTAGTAGCTTGTTCCCTGTCTGTGTAAGATTCAAGTCTGATCATGTTACAAGATCAATCCTTCAACTAGACGTCTTTTTAATTTTATTCAAAACTCGCAAGTTCTGAATAAACGCCGGGGCGGGTCGTTCCCCGCCCACTGCTGGACAAAGGGCTCTCCCAAGGAGGGTTCAGCCGTAGTCGCCATGTTTGACCGATGCGTGTTGGCGATCGCAGTAGGTGTTATGTACTCAGAAGGACGCTGCTGCCCATCTTCTGGTCAATATCCCTCTGTCGCCTTCTACGACACCCACGGGTAGAAATGGGGTGCTATTTGTGGCCCATTCGACACCATACGGCGAACCGACTCCGGTTAAGCACAGGTATATTATTGTCATATTTCAATCAATTTACACAAAACCTTAACAAATCATACACCTAAACCTTTCTCATGAATCACTCTGCCTATTGGTAAAAATCACATGAAAATCCGTGCAGTAGTTTTTGAGTTTATCGCGAAAAGACAGACAGACAGACGTAATGGGGGATTTTGTTTTATATAATGTGTAGTGATAGTGACACTGATTTTTATTTTTGGAAAATTTCATTCGTAAATCTAATAGAGGATGATAATTAATAATTCACTTGTAAAGCCATGAAATCGGTTAAGCTGAAGGTCTGCATATCGCAAGACTGGACCACTAACAGCAGGCGGGGTTGCGGCAGCCAAGGAAGAGATCACGGGAGGTCTTGGATGTCTTCCTCAAGAATTGGCGAAATAAAGCACAACAACGGAAGAAATGAAGGGAATGATGGCCTTTGCCTAGAAGTTGGTCAGAAATGGCAAACAAAAATAAGCCATGATCTCCTTTTGGAAGGAGTAACTAGAATCAACTTTTTTTTTTATGACGTTTAAGAGTGCCTTCTAATGGTCTAATTGAAATAAATTATTTGACTATGACTTTGACTTTGTATCTAAAGCTAGTGAGGCACAATTTTATTTCAAATATTCAGATACCAGATGCGACACGATGCGGCAAGATAAGCCGACGATTCAAAGAACGCGACTGGCTGCGGGCTGCCCAAAACCGCGTTGGTTGGCGATCTCTGGAGGAGGCCTACGTTTAGCAGTGGACGGTAATACGCTGATGTGATGATGATAATTAATTAACCTCTCCTGTCGGCAATACAAACACGTCTTAATGTATTACGATTAGATAGTCTACATACGTACGCCATCAAATCGAAAATAGAAATCGTATTATGTAATTTGTAATACAAGCCAAACTTACATAGATACCTACTAAAATTCTCATTTTTTTTAACGTCGATCAAATAGCAGTCTATTTGTTTACGACGACTTGCAGCGCCATCTGTCGTAACCTCAAAGAACTTGTACACATTGCAATGTCCCGCAAAAGTTTTCAGTGCGGTATTCTTTGCTGAATTTCAGGCAGCGTAAAATATTTGTAAATATTGCTTGCGGCGACCGAGGGTATGACGTTCGATTCCAAGGTCAGATAAATTTAGCGCCTGGAGAATACACTGTGCCACTTAGATAAATTATATTTCGCGTACTGTACCAAAGAATTTAGGTTCCTAGTTTTTCATTTTATTTTCGGTTATTCCATCAGTGAAACCGATTTTATTGTAAAACGATATAGGACTATTACAAAACCTATCAACGTTAAAAAGATAAATAAAGGCTGACAAAGTTTGTGAAAAATCGCAATGTATTAATGATCATTACACTTCGGTTTTACACAAATTTAATCAATAAATCAAATCAAAACATTTATTTCGAACTAGCTGACCCGACAGACGCTGTCCTGTCAATCGATTTTTCATTTTTCAAAATCAAAATCAAAATCAAAAATAATTTATTTGCATAAATAAGGTACAGAAGGTTGGTAAAATGTACAGAAATGTTCTCTTATTCTGCCTTTAATTTCGGCGTGCAAATATAAAACAGAGTTACATAAGACACTTCAATTAATTAACACTTCAATTAATTAATTATTGATCATAATCATTTACATTATCTAGATAATCCCATTAATGTTATTATTAACTTCAACTAATGTCAATTTACTCATGAAAAATAAATAAATGTGAATAATAATAATCATAAATGTCAATAGAAATTATGTCAACAATGGTAGAGTACAGTAATAATAACAATTATAATTTAAAATGACCGTGCAATAATAATAAAAATAAAAAAAAATAAAAAAATTAATAAATAAATAAAGCTTACAATTTATAATCTAAAAATTCATGCACACTATAAAAGCATTTGTCAAGTAAAAACTTTGACAAATTATTTTTAAATTTACAAAATGGTAGCGTTTTTATACAATTTGGAATTTTATTATATAATTTTATGCACATAGTATAGCTGTTGTGCCCTGTACACGTTAGATTCGTCCTCGGTTGGAATAATTTATTAGTATACATAGATCGTGGGGCATAGTAGCTAGTTAAGCGTCGTGGGCGGGCGGTGTGGAGGATCAAGGCGAAAATAATTTACTCGCAGTTACGAATTTATAAATTTACTTTAATTTAAATACTTTAAAATATATTTGGGCCAACTCAGCCTTTACCACTAATAATAAAAACTAAGGTACTACAACAACTTATAGACGACGAACTGGGAATGATCTTTGCTTGGTGGTTCAGGGGTTTTTATACTGAACTTGTACTGAGATTTTCAGTGGGGATAATCCTTATCTCTCGCCTTTGGTCGTAAAACTATGATCATAAAAGTCAGTCAGGTGTGACTAATCTGACGTTAACTAGGTGAGAACAATTGATAATTTATAGTCTGGAAATTCTAATTTGTGTAACATTGTTGCTTCAGATAAGGAATGCGGACAGACGGAACTGGTCACATGACTCCTCCCTTCTTAGATTAGAAATATCCTGAAGGAATATTTCGAATTAAAATTGATCATTCCTAACAAGTCTTTCATTACAATAAAATGATTATCCTTAATTGATATTGCATAAATTATTATCCTTCACCATACAATTTTTCTAAGGTGCTTATACTGAATATAATTCAATCACTCATCAGTTCATAAGCGTTTATAATACCCGTATTATATAAAATAATATTCTTATAATCTATCATCATATTTATACATAATGTTCTTATAATATGCTTATAATAAATACATATTTCTTATAATTAACACATAATATTTTCTTATCATCCTTGTAATTCACACAATATTCTTATAATTTTGTAATTGATACGTAATTTTATAATTAACACTCTTGTAATGTAACACTTTTATAATGTAGCACTTTTATGATGTAACACTTTTATAATGTAACACTTTAATAATCTTAGAATTAACAATATTGTTATAATTATAATTATTATGTCATCTTCCATCAAAATTTAGTGATCTATCGCGTTCAATTTGTAGGTCTCTTAATATTTCGTATGGGCACTTTCGATATACGTTCCCTAACTTTAATTGGAATTACATTATGTTCTACGTTTCCCGTTACTATGGCCTTTTCATATCTAGGCTTATCTTTTCCCTTACGTTTATTAACTAGTTTGGCGTAAATTTCATCGCCTTCATTTATAACAATTTCTTCTCCATCTTTTTGTCTATGAATTTTGTCATTAATCATTTTCTTTGTTAAATGATCATATAAAAATGAAGTTCTTTGCGCGTGTTCCTTTATTAATTGTTGCATGTATGCATGCTCGAAATTTATATCAAACGTATCTCTAGAGTCAGTATTACCGAATAAAATTTCAAAAGGTGTCATGTTTGTTGCGGAATGAATAGTATTATTATAAGCCATTATAGAATACAGCATAACTGAGGCTGCATCTGTTATCTTATGTTGATACTTCGCTATTCTATATATTTCAGTAATTGTAGAATGGAATCTTTCTACTATAGCCATTGAATTAGGATTATTAGGAGTCCCTATATGTAAATCAATTTTATAAAAAGTTAAAGTTTCCTTCATTAAGTTGTTATTAAATTCTGTTCCCGGATCACAGTTAATTTTTGATGGAACACCGTAGTAAGAAAAGTATTTTATTAGTGCTCTTACTATTTCCGGAGTTGATTTACTGTTAACTTCAATTGATTGCCCTAATTTCGAAAATGAATCTACAATTGTTAGGTAAGATATGCCTTCTATAGAAAATATATCAATAAAGAGTTCTTGAAATGGTTTACTACTAGTTTGTGTAAATATAAATGCTGGTTTGACAGGATGTCTGTCATATTTCATTTTCTTACATATATCACAGGAGTTAATAACTGCAGATACAGTTTGTTCTAAGTTTGGCCAATAATAGCTACGTTTAATTCTATTACATGTTTCTCTAATGCCTCTATGACAAGTTTTTCCTTCATGATAGGCTGTTACTATACTTAATTGTTCTTCTTCATCCTCAACATAAATGACCCTTTCGGTACATTCTATAATTTTTATTGTACTATTTTTGAATAAGTCTAAGATGATTCTATTAAATAATTGTCTTTGGTTTTTATTGTCATAATAAATATGATAAGTTTTATTTTGCTCTAAGTTTTCCTTAAGAAATTCCTTAATAAAGTTCTCATTGTTTAAAGGTAATCTGATTTCAATTATCTTTTGTTTATTTCTAGTTAATCGTGTTATCAAAGATTCATTTTTGTTCCAATTGATTACAATTATTTGGTTTGCTTTAATATCAATTGCTTCCTGAAGTATTGGTATATTTTCAGCTTCTATGATTGATTCTTCTAAATTTTCAATTTCACTGATTTGACTTGAAATCTCGGAAGCGGTTAACGTTGCTTCTGGATCGACTGAAATGTCATTTCTACTTGAACCAATTTGAACTACATTAGAAGTATTTTGATCATTTGATTGATTAGAACTCGTATTTGAATCAGTTAACATATTTAATTTAATTCGCGACAATGCATCAGCGTTTGTATTTTGTTTTCCGCTTCTATAAATTACTTCGAAATCATATTCCTGTAATCTTAATCTCCAACGCGTTAATTTACTATTAGGTTCATTTAAAGAATATAGCCATGTTAGTGGTCTATGATCTGTGTAAATTAAGAATTTCTGTCCGTATAAATAAGGTCTAAAATGTCTTACTGCCCAAAGTACTGCTAACAACTCGCGTTCTATCGCACTATACCGCTTTTCTACGTTGTTCAATGTTCGACTTGCATAGGCTATAGGCTTATCGCTACCTATTGTTCCTTGGGATAAAACTGCTCCTAAGGCTATTTCCGATGCGTCCGTTGTTAATAAAAATTGCTTTGAAAAATCTGGATATTGTAGCAAAGGTGCATTGACTAACAGTTCCTTGCATAATTCAAATGCTTTTATAAATTCTGGAGTTGTTTCGAACTTTTTATTCTTCTTCAGTACAAGGGTAAATGGTTTTGTAATTTTCGCAAAGTCTTTTATAAATTTCCGATAGTATCCGATTAATCCAAAAAATGACCTAGTTTCTCTAATTGTTTGAGGTACTGGATAATTTAGTATTACATTAATTTTATCTTCGTTAGGTTTAAGACCATCTTTAGTTATTGTATGACCTAAATATAAAACTTCTTTTCTTAGAAATTCTGACTTATCTAGTTGTACTTTAAGATTCGCATTTCTTAATGTTTTGAAGACTAATTTTAATTTATTAATGTGTTCTTCTAATGTTTGAGAGAATATGATGACGTCATCTAAATAAACTAGACAATGGATTCCTTGGAGACCTCTAAGGATATTGTCCATAGCTCGTTGAAAAGTAGCGGGTGCAGTTTTTAAACCAAAGGGCATTCTTAAGAATTCGTAGTGCCCAAACTGCGTATTAAATGCTGTCTTAGGTCTATCTTCTTCTTGGACCTCTATTTGGTGATAGCCACTAGCTAAATCAATAGTTGAAAAATATGAACTATTCCCTAGTTTATCAAATAAATCAGCTATATTCGGTAATGGGTATTTATCATCGCATGTTATTGAATTAAGTTTCCTCTATTCAACTACCATTCTATATTTTTGCTCGCCAGTAGCATCGAGTTTCTTTGAAACTAAATGTACTGGTGCACTCCACGGAGAGTGGCTTGGTTGTATTATATTGTCGTCCATTAATTTCGAAACCTGTGGTTTTATTTCCTCATTTTGGACAGGGGATTGCCTATAAGCTTTGACATAAATGGGATCGTTATTATGAGTTCGTATACAGTGTTTTACTTCATTTGTGAAAGAAAGAGGTATTTCTTCACAATAAAATATGTCCTTAAATTCGTTACATAAATCATAAATTTTTAATTTTTCCTCTTCATTCATGTGATCTAATCTTAATTTTTGTAAGTTATTTTGTAATAAAGAATCAATTTCTTCATTTGATTTTAAATAATTTATTGTACAACAATTTTTACTTTCGTTTTCATATTTAACTACGCGGAAAGGTGAAATAACAGTGAGAGTACATTCGTTATCGGTTGTGTTTTGTATGACCGTATGAGCGTACCCCATAATACATTGTACCAGTGCACAAGGCATTCTTACTCCGTCCGTTAGTTCTAAGAACTCTAGAATACCTTGACCGTTAACAAGGTCGGTTGGCAACTTCACTCTTTGTTCCGTACGAGGCGGTAATAAAATCTTTAGCGGTTGAAAATTATGCAATTTTCGTTGAAAATATACTGGAATGACGGCTTGCTCCGTAATAAGTTGACCTTTTTCTAAATTAATAATAGCCTATAATTCACATAATAAGTTGTTTCCAATTAATCCTTCATATTCGCTTCCTATGTCATAAATATAAAATTTAATCTTTTTATCCATATTAAATATTTGAGGTAAATTTATTTCGACTGCGCCATTGTGTTTCGTAGAAGCATGTGTGCTAACTACTTCGAATTCCTCTGATATTTTATAATCATTATAATATTTATCTGCGATTTTATTACTTAAGAAAGATCTAGTACTACCCGTGTCTATGAGAAACCTAGCATTTAATTCTGGAATAAAGATGTAAGGTAATTCAGCTATCAAGTGCGTGCAGAAGAGGTTGAGGCCACGATTTGAAAATTTAATGTGGGCTCATTATTTGAACTCGAATGATTGTTACTGGTTTCAACATTTGGTTGTATATTAAAATTTAAATTGGGCGTTTCTCTATTCAGTTCCCTATTATTTATTTGATGTGACATAAGGTTATTATTACCATAAGTTGGTCTTGGTCGTGCGTTATTCATCGGATTAGAGTTACGATTTTGATTTCCATAATTATTCCGATTATAATAAGATTGACCCAGATTTTGATTATTAAAATAAGTTTGATTTTCTGGTCTTCTTTGAGGTAGATTAGGTTGTACTCGTGGGTTTGAACGATTAAAATTTTGGTTATAATTGGGATTAAAATTAGAATTAAAGTTAGAATTATTATTTCTATTAAAGTTAGAAGTATAGTTTCTATTAAAGTTTTTATTTGAATTAAATGAATTCCCTTGATTAAATGTACGTTTAGGTGAATTATAATTATGATAACGTTGTATCGATTTTCTTTGCAAGTGGAAGTTTTCTTCTTCCAAAACTACTTCTAAAGCCTCTTCTAGAGTGCTTGGGCTGTGCCACCTAGTAATTCTAGCCATTTCTTCAGAAAGATTGGCCATAAAGATTCTAAGAGCCATTTTATTATAGAAAACCATCTGAAGTTCGCGTTGCTTACTATTCTCTTCACTAATATCGATTTTTGAAAATAAATGACTTCGAATGGATTGTAATCGTTGACAAAATTGAAAGTTACTTTCGTTAGGTCTAATCCTAGCAGTTTCCAACTTAAGTGCGAGACATTCTTCATTTCGCGGATCACCAAAATGTTGATTAAGTATGACTTTAAATTTTTCGTACGTATTAATATCGTCCCTTTCGCTTATCAATATTGCCGCGTCTCCGGCAACTCTACTCGTTATTACTTGAAGATTATATTCGTCCTGCTCTTTCTCTCCTTTATATAACGACATTACATAATCGCATTTCTTTAAAAACAGATTCATCTTTCTATAATTCCCATCAAAGATAGGTATAATTCCTTGCATTTCCGAAGGTATAAAATTAATCTTTTTAGCCGACATTTTCTTTGCGATTTTTACCTTTCTTTTAGGTTTATAAGTATAATTAGTGTTTCCTATTTTCGCGAAACAATTTTATAACTTCAATTTGTACTTTTTGTACTCTTAATAATTTTTCTTTTAAAAGTAATTATATTTCGTGATGCTATACGGATAGCAAACCCGGGGGTCCTAGTATCTAAGGCACAAAATTTATAATTACACAAAAATATAAAATACAATAAATTTTCTTTCAATAATAGACTTTTCAGTGTCTACAAAATTTTTCTTCAAATTATTCAAAATATTCAAATTATTCACGATGCGGCGTTTTCAAATCTTTATGGTGTACTTCACACACGTAGAGAAGGTGATAGTAAAACTCAGTTAATTCGTTGAGTTTTCGCACCAAATCTCTAACCAAAGTTATTAAGGCAACTAGCATTGACCTCTGGCTAGCGCAACAGCGTCCAGGATGATCTGGATTATTCATCTATTTTCATCAATAAAATTATTACATTTAAATTATCGTTAAATTAAGGAAGGAGATGTTATATGTTTGTCTCCCACCGATTACTAGTCGTCAGTCAAATTTAGGTCTGTGTTACCCTGTTTTAGTGGCTGTGCTGGCTGCTCATCGGCGTCTTCTTTCTTGTCGGGGCTGGCTCGATCACCCGAAGTGGTTGTGTTGACGGCTGGAGCTTATAGTCCCGATGAATGACGATGATGAGGTTGGATGACCCTCGTTGGTTGCAGTTCTTCTCGCTCGAACACGTTTCCAGTGAGTCGACGCGATATGATCCTACCGGCTGCGCCAGTTAAGCGTCGTGGGCGGGCGGTGTGGAGGATCAAGGCGAAAATAATTTACTCGCAGTTACGAATTTATAAATTTACTTTAATTTAAATACTTTAAAATATATTTGGGCCAACTCAGCCTTTACCACTAATAATAAAAACTAAGGTACTACAACAACTTATAGACGACGAACTAGGAATGATCTTTGCTTGGTGGTTCAGGGGTTTTTATACTGAACTTGTACTGAGATTTTCAGTGGGGATAATCCTTATCTCTCGCCTTTGGTCGTAAAACTATGATCATAAAAGTCAGTCAGGTGTGACTAATCTGACGTTAACTAGGTGAGAACAATTGATAATTTATAGTCTGGAAATTCTAATTTGTGTAACATTGTTGCTTCAGATAAGGAATGCGGACAGACGGAACTGGTCACATGACTAGCTTGTCGCTTGCTGGAAAAGTCTCTTATGTTTGTAAACAAATATACAGGACTCTAATATATAAATACATGGTAGAGTTAGTATTTTATATTTTCTAAAGAATGGACGACATGACTCTATTTGCTTCAGCCCGAATATAGCTCTTAGACACAATTTCTGCATTACGAACGCTTGATCTATCTCCACACAACGTCCCCACAAGATAATACCATACCTTAGAGTGGAGGTTATATAGCCATGGAAAGCCGTTATTGCGGCATTTCTAGATACCTCGCAGCTAATACGTCTCGAAGGGTATATAAAATTATTTATTTTAGCACAAATTTAATTTATGTGATTTTTCCATGAGCAGAATTTATCTAAATTGATACCAAGAAACTTAACACAGTCAGTTTCTGCCAACGCGACCCCTTTATAAGATATGTTGAGGGCCAGCGGTTTCGATCTATAGGTATGAAATTGCATATATTTTGTTTTATTAATATTAACTTTTAAATTATTAGCCTCTAGCCACTCTATAGTTCTTTGAAGAGCAATGTTTATTTCTTGTTCGTACGTACTTTTATCTTGTCCTTTGATTATAATTGTAGTATCGTCGGCAAACAGTACACATTTATGGTTTATAACTTCCGGAAAATCATTCACATAGAGTACAAACATTGGCGGCCCTAAAATACTGCCTTGTGGCACGCCATTTCTATTAAACCTAAGCGAAGATTGGAATGTTTCTAATGTTTTAGTTTGCTCATTATAATCCGTTACTTCCACTGTTTGTACTCTGTCGGACAAATAAGATTCCAGCCAGTTATATGCCATTCCTCTAATTCCATATCTAGAGACCTTCTCTAATAATCTTTCATGAGAGACGTGATCAAACGCTTTACTCATGTCCATGAATAAAACCGTAACAGGTACTTTTTTGTCAATACAGTCTGTTATTTCTTTTATTAACTGAAAGGCTGCCAAAGATGTACTTCTATTTTTACGGAATCCATTTTGTTCGTATTTAATAATATTATGCTTTTCAATAAAGTTCGCTAATTTATTGTGAAACGCATTTTCAAAAATTTTTGAAAATATAGGTATCAAAGTCACGGGTCTATAATTGACCATTTGAGTGCCATCCCCTTTTTTAAATATTGGTTTCACTACTGATCTCTTCAATAAGTCGGGAAATATTCCTTGTTCTAGAGAGAGGTTAACAACATGTAGAAGTGGCTCTAGAATTATATTGATTGACAGTTTTATGATGTCGGTGCGAATATTATCATAACCACTAGCTTTGGAATCATTCAGAGACATCACTATTTTTTTAAGGTCACTACCATCCAGTGGGTACAAAAATATTGAATTACTGATTGATTCAATATGATCCATTTGTTTTAATGTTAAATCTTCCTTATTATTAGGACTATTATTGGTAACCGTGTTAATGAAAAAATTATTGAAATGATTTGCAATCGAATCAGGCCTTGTACAGTCACTGTTGTCTATAGTAATTTTTGAAATACATGAGCGTTTTAAGTCTGTGCCGGTATGCTTTTTTATTACATTCCACGCTGCCTTACACTTATTTCGAGCTTTATTTATGAATTTGGTGTTATTATTTTTCCGAGACGTTAAAATAAATTTTTTCAATAAATTACAATAGTTATTGTACTTTTCTTTATGCGATTCATTATTTTTAAATTTTAGTTTATAGTGTAACTTACTTTTATTCTTGCAGCTTATTTTTATGCCTTTAGATAGCCAGTTTAATTTATTTAGTGCTTTATTTGTAACTTTTACACGAATGATAGGAAAACATAAGTTATAAAATAGCAGAAATGTGTCGATAAATTTGTGGAATGCTTCATTTGTTGAGTTCGCTTCAAATACGTCACTAAAAGACAGGCATGAGATAGAGTTTAAAAATTTATCCTTATTGTCATTACTATAGTCTCGTTTAAATTGATACCACCATTTCAAAGCTGGTTGATGTATTTTTGTAACAGCCCAAGAATATGATTGAGCTGAGTGATCTGATAAACCTAAATTGTGTATTTTTGCACACCCTTTGTCTATGTTGGTTATAATGTGATCAATGTTCTTATGAACCTTCCCTGGACTTCCATGAATATTTTAAGACCAAAATTAGCCAAATCGGTCCAGCCGTTCTCGAGTTTTAGCGAGACTAACGAACAACGATTCATTTTTATTATATAAACTATTTACAGGCATTTTTAATTCCATGAAAACTATAAAATCAAATTCAGAATATGAACGAAAATGCAGACAATAAAATTGACATCAAAATTGGTCAAGCAATATCTTATACAAATTGAAACACACAAAATTCCATAACCCGCAGATATGATCATATGGGTAGGCGAATCGTGTGTAATTTTAGCACGAGCTTCCATAAATAACCGTTCTCTATTATTACAAGCGCCTTAATCAAAAGATTATAATCTCAACATTGTCGGATGCGACTTAATCGGGCCCTTTCAACATAAAATAAATAGCTACAGAAGGTCAGTTGACTGACGGCACGGGATGACACGGCAAGGGATTTTTATGTGACGAAACATAATATAATATACCGTAACCTCATGACATATTAGTTGAAATTTAAGCTACAACAATCTGTCAAACTTTGATAAGTTTTCAACATTAATAAAATAGTGTAAAATCTGTCAAATGTCTTTGAAAACTTTTCGACTTTATTAAAAAAGTATAAGGTTCATATTTTATTGGGAATTTTTGCCGTTTAGTATGGCTTGATGTGCTGGTGTCTGTACTCCGTACTGACACCATTTCGAATAGCATTTTTGATTTTGTAGCGACAACAATATTTTCTAAAATTGCAACTAATTACCTTAAAGAGTATTGGATATGTAGTAGTAGTAGTTGGAAATTGAATAATTGCATCCAAGATAACGAATTCCACGCGGAACACTGCTCAAGCAGCAATATACTGATTGGTTTGCGCTACCCTTTATACATAGTACGGAACCAATTGACCTTCTGGTTTTCTCATTTTTTTTGGATTTTCGTCCCTAACCATTGGCTTACGATCACTTTTCACGCGAACCATTCGAGATTTCACGCGATAACGGAGTCATGATAAATTCGTTGAAAAGAAGCCTGAACAAAGTTATTTGTCGTGATTGTAACATATTAATCAGCATTTTAGAAAAGGTAGTGAAATACTAAACGTTTAAAATAATGAAGAATTAAATAAGGTTATTTATAACTTGGAATGTTAAAAATATTGCTATAATTTTAACGCGTACTTACAAATTATTACTTACAGAAGTTTTTTTAGAACGAAGTTTCTTAACGCGGCTTACAGGTAGTGCGAATTAGTAGAAATCGTCACGTAACGTGACGTAACGTGTGTATGTGAGCGTGTATCGAGTCTACTACAAACAAATGAGCACACGAGCAGGCGAGTGTGCAGCAATCACCTGCCCGTGTTTTTTCTGTACAGACAGCGTCATCAGTCAAAGTCAAAGTCAAATCATTTATTTCAATTAGACCATTAAAGGCACTTTTGAACGTCATAAAAAAAAAAGTTGATTCTAGTTGCCCCTTCCAAAAGGTAGTTTCGTATGGAGAAGAATGGGAAAGAAACTCCATACTTACTCTTTTAAAAAAAAATGTGTACAATATTTTGCATTTACAGTTTATAGTTATATAACTATACGTGAACACGATGGACCCTGCATAAAAAACACTACATTGAAGTATGTACCAAGTATTACAAGATTAAAAACGATAGCCAAGTTGAATACATAGATACATAGTGTTCACATTTTATTATTTACAATTATTGAAAAAGTAGACAACAACTCCTTACATTTCAACAAACTATGAACTAGTGTGTGAACCAGAGTAAGAATTAAATATAATATGTATATATATATATATATTATATACATACTACACTATTACTACACACTATTTGTTGTAACTGTAGCAGACTGTACCACAATTTGCAAATAAATAAATCGTTATTATTATTAGTATTATTCATTTATCATCGTCAAAAAAAAAAATACAGAAGATGTGTTTATATATATAAATACATATAACAATATGACACAAACCTATACCTTAACAGGCCTGATGAAGTCGCAATATGGAGATACTCAAATGTGCTCAACATTTGAGTATCTCTATATTACTGTTTTTGTAGTAGATATAAAAATGTTCTTTCATTACAAAAGTACATTTTCATTTCCCTTAGCCACATTTTTTTTTGTTCCGTGGTGGAGTATCCTAGTGGATTCCTCCGACCTGAGGCAGGGGAAGGGGTCTGTCAGACTTTTACTGACTAAAAACCACTCCGGTGTTTCATCTCAAACCTACGCCACTGACTGACCATACTCCCTTAGCCACCTAGATCGACATCGACCTTTATGCGTAAATAACTTTACAACTGCACCTGATTTATTCCAACCTGATATGTTAGGACATTTATAAGTATATTGTAACAACCGGGACAGGCTGTATCCACTATTGATACAATTAACATTAACAATGAATTCGTTTTTCATTGGAATTGCATTGGAATGGGACTCGTTATTATATTCTCACATAGAAGTATATATAGTACATATATATCGATGTATTCTCATTTATTATTTGATGATTCATAATGACAGCCCATACGACGTACTGTCAAGTCTATCTAAATTCGAATAGAGATAATTGTCATAGTAAAAAAAAGAGGTTGTATCACTCAAACTAGCTAGTGTCTATAGTACTTCATTATCCCATTAATAGTCTAAAGCATACTTACCAGTAAAATGATCGTAAAATAACTAAATAATAAAGTCAACGTAATAAAATCAATAACAAAAATCTTTTACTGTTTATGGAATCGCTCATACATACGGTAATATTCCACCTTAAATATATACGACGGGTGCCTATAAAGTATAAATAATTTACAACATTACCCACAAAATGATATGCCTACCTATGCCTACATACCCACACGTATCACTCAACTATTAATATCACTAATCTCTCGAATTAGTACGGCTTTGCGCTCACCTCACACTCTGACGAAACTACGTGCGCTAAATAAATATACATAGTTTGGGGCGCTTCAAGTCAAATAGATAGATGTACTGAATATGGTACGTATTTAATAGAAACTTGATGTGAAACTTAGAGGAAAAGAGAGCATCTTTCGACAGAGGAACCCTAAGGAAGGGGGTGGGTGTAGGCGAAGCACAGTAATGCGAGCTTTATTTAGGGTAATTGATAATAGCTATTAGTGTAATTTGTAATAGTTATATTAGTTTAATTTGTAATAGCTATATGTATTAGATTAATGTAAAGTTTATAGCTATGTAGGCTAAAAACCCAAGTTGTTAAGTTTTGTTATTGTTGTACAGTGCGTAAGACTCTTGTTGTTACTCTGACTATCTTTGTACTGTGTATTTTCGTGTGCTGTGTGTGAATACAAGTGATTTTACCATCTACACGAGTGTTGTTATTTCTCTCCTCGTCACGGGAACACCGTCACCCCCGCCTACACCTGATCTCGCTGTCGTCCTCGACAGTGGGGGTTGATATTATCTTGGAACCCCTTTTATCCAATGATGACATGTTAGAAGTACACAAGATTCCAATTTCAAAATTATACACATAGATATCGTAAAATTGTATCGTTGCCTTCATCAAACAAAAATAAAGTTGACTGTCATTTGTTTTTTGACTAGCTTGTTTTGTAACATAAAAGCGAATAGACACTTTCAGAATACTACAATCAGAAAAAGATCTGAAGATAAAAGATATTGATGGTCCGAAATGCTGAATTTCTAACGGTTCCATCAAAATCAGGACAATATTTAAGAAACTAGATGAAGGTTCGATGTAAGTACTGTAAATCAAAGAAATGTTACAAAACTTAACCAGCCTAGCATGTAGCACTGTGTCGAGATGATATGTCCCAAGCTTTGTCAAATTCAGGATCCAACGACACAAAGTCTTTGTTATCGTGTTTCGTAGATCTGCAATTGACATTTTGTCAATTGGAGATACTTCTTGTTAGACTTATTCACTACTAGGTTTCGCCCGTGACTTTGTTCGCGAAGAAGTCAAAGCCAAATTCCTTGTTAGCTGATATTGCATCCTGCCTTTAAACTACCTGCCAGCCAAATTTCATATTAATAGGTCAAGTAATTTAAGGGATGTCGTGTTTGGTCACCTTTCGCTTTTATAATATCAGATATACCTACCCAAATTTTCGAACGATGTTCAACTATCTTGTAAGTATTTCTATCGCTATGACATACCTTCAAGTAAATGGGACAACATAAAACCGATTGAGAGTTCAGCCTATAGTACGGGATAGCCGTCAGCTCAAAATAAAACAAAGCACGATCGTAAAAAGTAGGTACAGCATTATGGTTGGTTTCAGTAATGCACAATATACGATAAAGTGGTCTTTGGAAAATTATCTGTTTTAATCGTAAAGTTGATGGAAATAGAATATTTGATGTGTGAGAGTTCAATAAACTTTCATACTGGAAACTTTACATTATTCATAATATTAAACGCAGGGCAAAGGCCTCTTCTCATACAGAGAAGACACGAGCTTTGATCACTACTTAAGGTGGATTGGCGATTTCAATTAAATGTTAAAGATCCAGGTAACCTCATGATGTTGTCACCGATATCAGCTGTGATGCCCATGCTAAACTTAGAAAGTACAAATATGAATTGAAAAAGTCACATTGGTATTTGCTCGAACCCGCAATCATGCATAAGAGGCGGCTTTAATCACTGGGCCATCAGGACATTTTTCGTCATCATTGCTGATGATTTTACAAAAATACTTTCGCTAAGATGTTTCTTCATCTAATATCTTAGTATGGTGTCCGCAACTAAGATAACTAAGATCTTATTCATAAACTATGTGAAACACAGTTTATATACCCACAGTTCTTAAGAAAATATTATGGGCATCATCGGGTTTTATTGGAACGAAGTTCCTTATCGCGCGTTGTGAAAGGGGGCTAGACGGAAAAAAATCTTACGAAAAGTTGTCACGACACTTTTGTATATTTGATTTAAGAGCCATCTATTAACGTTATTGGCGCAAGTGTGCTTTTCGAGATCGAATTACGAACGGCCAATAGATGGCGCAGAAATAATTTATTGGTCTTTCTATCTAAATAACTACGCATTGTACTAACATGTTAGAAAATGTTAATCTTTAAAATTACTTACTTACAATGTAAGCAGCCATAATAACTTTTCATTCCTCGCTTTTTTTTTGCCCTGGCTTAAAGCCACTTAAATTCACTTTAACGCATCACATTAATTAGTGAAGAAATTGTAATAAAATTTTATTACAATTCCTTCACTAATTAATCGAAAGGAACTTCGTTCCATCCGGGTGTCCCTTGACACCTCTCAAGTTTTTTTTTGTTAATAATATAAAGTAGGTGCGAAATCTATTACGTCCTATTTGTATCATTTCAGAACGGCAACTTCCAGTATCTTATCAACATTTTATAGTAAACGTACACACTGGTGCATGCTATTTATAGTCCAAAATAATCCCTAAAGCACTTTTTACGGCAGCGATTGAATACACAATAGCAAAACAATAGCTAGCCGAAACGATAAGGCTTAAAATAATCTGGAAACGGTTCGAATTTAGTTTTTTATTTTAGTCGGTACACGAAAAAAAGTTTTGATTAAATTAATATGTTACAGTTAAACGATTAAAATCGCCCAGTCAACAGATTGTAATCAAAATTAATTACTGCAATCTCGACTACTTTATCTACTACATGCACGTGTAGACCAATTAATTGGCTTGTTTGTAAGCACGATAACATTAATCAAAGTTATAACAAAATCATTGAGCACTTTCATTTAAATAACAACTGAGTGAGCGACAGTTGTGAGTTAGTTGCTGTCAAAAATGATGTTAGATTGTGAAGTTGATGTCAAGTTTCGTAGATATGACAATTTAAGATGTTATTTGTCAAGCCACACATTAAATACCGTGGAAGTAATTTATTAATTAGATGAATCGATCGTGTTTTGGATTCTTTACTGTGTTTGGTTTTATCATCTTGCTGTCATTGTCCTATGTTACTTACCCGTTGTCCTAGGTGAACGACAAACGCGGTAATGCGACGCGACGCAAAAATGTCAAATAGTCGTTTTATGTACTTGTGGCCGACGTCGATGTGCGAAGGGCGGATTTGTTTTTTGCACGACGAGACGCAACTGATTAGTTTATAAATAATTCAATATTTACTATTATAAGTACCAGTGCTTTTTCTTACCTTAAAGTAAAGCCAATTACAACCTCTCCTCAATAGAAATAGGGATTTGAAAATTCAGCAATATAATCGAAAGGGTTTGGTAATAAGTCACAATACCTTTTAAAGAAACGTGGATTTAGTTTCGGATATAATGGTGAAGCTCTCCAAAATTATTTCTATCTAAATAAGTAAAATGACTACCGTGTGTCCTACGTTGTAACGTAGGACACACGTTGCGTGAAGTATTGGTCGCATTTCGTTGCATCGGGTCGCGTCGCGTCGTTTCGCGTTCGGTCTTCCATCTAGGACAACGCCTTAGATTCGGCACAACTTGTTTTCTTCTTCCATTCCGTCCTGTCAACCGTTATGGTATCATTCACTCTTCTTTCATATCATTCTTCACACAAACCATCCCTATTTTCTTTAGTGTTCCTCTCCTGCATCCATCCACATTAATAACTCTTTTGGTCACATGCGTATCATCCCTCCTCTTCACATGCCCGTACCAAGTGATTTGTTTTAATTTTGTATTAATCTACATGCAAATAGGTTGAAAGTTGCCCTAGTTAAAAGGATCAAGTTTATTGACATGAATAAACAATTTTCGAAACTCTGTTTCCAGGTAGCGTTTAGCTGTTCTGGTAGTTCCCTAAAATGGCAAGCCCAGGATCTACTCGACATGATATTTACTGTTATTCTGAGAAAGAGATTGGACTGGACTTCAGATGTTTCCTTGTCAACCGTGTTTGTGCTGGTTCTTATTATAGTTATATTATTATAGGATGTTTCGGTTATAAGATATATGCAAGATTATACATAGGTACTATTACCACAGTATAAGTATTAGTACTATCGTACAGTAGCGACACGCTCCGCCTCACAACACTGTTCCTCACGTCAACGTCTTCCAGTTCAAGGGCTGACTCGTGGCGCGTAGAAACGTGTATTCGCTCATTTGTGAAAAAGAAAATCGAAATATTTTATATCATACAAATTAAATATTTTATACTTAAAACAAATAATAATATATGAAATTATGTAATTTTTGTCAAATTAAACTATGACGTATACATGCATGTACCTGTTTTAAATTAAATACCATGAAATACAAGTTGGAAGTAATAAATAAAAATCTAAAAGTATTGTACAATACTGTGTAAATAATTCCTTCATCAACCGTAATTCCCTCCTAAATGCAATGAGTGCAAAATTCGTCATTCCCTCAAGGTCATTTCGACCTTGAGGGAATGACGAATTTTAACTAAAGCTACAAACTTCTTGGTATTTATCTACTTACCTATTTGGAAGATCGAATTTCAAACCTTGAAAGAATCGAGTACCTACTTGAGAGAGACAAACACTTGTGTTGAGACCGGTATCGCGCGCTCGCGGTGGCAGTGACAGCCCTAGCGATATTAACGCACACACATGCACGTATCTGTACAGTCTGCTATTTTTGTAGTAGTGTAGGCTATTATATCGTTTCGTTTGTATGAAGTGTGGCGCGTGTGCTATTACTATCTAAACGCGATAATGAGTTAAATTGTATGTAACACGTGCACTGCAAAATGTGGGACCTACAGACTAAGCCTGAACCACAAGAATGGATACAGGCTTTTTATTCTGCGACTTCGTTTAAATCCGCGATACCTAACCGAACATCTCGCGGACGACGTCGCGGTCAGAGCGAATAAACTTGTAATCTAATACTTTTGTAGTTTTATGTCTAGTGTCTTAATTTTTACTTCACATAATTATGACTGAGTACATTGTATGGTAAATGAAAATCACAATTTTCTTTAACATTAAATATCTTCGAGTACATGAACGATTCGGCGAAAGTGTTGGAAGAAGCTAGGTTGCTAGGATGATGATCACTTGAATATAAATATCCTATCTCCTTAATTATAAGGTTAAATATTAATACTAGTAATGTCTGTATACAACATTAACGGAGAATAAATAAAGTTACATGAAATGGTTACAGCAGGAAAAATAAGCGTGCATGAGGACGTATTGACAATGTAATTTTGTATGATTTATGAATTCCAAACAACTTATGTTAGGTTTGATTCGGGCGACCCAATTATTTTTGAGCCCATTAAGGGTCAGTTTGTACGTCGTTATGGCTGTTAGTATAATAATGATAATATTGTTTTGAAAAAATAATGTTACCGTATCTATACCAGACCACGAAAGAGATAGCGGGACGACTTGGATGGCTTCCTTAAGGATTGGCAAGAAATAGCGAAAAACCGAGACCGATAGAAAGAATCAGAAATAATGGAGGGAGGCCTTTGCCTTGCAGTGAGACATTACGGGCTAAACATAATAATAATATAAAATAATAATAAAGTTATAATAAAATAATAATAATATAATAATAAAGTTATTATTATTATTATTATACTAATATGATTAAGAGCGTGTATTTGATTCGTGACGAAAACTTCATGTTTTCGCGTTTTGCCCAGAGCAATATCGTAATGATGTGAGCAGATTATTTAAAGACAATTAAAGTTTTAGAAAGATTGAGTCTTGATTTAGGGAACTACAGAGTAAAAGTACAATTTTAATCATGTTTTTTAACCGACTTCAAAAAGGAGGAGGTTATCAATTCGAATGTTTGTATTTTTTTTTTTACGTATGGTCGGGCATAGCTCTGTCATATATATACGGATTTGCAAAATTCTTTTTTTGTTCGAAAGGGGTTTATTCCGAAATGGTCCCATACAAATTTTACCAAAATAGATCTAGCCCTTTTTGAGAAAATCAATAAATTCCCAAAAAAATTACTTAGGCGACGTTTTAGTTTCTTCAATTTTTGGAGGATTTACAATCTCTTTTAAGTGTGTCGCCGTTTCTTAATGAATTTGGATGTTAAGGCAACACTAAAAAGCGAAAAATGTTTTTTCAAAAAAAAGGAAACCGCCTTCAAAAACTAAAAAGTGATAAATAACTTTAGCACAGAACTTACTTTCGGAAGTCGGTGGCAATACAAAACAACAAACTCAGAGCCACCGCCACCGACTTCCGAAAGTAAGTTCTGTGCAAATGGGAGTCGGGTCTTTGGCTTCTGGCACTTCCGTCGTCGAATGTAGGTACTATGTTTGACGACACTTCTTTTCGTCTCGCTGCTTCGCTACGTTTAGGAGCTTCCTGCTGTTCTCCTCATCGCTGTCGCTGTGGGGAAGCTGTCAACAGCCTTGGACACCATGGCCTGTCGTGCAGCCGGAGTGCGGGTCGCATAGCGCGGCACGCGAATATTAATGACATTATTCGTCGTGCTCTCGTCGCCGTCGGCGCGCGGCGTTCCGGCTGTCTTAGAACCCAATGGCTTGGCACGCGACGATGGCAAGAGACCGGACGGCATGTCTCTATTTCCTTGGAAGTTGGGTAGGCCTTTAGTGTGGGACGCTACGTGCGTCGATACTCTTGCGCCATCCCATCTTCCTAGTTCAGCATACCGTGCTGGTGCTGCTGCTGCGGCTGCAGAAGACCTTAAACGGCGAAAGTATAGTAACCTTGGTTCGAACGTTATTTTCGAGCCGTTTGGGGTTGAAACCCTCGGGTTGTGGGGTCCGAGTGCACGTCTTCTTTTTAAGGAAATATCCAAAAGGTTGGTTGACACTTCCCGTGACTCAAGAGCTGGTTTTTACCTTGGTCAGAGATTAAGCTTTGCCATCCAACGTGGCAATGCCGCCAGTCTCTTGGGTACATTTCCAGTTGACGGCGATGTGGACGAATTTTATGATTCTTTATTGTGTTAGGTTTTTGTTTTTTGTTTTTAGTTTAATACTTTAGGTTTTCTATTATATTGTTCTTGTAAATATTGTACATACTTAAAAACAATAAATAAAAGTGTGACAATTACAAAACATAGTAAGATCACTTACTTTGTTTTCATCTAGTTGTCAATTTACTGAGTAGGGACTAAATACAAATTTATAAAACTGGTAAGAAACAGTAAAATTAAATAAAACAACATATAGCCAGTAATAAACAAATCAGAAAATTTGAAACCTATTAATCGGCAAACTTTGCCAAAATTTCCTTCTAATCATTGGCATTAGAATCGTCACGTCTTCGTCGCGGTATGCGTTTCTTTTTTGCCCACTCATAAAATTTTTTTACTTCAATAACTTCAATATTCGATCTGCAACCCAAAATTACATTCTTATAGTCTTCAAAACTATAGGCCCATCTCACGTCTACAAGTTGTTTTCAAGAGTCATCACGAATCGTCTCGCTAGCAGGTTTGGCGACTTCCAGCCTACAAGCCGGTTTTCGAAAGGGCTTTAGCACCGTAGACCACATACATACGCTACGGCAGGTTATACAGAAGACCGAAGAGTATAACCTGCCTCTCTGTTCAGAGTTTGTGGACTACGAGAAAACCTGCGATTCGATTGAGACTTGGGCTGTGCTGCAGTCTCTGCAACGGTGCCAAATCGACTATCGGTATATCGAGGTGATGAAGTCTTTAGACAAAAACGCCACCATGTCAGTCCGACTTCAGGACCAGACCTCGGAACCTATCCTTCTGCAGCGAGGTGAGACAGGGCGACGTCATATCTCCGAAACTGTTCACCGTTGCATTGGTGGATGTCTTTTCTGGACTGAAAAGGGCTAGGCATCAACGTCAATGGCGAGTACATCTCTCACTTTCGGTTTGCCGACGATATAGTGGTCATGGCTGAGACCATGGAGAACCTCAGTACAGTGCTCGATGACCTCAGTAGAGCTTCCGAAAGCGTAGGTCTTAAAATGAACATGGACAAACCCAAGGTCATGTTGAATGCCCATATAACACCCACTCCTATCAAGATCGAAGACTCTACACTCGAAGTTGTAGACGATTATGTCTACCTAGGACAAACGGTATAGTTAGGTAGGTCTAACTTCGAGAAAGAGGTCAATCGTTGAATCAGACTCGGCTTTGCAGCGTTCGGGAAGTGACGTGGTATCATCTCGTGCAACTTACCGCAGTGTCTCAAGACGAAAGTCTATGACCAGTGTGTGTTGCCAGTGATCACATACGGGACCGAAACGTGGTCGCTCACTATGGGCCTCATCAGAAGGCTTAAAGTCACCCAAAGGGCAATGGAGAGGGCTATGCTCTGAGTTTCCTTGCGTGATAAAATCAGAAATGAGGACATATGCAAGAAAACCAAGGTTACCGACGTAGCCCGAAGAATTGCCAAACTTAAGTGGCAGCGGGCAGGGCACATTGCTCACAGAACGGATGGCCGATGGGAGTTCTGGAGTGACGACCGCGAACCGGAAGACGTTGTGTTGGAAGGCCTCTCACTAGGTGGACCGATGACCTGGGAAAGGTTGCGGCGATCCCCTGGATGCAAGTCGCATGTCATTTTGACCTATAAAACTGATTTTTACTTATTTTTCTCAACAAAAACATGCACGTTCAACGATTTCTTCTCACTTACTAAAGTTGCGCGGGAGTTTTGACGTTTATTTCAACCATTTCATTGACCTTGTATCTACATTAACCATTTTATAACCTAGTAACTGCAAGCACTTACTAGGTTTATGAAATTGTTGATGTTGGATACTATATTTTAATCTTGTAATTTTTGCATTTTGAAAACTTTTGCTGTAGATACTAGGTTTCCAACTTCGTGTAACTTCGTTTTTGATACGTTTTTAGGAGTTTTTGCTAACCTAGTATGTGGAACGTGGTCTATAAGGTCGAAAATGCAAAAACACCCGTCTTAAAAAAAATGTCAGATACTAGGTTTCGAAATTGGACAGCCGTATTGCATTGTACTAGTGTGTGTCAATGCGGCTACGCCGTTCTAGCAATCATTTAGATTTTGAGTTGTGCTAAAGCAAACACGCACCCTTAAGCAGAAGAAAAAGATTTTTTTTTTAATGCGCTCTGGAAATACTGGACAGATTCTGAAATTTTTTTTGACAGATAGAAACCTACGTTACCCGTTAGTACTATAGGCACATTCCTTTTAAAAAATGCCACCTGTAAGAAAATTCACGCGCACGAAGACGCAGGCAAAAGCTAGTCGTAAATATGGCGGAACTATTTAGTTTTAGAATAAAGTACGTCTCTGTGAAGCGTCCTTTCTATAATTTATTACGTTATTTTTCTTATTCATGGTATTGTTTCAAATAAACCCCTGGGTACTACAGTGACTAGGATTTGAGTGTGTCTTGTTAGTATCGTAGTCCCAAGCGCAATAATTTTAAACGAAGACGTCAACCTTTCCGGAAATTCAGTCGGGATAATAAATTACTACTGAAAATAGGTATTATCATCCGCACTGTGACATTCATATAATATCGATATCTGGTATCGGGATCCATAAGCAAAAGCTACTCATGACTCGTGAGCGCCTTTTAATTACACCCTACAATGTTACCTACCAATTTATCTTGCGGCAACTACCACAACTTAAACTAATACAACTTATAACTCAAATATTGAGTCAAATATTTACACCAAGTCAATGTAAGAGAACCGTAACTTACAGGCGTTGCCCAGGTAACAATATAGTATAATTTAATTTACCGAACAAGTGGCTACGATTAAATTACTATTCCTGAGTGCTTTCCAGAGTTTAATATAACTCTGTATTGAAGGGATTTTGGATTTACTCGATGACATAATAGTCAGGCGGAAGTAATAAAAGTCGACGCTCTCAATTTTCTCGGCACTTCTTTAAAACTGGCCGTGAAGGATGAATTCCAGTTTGGTTTGAGGTTCCGTAAGTATTTATTCAATGGAATGTTTCCTTTTTCAAAATCTCACTGGTATTGCTGTTGCTAAATCGATACTGTTATCTTCGATAGTGCACTGCGCTAGGGAAAGAAATGTCAATATTCCGAAACTAAGTATTATTTGACGAGATATTGGTGCCGATTCCCTTGTTCACAAAGTAAACTAAAATTAGGCATTTGGTATCTCTTGCTACTAGGCAGCTGAAGAAAAGGACGGCGACAGACAAGGACTAAGTTAAATATGTCAAATTAGTTTTTCCCTTGAATTCCGCAGTGTTTTTAATCAATACGTTCTGAAATGACAACTATAAATTGTATGAACATTTTAGATCAACTTAAATTGACAGCTCTTATTAATATAATGTCTCTTTCTTGTTTTATTAGAGAGATATAAATAGCTTAAAATTAATTTAGTTCGTGCACAACAGAATTGGCACCAGTAGCTGATCCTTTAGTACTTTTTAAAATTCATTTAAATTGTATATTGTATGTCACTTTTTCAATTTAATTCTTTATAAGTTTACCTTGGATATCACTGACATTGGTGAAGAAAACCATCGTGAGTAAACCTGGACTTGTAATTAATGTAAGTCTGAAATCACCAATCCGCCTTGAGCAAGCGTACAGTGATCAACTCTGCCATCTCTATACCCTGTTCACAGGCCAGCAAGCCGAAGCCGCGCTGGTGAGCGTAAAACACATCTGCGACGATAAGCTCGCGTGGGACCGCCGGAGCCTCGCAGCGCCGGAGCCGTGACAGAAACCATGCCTGCTGCATGTTGCATGATGCATGCTTGCTTGCATGTTGCATGCTTGCTTGCATGCTGCATGCTTGCTTGCATTCTGCATGCTTGCTTGCTGCATGCATGGTGTACGCTTGTTTACATGTTTGTGTGGTTACTGCATGCATGGTAAAAATATGTTTTAATATCATTATGCGTAAATTAATTTATGCTTTAGAATGTTATGCTTAATCATTATTTATATACGTTATACGTAAATAATGTTATTGCAAAAATATAATTAGGAGAAACAAATGTACGTTAAGTTATATTAGGTCTTAAAATTTTATGCAAATGGATAGAGGTTTATTTTAAAGTTTCCTTGTGATTAAAAATCTGTATCTGTCATCATGATCATAACATCAATATTGCAGGCGGTTGTACTCGTACTGAACTAGTATTGTTGTACTAGTATGAGCAATGGTGAATAAATGTTATGGAAAACGAAATTATTGAAAATAAAAATTATAGCAAATAAATTTATGGATTTAGATTATTATGACACTTGATCGATTATGACCAATGAAATTAGTGAAAATGATTTTATGTAATTTAACTATTATAGCAACTGAAGCATTATTTCTAATGAAATTATGGCAAATAAAATTATGGCATTTAAAATTAGGGCATTTAAAATTATGGCAAACATTAGTAAACCCTATTTTACAGTACCTTCAACCGATTTTGACTTCTATTCCGTAGTCTTAAGGATGACATTAGAGGCAAAAAAGTGGTTACAATAACAACTGTTTACTGCAGTTGCCATTTGTCATGCTGCCAACGCAATATAAGTCAAAATCGGTTGAACGGACTGTAAAAAAGGTTTTTGTAAATGTCTAATCTTATTGTGAACAGGGTATAGATGAGAACAGGCGTTTGCCCTGTAGTTTGACCATTATAAATAGGCTGGTATTATAATTATATTTTTATTTAAAACCAATATAAGTTGTTCCTCCCACTATTTCTTAATTTAGACTATATTAAATCTTCCCCAAAAATAGTTATCTATTAAAAGAAGAGAATAAACAACTGAACCAACATCAATCAATATCGAAATAAATCGAGAAAGGCTGCTAAGGATCTTTAGTAAACTTATAATTAATTATTTCAGGTAGTCTCGGTTAAAAATAGAAAGTATTTAGGTACTTTTCCAGGTATTCAATATAACCTAGATACGCAAAGTATCTCCTATAAATGTCGATTAAATAAAATACGCGTGTCTAAATATTAATAAGGTATCTTTGGTTCGTTATCAGTAACTACTATCTTGATATTTCCTATCTCTTTCTTTATTAATAAAAAAGTAAAGGACGCAGTAATTTAAGTACCATTTAGTTGGTGAACAAAATTAAGTCAATTATTCTGCTGACAGTTTTATTTGTGTGCTACGGATCTCTAAAAACGTAGTTAAAACCGTTCAACGGGCAGAATTAATTTATAAGGGCGCCGACTAATAATAAAAAGCTATATTTCATCATTATAATCAATGAAGATAGCATTTTTAATAACAACACTAGTGTACTGTTTACTTTGATGTTTTCAAGGGATTTTGTATGTAGGACGATGTATTCAATTAGGTCACATTTTGCAACCATATTGAGATTTTTATAAGTAGTTGCTTTGTAAGAAGACTTGTATTAACCCTCAGCTAGTCGCGCCAAAATACTTAACTATTAGTCGCGTGGGGTCTATGCGGACCCCAGAATTAATTGTGAAAGATAATCAAATCCAAATATTTATTTTATGTAGGAACTTGAAGAATAACATAATGTTATTATAACAAAAATATTAAACTTCTTGAAAATAACAAAATAGAAACTTCTAAAACTGTCTTGAATGATAATTAGTAATTAGTTCAGGAATCAAAATCTTTGGTTGGTGTTCGTTATACATAACATTTATTACAATTACCACACTGGGATCTCGTTTTTCTAACTTTAGTCCTTACACATAGATGAAAACGCCCTTTGGAATCACTAGAATTGCTTTCAGTAGTTGAGGGTACCGCGTCATTTAGTCATTTTCATACCAAAAATTCTACTACACTTTGGTCGCACGGGGTCCGTTGGACCCCAGACATTTCCGCATTGCATGTGCGAATGTCACTGTGGCTAGTAAAGCAATGAGGAAGAAGGTGCACCTGAGCTAGGAACAATTAGTCGTGTACCTGTAATATTAGTCGAATTATGACGAAATCTAAGTCGCGTGGGCTCCATTAGACCCTACGCGACTAACAAAAGGTTAAATGAAACAGGTTAATTTTAAAAATAATGATGGAATGTTTTAAGTATCTAGAATCGGCCACTTTTAAGTAAAAAGGGAGTCTGGAATAGCATGGCGGTTTGCAGGACGAAATGGAAGAAGAAAACGTGTTATGCCGACATCAAGTAACATTGGTCAAGGGCAGGACGATGAATCAGCCACTATTATTTTTTTATTACATTTTCTTCGTCTATGTAGATTGTTAAATTAAGCTTAGTCCTAATTCTATGAGAACACACAACATAACAACAACATGGGATAGGAAACCACCATCACCACTCATAGGAGATCAATGTCTCTGCGACATTTAACCTAATTCCGTTCTCCGTTTAACCTTTTGGCTGCCGCGTCATGTATAGATGGCCAACCAAAATATTCCCAGGACGTCACGTCTTCGGGACAGACTTCTATACGTAGTTCCAAAGAGTAGTATTTGGCACCTCGGCGCAGATTGCACGTTGCTTTTTAACCGAGTTCAAAAAGAAGGAGGTTATCAATTCGGATGTTTATTTTTTTTATGTATGTTCGGGCATAACTCTGTCATATATAGACGGATTTGCAAAATTCTTTAGCTTCTTTTTTTGTTCGAAAGAGGTTTATTCCGAAATGGTCCCATATAAATTTTTACCAAAATTGATCCGGCCCTTTTTGAGAAAATCAACAAAATCCCAAAAATAAATACTTGAATGATGTTTTAGTTTCTTCAATCTTCGGAGGACTTACAATCTCTTTTAAGAGTGTCGCCGTTAAAAACCGCCTTCAAAAACTAAAAAATGATAAATAACTTTAGCACAGAACACACATTACTTTACTTTCGGAAGTCGGTGGCAATACAAAACAACAAACACAAAGCCACCGCCACCGACTTCCGAAACTAAAGTACATAACTTTAGTTTCGAAAGTTGGTGTTCTGTGCTAAACTTATTGATTACTTTTTAGATTTTGAAGGCGGTTCTCTTTTTTCAAAAAAGTTTTTTACCGTGGCGGTCAAAAGCGTGAAAGAATAACAAACATCCATCCATCCTTACATACCTTCGTGTTTATATTAGTTGTGGGATAGGAGGAAGTAGTACAGTATCTAAGTAGCTGGCCATCCTAATGATTCCTTCACATAATCCGCTCACTGAAACCATGGGCATCTCAGGTGCGTTTACATTCAAGAGTCAAAGCTATGATGTCTCTCAAAGCACATCAACTCTGATTAAGTGCAGAATAGGTAATCATGGTGTTATGACATCCCAGGTCGTCAACATCTTAGGCTCGTTCGCGACATGCGACAGTTAGGGCTATCTTAACAATTCGGAGTTAGTTGGCAACACGGGCTCATTGTGTGTGAGATATTTAACCACGTGTTAACCACCATCTTAGCTACTACATCGCACGTCGCACGTCATACATATTACAAGCAAAAAAATATTGAAACTGTAGGTATAGTCTGTTAGAAGTCTATTGTTTGTCAAAAATCTACTTTAGATATACATTTGCAATTTCAAATCGATACGATAATTACATAAACAAATAAAATAATAATAATTGATCTACCAGGCAACTGCAGCCTATAGATAAAATACACAAAATAATGTTAAACAATAACAAACTAATACAATATTAAAACCTTATCAACTATAACTATGTCATAATTTTCAAAATCGGCGTCGTGTATCGCGCGGTGTCTGCAGGTAGCCGGCTTCGGAAGCGCCGGAACACAACACCTTTTAGCCAAAATTCTTCATTCGTGAAGCTCGACAGATGTTCAGTTGGTACTCTCACCGTGGAGTTGAACTTCAAATTGTGGCTGAAACCAACTGCTCGAAACTCAAAAAAAAAATCGACTTAATTCTGATGTTCTGTACAATCTCCTTAAACTTTCTAGAGCAGCCGAGACACATATAGATAGTGCAATCCACGAAGACGCGCCCCACCGATTTTTGGTTTAGGGGATTTTCGGATTTTCGTGACGCTCTGTCCTGATTAGTCTATTCATTGTAGAGTGCACGTGCACTCATAGGTAATTAGTGAAGAAGAAGAAGAAAGAAGAAAAATAATTTATTCGCCCCCCAGGACAGAAACACAGTAAAATATAAAAAAAAAAACAAGAAAACGAAAGTTGGTCCAGTATGAGGCCAAAAGGCTCCTATCTCAGCATGGTGTACCGATAACACTCAAACATTGACAGAAGCTTGCACACATTTATACTATAAACGGTTAGGAGGTATAGTGGGGCGCGTCTTCGTGGATTGCACTATCTGTACATCAGCGTCATTGGAACAGCAGGACGCAGTAGGTTAAAAGTTGGTTGAATTTGAAATCCATATAGGTAATATGTAAAGCCTATAAAAGCGTGATAATATAACACTAAAAAGTAAGAACAGACTTTAATTAGCACAATAAATAAAATACCACAAGCTAATAAACTATGTGCGTCTATTTATTGGAACATCAGAAATAACCATCAATTGGTTATTTCCGAACGGAGCATCGAGAGTTGTTTGAATACTTTAAAGAAGTGTTCAACATTTTTTATCAGATTTTTTTTATCGGAATTTTGTTAAACTTTTTTATTGCGAAATATTTTTATAGCAGGCACTAGGTATCTTTTTATGGCCGAACTTTTAGACATGGCCGTTTTAGTTAGATACGGCGGCGTCCCTCCTGGAACACTGTTGAAATGTTAGAAACATTTTTATGTGTTTTTACGTCATGTTGGCTTTACGAACCTGCCTAAACACCGACTACTAGTTACAAAACCTGGAAACCTAAATCAACAGTACCTTTTCCGTTAAGTTATTATTACCTAAGTTGTTTCTACAAAGGAAAACTTTAGTAGGAAATCAATAGCCAATTTGCGTAACACAGTTTATGTCAATTTTATTTTGACTATTAAAAATAATTCATTACATTGTGTTTTTACGTTAATGAACTTTTCAAACGTCTGAAGCAATGGATTATTTAATCCATACTTTAGGCGACGATGTACGCCGGCGACCTTGAGCGACCAGTGAATCGTATGCGCTGCGTCCAAAACTCACAAAGTTTAGTCGAAAAAATTAAATAAAAGATAGTATTCTTTAACATCAAAAAGGCGTATACATACTAAAAGAGATAATAAAATTTTCTGTAAGATAGTAAAAGTTTCGTTTAAATATTCCTAATAGATTTTGTGTGATTATCAATGTTTTTTCCGCGTCAGACACAACTTCACGATTTAATTAAACTATTTAATATGAACTTAATCAAAAATATTCACATTCTAAATGATTAGGATAATGTTCTAGTTTAACATAATTATATTTTATCCAAATCATTTACACTACACATTTTGACGTGATTGTCTGTTTAAAATCTGCATAAGTCGCTATTATAAATGCGAAAGTAACTCTGTCTGTTACGTTTTCACGACAAAAAGACCGAACAGATTTTTATGCCATTTGGTATGAAAATAACTTGAGCCTTGGTAAAGGACATAGGTTATTTAATCAGCGACTTCGTCTGCATCCGCGATAATCGACCTTCACGCGGACGAAGTCGCGGGCAAAAGCTAGTAAAGAATAATAATACCAGCCTATAATTGTCACACTACAGGACAAAGATACACCTGTGACACACCATACAAACGAAATTATTTAATTACCTACACTACTACCAAAATAACAGACTGTACAAATACGTGCGGGTGTGTGCAGTTTCGAAAGCACGTTGGACGCGGGAAGAGGTGAGGAACAGTGTTTCGGAGGGATGTGAGGCGTGTCGCTACTGTACGGTAGTACTAACATTTATACTGTGGCAAAGACCTTAGGTCCTTATACAGACTAGGCGCCAGCATTGATCACGTTGCTCATGGCAGATTGGTGGTTTTGGACTTATTTTCAGTTATAGTCCAGGTTTCGCGCACCAGGTCCAGGAGCTCGTGGCTAAGTTAAAGCCGTACAAATCGATCGGCCAAAGGTTAAGCTACGCTAGCCTCGGTCGGTCTGTAAATGGGTGACCATCCCTTTCATAACGAGTACCCTCCGTGCCTCGGAAAGCACCTAAAGCCGTTGGTCCCGGCTGTCATTTGAAGATCGTTGACAGTCGTTATGGGTAGTCAGAAGCCAGAAAGTCTGATAACCAGTCAAAAACCAAAAGCCAAAGGATATCGTGTTACCCAGTTACTGGGTTGTGAAGGTCAGATAGGCAGTCGCTCCATGTACAGCACTGGTATTCAGCTGCATCTAGTTAGACTGGAAGCCGAGAGAGAAGCCAAAAAAGCAAATACAAATTCAAAAACGAATACCTACAACCCGCTTCGTGGTATACTGCCACGAGTCAGTACAGCACTAAACGCCGCATCGTTAAAAAAAAAACAAATAAAAATAACTACAAATACAAATTCAAAAGCAAATACAATCACGAGATTGTAGATATTCACTATTGAATTTGTATTTGATTTTTTGGCTTCCCTCTCAGTGTACTGCACGGTCTATCTGCCTTTTGTTTCATTATCTGAGGTTGAGATGACGACATTCCCATACATTTTATTAGTTTTCTATTAGCGTTATCGATTTTAGATTGTCAATTTGGGTAATTTGGCTAGGGCCCTAGGAGTTCAGGAGATTTGCTCGAAAGAACACGAAGTCACTTTAATGTTTAATATGTTATGTAGTAATGAAGTGATTGCAGTATATCTAGGTACCTATATACAACCACGTCCTAGTATTCCATCTAATACTTTATTAAACCCGCAATCTATTCTTGCATAGTTCAGCAGAAAGTCGGATTAAGTCGGAGGATTTTAAAATTTATTTCCTGAAACAGAGTTCCAAGCATTTAATATGCATAAAAATATTGTCGCTAGAAATTCCGGTAGGCAATCCATCTAAAATTCACACGGTAAAATCCTACATTCATCATTTTTGGCAACACGTTGTCAACATGTCAACGTTCGCAAGTCGCGTGCGGCGAAAAATCAATATTTATTAAAATGTGTGAATAATTATTGGCGATGCAGCCAATCGCGAGCCGCGATTTATAACTCGCCACTGCTCATTGTTTACTTTTGTACTGACAGGGAAATTGAGCTTACTCCGGATTTATCAACGGGCAACACCGTAGTAAATAATGTTGCCTCACTGCCTCAGGTTTAACAGTTCAGTGGTACTGAAATTGCTTTATGATTTAATCTGGCAATAAATTGTATGTCAATTATGATATTTTCTGTTCTGACTGCCGGCTTTTAACCACGGATCCTGCCGACATTACCAGTTGCGTTGTTGTCAGTAAAATTGCCCTGACGAGTTTATTTATAAAGGACGCTTTTGCATAATGCAAAAGCGTGCTCCTTACATCGCGATGTGGCGTGCTTTACTCCCTCTGTAATGATAGGCTTTCAATCCACCGAAGTTGTTTCAATTATGTAAATGCGGATACTTCTCAGGAGAATATTCTTTAAAAATATTATAGTCCTACATATATACTTTTTTTTTTTTTTTTTTTTTTTTTTTTTTTTTTATTTGCTTTTTGCGGCTGTGATATCACTGCGACCAGTTTGATCTATTGTGATCGCCGCTTGTGTTGGTTAGATATCGCCGCCGAACCCTGCAGCTGTTATGAACTGCAGGATCTGCTTTGGGGCGATCTCCATTAGTTCATCCGGGCTTAACAGGTATTTGCCCAGATGATTGTTGCGCTTGTGCATTAGTGCTCCGCATTCCCCCAGAAGGTGAAGTGGCGTTTCATCAGCCTCATTACAGCGTCTGCAGGTTTGCGTAGCACTTAACCCCAGGTGGAACATGTGCTTGTTTAAGCAGCAATGTCCTGTAGTGGCTCTAGCTACAATGCGCAAGTTGTTCCTACTGAGTGCTAGGACTTGGTTACTAAGCCTTCTGTCATAGGCTTTGATAAGTGCTTTCGAGTGTAACATGCCCGGAGACTCCTTCCATAACTTTCTAGAAGCTTCGAGGCATGTTTTAGTCAGGGTGCTCTGAGCTAGGCTTTTCGGTATACCACAGAAGGGCTCCGGACCCTGTTGCGTGATATGCGCCCCCGCCCTTGCAAGCTCATCGGCACGTTCATTGCCAATGATGCCTGCATGCCCAGGCACCCATCTTAATACTACTCTATTCTTATTGCCTAGAGAGTTGAGTTTAGCCATGCATTCCTCTACCAGTTTCGATGAGACTAAATTCGAGTCCAGCGCTAGTAGAGCAGCTTGGCTATCTGAATTAATGTGTATGGTTAGGTTGACGTATTGCCTTTGCAGATTTATTTCCGCACATTCTAGGATGGCGTATACCTCTGCTTGGAAAATGGAGGCGTACTGTCCCAGGTTTACACTTTTGCTGAACCTCGGCCGCACTCCATTTATCCCACAACCTACTTTGGATCCTATTTTGGAACCGTCCGTGTACCAGATCATGCAGCCTGCCACCTGAGGAGGCTGGCTTTTGGTCCAGTAGTCCCTTGAAGGGATTTCCACGGAATATCGCTTTTCAAATACATGCCGCACTAGCATGACATCAGTTGTCATGCCGAGAACTGGCATTTCCAATATTGAGTCCTGTAAGGTCCTCATTTTCTGCGAGAGCCAGCAACCACTGCCCCGGATCTTGGCCCTGTACATGCTTGCTTTCGCCTCCTTGTGTATATATAAATGTAGAGGCGGTAGTCCAAGCAGGGCGTTCAGTGCCATTCCCGGACTTGTTGACATAGCTCCTGCAGCCATTTTACTGACAGTTCTCTGAAGACTGTCTAGTTTCTTTATAGTGGTGGTCTGATGTGCTTTATCGTGCCACACTACTGATGCGTACGTTATGATCGGCCGCACAATAGCTGTGTACGTCCACAGAGTGTTTTTGGGGTTAATACCCCAATTGCTACCCATCATTCGTCCACTAATACCAATTGCCATCTTGGCTTTTTTTAGCACATTGTCTATGTGAGGGTTCCACGTCAGCTTTTGGTCGATAGTTACGCCCAAATATTTAACCTCCGTGGAGAAAGCTATCTCCTTCCCATTCAGCTTTGGCATTGCCAGTTTGTCCAAACGCCGTTTTTTCGTGAAAGGTACAATAGATGTTTTGTCAGGATTAACAGAGAGGCCACTTCTGTTACACCAATCACTGACAATGCTAAGGCCTTTTTGCATTCTACTAGAGATAGTAGATTGGCAAAAGCCTCTCACAATGATTACCAAGTCATCCGCATAGCCTTGCGCATCAATGCGAGATTCTGCCAATTTGTGCAAAAGTTCGTCCACTGCAAGGGTCCACAGAAGTGGCGACAGGACACCGCCCTGTGGACAACCCTTTGCTGTGGGTACCTGGATTGAAGTCTGATGAAGGGACATTTTTACTCCTCTGCTGGTGAGCATGGATTCTACCCACCTTACCGTAGTCGGGTCGACACTCTTGCCTATCAGCCCATTGACTAGCAAAGGAGTCGGTGAGTTATCAAAAGCCCCTTCAATGTCTAGGAATGCACATAGCGCTATTTCCTTGTCTTCTGTAGCTTTTTCCACTTTGTCTATCAGGCTCGTGAGGGCAGTCTCCGTAGATTTGCCCTTACGGTACGCATGTTGACTGTCGTGGATTGGTTTACTCACCAGAGCTACATCTCTAATATACCTATCAAGCACCTTCTCCATCGTCTTGAGGAGGAATGAAGAGAGGCTTATTGGTCTGAAGGACTTTGGCTGGCTGTAATCCTTCTTGCCAGCTTTAGGTATAAAAAGGACTTTGGCTATAGTCCATCGTTCTGGTACATGTCCCCAGGCAAAACTAGCTCTGAAGATTTTGACCAGATGGGGAAGAAGGATATTTACCCCTTGTTGTAACAAGGCTGGTGTTATCCTATCCTCCCCGCAGGCTTTGTTAGGTTTGAAAGAGTCAACGGCCCACTTAACCTGATTGGGTCTTATGATTTTGGCAGCCCTACGCCAGTCCTCGTTCCGAGGTCTATTGGACGCTGGCTGTTGTTGGGGCAAGTCTATGCTCAGAGACCCGGGAAAGTGAGTCGCGGCCAGCAACATTAAGGTCTCCTTTTCATTGTTCGTAAAGGAGCCATCATCCTTTTTGAGGAGTCCAATCTGATTAGTCTTGGTTTTGGAGAGCAACTTGTGAAGTCTGGCTGTTTGAGGAAGGCTTTTTACCTCCCCGCAAAGCTTCCTCCACGATGCTCTCTTCGCCTTCCTAATCAGTTTACTATATTCAGTTAATTCTTTTAAGTAGACCTCCCATTCGCGAGTCTTTTTAGCCTTATTGAATAATTTCCTGGTTTTTACCCTACACTTTTCAAGTCCAGGGCTCCACCAGGGTACTTCTCTAGTTGAGGTCTTTGTTTTCTCCGGGCAATTCTCCTCAAAGGCTTGATTCAGTCCTATGGTTAGAATTTCCACAGCTATTTCTAGGCTCTCAACTGTTCTGATTGTTTTTGGAAAGGTGTCAAGATTTTGTCTAAGTTGGTTCCTAAAACCCCCCCAGTCAGTGCATCTTGTGTCCCTATAAGTTATGGTTTGGGCGTCCAGAGCGGCCCTAACCTCAAAAGCAATATGTCTGTGGTCCGACATTGAATTCTCACTGCTGACATGCCAGTCATTTATGTGTCTGGCCAGGTTAGTAGTGGCGATCGTAATATCTAATACCTCCTGCCTTGCTCGAGTCACAAAGGTTGGCTCACAGCCTACATTTAGCGTAATTAGGTTATTAGTCAGTAAAAAGTCAAAGAGTAACTCACCCCTTCTGTTGGTGTCGGTACTTCCCCATGAGGAGTGATGGGCGTTGGCGTCACATCCTATTAGAAGCTCAGCGTTATGTCGGGCGGCGTATTCCACCACCCTCACCAAGTCTTCCGTCGGGTTGTCCCTCTCTCCAGGAAGATATGCGGAGCACACGATCACCCTGGCCCCGCACCACCCTTTTAGGTTGACAAAGGCCGCTACCAAGTCGTCATTGCAAACTTCTGTAATTGGCAAGAAATCAACACAGTTGTTAAATAAAATACATGCTCTGGGTCTTATACCAGTACCGTTACTAAGGATCTTACCGGCACCGTTCAGTCCCAGAACCTGGATGTTGGCTACCCAAGGCTCTTGGATCAGGGCGAGGTTGGCTATGCCCTTCGCAATACAGCGCTCCATTACCGCAGCCGCTGCCGCAGCATGATGGAGGTTTGCCTGCAGGACCCTCACCATTCCCACCTGGGTAGCCCCCCCTAGTTTCCCGAGCGTGCAGGCTTGGGACGTGCTCGCCCCCGACCTGTACGCCAGGCGTCCCTCTTCTGCCCCGCGGACCCCGCCCCTCCTGCCACCTGCTCGCGAGGCACCGCGCCCCGAGCCCTTCCGCCCGCAGCGAAGTGCGGCCAGGCTCTCCCAGAGCCACGCCCCCGCAATGCAGGGAGCCCTCTGGAGGTGGAAGGCTGAGGTTCCGCGTGTCCAGGGTCGATCCGAGGCACTGGCGTGGGTGTCACCTCGGCCACGACAGGTCGCGGAACAGGTTCCTCTCCACGCCGCCTCTCCGAGCCCCCCGACGTAGAGTTTTGCGGTTCCCTCACCGGTCCCGCAGCTGTCATTGAAGGGCCAACCTTTGGGTCGCTCTTGATTTTAAAATAGAGCACTTTAAAACCAAGAACGACCTCAAAGTTCCTAGCCCTAAGGGCCGCGACAGAAGGATCGTCAAGGAAAAAGGACACCACATGCCCATTTCCCTCCGCCCTGCTGTGCGCGACTCTCCAGAGCCCCGTGTTGAGCCCTTCATTCTGTAACCCCAGCAAATGTACAGCTTCGTCAATCGACTCTGCCTCATTACTGGGGATGAAGATGGTCCCTACGGCGGGTTTCGGCAAATCGCTTTCCGGAATAACGGAAAGCGATGCCCCGCTCCAGGGTTTGATAGAGGGGACCCTTTCGGACAGCCATTTTAGGCTGGCCTGGTCCCCGCAGGTAATAATTACGAACCCAGGTCTGTGCGTGAAGCCCGTGAATCTCGGCCCCTTACCCATATTGGTGAGGCTGAGCATCGCCAGAGTAAGGGAGCGGTGCAGCAGCTTCATTTGGTCCTCGCTCATGGGGATCACATTTCTAATCCCCACGCGCGTTTGCTCCACGACCTGTTTGAAGCTGGCCTGCACTACGGGCTTTTCCACCCTAGGAGCCTTCCTGGGTTGCTCCTTTGGGGATTCATCCTCCGACCTTATACGCTTCTTAGCCTTCGGGTCCGGAGGAAGGTTGGTGAGTGGGATCTCGCTCCAAGGCTTTTTAGCCAACGCACGGGCCTCTTCGGCCTGAACATTGGCTGCTAACAGCCTTCGGAGCCTTTTCCGCGCTGCACCACCTAATCTCTCATGGCGATGAGTGGACTTTTCCGTTCTTTGGGCAGAGTCACAGGAGCCTCCTGCCCTGGCCGGACTAATCCCCTCACCCGCCACCAGTGTTGTCCTATCCGGGGAGGCTAGTAAAACCTCTTCCATTAGGCTTATCGTCTCCCCTAAAAGGGGAGAGAACTGTTCTCCAACTGGAGACGACGATCTAGATACATTTTTTTTTGACTTATTAACTTCCATTATTATACCCACGAGTAGCTAGGGAAATAAAAATGCCCATCAGCAGAGCCCCGCATGCCAATGGGAGGACTGAAAATACTACCCGATTCGTCCAGGTGTCGGATAGCCACCGTTAGCGACTGAGCTCCCCCTCAGCCACGCATCCCTCGGCACGGTACGGATAACACCTTGGATTGGGTTATATATATGAATAATATAAAATAAACCTTACATAGATATATACTATATATATTTTATACAAAAGCGCTCGGTGTTTTCTGTTTTGAGTCTATTTCCTAATGAGCTAGACCCAGTAACAGGGCTGGCAACCTCGAGAAGGCTAGATCCGCCGAACTTGCCTTGGGGATCTTTGCGACCAACTTGTCACTCTCCCCCAAGACCAACGCCCCCCCATCACCTCTGAAGGAGGTGATAGGGTAGGCCTGCACCTATGCTAACATGTTAAGCATGCCGTACGGAAACCGTTAAAGCATAGACCCAGAACATACATATATACTTACTACTAATATTATAAAGCTGGTAAGATTGTTTGGTTTTTAGGGTTCCGTACCTCAAAAAGAAAAAACGGAACCCTTATAGGATCACTTTGTTGTCCGTCTGTTTGTCTATCTGTCAAGACCCTTTATCTCGGGAACGCGTGGAGGTATCGAGTTGAAATTAAAACTTTAAACTCAAGTCTACGGTCTCTTGATGCTGTAAAAGATCGTATCTTTTTTTCACGTTAACTTAGAAGTTTGATTTTTTCACAGCTGCAAGGGATTTATGTATTATGGTTTTAATTTCAACTCGATACCTCCACGCGTTCCCGAGATAAAGGGTCTTGACAGACAGACGGACAGACAGACAAACGTACAACAAAGTGATCCTGTAAGGGTTCCGTTTTTTTCCTTTTAAGGTACGAAACCTTAAAAAGGGGTCATTTTACCTCATCATTATGGGCATATTTTTTTACTGTAGGACCAACCCCTAACACACACAAAAAAACAATTCAATCGTACATTTCTGTTAACATTGAATAACACTGTTTACATTATGTGTATACATACTACTACCTATATATCAGAAGTAATGCACTACTTTAAGTTAACCAATATATTTTTCTCTTCATTTTTAAGAAACAGGAAATGCAAGATATAGTAGCGGGCGTACCCCAAGGATCGATCTTAGGGCCTATTTTGTTTATATTATTTACAAATGATTTAATTAATTAGGTACATAAATTCAATATTTCCCGACACACAGCTGCCAGTTTTTGCAGATGACAGACACCAACGCAATAGTTGAAGTTAACGACATACAGGAGCTTTCCGCTGAGGTTAATGCAGTGTTGGCAGTTTTTAAATCATGGTTTGAAAGTAACAAGTTTTTAATTAACACTAAAACTAATGTAATGTTATTTAGTACAACAGCTCGTAATAAAGACAAGATGATGATCGCACTTAATGAAATTAAAATTGACATGGTTAATGAGGTAAAGTTTGTGGGGCACATACACATTAAAAAATATTTAAATTGGAAAAGAGAATTGCAAGCCCAATGGCTTGCAATTCTCGTATATTTCCTCAGTGTGTTATGCCTTACGCAGTCTTAGGGATGTAATAGACTTTAAAACATCTTAAAATGGTATATTATGCTTTAATAGAATCAAGTTTGACATATAGTGTTCAGCTTTGGGGGAATAGTTTTAAATATAACTGCCAGAGAGCCTTTTTGTGCTCCAATAGAGAGCCATACGTACCATGGTCAGGATACCGCAAGTAGAGAGCTGTCGACCACACTTTATACATTTAAAAATTCTTACCGTGCCCAGACTCTATATTTTAGTACTGTTGGTGAATTTAAAAAAATATCTGCATAACTGTAAACAGATGAGGAGAGAAATTTGAGGGAAAGTACGCGCAGGAAAGATTTTAAAAACAAAATAATACCCTAACTTAATATTGTGCAGCATTGTCCTCAATATCAAGCAGTGCGGATTTTTAACAGGTTGCCATTGGACTTAAAAACCATAATTTATAAAAGCTCATTTAAGTCAAGACTCAAAGCATTCCTATTGGAGAAATTTCTGTATTCAATAGACGATGACATATCCACAATTTGTTTTATTTATAATATTATAGATGTTTTATTTTTTATATTTTGGTGTAATATTATTGAATTTTTAATTGTATTAACTTCATAAATTGAATTAAATTTTATTTTATTGTGGTATTATTTTCTATAAGTAATTTATTGTTGAATATTGTTAATTTTATGATTTTTTTAAATGTGTATTTAGTACTTTTTATTTTTTAAATTATAGAATAATGATTTCAAAGACAATATGAATTGTTCCTGAATATGTAAATAACAAATAAAATAGTAAATTAATATATTCGATGTCTAAGCTGTTGGTGTACTTTATTGAATAAATAAACATTCATCAGTTGATATAATCTATGGAAGTATTAGTATAAGTATTAGTATTGGTATACGACTGGTCCCGTAAAGCTTATCCCCCTTAAGGTTTACAGTACATACGCTCTACATCTATATTTACATGACTATTCCAAGAACTTTTCGGCTAACACCTAATAAGCCCATCCATCAAATAATCATCACCATCCAGCGATAGGCAGATAAGTAATTAGAATGTTTCCGTTGTTGAATAATAGAAGGTGCGCCAAAGACGACGCATGCATTAGTCCTGTAATGGATGCAGTTACGTCCTGTTTGCGATGCAATTGGAACACCGAGGTAGACGACGATAAACAAATAATACGGAGAGTGGTCTGAACGCTCCATATATTATTTTAGTCATATGAAAACTAAAAGGTGGTATTAGTGATGCTTTAAAGAATGGTTCCACTCCCAGTTGCCAGGGGTCACAAACACATTCTTTATTTTTAAATTATATGGAACACATTTTTGAATATTATTTTCAATTACGACAATATTGTTACTATTGATTACTAAAATCCGACTCCAGGGGTGTGATTCTGTAAGACCTCATTCTAAACTTCGAATCTGAATCCGCTGTGAGTTTCTTGATTGGCATTTTAAAAAGTCGGTTGATAAATCGAATTTACACTAGCGCCGAGCACTAGCAGTGAGTTGAACTAAATTGATAGGGAGATTTTGACAGATAAAGTATGAGATGACGTAAGAAGTGGCATTCTGTAAGGTAATTTCCCCGTAACTTCGACGCTTACTTCGCACTCGAACCCGATTCATAGTGTCAAATATATCAAGGTCATTTTGAACCTTATGCGAAGTGAGAGTGAATAGCGATATGAGATGCGAGTTGTTGTTTGAATTTTACAGAATCGACCTATAGCATTTAACGGTTGAAACTTATTGTCATGTCATATTGAGGTATGCAGTAGGTATACAGGTGCCTGAGATTAAACCGTCAATGATATTTCACTCGGAATATTTGTCTTTTCTTTGAATAAGTCGAGTTCTGCGTCGATTAAAAGACTTCAAAGAAAACATGTGGAGGATAAAATGATGATGGATGGAAGAATTTCTCAGAAAAACATTAAAATGAGCAAATTACTTAATTGCTTTCTCATTAAAAATATTGAGGTGAGAATTATTATCAACAGTAATTAAGTGGTTTTTATAATGAATACCAACACTTATACAGTCTTCGCTAACTACGACCTAAGGGTAGCTATAAACCTAAACTATTTAACAGTATACTAAAACTTCAACCAAATGAATTTAGTTGCAAATTTCGCGAGCGTTTGCGTAACTCTTGTGCACCCGGCCTAACCCACAGGTCATTGAATATGTAAATACTTAAACTTAAGCATGTATAGATGTGAGAGATCGCATCTAAGCAACTTATGAGCACTAAGTAATTAATAACTTGAGACTAAATTAATGGAGTAGTACCTTTGCTTTAATTACATGAAGCACGATTTAATGATGTGTGCAACATTTTAGTTTTAATTATATTTATTTATAGCGTCGACTATTTAAATATCGTGAGTTATTTTAATTATGTGTGTTTATGCAGTTGTTATAATTATATGGTTAGCATTTGAATGGACTAGTAAGTTTAATTACCTACAGCAAATTTATTATATTTAAACTGGCATTACCTAAATGTTTGAATTCTGTGTGGGATTTGAAGTTAAAATTGTCTTAAATGGGGTCAAGTTTAGACCCTTGGATGTTTGTCAAAGACCAAGTCTAGGATCGATAGATCGAAATGGGAAGGGTACTTAATAATATTGTGTCCTTGATTTTTCGCTTGAGGTTTTCTTTCATATCAATTAAGTAACGCCATTCAACATGGTATTGCTACTAGCCTTTTGGGCACTTATCTCATTGAGAGCGATGCGGACAAGTTTTCTTCATCTATATAATAAAAATGAATCGTTGTTCGTTAGTCTCGCTAAAACTCGAGAACGGCTGGACCGATTTGGCTAATATTGGTCTTGAAATATTTGTGGAAGTCCAGGGAAGGTTTATATCGGTAAGGTAGAAAATTGAAAAATCGATTGACAGGACAACGTCTGTCGGGTCAGTTAGTTGTATATAATATCTACTTTTTAATATTTATTAGTTCTACATAATACATATAATTATTTGAATCTTTGAATATTGTTACAGTCGAAACAACTAAGATAAATCGAGTTTGCGTTACAAAAAGAAAAATACGAAATGCTCTAGTTATAAGAATAACTACAAAAACAAAAGTTTTAAAAGGGTCACAAGAAGAAAACCTACTAACCTATTGGGTTTTTACTTAGAAACCCTAACCCTAACTATTAACTGATTTTTGTCGTCAAAAGTAATTTCGACTGGTTGAGAGATTTGACTGTAACCTTATATTAAATATTTTTTTAAATAAAAGATACAATTTTTTCCTTTTTCTGAATAATAATAACAATAATAATAAAAGCTTTATTTGATTCCATACAAAGAAACAAAAAATAAATTAATAAGAAATTCACAGATATTTGATCTCACAATACATCTAGATTTCAATTAATCTGCTCTGGGTAATCATTGTAAAACAATAAATAAATAAATAATTATTTTTTATCTCTTAGTTACCAATTTACATATGAAAAAAAAAAATATTTCAAATGAATGTTAATTAAGTAGGTTCTCATGCAATTTGAAAGGTGAATCCGAAGTAAATTACAAATATTACAGTATTTTTGATTAAATTATTATTATTTTATTTTCTTTTTTGTAATTGTTATTTAAATCTATTAGATTGTAAAAACTTGTAAGTTTAATTTCATTAATTAATTTAATTTCCAAAATTACAAATTCATAAAAAGATTGATATAAATAGATTACAAATTGATTAAATAAAATAGGTATCATATATAAACCTCTAAGTGAATTTAAAATTTTAATTTCTAATATTTTTATATTTATTTTTATTGATTGCAAATTTGATCACCTTTATTACTAACTAGTTTATTTTTAATGAATTGATGAGTTTTAAATTTACTTATTGTGTTTATCTAGAGAGTTTACAATCCAAATTCAATTTTTTTATCTGATTTGTATTTTATGGACCCCCGAAGGGTAAAAGCCTCCTCCAAGCTATCATAAGCTGGAGGGTAATTTTCTGAATACCTACTCTAAAATTGATACCAATCCCGAAATATATCCATATTTCAAATAAAACACTAGAAAATACACGAACCGCATTAATTTTCATAGCAGACTAAAATCCCAAGTGATAAGAAACATGCTTCGCATACTGAGTGTTATCAAATCATAATTCATAACGTTTAAATATATGCACACGAGAGCCTAATGTTATTTTAATGCGAAAATTTATAACCAAGGAGGTTGATTTTTAAAGCATTCGCAATCGTAAAATTCGTGAGCGATTTTCCAGAATAGAGAGCGTGGAATGGAATTTTTAAATTCAATGTCTTATAGCTTTTTATAATAACTTCAAGAGAAGTTTCAGTGAGCATAGGTAATATCGAAACGAGTTTTGTATTGTAAAGTTATCTACTTTGGGAAAAAATTGAGACAAAATATAATGTAGAATCACTTTTATTTTGAATGCTCAAAGTAACTTTTTACTAAAGAGTAAATAGAGACAAAAGAACCGGACAAGTGCGAGTCGGACTCTTCCACCGAGGGTTCCGTTAAAATTCCGTGATTTGTTCATCCATACAACTACAACGACCTCGATGATTGATTACGTACTTTCAATAAAGACTATATTTTTTATGATTTAATTACAAATATACAGTTTTTAGACTTTCTCCTGTACTTGTAGTATAACACAATATTGCTTCCCAAATTTCATAGTTGTAGGTCCAAGGGAAGTACCCTATACATTTTGATTCCCTTGAGAGTGTCGAAATATACGTTTTTGCGGCATAAACGGCCGTATCTTTTTTTCACGTTAACGTAGAAGGTTGATTTTTTTACAGCTTCAAGGGATCGTAGACTTGAGTATATGGTATAATTTCAACTCGATAACTCCACGCGTTCACGAGATAAAAGGGTCTTGACAGACAGATGGACAGATATACACACAGACAGACGGACAACAAAATGATCCTATAAGGGTTCCGTTTTTTCCTTTTGAGGTAGGGGTGACCAGGTATAAAAGTAACACGGGTTGAACGTAACAAATGCATTTCTGAACAAATTATATTCCATCCCCTCCCGTAGTACTCACGGCGCTGTGCTGTCAGGTTGTGGACGTAGCGAGTCGGTGCCGCGAAAATACCTCCAAAGTAAGTCTGGACCGTTTTCTTCAACTGTGTTTGTTTTTATTATGGTAAGTTTAAACTCATGTGTCAAGTGTCAGTCAGGTAATATAACTATTCGTCTTTCTATTTCGGCATTCAAAACGGTATCTTCCTAACGGTTTTTTAAAGTTATAGGCAAGTATTTGTCAAATTCGGGAAAATTTAAAGATAGGGATGAAAGTAACAACTTGTTACTTTCATCCCGATTATGATCTTTATACATCTAAGCATATGTTATTGTGTTTTTTAATATTTTACACATTTATTTTCTTATTGCAGAATGCCTAATATACATAAACGAACGACCAGTAAATGTATAGTTACGGAAGAAATAATGGATTTGCTACCTGGAAGAAGTACTTCTCAGAAAAGTACCATTTCGAGACGCTGACAATTCTTATCAGCTGTGTCGTGTACGTAACGATTAGTACCTATATGCATAAGAAAAAAATGCTTGAAGACATCGACATCGTCTGATAATTTACACATCCCATTATCTGCCTTTTCAGCTAGTGTGCAGGACGTCTCGTCTATGAAGTTCAGCCATTATCAAAGGCAAGACCCAGGAAAGACAATGAAAAGGGAAGGACAGCAGAAAACCAGCAAAAATGTCTGATACTCCAAACCACAAGAACAAAGAAAGCTTAGAGTCAAAGAAGTTAAGAAACACATTTTGCAGACTGCTAAAAAGACAAAACACACAACGACTTCAATTGTTAAGAAAATTATAGAAGATTGTTATGTTTCCTAGCTAAGTTCAATTTTTTTCATAATATTGTGACACTAATGTAAAACGTGATTTTGATATGAATATGTTGATTATGACAGTAACTTTGTTTTCATTTACAATGTTACAACAATCTCCTTACGCTGTTACAACGAACCCAAGGGGTGGGGATAGTTGTAACAAATTTCACTTTGTTTATTTGGTTGTTTTTCTCAAAATCTGTAATACCTACTGCAATTAAAGTGGTGTTAAATGATAGCTGAAAAACCAATCTATCGTGTGACAGAAAACTGAAAATTGTTACGTTCATACCTGGTCTCCCGGATCCCTAAAAATACAAAGACTGAGAGGGAGGGTTATACAAACTTTATCACTTTTCTAAAGATCAAAATGTCATACTATTACGGCAATCCTATAAGGTAATAATAATAATAATAATAATAGAACGGGTCTCGTGGTACTAAGGAGCTCCTCCTCATTGATATGGCCATTAACCAGCAGGTTCGTCGTTCCCGGAAGGATCTGTCGACATGTTGGATAGACTATAAGAAGGCCTATGATTCTGTGCCACATACATGGCTCATGAGGGTGTTAGAGTTGTATAAAGTTGATACAACTCTGCGCACCTTCCTGATGTCATGTATGGGGCAATGGAAGACAGTCCTTCGCTATCCAGGATATCGGCAGATCCGGGAGAATAGCGAACCGATAAGGATCGAGCGAGGTATATTTCAGGGCGATAGTCTGAGTCCACTGTGGTTTTGTTTAGCTTTGAACCCTCTAAGCACGTTGCTGGAGGGTTCAGGTCTGGGCTATCGGTTGAGAAGAGGAGGTCAGGTTATATCTCACCTCCTTTACATGGATGATCTGAAACTCTTTGCCCCCAACAATTTGCGACTGATGGAGCTACTGAAAGTAACAGAAACGTTCAGTAGCGCCATCAGGATGGAATTTGGTGTGGACAAATGTGCAGTCATGCATGTGAAACGAGGGGAGATTGTGGAATCCGTGGGAACCCAACTCTCGGATTCCATACACCTTAGACCCCTCTCCTCAGCCGAAACCTACAAATACTTGGGTATGTCGGAAGCGTTAGGCATCAATGCTACCGACATGAAACAATCGTTGAGGGAGCACTTCTTTGGCCGCCTGAATAAAGTTTTGAATAGTCTTTTATCAGGCGGAAACAAGGTGCGCGCCTTCAACGGATGGGTCATGCCGGTTTTGATGTACTCTTTCGGCATACTCAAGTGGACTCAGACGGAACTTGACGCCCTGGATAGGAGGGTCCGTACATTGCTGACCGCAAATCGGATGCATCACCCACGGTCATCGGTAATGAGACTGTATATCCCACGGAAGTGCGGAGGACGAGGCTTTCTTAATGCTAAGTCCCTGCACAACCGTGAGGTATGCAGTCTCAGGGAGTACTTCCTTAAAGCCGACGTGGGGATGCACCGAGATGTGGTCTCAGTGGACAAGGGTCTCACCCCGCTCTCCTTAGCGAACGAGAACTGGCGCAAACCTGTAGTACTAGATACTAATGACCGCAAGAAGGTATGGCAGAGCAAGGAGCTTCACGGGCGCTTCTACCGGGCCCTACATGGACCTGATGTAGACTTCTTGGCGTCCGTATCCTGGCTGCGATTCGGTGACCTCTTTGGGGAAACCGAAGGTTTTGTCTGTGCGATTATGGACGAAGTTATGATGACGAACAACTACCGGAGGTATATTGTGAAGGACGGCACGGTTGACATTTGTCGGGCATGCCACCGACCGGGAGAATCAATCCGACACATTATCTCTGGGTGCTCTCGTCTGGCTAACGGAGACTACTTGCATAGACACAACCTTGTAGCTAGGATTATCCACCAGCAACTTGCTCTAAAATACAGGCTTGTGGAATCGGAAGTACCGTACTACAGGTATGTGCCCGACCCAGTTCTCGAAAATGGCAACATCACATTGTATTGGGATCGATCTATCATCACTGACAGGACTATTGTTGCCAATAAGCCTGACATAGTGGTGATAGATCGATTAGAGCGTCGCGCAATGATTGTTGATATAGCGGTTCCGCATGACGAGAACCTCGTGAAAACCGAGAAAGATAAACAAATTAAGTATCTTGACTTGGCTCGCGAGGTTGTCGACATGTGGGATGTGAATACAGCAGTCATTGTGCCGATAGTCGTTACGGCCAATGGACTCATTTCCAAGAGCCTCGACCAACACCTAAGGAGGCTCTCGTTGGGCAGCTGGATCAAGGGCTTGATACAGAAAGCGGTACTCCTGGACACGGCGCGTATAGTCAGGAGATTCCTCTCTCAGGAGCCCTGACCACCGGTAGCTTGGACCCTGTTCCCGATACCGGTGGGCTACTATTTTTTTTTTATATTTTTAAATGTTTTTATTTATTTTTTACTAATATTTAAAAATGTAATTTAATATGATATGAAAATGAATAAACGAGAATAATAATAATAACTTTAACTTTTACTTGTAATGCCGGGGAGGTCATGAACAACCATAAAATAACAAATTACTCGAAAATACCCTGTAAATACCTAGTCTGAGTTTTTAACGCGATCGAATGATAAAACCAACACTAAGCCCTCTGTACTTAGGTATACCTCTAGTCTACTAGGAAGATAGTACCTAATAGAAAAACAAACCAAATAGGTACGTAATTTTTACCTATTATTAATCATCACTTAAGATCAAGTGAGTTGCGGTAAATATAGTGACAAAATAGGTACTTAAATAATTTTCATACGGCAGAATATGAGTTTTACGAACACGACTTTAAATGTCACGTGCGATACAAGAATCGAGCACCAAGTAAACCGTAATACTTCTAATTAGACGTATTGTGATGTACAACAGGCTTGCTCACTGTTGCATAATAATAGTAGCCAGGACATGTGCGCAGTGTCTAGCCATCGTTTTGTTCCTTTTACATTTCCGTAGACAATAGAACTTCGTGTGGGTTCACCAGTTTGCGTCGGATGTTTTAACATAGAACATTGTTATCTGTTATTCGTTATACTTGCAACATTGAATCACCTTCAGTGCTATTCTGTAAAAATATGCCTTAGATACAACTGACCTCATTCATTCAAAACCAAAATTCTAACCAAATATAATCACAGTAGAAATATCGTTGCCGTAACTGAATACTGTGAGAATGAATAATCTGAGAATAACAAACACAACATATACATACATACATACTCACACACACTCACACACACATGATACATAACTGTGTTTTGTCATCGACATGCTGAGAAGAATAAAAAATCTCTTCACTTACTGTTTTTATTTGTCCTAAAATCATTTTCTATCAAGGCATTTGAATGTAACGACTAACACCAGCGCTATTTATTATGTGCCTAAAGTGTAAACGATTTTCTTGAATACATAGAAATGTGCTACGATTTTCATCTTACATTAATTATTCAAAATAATTTACCTACTGAAGTTTCAAGAATGCTTCTGAACTAGACAGACATGTCTGAACGAAACCTGTTAGTACCTGCATACCTAAATCGTAAGTACACACACACATCGAATTGAATATGTATATTGTATAATCCTGAACTTAAAACATATAACGTTTTACACCCAGCGATCGACTAGACACAGATATGTCTTACTTTGATGTCATGAATAACATTTTTAGTTTCACTATTTCCATAAAACATGATTGTGTTCTTATAAATTCATGTTCATGTTTGCTAAAATGACCTCATTTTGAAAACTCTTTATGCCTTCATACATTTAGTAGCACGAACGCTAATGTAGGTACAGCATGCATTGCTTCTTGCCTTCCATATTTACGAAATTCCAATAAACATTTGAATCAATGTAGCTCGTTCGGTAAAAATAGTCGCGTCCAAGTGGAGTCCGTCCACAATCCATATTTAGCTGAATAAAACCGCTTTAAAGTATAATGTGGCATGGATTTTAATACTGATGTATTAACAGATGCCTAATGTTGCCATAAAAGAGAATGTGCAATGATTGTCGATTGAAATTACACATAAAACGTTGCATTACCGACTCTGGTCACAAATCGTCGATTAAATGGTACACGATGATGCATAGGACGTGACACATTACTTTGTATGGGAGCGTAAAATGATTTCAATTTGCAACTAGGAGCTGACCGCGGATACGCTTGAATTAATTTTTAATGTCGATAGTACCGTACTTACTTTGATTTGGTTTTAATTTAATGTATAAAGGGAATCGTTTGTCTTGGTATGGGCATGTGAAAAGGACGGACGAAACACATGTGACCAAATGATTTATGAATAATAATAATGTAGATGGGTGGAGAGGCGAAGGAAGGCAAAAGAAAAGATGGATGAATTGTGTGAAGAATTATATGAAAGAGAACGGAGTTACTTTTTATCATGACGGTTCATCATCATCATAATGGATCAACTGAACTTTCCGAATTAGTGAACTAAATTGGGTTACGAGTTCCTTCCATTTTTCCGCAATACCCTCGTTTATTGCACACTCCTATAACTAGAAGTAACTATAGACAGAACTCGTACCTCATAAGAGCGTGTCACACATACAATGCAGCCTACCAAGACGTCGACTTCGATATTTTCAATACTACCAACATTCATCTTAAAAATCTCTGTGTAGCTTCTTTTTCGGAAACATAGTATTATAGTTTATCTGATGATCTTACTTTTTCTATTCTTTCGATCTTATTTATACAAAGTAGCTGTCTTCTACCTTCTTGTACCTATGAATTTATGTATTTTCTATCTGTGAAAACTTTTAATTGGCCTTGTCGTTGTCACTATTTCTATCTTATTTTAGTACCCAACTGTTGAACAAAGGCCTCTCCCATAGAATACCACAACGAGCGGCAACCTGCCGCTTGCTTCCACCGGTTTCATATACACCGGCCGCGACCTTGACGATGTCATCCGTCCATCTGGTGGGCGGCCTACCAATGCTGCGTCTTCCGGATCATGACCATTGACAGGACAAAATTGAAGAAGGAAAAGTATTGCTCCTTAACATAGGATATGGGCAGGAAGATGATGGATTTTAAATTAATTTATAAACTGCACGTTTTGCTGGAACAAACATTTTATCTGGTTTTAGAATAATCTTAACTAGCTATACGATTAAAGAATAGTAGCAAACCAGTAGGGCTATTGAACTGTGTGAACTACTGTGAACTTCTGCCTCGGTGAGTTTTGACTCACTGCAAACTCACTTGGAGCTTGAAGTAAGCTGTCATCCTACGTGATACTAAGGATTTACAGCTCGCTAGCTATATTATGTATTATTATATTAAGCCCGTATTGTCCACTCGGTCTCCACTTTTTGCTATGTCTTGCCAATCCTTAAGGAAGCCAGTCAAGTAATCCCGCCGTCTCTTTCGTGGTCTACTGCGGCCTCGTCTCGTCTTTTCAGGGCACCAATTTTTGATTTACGTTTAGCATGCGGCAGATTTATATCCAGCCCAGTCCCATTTACGCTGGGCAGCCTTTTGATTGACTCCAAGGTAACATGACCTAAATTCACCGAGGATTATTACAGAATAGCCCTAGCACTGTAGATCCAAAATTACTTGAAGCTAGATAGTATCTCCACAGACAATACTAAAGCTCCGGAAACATTAAAGTCTTAGAATATACCTCTTCCTTGCTTCCCCGTTGGTTTGTATTTCCTCCACAAAATAATTTTGAAATCCTGAAGCCCAGAATATCACGGATCTCGTCAAAGCAACTAATTGACAATAGCCTCTTAGATGCTAAAGTTTAATATTTGAAGGAATATTTGACAATGTACAAATATATATATTAACTTTTTATGGATATGCTTGAGTATTAAATGAATTATTCAATATTTAGCCGTCAAAAAAAAAAAATATACGTACAGACAAGTCCCCTAAACAGTTATACAGTATTTAAATTTCAACCTCGGTCCACTAATTTTATTATTCTTCATTGATATGAAACAATAAATGCATAAGCAATAATATGGATAAGACCATGGGAATAAACTTGCTTTTTTAAAGCGCATCTCGATTCTAGGTGGTATTATGTTTTATTTATATTGTGTGGTCGAGGTACTTTTAGATAAAGGAAACACCGAATTATGGTGTAAAATGAGATGATTGTATTACACGGTAGATACCTTCAATGTTTAATGTTCCCCATTGTTATAAAAAACAAAGTCAAGTCATTTATTTTAATTAAATAAGGCACTTTTGAATGTCATACTAGAAAATTTTAATCTAGTTGTTATAAAATCGTTTCAATATATTATAGTTTACAATACAGCTCGGAATTTCCTTTGTCTAAAAATACCCTGACTAAAAATGTACCTTTAATCTGTTGCAGGTACAAAGTAGCTACATGTAGGTAATATGACGTCATCAATTTTGTATTGGACCTCAATTGTAATGTTAGTATATAACTATAAACATAATAAAAGAGAGCAGGGCTGTACAATCCCTGAATCATTGGCTGCCGAGCTGCGTATCTCGGGTTTCATTCCCACACGAAACAAAAATGGCCGTTCCAAGACTAGTAGTTTGTGTATGTGAGTTCATCAGAGTAAACGCACCCACAGGAAAAATTCCTAGTATGGGGGCAACGTTTTATAGAAAACGTAAACCTAACCTTGTAGACAAAATCCCCTTCTGTTAGCGTTAACACCAACGGAAAAGTCAAATTGTATGTAGTTGACGTTTGCTTACCAGATGTCACGTGATGCAAATATGTCAACTGCATACAATTTCATTTTTCCGTTGGCGTTGACGGTAACAGAAAAGGGATTTTGTCTACAGACCCTGGTCTGCTAGTATGGTTTTGTAGAACGTCGTACTTGTCACGCGTAGAAACTTACTTGAGTGACAGTCTCCTTTTAAGGCTTGATGTGTCAAATTTAAGTCTGTACACACACGACTAGATTGACGCAGTGGTGTAATAAAAGGATTTGTGCATCAGAACTGAAGATATTCCTTGCAAAGCTGGTTGGTTATGATTTGATTTCGTATCTGTAGCAATTCCAGCCATGTTAACCTAAGGAAACTGTGAAACAAAAGAAACTAGAGCTAACATTTCAAGTTATGACAGCGTTCTATAGTTTAATACACATTTATGTGTGAATGTATGTAACAACTTGCTATTGCCCACGACTTCGAGCGATATTTTCACGGATCGCTGTTTTATTTTATTATTAATAAACAGCCACAAACTCAACTTTAATTTGTAATATTGTAATGACGGCAACCCAATCCCTATTTCCCTTGGTCACGGCATCACGCGTGAACGGCTTAATTTGATGACGTATTAATTTCTTCACCAAAAAATTTTATATAGATGACGTATTAGTTTCTTGAATTTTTGGAGGATTGGCGAAATTAGTGTAGGTAGGGTATGTAGGTTAGGCAGGGTATGTCGAGTAGATAGGGTAAGTAGATAGGCAGATAAATAGGTAGATAGGGCCAGGACAACAACGTCTGTCGGGTCAGCTAGTGATTATATAATCATCATTATACAATGATGATTATATAATAAATTGCCGCCAATTGGCGAGGAAGCCATCCAAGGCGTCCCGCCATCTTCTTCTTGGTCTATCACGACTCCGCCGAAGTGATGTCAACATCGAGAGAAATGAAGGGAATGGGGAGAGGCCTTTGCCCGAAGAGTGGGACAGCAACGGCAAGACAATAGTTATTTGTTATACAAGAGTGCAAAGTTGCTTTTTAACCGCGTGTTTTTGATGACCGAGCAAGCGAAGGATTCTAAAATTGCATCACGAGCGCAGCGAGTGATTCAAAATTAGAATCCTGAGCGTTAGCGAGGGAATCAAAAGAGCACGAGGTGAAAAATCTTTGCACTCGAGTGCAACACGTAACTTTTCATTCCACCTCAGCGAGGAAATGACTAAATGCAAAAAAAAAACGTTTACAAAGTCTGAGTTTTTAACAAATTAAAAAAAAGTTGTATGATATATTCGGCACCATAGAGGTAGCAGTAAATAGGTTTAATGTTTTTTTTTAATTCACAAACTTAGTGCACACGATGTTCTTAATTCAATTTACTTTATCCTCTAGAGAATAAAAACGGCTTTTCCACTCAGATATTGAAGATAAATTTACTTTATCCTCTAGAGAATAAAAACGGCTTTTCCACTCAGATATTGAAGATTAAAATAGTTATTTGTTATACAAGAGTGCAAAGTTGCTTTTTAACCGCGTTTTCAATTTTGATGACCGAGCAAGCGAAGGATTCTAAAATTGAATCACGAGCGCAGCGAGTGATTCAAAATTAGAATCCTGAGCGTTAGCGAGGGAATCAAAAGAGCACGAGGTGAAAAATCTTTGCACTCGAGTGCAACACGTAACTTTTCATTCCACCTCAGCGAGGAAATGACTAAATGCAAAAAAAAAAACGTTTACAATCACAAGATAGGTACACTTTTATTTCAGTTTAGGTATTAATTACTACATTATGACAGGTAAGTATTACAGAATAATCTTTAAATTATAACAAAATAATACTAAGGTATAATTAAGAAAATTTTAAAGTAACGTTGCTACAGTTATTTAAATTGAGTGTAATATTTTTGTTTGGTACTGTAATATTGGTGTTAGTCACTTGTGTACTGTTTTTCGGTAAACTATCTGTCATACTTAATAGTTGTACCGATTCATCGGATTCCCTTGGCGTGAATGTTGGAGAGAGAGGGAGATGGTTAGGTGTTTCATAACGGCTTATTTTTGATGTAGAAGGGCCAGTCCAAGGATCCGATTGAGGCTCTTTCAGTGTAATGGCTCCTACGATGCCTTCACATATTTTAGATTTATTTTGGATGGAATCCTCTATGTATCCCTCTACAACTGCATTGGACTTCCAGCCTCCGTGGCGCTTAAGGGACAGGAGATCAGCTCCGGAATCAGCCAAAAGTGTGGCTGAAGTTCGTCGGAAACAATGACCCGTGTACAACAGGGGTTCTGGAAGTTCAAGAAATGTTGCTATTTCTCGTGGGATACTGCCAATTTTATTAGTACCCATAGGCTGTCTAACACACTTTCCATTGCGATACTGTAGAAAAAATCGATTGATTGGAGTGTTAGGCGGGCGTAAGGCTTGATATTTCTCAACAATCGTTACGTATTCCTTGCGAATGACGAAGTTGCGGTCTCTTTTTGTCTTTGTATTAGGTAAATTAATTAATAGTAAGTCATCTGAATGTTTTTCAATGTTTTTGACATTAAGTTGTGTTAGTTCATTAGTTCGACATGCTCCGTTTATTCCAATAATAAGAACAACCTGTAACGTAAAGAGTATTGTAGTAGATAAATGAATAAAATTGATATGAACGCATAATTATGCCTATCAACATCTACTAAGTATACTATTTAATTGAGATTAATATACTTAAGTAGATACTGAATGTGCAACTGACTTACTTTTGCCGCCAAATATACGGAATCGGGTGCTTCGTTAAGAAACTTTTCAATATCAGATACTGTGAAAACCTTCGATTTTTTTGGTTGATGACCAGATGAGGCTCTTTTTAAAAATGCCACTAATTTAGGATAGGTATCGATATGTTTGTCTTTTTTCATCTTTATTGTTGCTTTTAGCATCGAATACGTACTCCATAGAGTGCTTGCTTTCTTGTTCTCGGATAATTCTATAAAATATGCCAGCAATACGTTTTCTGAGAAAGTTTTGGCTCCTTTTGCTAGTCGCCACGTGTTGAACATATCGTACTGTTTTAAATACTTCTCGCGTGATTGTTGAGGGAGAAAGCTCATTTGCGCATTATTAACAGTTTCAGTCAATTCTGTTGGCGTCAAGCAAACTTCCTCGTCGCTAGAATCACTCATTTTAGTTTTTTCACTTGTTTTCAAGTTTCTTGTTTTTAATAGGTTTAACAATGACGTGAAAAAATGCCGCGTAAAGAACCGCGTACAAAGCAAATTGAAAAAAGAACACCAAGAAGGTTCCGAGTCTGAGTTTTTAACAAATTAAAAAAAAGTTGTATGATATATTCGGCACCATACAGGTAGCAGTAAATAGGTTTAATGTTTTTTTTTAATTCACTAACTTGTGCACACGATGTTCTAAATTCAATTTACTTTATCCTCTAGAGAATAAAAACGGCTTTTCCACTCAGATATTGAAGATTAAAAATACTCTTTCCGAGATGGTGGGATGAAAATACTCTTTCCGAGATGGTGGGATGAAAAATAAAAAATTACACGAATAACAGAGAGCGATTTTTTCTTTGACTACGACATACCTAGTCATTTTCTTCTCGGAACCAAAGAAATTTTCCCACGTGCGCAGGCGCAGTTAGTATTAGCATAAACTTAAGAGAATGACATCACCTCACTGTGGTCGATTGTACGGAATAAGCTACTGGTATTTGGCGCAATACGTGATATTGATTTTGTATACAAATCTTATTAATAGTAATGAGGTGTGCAATAGTATGCATTCCATGGTATGGGACACTGAGATCCGGGTGACATAGAAAAGAGTGATTATGTACCTACTTGAATTGAGATAAAGCCGAGCCTGCAAGGTTCATTGTTTCTATACTAAAGAGGAATATTTCCTATTCAAAGGACTTCAAAAAAAACATGTAAATCAGGCTTTTGGAAAAGCTGATATAGTTAGTACCTACCCTGCATTAGTATATCTTTCTCGAGAAGAGAGGAGAAAAGGGGAAGAGGGGAATATAGGAAGAGGTATCAGGTAATGCAGCATGCCTACTGATCGATTGACGCTTTTGCATATTATTTCGAATACATTGTCATATCCATACAAATCCACACTACGTTTTTTACACTCACAATGAAAGACCAAGAGTCATTTACACCCAACATCCATCAATCTTTTAAACGGCTCAGTGACGCCGCGAGAAATAATAAATTAACTTTAATAGATAACTCGTATATAGGGCACATTATATAGGAGTAAACTGAATTAATTTTTATGTTGATTCGCTGAGAAAGTTCATAAACAATAACAAGACGTGGGAGCGTCTGTTTATGTTGCCTACAATCTACTGTCTGATGATTTTGCGCCTAACAATAACGAAGTAAGTTCATAATATTTGTTTTTGTGTGAAATCGTTTCCGATTCGAGTAACTTTGTATGTCAATATTGTAACAGGTGTAGTAGGTACAAGACTTATGTTAGGTTTCAGGTTTGTTAACGTGTAAGTATTCGACTTGTGTATCTTTTCGAATTAAAAATAGGTATATCCCGTAGCATTTTGGTTTAATTTTATTCAACGAGCATGATTACTTGTCCGTGTGGTGTCGGACGTAAAGAATAGCACCATCCCATATCTTCCCGTGGGTGTTGTAAGAGGCGACTAAGGGACTTACCAGAGAATGGGCAGCAGCGTTCTCTATGCCTTTGTAACAACCATACTGCGATCGCCAATCCGCCTGCCAAGCGTGGCGATGATGGCAAAACCCCCCCTTGGGGAGGCCTATGTCCAGCAGTGGACGTCTTTCGACTGAAATGATGATTACTATCGCTCAGTGGATTAAAAGCCTTTGAACTAAATGTATTTTTTCGTTCGGTTCGGTTCGGATTTTCGTTACGTACGTTACGTTTTTATTGAGTCTGGGCATAGATAGATCAATTACTGATTCCAAAATTATTTTATGATGGCTATGTGGTTCACAGTTCAAATTATAAATATTTGTACTCCATATAGTACCACCGAGGCGCTGTCACCTCTTGTAGCAGTAAGTAGATCCAGTATAGACTTTGCAGGAATAAATTAATTTTCATCAAATAAATAAAATACTATTGTTGCTCATTGCGTAGGTACGCTTATAAAATAGAGTGCCAATTTTCGGTTTCTGTCCAAAACTAAATTGTCGATCTACAGTGCTTTTCAGTAAAAAGATCTCTTGATTTGATTGAAGTGAGCTTGAGGTGAGCTATCATTTCAGTGATGCTAAGGATTGACAACTCACCTCGAGTTCACCGCGGGAGATTTTAACAAAATGAATGGGTTGATAGTCAGAAGATGATCAGTCCCTAGACTGATAGTTGGTGTGTTGTGAGTTTGATGTGTCAAACACTTTAATTCATCCTGGGAGTTTTTTAAAAACAACACTATTGCGTTCTATTTACAAACAGGCAAAAGTATCTTCTAAATTCAAACGCCATCTCCATAACCGATCACTAGAAAAAGCGTAAACAAATATCGTGCAGTTAATAGGCATCCCTTACGGTCGTCACCCATTCGTATGTAATTCGGAACGGACGGGCCTAATGACGGCCATCGGCGGATCGGGTACCGCATTACTTCCCACCTACTAATCATTTGGGGCGTCATTAATAACTGGAATTCACTAAAACGAAGCTGTAATTGTTGAGAGGATATACGGAGATGTAATTTTATACCGGTCATTCGACATTTATATGGGTGCCTTGTGCTTAGCTGTTACTTTGTAAGCTGCTTTGGTAATGTTAGGTTTTGGTACGTCAGAGTATTTTATGTTTTATCGTTCACTATTTTAGGCCCATATTAAAGAACAAGTTCTTGAAGTAAAGAGAATAATAATAAACAATAATAAACAGTTTATTTGCACCTTTAAGCAAGTAAATGTAGTGTTACAATAAAAATTAGACCTTAAGGTTATTCAAGTTATAAATTAGAGTTGCAGCCAATACCTAAGCTAAGATAACTTAATATCTTGTAATTATAGGCATCAGCGCCCACCCTCTATTATCATTATAGCCCATAATAAAAGATATTAATTACAGGAATAGTTATGAACTAAGCAGATGTGTATGTTATTCCCAATTTGTAACAACAACTTGAAATTTTACAATTTTGTTATACTAAGCACAAAATTGGAAACTATTTAGGTGCAAAGACAATTAAAATTAACAAAGAAAAAAATGATAACAAGAACGGTATCTAACTAAGTGTGTGTGTGTGTGGTGTGTGGTGTAAGTGGTGAGTGAGTGTGTGTGTGTGTGTGTGTGTGTGTGTGTGTGTGTGTGTATGTGTGTGTGTGTGTGTGTGTGTGTGTGTGAGTGAGTGTGTGAGAGAGAGAGTGAGTACATGTGCAAGGGGAAAACTTAGGATAATTATTTATTTATTTTTTGTTGTTGTATTTTTTTTTTTATTTTTTATTTTTTTATTTTTTTTTTTTTTACTAATCTGTTATGCAGGTACAGTGAAAAGCTTTTCAGTTTCTTCATAGGTCAGGGATAAAAGCCACTTGATCACCTTCCGTTTACACTCTTGTTTAGTCACGGAAAAGATTTGCAACTGTTTATTTGCAATGTTAAATAGCCTTGGGCCCAGGAACATGTAGAATTTTTGAGCAAAAGATGTTCTACAGGGTACCGATTTAAATAGATCGAGACGTCTTCTCCTAGAAGTTTCTATTTCAGTCAGGGTGTTTAGCTTGACCTGAGAATGCTGTCTCATAATTAAGGCTAGTACAAGGAGTTTACGTACAGTTAGTACCTCACATTCCCTATACAGCTCAACGGTAGAAAAATACATTGGTTTAAAGTAACTGACCTTTAAACCAATGTATTTGAATGGATGAAACGCATGTGGATAAAAAAGTTATGAATATTAATGTGGATGAATGGAGAGGGAGAGGAAGGCCAATGAAAAGATGGATAGATTGTGTCAAGACCGATATGAATGAAGAGGGAGTCAGTGAAAGAATGACCGTTGATAGAATGAAATCGAAAACGAAAACATATTTACCGACCCCAAGTAACATGAGACAAGGGCAGGAAGATGATGATTGAAGAACAAGTTCTTCAGTGAGCAGAATAGTATAAATGATTTTATTGTTACTTTGACGGTCAATAATCTATTTGCAACAAGACTCAAAGGTTTGTTTAAACAAAGGCGGTAGTGGTGGCAGTTTCTTAGTAGTTTGTACTGGTCCGACATCTTTTTCCCGCGATCTCATCTGCTTGAATTTTCAGTTGATCCAATTTTTTTTTTAAATAGTGTATTGTCTATAATGCTCAAGGATAACATAGCTTCATTTAGCGAAATAATCTTCTCTATCGAACTAGTAGTTTCGGAGATAAGAGCGTTCAAACAATAAAACAAAGGTTTCAGCTTTAGCATTTTTGCAGTAATGATAATAAACTGTGATCACCACTGGCATCATCACTCTGTCTGAATGGCGCTTACGGAGCTTAACTGCGACAAAGATCACAAATAGTACTATCTTATTAAATTAGCATATGCTTCACCACTGTTTGCCATTATGCTGCTACCTTCATACTTCCAAGTCTACGCAGATGCAATGTATGAAGTTTCTTGCCCATTGTTCTAACTAGAACATTGTTGTAACTAGTTTGGCCTAATTTGTTTTGCCATAGTAATACTTTGCCATATTTTTTTGGCATACAGTTTATGTTAGCATTTTAATTATCTTGACGGCTAATTGGTTTTGGCAGAAATTTAATTCGCACAATGTTATTAGGCATAATAAATCCTAAAGCTAAAGTCGCCACGGCGACGACACGGTTGGCGCAGTGGCTGAGCGATCGACTGCTGCGCAGCGTGTTGCGGGTTCGATTCCCGCCCAGGGTAAACATTTGTGTGATGAGCATTTGTGTTTGCCTTGTGTCTGGGTGTTGTTTATCTATATATGTATGTATTTACAAAAAAAAAAATGTATTTGTGTATGTATATCAGCTGTCTGACACCCATAGTACAGGGTCTCCCTAGTTTGGGGTCAGATGGACGTGTGTGAAAATGTCCCCACATATAAAAAAAAAAAAAAAAAAAGTATTATCTTAAAAATTCTGTGTGTGTGTTAGTTCTGTTCATTGTTCCATATAATACCTTTTAGAATGGGCGTCGATAGTATTTCTTTTATGAAATAATACTATTTCAACTTATTTTATTCATTGTATGTATTACTTGAATCTTTATAAAGAAATAAGACTATGTTATTTATTATGCCGTCCCACTAAACAATAAGTTTTGATATCGATATTTGTAAGGTTTTGGGTCGACCAAACAGAGCGCTGCTATGTTATTCTGTAAGAACTCACTCCAATTCTCACTTCTGATTCCGCGGTGAAAACTGTTTTAGGTAGTCTGTAACTCGATGAAAACTACGCCACTAAGTGACAATAAAGGTGAAGCGGAAATGAGATAGAATTCGAATTCGCGGGTGAATTCTTACCGAATTGCACTGCAGTTGTCATTGGTTTGACGGGAATGTTTTCGAACAAAGTGAGTAGCATTTCGTCCCTAATGGGTATATACTCGATGGTAAGGGGCAAATAGATTAATTTCCTTTTTCTTGAAAATTTCGTTGAAACGTATCTTTCATTGGTTTACCACGGGATTGCTTTAGGACTAAGAGTATGTACATAGTACTAAATACTGCGGGCTGCCATTCTAAGTCGATTAAAATGTCACAGTGTATACAATGATTGACTTTGACATGAGTAACTTTAACGTTTGATGCCACTGCTGACTGCTGCGCTGCTGGGTTCGATTCCCGCACGCAACAAATATTTGTAGGGCCTACAGATAGTAGTTCCGAGTCTGGCTGTGTGTTTATATGTTTGTAAACGCACCCACCATGCATGAGCAATTCCTATTGTAATCCGAATGCAAAAAAAAACAAATCAAATGATCAACCGAAGTTTGAGTTTAAAAAATCTCCAGTCTAAGTAGACACTAAACATTGTTAGTTCATTCAAAGTAGATAAATATCAATCCTAATACCTGCACTAAGTTCAAATACACGTATCAACTAAGCTGTCAATGACCGGTCAAAACCGGATTACTACTGCACGAATAACACAAATACGCGTAAACAAAATCCTGATATTGATTACCTTTGGATTATCTGTTTCAAATTCACCTACGGGCAATTTGTTTCAGGTTATGTTATGTTAGCAAATACGATTGCGAAATTTTGATCATGTAATTGCAGAAACATGAAATTTAAACGTTATTTGGACTGCGCTCATACTAGAAACAAAACAAAACTGTGAGGTTTCATAATCAAATCTATCACAATTCAATATATTTCGACACAAACGAAACGTACTTTTGATAGATTTGATTATGAAACCTCAAAACAAAACACGAACAAACACAGTAGTTGTTAAACAAAAGTTTGTGTTTTTTTGCTAAACAATGTGTTTTATTCTTGCTAGCAACATTGCAATTGGAATACTCCTTGTCATGTCAGCAACATGGTTCTCAACAACACATAAACATAATGTGGCTCAAGCTATTTTGACACATCCATCTTTGTCGTTTCCTTACAGTAAAAAGCTTGAATAATAGATAATCTTATCTCAGTCTGTGCACAGCCTTTTATCAAATCAGTGACATGTATAAACTTATATAAAGTGACATGTTCAATCAGTAGATTATTTCAAGAGAGTGGTGCGAATCGTAAACGGCTTACTTACCTGGCAGCTTATACTGGTTTTAAGTCAAGTAATAAGACATTTTGTCAAACACTTTTGCAATCTCAAGTCTATAGGAGTGTGTAGACTTAGAGTATAAACCAACACACTCGGTCGTAGATATTTCGCTGAATGTTTTCGCTAATCATTTCTAGGTAGGTTTACCGTTTTGTCTATTCTTGATTTTATTTATTTATTGGCTTACCCACAATTGTTACACTGATACATAAAAATATATTATACAGGTTAGTTTTGGATTAAGTGTACAAATATTATGCAGGAAACACAAATATCAAAAATAATATTAAACTAAAAGAGAAACGAAAATAGTTCTGGGACCCTAGCCAAATTGACAATCTACAATCGCTAATGCTAATAGAAAACTAATCAAATGTATGGGAATGACGTCATCTCAACGATAAGTCACGTGATCGAAAATCAAAAATAGATTACGACGAGGCGTTAATAATTGTAGAAAGAGATACGATACGAAATGTTTGTAACTTGGCTAGGCCTACAGGAATACACTCAATCAAAAAAAAGGACAACAAAGAATATGATTATTTTTTTTAAAGATAAAAAAGTTCTTTCTGAGAACATCATGAAACAAAACTAGTACTCAATCTGAGAATAATGGTGTCTTAGTAAGCAGAATTTCGATCTGCACATGCATTTTCAACCTTTTGACTGACGTAGTCATGGACACATGAAAAACCAATATGTGCCCAACACGCTACGGTCACAACTACATGATAGACTTCAATACATAATTCCATAGAGTATCTAACTTAACTTGGCGCCGAGGCCACGTTTTTAAGGTTCCGTAGCCAAATGGCAAAAAACGGAACCCTTATGGATTCGTCATGTCTGTCTGTCCGTATCCATGTATAGATAGGTCTTCAAAAATGATATTGAGGTTTCTAATATCAGTTTTTTTCTTAACTGAATAGTTTGAGCGAGAGTCACTTCCAAAGTGGTAAAATGTATCCCCCCCCCCCCCCCCTGTAACTTCTAAAATAAGAGAATGATGATAAAATAAAATATAAATAGGTATATGATGTACATTACCATGTAAACTTCCACTGAAAAATGGTTTGAACGATATCTAGTAAGTAGTTTTTTTTTAATACGTCATAAATGGTAAACAGCAATTTAAAAATACACTATTATTAAAACTTCGATCAAAGTTACAACGAACTACAAGAACTTTTATATTGTGTTACTTGCTGCTACGGAACCCTTCATGGGCGAGTCCGACTCGCACTTGGCCGCTTTTTATTGACGTGGTGGTCAAAAGGATAGGCTGCTCTATGCCTTATTACAAAAAAGTAAAGTAACACACGAAGTGAAAAGAAAATAAGTCAACAAAAATGAATATAAAGATAATTCACAGACACGTCACTAGATTAATTTATGCATTGTCAAGCACACGTCCTGACTATCAGGCACTCGACAGATCTCGCCTTTGTCAGTTTTCTCATTCCACCAGATTATATCCTCGGGTTTCATAATACGAGGTATTATTGCGATGTTTTCATGAAATAAGGCCTGAAATAATCTAGGCAAACAATACGGGGCTGAGGTAATATCCTACGTCATTTATAACACGGGTTCTAGCGTTGCGAGGGAACGAAGCAATTTATTTTGCGATTACAGTTCGTCGGTTTGTTGAATTGTCAGTTTTTAAGGTCATTAGTTCATGATGTAGGTATTTGAATTTTTTTGGGTTTGTTTATCCAGTTTTAGATTGTTGTTGCATCTTTTATGGAAAATTAGCTTTTGCCGCCGACTTCATCCGTTAACGGGGGAAGTCATTTGACTTCTACCTCTGGTGGATTGTATTCGCTTCGCAATGAATTCATTCGCCAGAGAACTAAAGTCACTGACATGGTGCGTCGAATAAGCATGCTGAAGTGGAAGTAGGCCGGCCACATCTGCAGACGAACAGACGGTAGATGGAGCAGATACGCTCTATAGTGGAGACGGCACGCGTAGTGCGGGACGCCCTGCGGCACGATGGACCGACGATTTAAAGAAGGGGGCTTAGGCTTGTAACAAAGTTGAAAATCTATCAAAGAATTTGACAGATTGTCGAAGCTTGATGTGCTGACCTCTGTACAAAAAACAGAAAATTTCCGATTAAAAAATCGATAGAATTTGAACGTGAACGTTACGTTTATATGCGACGTCGTGCCAAGTCCTCTGCTTTACTCCTCTGCTTAAGTCCTCTGCAGGAACCTATTTGTTTACTTATGTAATCTCTACCTACCAAATGTTACAAATACCTAATTATTTGGTTGTTCTTTTCTGAAGCAAATAAAGTTATTATTATAAAGATATTATTTTGAACGTGTGTGAACCTCTTAATTCTTGCTAAATCTCCGTCTTATTAACCAGTTGACCGATATCGTTAATGCTCGCCCCAAAATAACACAATACTTTATTTCTTCATCTTACTGTTAAATGAACCACGTTAAGGATCAACACGGTAAAGTTGGTCTTTGGGGGGTAATGCAAGATGGCCGCCATGGGAACTTTCATATTATTGTGTTCTAAATTCTTAGTTAGTCTAAAATTAATGACGGCTGATTTTTATGTTCATAGATTACAAGCTTTTGCCCGCGACTTCGTCCGCGTGATTGTCGGTTATTGCGGATGCAGCCTAAATCATGGATTAAAAAGTAGCCTATGTCCTTTCCCAGGGTTCAACCTACCTTCATGCCAAATTTCATTGAAATCGGTTCAGCCGATTCATCGTGAAAGGATATCAGACAGAGTTACTTTCGCATTTATAATATTAAGTATGGATTATTTTGTTCGGATAATAAAAGTAGTAAGTTCTCAGAATATGAAAGTTGAAGTGGCAATGGGTAGGCACATCGCTCGCTGAATCTACATATAACCGATGGGGATGAAAGTTTATTTGGTGGCGACCACGAACCGGACGACGCAGCGTTGGTAAGCCTCGCACTAGATGGACCGACGACATTGTCAAGATCGCTGGTAACCGGTGAATGCAAGCGGCAGGTTGTCGCTCGTTGTGGTGTTCTATGGGATCGGCCTTTGTTCAACAGTGGACGTCTTCCGCCTGATAATGATGATAATGAATAAAATTACTTCTCTCACGTTTAAGAATCACGTCAGTGTTATTTTGCTTCATTGGATGGCAGACAAGTCGACGGCCCACCTGATTTTAAGCGTTTACCGCTGCCTACAGATACTGCTATACCAGAGGCCATCACAAAGACGAAGTTCAAATGTCTCATGTGCGTGTAATTACACCAGCGCATATACGCATCGCTGATTGTCAAATACCGCAAATTTCAACCTTATGTATATCAGCCAAAGTGTACATTTGCGGTATTTAAAAATGTTACTTAGTTTACGCAGACTCAACGATGCTATGTTTTTACAGATTTTTAACCGCGATTACCTATATCCTGTGATTGAAAACTAAACAGATTAAAAATTATACCTAGACATCTGTATCATCATTTAAGTAAAATTTTCGTTTGTGTCAATCAAAAAACTATATTTACACGAATAATAAAAAAGAAACACTCTGGTCGAAGGGTTTGAGTGCTCATGTTCTTTTTAAGGAAATTTCCAAAAGGTTGGTTGACACTTCCCGTGATCCAGGAGCTGGTTTTTACCTCGGGCATAGGTTAAACATTGCCATCCAACGTGGCATTGCCTCAGGTCTCTTTCTTGAGCCCATTCCCAGTTGACGGCTGATGTGGAGGAATTTTTTAACAAAATAGGTTCAGGATTCACAAAATCTTTTCTTAAAGATACTAAAGTAATAACTTTAAAACATAAACCACGACCAAGTAATCCTCGAATTAGCTCTCAACCAGTTAAAATTTTATTGGCCTGCCCTAGATTATTTCAAAGACAAACTAATGAAAACGTTTAAGACTTCGAACAACTTTTAACAACAGACCTCTAAAATGAAATTAGTTCTTAGGATCGTTTATCAACGTTATTGTTGGCCTTAGTTTGGTGACAGTTATTAGAATTTAGCACCAGTTAATGACTTTTATTTCTATTACAATTTACAGTTCTATTTGTAACTTCTATTCAGTTATTATTATATTTCGTACCCTAACTCATACAAAAAGACGTAGTCGAACAGTTCCACCCTTTGTTTTTTTTTAGGAATCTACACCACGAAGTAAGTACAATAGTCACTTCATGATCTATACCATACATTGTCAACAATTATTTTAAAGAGTAAGAATGGAGTTACTTGCCCATCATTATCGATACAAATAAATAAATCCCAAACAACCTTTTGAAAGAGCAAACTAGATTCAAATGTTCTCATAATATATTTTTTTATTAGCCCGCACAGGAAATATGTGATGAACATAATATATGAAGTTCAAAAGTACCTTTGAAATAAATGGTTTGACATTTGAAACTCTTCAGCTAAGCAGAGTTATAGGACTTGCTAAGTCTTCTTCGTTAGTGCAGAAGTTTGAAATTCTATTAGGCAACTGGACTTAATTGTGTTCGGTTTACAAAGTACCTACACTAGATTGCTGTTAAAACCGGTCTTTATGTTCTTTGATTTCCCCTCTTGTAAGCTTTTTAATTTTCTGACACGTTACACCAGACTTTTAAGCGGAGCAGACTGTGCTCTTACGGTATTTCTTCTCCAGAGAAAGATTTCCTTATAAAAATGTTTTGCCATTTAAAGGCATTAATACGATTTTTTAAATACTTCCAAAGCTATAATAAACCATTATCTATTAGTCATCATTCTTAACCACACCCACACGGGAAGTGATTAACCATTTATTTATACCTACCCACACAAAATCAGAAATGATCTTTCAACGTAATTAATCCTCTTAATTAATTAAGAATCAGCTATTCCTATAATTAATCACATTCTAGTCGTGGCTATTTTCTGTCTTTTTTCTTAAACATTATCCTGTTGAATACTTAAAAATGATGCTTTTCTTACTCATCCACTGTTTTCTTCTGATAAATTTTTAATCGTTTCTTAGAGACTCTTTGAGCATATTGTTTCGACGCTTTTCTGGTGGTTGCCACTATTGATTCTGGCTTTCAGATGTTGCATTGGTTAGAAATAGTGCGGCGGGCTTGTTTCTATTTATGACCAGGACCTGAAGAGGTTTGATTATGAAATTGACTTCGTCTTTCTTGATCCTCTTCAGTGGCAAAAGTCAAATATGAGGCGAGGCACTAAGAACAATTTATTGTAGTGTGTACTCCGTTTCTATGACGGAGTCAATCCAGACAAAGTGCCGATAATTCCTATGTTAGAAAAAAGGTGGCGCACTGTGTAGTGTTTAGAAAAACCACATAGAGTTTCATTTCTCCACCGAAAAGAGTCATTGATGACAACTAAGAACGTAGAATACCTGAGCAAATCTGCATCGTAACTACTTACGCTTATACGGACATAAGACTAGGCTTATCTAATAACTTATGACTCAAAAAAGCTCCTATTTTATATTCAACCAGCAGCATGACAATTTATCAGCGAAGTGACGCAGATTTAAAAACGATTAGAATAACAAATACACCCACAAACTCACGCCTTTTCCCGATTAGAATATTAAATGTTAGATACTTAGTTGCTAAGTTGCAAAGGGCTCCAAACCGAAAGTCGTAAACCAGCGATCATCCGGAAACAATAAAACGATAACAATACGTGAAGCTGTTGGCAATTGTCGCGTAACGTTATAATGTAACGGTTGATATGACACTTTAGTTAATTTGTAACAATGTTTAGAGTTTATTTTACGTGAGTAATGTTTGGAGTTAAAGATAATAATAATAATAATAATATGTGGGGACATTTTTCACACACGGCCATCTGACCCCAAACTAGGGAGACCCTGTACTATGGGTGTCAGACAGCTGATATACATACACATTTTTTTTTTTTTTTTGTAAATACATACATATATAGATAAACAACACCCAGACACAAGGCAAACACAAGTGCTCATCACACAAAGATAGGCAAGTTTTGTGTGTAGTAGAAAATATACTTGTGATACAGTTGATCTTGCTATGCGTATCATCAGATTTTTGTCTGTCTCCCACAACCTCCGGCCAAAGATCAGCCACCATTTGGCGTTACTCTTAAACTTAGTAATCAATATTAAAAGCTTTGTGACATCCTGGAGAGACAACAAGTTAACGAAGTGGTGTTTTACTTCATAATTTTAGGGTCAGTGCCTCTAAGAGTACGCGTCAAACCCAAATATTGTTTCGAAACTTGTTCGTACTGTTGGCAGTAACTACGCGTAGTTTCAACTAGTTCTAAGAAATAAGTCTATGCCTAGTATTTGTGATGGAATTCTTAATGTCCGGCTACATCGGAGTGGATACCTTGAAGGCGCGGTCGCGGCCGCAGGTACAGTCAGATACTGCAGTGAATAGGTCTACACCAACCCAAGCAATGGCTGCCCGTAAATACTACTGAAGGCCTAGCCAACTTGCAAACTTTTCGTATCGGATCTCTTTCTACAATTTATTAACGGCTCATCGTAATCCATTTTTTATTTTCGATCACGTGACTTATCGTTGAGATGACGTCATTCCCATATATTTGTTTAGTTTTCTATTAGCGTTATCGATTAAAGATTGTCAATTTGGGTAATTTGGCTAGGGCCCTTGAAGTATCTGAGCGAGCACAAAATGGACAGACCTCATTAAATTGACTACGAAGTGTTCCCTCACTGAGTGTTGAGTGTACATGCAGTGTCGCGGACAAAGAGAGTTTGAGAACCGCAACCAACGTATTAGACGATTAATGACCTCGACTCTAAGATGAATCTGACTTAGCCCGCAAGTTGTCTGCTTTTACGTGATCCAGTATTAAGTATACCATCACAAATGCTGAGCAAAAACTTCTTTATTTAATTTCCTCGTGTTCAAATCTCAAAGAGTAATCGTATATCCAATATTTACATCCAGTTACCCATAATTTCCATATAGCAGCTATGCAAATACATATCAAACAGTACAATATATAACGTCATCACGATAAAACGATGCTTAATAAGCACAGTCTACAGTATAAATTTTACGAGCAGAATTAATCCGTTGGCACGAACGAACGTCCGTCAGTAATTGTGTCAACCATTCGTTTCTCATGATAATAAATTAATTTCGTCATCTGAACAGATTCTAGGAATTCAGTTTTATTTCATAATTTTTGAGGATTTGCTTCTAAATAATTGGCTCTCTATTTACTCTAAATTTTGGTAACACAACGCAGAGCGTAAACTGCTGGGTCTAGTAGCATGATATTTGGCACAAGAGTTCCTTATTGAACTAAAATTTTGTATAGAAGGTCGTCTATCTATGTCAATTCTATCGAACACACGGTGTGTATCGGATGAAGGACAAAAATAGAAGACTTTGAAGGGACTATTGACAGGATTGTATAAATTGTAAAACTTTTCTGTCAAATATTATTTTTAGTTGTTTTATCGAATGTAGGAAGTCAGGAGGTTTTTGACCTTGAGTGAGGATTTTTTTTTCTTAGATCACAAATATTTTTAATTGGTTTACACTGCTTTTTTCTAACTTCAATGATCTTCTGGAGTTGAATTCTACTCCATGCTTATATTTTTGACTAGACTAAGTCTTAATAATCCTCTCGAACGAATTTGGCTTATTTAGCCAGTCTTAATGAAGACTAGCCAAGTCATCATCATCACGTCAGCCTTTAGACGCTCGCTCGGTATAGGTTTCCCCCAAAGGGGGATTTAGCCGTAATCGCAATGCTTGGCCGATGCTTGTTGGCGATCGCAGTAGGTGTTATGGTGCTCAGAAAGACGCTGGTGGTGATCATCCTCTGATCAATATCCCTCAGTCGCCTTCTACGAAACCCACAGGTAGATAGGGGGTGGTGCTATTCGTGACTGCACGACACGGTTTAATTCGTACTAGCCAAGAACGCAGGAGGTTTTGTGGTGCACAAATCTGTCCGCAACCAAAGGTTTACTGAGAAATTCGTAATGGAAAAAACCAATGAGATACGTTCTCAAACAATGAGTTAAAACGTATGGCTGTCCGTGTGATGTCGGACGTAAAGAATAGCACCATCCCATATCTTCCCGTGAGTGTCGTAAGAGGCGACTAAGGGACTTACCAGAGAATGGGCAGCAGCATTCTCTGTGCCTTTGTAACAACCATACTGCGATCGCCAATCCGCCTGCCAATCGTGGCGATTATGGCAAAACCCCCCCTTGGGGAGGCCTATGTCCAGCAGTGGACGTCTTAGATGAGTACAACTGCACTGCGGTACTGTTACAATGCAACACATCAGTGGACTGTTATTGGATGTGATCATCCAGTAACTAGTCTACCTCATAACTTGCTTCCGACTCAATGGGTCACAAACTCACATGTCACATGCAACTTCGAAAGGTTACGCAGTATTTACAGTAACAACACAATTCGTCACATCCTCGTAACAGTTTTCACCACAACATGCACATTTAACAATAGCTTGTTCTAAATCAGCTATTGAAACTCAACAAAGAAGGCATCGGGCACAAAATCATTACTTTATTTTCATAGCTACAACACAATTCTCGTTGACAGTCGACTGTGAAAGTGTAATAAGTGCGAAAGTGTCAGTTATTCTCTTCAGACGGTGCTGTTACATTGTCAGCGTTAACTCGGATATCATGGTGTCAATTTGGGTGACATCAACTGAATATGAAGTGTAGAGAATTTCTGTTATTAAAATTTACTGGTTTTTTCAGTTTAATTTTTTATATTTTTTCCATAATTAGCTTCTGCCCTCTTCTTCGGTCGCATGGATGTTAAGTATAACATAAAATATATCATGTGGCACTGGACAATAGTGTAAATTGCCATAGCCAGTTCTACTAGTACAAGATTTATATTTCATTTTCGATTTTAGCTCTTTCCAATATTGTCACCAGCTTAGCAAGTCAAAAAACATAGCCATAAAACATGCTTTCTATTTCTGCAGCGCGTCTAGTATGTTTGCTGTTGCGCGAACTGACGACTTCTACGCCTTATTAAGAAAAAAGACCGCATCTTTAATCAGCAGAGTGAGGGCGAGCCGCAACAGCATTTTGAAAGCCATAGCCGAGCAGTATGATGCACTAATTTTCCAACACGCTGTCAGGTTGCTCGTGCGGCAGGGGTAAATATAAATTGTCGTATTATTATTAAATACTAACCCTTAGTTTCATAAGTTTTTTACTAACCACTGGACCTTTGTTGTCAATATAAATAAATAAATTATTATTATTATTATTATTATTATAATATTAGTGAAATATTTTTTGTGAGTAGCCTCGGAGATTACCTCCTACATCCAAACTTACAAACCTCTTTATAATTTTAAGTAAAAGTTAAAATAAGTTTGAATTCATAAGTCAGACAAAGTTATAATCAGATCTGCAGGAGTGGGAGTGGTCAAAGTCAAAGTCAAAGCGTTTATTGCGAACTAAGCGTACAATGTTGGTGTTATATATTTATGTTAAGTTAGTACTTATGACTTAGTAGCCTTCTACAAGCATTGCAATATTATCATTCGCCTACCCTTTTCATCCTAAATTACACAGACAGTGGTTGGACAGATCATCATCATCATCGCTGATGGTGGCGCGTGTATTGGATCATTCGGCTCCCTTCAAAATGGTTGAGCAGAATGGTGCTGATTCACGTTTCATGTTCGTGAACGGGCGCTGTCAGTAGAAATTGGTCAGCTCTTATCTGCCATGGACTTCATCTTGCTTTTTGTATGTTCTGTATTGTTAGATTACCTTCATAGTTTTCACATATAGAAGCAACAAGAATCATGTAATCAGTACTTTGTAAAAAACTTGATTTAAAGAGTGTCCGTGGAATTTCTTGCTCGTTCTTCTCCATAGAGACCTACCTACGTTTTGAAACGAGCAATTAGCTTCAACTCTCTGACTAACTGACCGACTCCTTGACAATTCAAAAGTGCCTGTAAATGGTTTAATTGAAATTAATGCTTTGACTTTGACTTCGACATCAAAGTCTAACTTTATCTGCCATATCTTCAACGCTTGCTTCCTATAAATAAGTCAGTGGAACCACGATATTTGTTACATTTTATCTTAGATTAGCAGTTACACACTACACATTAGTTATGTCCACGCAATTACAAATAATAAATAGCCCTGGCATCTAGCGCCGTGGCATTTAATAACGTGATCTTAAAACCGAGAACATGGCTGTCAATCTATCTAGTAATTAAGTCCATATTTCCCGTCTAGGCTGGATAGACCGGTCTATGATGACTGTTGATAGTTCAAGTCAATATTTCTCAATCTGTGCTAGTTCGGATACTTTTCAATTAGATTTTAACAAATTATAACTTCTAACAAACTGCAAGGGACCAGTTTGACAGAAGTTATAATTTATTGAGTCACCCCGCGAGATCTAATATGCAGAGAATATAATCTAAGAATTAGAAATATGTATGTGAATAACAGAGAGCAGTAGCATATTTATCCAACCTTTTTTTTTGTTTGCCAGAAACCTGAACAGGGGTGTACTCATTCTAATTTTATTAATAACTAATAATATGAGATTAGATAGAGAGAGCGAAAAAATAAGATGCTTATTCGTACATTTTTTTCGATCAGCTAATGAAAAGTAAAAAATACCAAGCTCAAAGATAGTACCTACTTAATTTGTCACTATTATTGAATGCTGCTTTGTCAACACGAACGCGTTACTTTAGAGGACCACCACCGCTATTTTAAGATCGTTCGTATTCTAATTTCAGTATCAATCTGTCAAAAACAACTCAAATTTATCAAAATGTTGACAAGTTTTTGACATTGACTGTCGCTGAGATAAAATTGTGACTACATTTTTAACGTTTTAAAATACAAAAATTAACCTTCAGCTTTATTTAAGCCGCCTTGTGCGAGTCGCCTTTTTAATTTAACATAATACCATGTTCTCTTAAAATCGCAAGCAAATAATCAACTTTCCATGTTAAACATTTTATTCTGTGCAGCTTATTGTAATAGTGTTAAACGGATTATCGATAACGCCACATTCAATTTGAATATTCGCTTGGCGTAAAATCCTGTCGCTGTCATTATTTTCGTTTAAACATGGCTCATTATCTTTTGTTTCTGGAACTATTAGTACTAGCTTCTGCTCGCGACTTTGTTCGCTTGGAAGTTAAAAGGGACACTGTGTGACAAACTTTTACCATGGATACAGATGATGACTCTAGAAACCCCGGGGGATTTTTTTTAATTACCGATGTAAACTTTCGTCTCTAGGAGGAATTATGAACTAGATCCGTGAATCTGTATTAAGAAGTCCCCTTTTATCGTGTTTTTAGAAAGGGTGCTGAAATATGTCCTAGGACCATTATACTACCTTACTATGAGTAATATAATGTTTGTGTTCGGTTCTCTTATATGTATCTCTCCAAAATCATCATCATCGTCTTCCTGCCCTTGTCCAATATTATTTGAGGTCGGCGCAATACTCTGACCTGTCAACTTTTTCTTTTTCCATTCCGTCCTGTCAACCTTTATGCTATCACTGACTTTTCATTCTTTACACAATCCATCAAAATTTTCTTTGGCCTTCCTTTTCCTTTCTATCCATACACATTAAATTTTCTCTTCACGTGCCTGTACCAAGACCTTGCTGTGCGGGCCAAGGCATTTATGCTGAGCGTTGGGCATTTTACGCGGTGGTGACGCATGTTTCCGACTCGGACAATTTTTTAAAAATTTCTTATTTTTTATTTTTTGATTTTACTCGTTTAGTTTTAAGCTCAGTATTGTTATACAATATGTACGTCGCTTTCTCGTGAATAAATGGTTTTTCTTTCTTTCTTTCAAGACAAATGGATTCCCTTTTAACTTTTCCGTCATTGGCGCCATTTTCATACCTCTAATATATTCGTATCTCATCTTATCCATTCTACACATCCATCTCAACATTCTCATCTATGCTACATGCAATTTTTCATGTTTATCTATCTTCTCCAGCTCCTTATAATAATAGTTAAAATTATAGACTAGCTATCGGCTCCGTTTCTGCATGATCATGATTAGAATGTTGTCTTCTTGAACGTCTATTAATGAGATACGATGCAGACTTTCGATACCAAACAGAGCGAAATGCAATGTCCTTCTGCAGTCCTAGGGGAAATCAAAGTAACGTCGTACTGGTATGTAAACAGTGTTCATACTTCGTACCTATCGATATTGCTGTCTTTGTCTACCCAAAGTGGTTTGAAGGACTTTTGGCTAAGTAAAAGCCGTACGGATCGAACGGTCAGGGTTAAGCTACGCTTGCCGTGGTCTGTTCATGGATGGGTGACCATAAATTTTATACCGTGACTCCTTTGTGCCTCGGAGACACGTAAAGCCGTTGGTCCCGACAGTCATTCGTAGATCTTTGACAGTCGCTAGGGGTTGTCAGAAACCAGAAAGCCTGACAACCAGTCTTACCAAGGGGTATCTTGTTACCCAGTAACTGGGTTGTAGAAGTCAAACAGGCAGTCATTCCATGTACAAGACTGGTAGTTAGCTGTGTTCGGTTAGACTGGAAGTTTTTCAGATGATGATCAGCAAAGACATTCAATTTCAAAGCTGCTTACAATTTTCATATAAATAAACCTGCTCTTACAGAAAAAGCGTTATAATGTTTGTTCGATGTTGGAAAGTCACAATAAACTCGAACAAACAACTAATTCCGTAGTTACCCCACAACTATCCACTCACCTCTTTAGGAATGAAGAGTGAGAAGATCCCCTTATAAACGCTTGCAAATACATTAATAGCTTACAAAGTCGGGTGTTGTGGAAAATCGGGCAACGACTATGTATGTGCCGACGATGCGGTCACACAGTGGGTGCCATAAAGCTACGCTTCCTTAGCACGAGCCACCGACTAGCCAAATTAAGATGGCCCATAACCAGTGGCAATTTCAATCTTGCAACTACGGATGTAAGGGAGGTTTTTCTTTGGAGGAAGGTCGAAATTTTCTGGGAGGGATACCATGTAGTGTTTGGTAACAGCGTGCGAAATAAACTACGATAACACTAAGGTATGTGGTCTTTGGTGTTAAATTTCCTCTTGCTTGTTCTGAGCTCGGCTTGGCTGCAGTGGAAATTGCATGGATTGTGTCAGCACAATATGGATTGATATCCTATACTAAGCCTCGTAGATCCAGATCAGTTTCAATTATCTCGAGTTTATCTTAATTGTTTTATGAATCGTCGCCAAATTGTTTTACTTAGATTAATCAATTTATGTTTGCGGTTATAATTGAGTAAAATTATTTGTCTGGGAATTTAATATACAGGCCATAATGCGAGAATTTATAGCAGCTCTAACCACAAGCATGTTGGGAATGTTGAGAGTAATTTGTACAATAAACGTAGCAGCAGCGTACGTACCAGTATAATAGTAGCAAATTACGATAAATTACGATAGTCATTTTATAAAATGTATACAATAATGGCGTGCTTAAGAAAATAAAAAAAATCATTGTTTAAAAATTACTGCCGTTGCTGTGAATGGTGATTTGTGACAATCAGTCACACACTTCGAAGACATAAATAATATCCATCACAAGTATCACAACATCCAAATGTATTTGTTGACTCTGCCTCTTACCTATTGTATTTTCAAGCCTTGGTTTCATTACAGCAAACAAGCTTCAAAAAATTGCACCAGGCATGTTATCTCTTCACTACTTTTTGTTACCTGGGAGATAATGCTGTTTAGAGCAAAAGTGCCATAAAGGTATTAAGTCCAACTTTGTACCGTTTGTTATATAAAGTTTAAGTAAATAAAGGTCGTCTGTTTTTGCTGCTTCTAATAATGGACCTTAGTAAAATTCTATCAAAACGATCCAACACAGTTCCTAATAAATTAATCAAATATGTTAAACTAATACAATATGCTGAATTACATACATCTGAAACTTACCTAATAATTCATCAAGTATCTTCTTAGCCTTTTGTCAACCAATACCGAATGTTAGCCTCCTACATTGCACGTCCTTCGTTTTGACGTGGGCCATCTATCCTAGTGTTGCAATCTTGCTCAGGTCGTTAGTACACCTCAATGGAAGTCTGCTCACTGTCTAGGATTCCACTCCAGAACTGTTCTTCCCCATCTGCCATCGGTTCTTCGGCTTATAATGGCCCCCCTACTTCCACTTTTTTTGAGTTATCACTACGGTTATGTTAGTGAGTCTGATACGTCTGCAACATATTCTTTAAATAGTTTCAATATTCAAAATCATTAAAACTAAACACTTCGAAAAACGGGAGTAATATTGGCCAAATAAGCTAAGCCTTTTAGGTTTCAACCTCACTTTAATTATTGTTAATGTTTTAAGCTCGAAAGAAACTAAAAAAGGTATTGAAAAAGAGTTATAAGAGCATTATAAAGAAATTATTAAAGTAAACAAGCAAAGTAGTATTAAAGTATTTAGGATATGATTCGTTTCATACTTTTTCTTTGTTTGCTTTTATTATAAGATCGGTGGTCTCCTACATTTAAAAGGCTGACATTTCAATTTTCAGAACAAATATTTTCTATGAAATTACGTTACCTGTTTTGTATAGCATTAAAAGATAAAAGTTAATATTCGGATTTAAGTTAAAAAACATACAGAGGGCCAACAAATTGGAATTACGAATACCTATTTCCAATTTGCAATACGGTAGATATTTTTATACTTTATTCATATCAACGGACGATACAAATTGTGCTTGTCGACCGAAATTAAACCAAAATGTTAACGTATTTCCAACGCAAAAATCGATTCGAACCATAATATATGTAAGTATATACTTTTACGCCAGCGCGGTGAGGCAAAAATACCCATACTTTTGTACCTAGTATTCTATTATATTCTTATCCTGTGTTGTCCCAATGCAGGGTAAAGACCTCCCTTTCTCCTATCCAATCCTCTCTGTCCTGAACTAGTGTCGAACAATCCATCCTGTAAGCGTCACGCTCTTCCTGCCATCTTCGCCTGGCTCTGCGACGACGTCGCCAAATGCTTTCCGGGACCCACATTGTGATTTTTTTAGCCCATGATTCGATCGACATTCGGTAGACATGGTCGGCCCAGTTCCACTTAAGCTAGGCTGCTTTTCGTAGTAGCAAAATCGAAATTGTCACTAATTATGACTTATCTATTTTTTTTTTAAATCTTTATTTATTTACAGGACTTTTAACAAGATGCCAGTCCTATTGACTTATCTTAATTTGATTAATCTGTGGCGGGTGTTACGGCAGCGTAGCTTATAGTATATACTATACTACTTACATGTAATCATGAAGATATAGGTATAAATGGAGCCAACACTTAGAACAAAAGCATGAAACCAACTGTGGGCTGATGCTCTCTTTCTGAATGCATACATAAGAACGAGACAGTGATGTGTTTTCTTTATCTTATGTATGCATTCAGAAAGAGAGCATCTGCCCACAGTTGACTTCACTTATGTATTTAGAGTGTTGCCTCCACTTTTATCTATAAGCTTCTTGCATGTAATCCATGTCAATCGTCATCCTTTTTTATTGTTATCTTTGTGTTTGTTACAACTTGTTTTAAAAAATACTTTTTCACACCACCTGCTCGACAATGTCAAATTATATGTCATGCAAACCTAACCTAAAGTAAGTCATTTAAGGCCTGAGGTCTAGCAGGGCAATAATATTGTACTGAATTTCATTATGACCCGCTGCGCTGGTCATTAATGTGATTTGAATTTGGAACATTAAGTAAAAATAGGATACGAACATTCACCATTAAGATCTGCCTCAGATTATAAAACAAAAGGCAGATAGACCGCGCGGAACACTGAGAGTGAAGTCAAAAAAGCAAATACAAATTCAAAAGCGAAAGCTACAACGGGCTTCGTGCTGTACTGACACGAGTTAGTATAGCACGAAACACCGCATCGTTAAAAAAAACAAATGAAAATTCAGACACAATTAATGCAAAAGCGAATACAATCAAGAGATTGTAGGTATTCGCTTTTGAATTTGTATTTGCTTTTTTGGCTTCACTCTCAGTGTTTCGCGCGATCTATCTGCATTTTGTATCATAATCTGAGAGATCTGCACTAAAAAATAAATTGTTCGAAAATCGAACTGGCCACAACTAGTAGAATATAAATAAAAGAAAAGTAGGGCACAAATTAAAAAGAGGCGCGAATCTCAGATTATATATTAAACAAAAGGCAGATAGACCGGTCGGAACACTGAGTGAAGCCAAAAAAGCAAATACAAATTCAAAAGCGAATCCTTACCTACAATCTCGTGATTGTATTTGCTTTATTGGCTTCACTCTCAGTGTTCCGCGCTGTATATCTGCCCTTTGTTTCATAATCTGAGGCGCGAATACTGAAAATTGCTTTGCTTTGCTAAACAACAAATTACATATCAGCAAATTCTCACAAAAATGTCGAGTGACATTAGTGATTTGACTCCGGAGTAGGTACATTAATTATGAATTTAAGCCATTAGTATTACCAACAATCTACTCTTAATTCTAGTACTATTGTTTTTATTGTCTCGTAGATGGTGTGAAAAGTAGAGTATGCTCCTCGGGGATAAAGGTGCCTTCGTCTTGGGCAACCTTGAATCCCACGCTGCACTCAGGATTCTTGCTCTCAGAACTCTTAACTCCCTCGCTCCGCTCAGGAGTTAACGCTAGAATCCTTCGTTTTGCTCGGGATTCAATACGGCGCCCGCTACATAAGACACTACTTTATCCCCTTGACGCATAATCTACTATTAGTTTTTATAGAATGAGCTGAAATACAATATTTATTATTTTGTGACTTGTATGTCAGATGTCAACATTGTCAACTGTTAGTTTTTTTTTTTTGTCTCTTACTGGCTTTTAGCCTTTTGGCTTATATAACTTAAATTATTTGCATCAATAGGTTCTTAATTGTATTTTATATAAAATTATGATTGTTACTAAATAACTTAACTATAAACTATATTTATGAAATTCTTTACACTTAATCCTGGCTGATTATACTTGTCAGTCAGATGGAATGATTATATGACGGCAAGAAGAAAAACCATAATCAAAAATAACTAAATTCGAAAGGAGCTTACTTTGAAAGCAAGCTGATGGTGACTAGTCGGTCGAGAACTGAATTGCAATCAAGCATCATCAAAGTCTACGAGTCTATAACTGAATTTTAAACGGATCAGAGCCAACGAACTGACGAGTGCCTGCGCTTCCCAGGGCGGATCCCACTAAAAGATCCGCCTGGGACCTCTGCTCCTGATCTTGGAGCTGACTACGCGCCTGTCTGTTTCTGCCGGTCCTGTCTGCACCTGCTGTCGTTTTTACTGAAGCCCTCCTGCATACCTTCCTTCGTATCATTAAACTTACCTTCTTTTAAGTGTGTAATAGGTAGATCTTTTTATATTTATTTGTATTTTTTACCCATATCTCATTTTGTTTTACTTATCAAATTTTAAATGTGCAAGTCAACTTATCCTTTTATTTGCTAGGATCAAGTAGATTTGTTAAAAGCTTTATGCCTACGTATGTGAACTTTTCTTTTTGTTGCCCTGTGGAAATCCTCATGGATTTCTTCTATCGTAGGGATGACGGAGGGGCGACTTATCCCGACTAAAACCACCGCGGTGTTCCACCTCTGCCTATGACCGGGGGTGCGGGATTCGTATAAGCATTCACCGCTCCCCACCCACTGTGCGACCAGAAGGTCACACAGTGCACCGCACTACGACAAAAAATAATCAAGCAATTGTTGTTACTTCACTCCAACAAAAAAGCAAATACAATCCCACTCACACACGCACATAAACGTATACACAAGAGCAAACAGGAACAAAGAAAGACAAGTACATTACATTTCATCATCATCGGGTTAAAAGAAAGAAATATCTCATAAAGCTCGAATCATCCAGCAGCTGTTGTTTGATAAAACGACGTGTTACGTAAAAGTGACGCGAAATTGCGTTGTTTCGTACAAGGAACTTATGTACCTAGTACGAGTTTCGCACTCGTACATATGTTATCGCGAGTGATGTGGCATGGTGTAATATATGAGCAAAGACGGGAGAAGATAAGGAAGATGGCAAAAGTATTGGATTTTATTTTATCTCAATTCAAAGTTAATGTCCTTAGCGTATACTTTTGATCAGATTAATCCTGCTAACTTTTAGGTACAGAGGCCAGCATACCAAGCTATAAAAATCTGTCAAATTGATTTGATAGATTTTCAATTTTATTGCAAAAAAAAATAAGGTTCATATTCATTTGAGAAAATTTTACAGTTTGGTATGGTTTGACGTGTTGGCGTCTGTATGTCAACATTCTAATCTCATTCTGTCACAAATGCCTCTACTTTATCATTGACGTGTAAAATTTCGACATTGATCATCGCTGTAATGAGATTTTCAACGCTTTTAATTATGGCTTAGGCTTTCAGTGATATAAAACATAAAAATCGACATGACGACTTCATCTGCCTAGTCTTTTCCCAACTGTGTTGGGTTCGGCTTACAGTCTAGTCAGATGCAGTTGAATCAGATGCAGTTGATGCAGTTGAATTTACATGGAGCGGTTACCTGTCTGAACCCCATAACCCAGATACTGGGTATCACGATACTCTTGGTAAGACCGGATGCCAGACTTTCCAGATAATGACTTGAATGGGGAGGAATTTATTTTTCGGTAAAATACAGTCTTGATACCAGTAAAAAAGCGGCCAAGGGCGAGTCGGACTCGTCCATGAAGGGTTCCGTAGCAGCAAGTAACATAATATAAAAGTTTTTTTATTTTTATATTTGAGTTGATTTAATGAAAGGTAAATTGCGGTTTACGATTTATGACGTATTAAAAAAAAACTACTTACTAGATCTCGTTCACACAAATTTTTGGTGGAAGTTTACATAGTCATGTAGGTACATCATATAGTTTTTTTAGTTTTATCATTCTCTTATTTTAGAAGTTCCAGGGGGACACATTTTACCACTTTGGAAGGGTCTCTCGCGCAAACTATTCAGTATAGAAAAAATTATATTAGAAACCTCAATATCATTTTTGAAGACCTATCTATAAATACCACAAAAAAAAAAAAATTTTAGTTTCAGTTCTAAGTATGGGAAACCCCCAAAATGTATTGTTTTTTTTCTATTTTTGTGTGAAAATCTTAATGTGGTTCACAGAATACATCTAGGTACTTACCAAGTTTCAACAGTATAGTTCGAATAGTTTCGGAAAAAAATGGCTGTGACATACGGACGGACAGACCGACAGACATGACGAATCTATAAGGGTTCCGTTTTTTGCCATTTGGCTACGGAACCCTAAAAACGACTAAAAAAAAATTAAACTGTTGTAGTAACTTTCTCCTTTGACTTGGTACAAGACATAGTCTCACGCGCTGTTTCCATTACACTACGACATGCTATTTCAGATGCGACTTCTGTATAATAAAAATAAAATGTCGCTGATGTGACAATTTGCTACTGGTTCGTGACGAAATGTCTATCGTCCATGTTGTACCTAACTCTAGGAAAAAAACAGACAAAGTAACTTTTATTTGACTTGAATTCTGAAGTTTTTAAAGCTCAAATGCTTAACTAGCTTATGCTCGCCAACTTGTCCGCGTTAATACCTTTTGCATTTTATACTAATACTCTCAGATTATGAAACAAATTGCAGATAGACTGCGCGGAACACTGAGAGTGAACCAAAAAAGCAAATACAATTTCAAAATCGAATACCTACAACGCACTTCGTGCTATACTGACACGAGTCAGTATAGCACGAATCGCTGCATTGTTAAAAAAACATTTGAATTTGTATTTGCTATTTTGGCTTCACTCTCAGTGCTCCGCGTGGTCTATCTGCTTTTGTTTCATAATCTGAGCTAGTACTTTAGAGTAATATTGTGAAATAATGCGGTAAATGTAAAATAATGGAATTAACTTGAAAATTATATAAATAAGACAGGATAAGAAATTATTATAATTCCTGTAAATGCAAACTAATGTAACAAGTTATAAAAAAAATAAGTATGGAGTTTCTTGCCCATTCTACACCATACGAAACTACCATTTGGAGGGGCAACTAGATTTAAATTGTCTGATAATTATGACGTTCAAAATTGCCTGGTCTAATTGAAATAAATGATTTGACTTTGGTTTTGACTTACCAAAAATTGAAATGTAAAATGGAATCCATCCTAATCTACATAACAATATTATAATCAAGCCAAATACGTTACAAAATCCATAACGATACCCTAAATTATAAAGGATCCTTCGAACAAAAATCAAATTCATCGTAATTGAAACATGAAGAAGATTAAATCCGGAATCATTGGTTTTGATTTAACATAGGAACATTTTATTGAGTTATTTGAAAGGAAAGGTCGGTGCAAAAATGAAAAGAGACATGCTCCAGTGGTTTGGATATTATGTGGACAGAATGTCGAAGGAAATTATGACGGAAACGGTACTTTTAAAGCAAGAGAAAGGAAATTCAACCAATCATGCTTAAGTTATTGTTGATCGACGCAATATGGTGAAGATTGGTGAAATAAGTACCAATAAAATATCTTCTGTAACGTAGGTGCGTTTATACATACCTACACAAATGACCAGATCCAGTCTGTAGGCCAAACAAATATTTGTTCTGTGCAGGTATCGAACTCGCGACACGCAGCGCAGCATCCACTGTGCTAACCGTGTTGCCAAAGCTTCTGTTTTCAAAAATCCACTTCAGCTTTGAAAACCTTTTCTTTATTCTAAATCTTAATGACAATATATTATGTAATATATTTAAAGTTTATTATTAATATAATCAAAGGATTAGGAGTTTAGTTCCATTGATACACAGTTTTATTTCCTCCTGTATTTATTTGTTCATTTTGTTTTCATATTGGGTGACTGTAAAAGGTACGATAAGATTAAATTATTATTTATATTTCTTGTTCTTCAATACTAATAATTATTCTAAAAAGAATTTACTTTTTGTATGTTTGTTTGTAGTGGATAAACTCAAAAATAATAAGTACTTAGCTGATTCATCAAATTCTTTCACCAACAGAAAACCACGTCATGCCTGTGTGCTATCCATACTAATATTATATATGCGAAAGTAACTCTGTCTGTCACGTTCAAAGTCAAAGTCAAAGCATTTATTTCAATTAAACCATGTACAGGCACTTTTGAATTGTCAAAGAGTCAGTTAGTTAGTCAGAAAAATTAAGCTTGTTGCTCGTTCCAAAACGGAGCGAGAAGAACTCTCTATGGAGAAGGACGAGCAAGAAACTTTTAAATAAAGTTTTTACAAAATACTGTTTACATTATTTACGTTGCTTCTATATGTGAAAACAATGCAGGTAGAGACCAATACAATGCATAATAAAAAATCAAGATAAAAAGATAAAAGCCATGGCAGTTAAGAGTTGACCAATCTCTACTGACAGCGCCCGTTTACGAAAAGAAAGGGGGAAAGACATAAGCTCCTTTTTAATCTGGGACTTCGTCTTCATTCGACATTCACGCGGACGAAGTCGCGGGCAAAAGATAGGTAGGCTATATTTTAATATCAGAAAATATTGGGGATCAATCAATAAGAGAATTCACGTGGGCAAACTCGCGGGCAAAGTGCTAGTTACACGTTGAGCATAAAATTGTGCAAATGACGGTAGCAATAAGACTTTCTTTTATTATCTTATTTATACGCGCTTACGTTGAAATGTGGTGGGGTCACGAAAGTTTAAGGTCGTGCAATTTATTTCACGGTCTTATAGTAAATTCTTTGCTATTTTACATATTTTCCTAAAGAATGGCCAACTGGACTTCCAACAAAAAAGCTCAGTGATTTTCGTCTCATTTTATACTTGTCGCAGCAAGCGATAATTTAATGATAAAGAGGATTCAATTTGATTATTGCAGTACAGAGGAAATAAATTGTAAACGCCATCGACGTCGACGTCAATCGATCGACGTCAATTGCAATGGCGGCACATGGACAGAGTCGTGTTGGAGAGTGGAGACCGTGTCAAGTCCACTTTTTCTTGAGACACCAAGCAGGACACTCATCTAGTACGAAACTGTCGGTTTACCTATTTGAATTATATTGTACGATCACATTTTAATAAGGTAAGGTAGTTAGTACTGCGTTGAATATTGTTATTCTACAATGAACCCGATACCACCGAACCCAAACGATGATGGCGCTAACGCTCAGCCATCACTGACGCCATCATACTTTTATTATTGCATCTTTTTATATTCATTCTTTTAGGGTCACATAAAATTATGACGTGTAAGTTGTTTTGCCAAGGGGAGCTTGTTGCTATGTGAAAAGTCGTACAGATCAATCAGCCATTTAAGCTACGCTTTTCGCGGTTATTTCGAGGATGGGTGACCATCAATGTCGTACCGGGACCCTTTAGTGCCTCGGAAAGCATATAAAGTCAGTCCCGGCTATCATTCGTACATCTTTGCCAGTCGATATGGGTTAGCAGAAACCAGAAAACCTGGCGACTAGTCATTTCTCACTTAGACAAAAACTGTGCATCGTAGGTGTAAGTTTGAAAGAATAATGTTTTTATTAAAAGCTTTCTTTTGTCACGAACTCGAAATATTTTATGGATTTTAAGTAAACTCATATCTTCCAAAACAAAGGCTTGTCTTATCAAAGAAAAAACTTAAACAACTTCTAATCACTGTCTTAAACAAAGCCATCTTAAGAATACAAACAAAAATATTTTACATACGAAAGAACTTGAAAGTGTAAGATAGTGGTATTTATTCAAACAAACGTTTGTTTTAAGTGCAGTAAAAGAAACTTATCTTAAGATAAAGAAATCAGTAAATAAAACACGACATTAGCCGTGATAGTCAACACTTCACAACTTGAGTGCTTCTTGATTGAGCTTCCATGTAGGATAAAGAACGAAAATAGTTCTGGTGTATAAATAGATACTGCCTTAGATCTGTATTTATACGAAATATTGCAGAAGGAATATTTTAAGAGAGAAAGTCTTCTTCATACGGAATTACATTTTGGAAGGGTCAACGATTAAAATTTACATGTAAATAAATGAATGATATAGTAAATACTGCGTAAATAAATACCAAGTAGTACTAAATTCTAGTTAGCGACGGAGACACGCATGTATTCGTGCAACGACTTATTTTATAAAGAAAAAAATAAATTAATTTAAAAGTAGAATCCAGGTTCGATCCAAATAATCTGGATATTATTCAAGGCAGGAATGAACCGGTTTATGCGTGCTCCAACTTAGACCGCATCATCACTTGAATTGCGGCCAACACCAAACCTATAAGATAAAAACTTTCAATTAGGTACGTCATGAACACGAACTAAGCATATTACAAAATATGCTGGCGCTTATGATGGACAAAGGGCACGTCCGTAAGTCAGCAGCGTAATTCTCGGTTTACGCGGCTTTCATTATGCGCTGTTGCCAGCAAACATTTTATTAACGTGTTTTGTTCAACTATTTTTATGTAAACGGTCATTGCACGAGTATATTTTCGTAGATTATGTTTGCGGTAATAATTCGTAATTTTTGATCTATAACTGCTGAGGTTCATGGTTTACGAGCCAAAATGTAATAAACACCACATGGCAGATGAAAAAAAAATGATGCCATTATAAATATTTCATTCGTGATTCATTTCTTACTTCGATCACAGATGATATAATACTAAAGTACTTCGATATTAGCTTCTCCTTCTGTCATGAATATTCTTATTTTATTTAAACATTTTAAATTCATGTTCATAATGTGCACTTAACTAAAAATGCCTATTTTAGATAGGCGCTGAAAATAATACAAAATTCGCATGAAATTTTGTGCCCGATAAGCTATACGAAACACGAAACTTGTCCTTATTTTGATAAACTATTTACATACGCAGATGCAAATATTCCACTAGATGACTACTTACACGATATAAATAATGTAGGCTTGTATTAAAGTAGATAAAATTGCCAAATGCACCCTTATTTTAAGCTGCACTAGGCTCAGAAACGTAGCGAAAGGTACACTGCATGGCAACGCGCCAGATTGACGAATCAATAAAATGTAATTGCATCTAAAGATATACCATATATTGCGATTAATCGCTTCCGCACATAAAAAATGGTCGTAAAAATCGTTTACATTGATTGCTACATATTTTGGTGGTAGAGAAGAAAAGTGCTTCGGATTAATTTGGAAACATTACTGGTACCATGCCAGGGACTCTTCCAGAGATCGTCTGTAACTTCAAGGCACTCCAGGCTTTTCTTGTGGAGTTGGGGTGAATCGAAAGATCTACTTCACACCCGTGTGCAAAATACTCATGTATTATAGATCTATAGATAGACTATAGAGTATAGTAATAGTAATATAGACTGGCTGGGCTCCATAGACATATCTGGGCTCTCATTCAACTGCACAGATTATATAGACGCTGACGACATTACGGTTCGGCACCGTAATGGCGTTAGGAGCGTGACTGATATACTAGTAGTTTATAGTATGGTATTAAAGTCTTTACATGTAGTTAACTTATTTATTTATTTTTTAAATTTTAATTTACTCACACACTCTTTGCTACACGTTTCCTTTTATTTATTTATCGACTTAGTTCCATAAAACTGGTTTACATCCGTTATACGTCACACCCAAAGGTCCAGTTGAAAACCAGCGTCAGGCACAAGACGTGGTCTGGCATTTTATGCTGAACTGGGCCTGTTTGGCGCAGCCGTGGGGTACACAATAATGTTTTTTATTTATTTCTGTAATTTTACCTTTTTTTTTTAATTGTTTTTGTGTGCACATGGTCTGTGTCAATAAACGTTTTTTCTTTCTTTCTTTCTTTCATGAGTCGTAGAGTTGCGGACACTAGTACGTTACACTATACATTACTGATTAATGGTTAAATACTCAAACGCTACTCAATTTACAATGCCGTTAAGTCTCGTACTGTCACAGACACTTTTACATAAAGTGATAGAGACAGCACGAACTTAACGACATCTTAAAATTGAGTAGCGTTTGCATATTTGGTCTAAGAGAATTAACATTACCCATTGTTTTTCTTACAATATAGCTTAGTTCAGCGTCTGTACTTCTTTATAAAATTAGTATAGATGACTTTTTGTTGCTATCTGGTTTGCAATTCACAATGAAATCTAAATTCAAAAGACAAGGATTCAAATAACATTTATCATTAAATTATGTCAGAATAGGCTGTAATCACGCCTTCTACGCCTTTCTATAATCATAGCAAAAACAAAAGACTGAACTCACCTCTAACTACCTATCTGGGCATCGCAGGATTTATTTACAAACAGAATTCCATTGAATTTATCCAAACCAAAGAGAACAGCGTAATTGCTAGGAATACTCATTTACTTGCCGTCGACTCGGTAACTCTGACTCGAGATATCTATATCTGAGATCTGTGAAACTCGATCGTTATCGTTTATTTACTAGGAAAGTGTTTCTTAATTTCTTTATGAGATCGTTATTACAGTTTTATTAATTGCTAAGAATTAATCTTTCCTTCCGTTTGCTATATTTCCGTCGTCAACTTGTTTTTAAATTATATACTGATGCTGTTTTTTTAAATTTGTTATCTAGATCTTTAATGTTGGCATCTTCTGTTTCACTTAATTTGTTTTAATTACTAATTTAAGTTAATAAAACCTCAATCTTAGAATAGTCTTTACCTTCGTTACGCACATCATCCTTTCCCATACCAGTTTATGCTGCGTGGTTCAATTCCTCAACCTTAAATTTTTCTCACTCTGACCTTTTGACATCCAGTCTTTTGGCTAAACGGCAGCTATTAAGATTAATTTGTTAAATGATTGCACCCATTTTGTCATATTGCTGCCTATGTTCTTCTTCAACTTCCCCGTCGACACAGCATGCAGAGCTCCTAATAATTCCATAACTAACTATGTTATCATTAAAACAACTAGCTAAAATTAGACTCCAACCAAATTTTACCATAGCAAAATACACCAACCACAAACACAGACGACGCTAATGACAGCCTTTGAATCAGACGTTGATAAAGGAAAGCTAATCAAAATTTCGTCCACAAAAGACGCATCAGTCGATAAACTGAGCGGAACTGTCCCTGACACGTTTCACTATGACCACGGGCAATCAAAGTTGTAATTAGCAACTAGTGAAACAGCAAATTAAACGTCCTTTCATGTGACAAATTTACGTGAGCCGAACGGAGGCTGGATTTCCCGGTGATATACTGATACGGGATGAGCAATATTCTTTGTTGATAAGAATGGTGGCAATATTTTTGTTTGGAGACTAATTTGTAATTAACGATGCATTGAAGAGGATTGTTTACGTGTTTCTTTTAGTGCTTATTTTTTAAGTTATTTCTATAAATGAAACTAACAAAGAATATGTGAATATTAATGTTTTATTAAGAATACAATTGAAGGAAAATTCTTGTAGTTAAAAACGTTTAAAATCGAGACGCAATCTCATTTCTGCGAATTAATATTATAATAATCTTGTCAAAAATAATAATAATGATAATGTTTATTTAAAGATTCTTAGGCATAAGTTACAAAATATTTTTACAGGCTAATTCGGATCAGATTAATTGGTGTAGTCATCTGTAACCGAACTAGGCAAAGCCTGATGAAAATATAGGTAAAATACGTGACTGATATTAGAATGCAATCGTTCCAAAAATCTTGAAGGGAAATCTCTACCAGCGTCGAACACCGGTGTCTCCTATGGCGTTCAACGTGTTAAAATGATTAGAATTTTGTGTTCGTCCATGTTCGTTTCAATAATATAATTTTTAATAATTATGAACATTATTGTCGGTTTTACTACTCAAAATATCTTTTGAAGAATCATTTTTAAAATGAAATTCTGTGTTAAATAGGTAGGTACTCGATAAAAATGAAATTGGCTTTTGATCCACGTTAAATTAAACAGTTTTTTTCATACGGGAGGGTTTTTGTGACACTCTCCATGCTAGCCTTGTGAACGTTTATGTTAATAGGTTCTTTGATAGTATGTCACTCCTCATTTTGTGGAAGTTGGATGAAAATAAAAATGTTTTAACGCTGAGTTTGGATGTCCGTATTTGGACCACTTGAAGAGCTATATTTAGCCAACTTATACATAGAAGAAACAAGAGTTTGGTTTTAAGAACCAAGAAAAAAAGTTTATAAAAGATGATAGTATTATTGAACTGTCAAAACAAAAACGTTTATCGCTATCCGGGTTATGAAAGAGTAAAATAGCAAAACTACTTCTTTCTACTACTTCAACTATTTCCTAATAATAAATGCGAAAGTTAGTGACAAGTGAGTGAATGAATATTTGTTATTCTTTCACACTTAAATGAATACACGAAATTAGATGAAATTGAGATTTAGAGACATACCCGTACCGTTTTGCAACGACCAAGTAGTTTCAACTTTCTGGCTAACTAGCCGACTCTTTGACAATTCAAAAGTGCCTGTTAATGGTTTCATTGAAACAAATGGTTTGACTTTGACTTCTATCTTGTTTTCGTATTTTTCTGTGGGAAACTTAAGAGGTTTGGCTTAATTCTCAAGTCAACGCAGACATAGTCTAGGGCAAAAGTTAGTAATTTTATAAAATCACTTTTACTCACGTAATTATTAAAATATATTCTCATCACTTAAAATGTTTTTCTTTTCAATCTTCCTATGTTTCAACGCTTTATTAACAACACGTTGATCGCCATCTCTTTAACAAATCAGTACTAATTATGACAGTTATTAATGACGTCACGGCTTCTGTTTGAAGTCAACAGACCCATAGAAGACAGCTGGAGTACATTAATAAAGACCCAGAACTAGAGCAATGTAAAACGATTTTAACCTATTTATCTGATTCCCACGACATGGGTTGATTAGACGACTTACGATACTTCGTTACTGAGACAAAGAAGTTACAAGTACTAGTAAGGATATTGGATTGTTAATAAAAAATGGAGTTGCCCTTTCTCAGTTCTTAATTGTTGTAAAAACTAACTCATTGGATGCAGTCCAACGCATACTTGGAGACAAAAAAGTATTCTATAATTAATATAAATTACAATGATACAAGGTCTTTGATGATGCTTTTATTTTGTTTTATACAGGTAGGTAGGTAGTTGGTATTATTTTATACCTATTTATATGGCCTATTCTATACTAATATTGTAAAGTTCGTGTGCATGTGTTTTTGTTTGTAGTAATCTCTGAAATTAATGGTCCGATTTTTTAATTCTTTGACAATTATAATATAAAGATACTCTATTGATGAGTATTATAGTATGTTTGTTTACAGAAGTATACTATATTTATTTACAGAAGCTAGTTGTTTAATAAAGACTGTAGGACTTTAGAAAAACTCTCTAAAAATTTATGGTAATCAGGGTCAAGACACTTGAAATCAACCCAAAAACTGGCTGCAATGCCACGTTAGATGGCAATGCTTAACCTCTACCCACAGTAAAAACCAGTTCTTGGATCACGGGAAGTGTCAACTAACCTTTTGGAAATTTCCTTAGAAAGAAGACCCCACGACCCGAGGGTTTCGACCTCAGCCAGTCTTTTGGGCACATTCCCAGCTGAAGCCGATGTGGAGGAATTTTTGATGCCTTATTATATTATTATTTTTTTGTTTAATAGTTATAGATTTTTCTTTTTTATTGTACAGACAGTGTCATCAACTGCTTACCCCCTTTCCGAATAAATTTTAATGCGTGGGGGGTAAACAGTTGATGACGCTGTCTGTACGTGTAAATCTTCCTTATGATTGACAACAATATTACTCTTCCGAAGCTCTCGAAACCAAATTGCCTCCAGACTATTCACATGCATCCTGAGTAGTTTCTCAGCATTCAGCACGACTAACTAGTAACTACAACTAGTACCCTAACTACATCGCTCCAACATCGTGACATCTTCAACAGTTTGTGTTCCAACAATTAGATCACAATTAACTTGCTGTTTCCATGCCTGATTTCACTGCTGCATTGCTTCTAGAATTTATAGTAGTACCAATTTCATGTAGAGTAATTTTTCTGGTATGTTGGTAGTGGAATTAAGTGCAGCCTTGGGCTTTACAAATTGTATGTTGTGCAGAAAGATGTATGAGTCTTTTTTGCTATCTTATGTCTGCAGAAGTTAATTAAGCTGATAAAGTTGGTTTTAAAATAAATAGCGTGATATTATGTTATTATCAACAAACTGATGCCCGCGACTTCGTCTGCGTGATTGTCGATTATAAATTATCATCGGGTTTTTAATTTATCGTTTTTTTTTATTAAAAAAAAAGTAACTTAGGTTACTCTTTAAAACATCAGCTATCTGACAGTGAAACTCCCGTCAAAATCGGTCCAATCGTATCAGAGTTTTAGAAATTGATGTTATTTGGAAATTACAAACAGACACTTTAACTTTATTTATTTGTATAGACTATCTTCTTCCCACAACTTTGTCCGCGTGGAAATCAAATAGAACATAAAGCACCCAATAATAGAGTAGTTTTCTATCAGTGAAAGAATTTTTGCAATCGTTGGTACCAGTTACTTCCAGAAACTAGTAAGTAATTTTGGTTTAGGCTCCGCTCGCCCCTTGGATCTTGCCCCTTTCGATTAAAATGATCCACTCACCCCGTTTTTTATTATTTTGGTGTAGCGATTCGCCCGTTGCGGCATTTCCTTGTAAACTACCAGGAAAGCAGAAATGAACTGGAACTAGGCGCTTAAGAGCGGGCCTAATGGCAGGATAAATTCTGATTTCCCCCGCGCGTCTCGCCACACCCGCATTAGTACGAATAACAAACACGGGCGGCGCGAGAACGCGCGAAAACAAAAAAAATACTAACTAAACTAAAACAATTGAAGACTCAAATGATGGCTGATTGCCGCAATCAGCCATCATTTGAGTCTTCAATTGTTTTAGTTCACGCTTTTTCAGTTTCATTATTGTATTTTTTTTGTTTCCCATTTTACTCAACAAAAATGTAGATATTTATTTATAATAATAACGGCGGCTAGGCGCGGAGCAAACTGACATAGACTACTCGTCTCAACAGAGCGAGTTGAACTGATCGTTCGTCGATCGGTGAAACAAACATATGTGTCAAGCTCGTGTCACGCGAGACGGAAGACAGCGTATTTCGCGGATTAAAAATGTAGTAAACGCCAAATGCTTTTTATTCTGATAGCTTCTAGAATAGACAATATTTAAAAAAGAAACTAGGGTTAGCTCTAGGTTGTATATGAGTGATAATATTTACAAAATTTATGGTTCAGTAATATGAACCAACACAGAATGCAAATCAAAAATGTTGAAAATTAGAGGTAAGTTTGTGATGGATTTCTATCGAGAAAATTTTATCCTACTATGTTTTCGTCAGGGCCGACCTTTACTTATATAGTGATGTTTTCTATCACATACTTTTTTTCGAATTTGAACATGATTTACTACTTTGAAAATCGAATCAAAGATTGAAGATTTTGCTTTAGGCCCAATCTTAAGCGACTTACTTGGGGTATCATCGATAAGCACATAGTTCCAGTTTATTTCTGCTTTCCTGGTAGTTTACTAAGATTTGTTATGAACAAAATTAAAATTATAAAAATTGTGGACATAAAATGTTAAAAACACAACAATGTAGATTAAGTATCCATAATCTATAAAGCAGTCATAAGTAGGCACACAGTTTTTCTAAACATAGACTTAAATTAAACATGGCGTTGTTCATAATTTTTGTTTGTCTAACTATACCTTTTTTGGTAAAATTTACAAGGAATTGCCGCACGGGGCGAATCACTACACCAAAATAATAATAACGGGATAAGTGGAGCTTTTTAATCGAAAGGGGCAAAATCCAAGGGGCGAGCGGAGCCTAAACCGTAATTTTACCACCATATTTGTGATGTATCAATCAAACTTGTAACTGTCTTATTTCTGGATATTGTAGTGCAGAAAAAGACCAAACGTAGACCTTATAATCAAATGGTAAATAAATGGTTTTTATTTGGTTAATAAAGTAAATAATAACGGTTGAGTGGCTTTTAGGAAAGTTATATGTCAACTTTCTTTTGATTTGATTTTCTGATTATTTATTAATTTTATAACATTATTACAGCTCTTCTCGCCTGAAACACAGGGTTACCTAGATCCAGCACGGAATTCTTAGAAATATTATTTATATTTAAGAAAGAAAGAAAAAAATCATTTATTTGCAAATAATGTAGGTATACATTAGTTGGTATATTTCTAAGTTGTCCCGATTCATTTTACCTTGCGGCATGCAAAATATTAAATGCACCTACTTATTATGCCTTGTCTTTTCTAATAAAAATATTATTATTATTATTAGCTGATCCAACAGACGTTATCCTGTCAATCGATTTTTCAATTTTCTTACCGTATTAACCTTTCTTGGACTTCCACAAATATTTCAAGACAAAAATTAGCGAAATCGGTGCACCCGTTCTCGAGTTTTAGCGAGACTAACAAACAACGATAAATTTTTATTATATAAGTAGATAATAGCGCTTAGTACTTTCAATACATACAAACTATTTCCCATGATTCTATTTCCGCTTATTATGAGTGCTGTCCTATTTTTCAAATAACATTTTTATTGTTTACACTGCCGCAAATTAGAGCAATTATGGGAATGGTTTTGAAATTTGGCGTCGGCGCTTACATCTGAAGCCTTCTAATCTTTATAGAAATATTTATGGCTACATAATATTCACAAATATTACGACTAAAGCTCTATCCACACATAATCAGGGCCGTGCCCGGGACGGAGACGATCCGTGTCCGTGAAAAAGAATATTTTTTTTTTTTTTCGGATTTGCATCTCGCAGGTCAGCCTAGGAGGTTGTCGGCTGCTTTACCGGACTTTCCTGTAGTGCCTTAAAAAATATTATTTTTAGGGCTTCCAGCCAGGGCAAAATAACTTACAAACTAAGCGACTACACGCTAAGGGCACCCCCTGTGGGGTACGAGCCTCCGGCTTAGGGCGTCGCTGGGGGAGGACAGCAAAGGGACAGGCTGGTTCGGATTTCCATTATTTAGGGACGAAATTAAAGCTAAAGGCTCAGCGGCGCGGGCTGGCACGAGCAAGGGTCGGGGAGGGGACGTACGGGGTCGTCGCGGCGGGCCTCGGCGGCGAGGACTGAATGACGGCGGTCTGTGTCTGTGTTTGTTAACTGTACTGGAGGCCTTATTGCTCTCCTGGAGGAGAGTAATAGCATCGTCAGGGTCGGTCAGAGTATGTCTCGGTCGTCGAGTTTTACTAATACGGGAGGGCGTGTACCGGGCGGCCGATACGATCAAAGGGTTAGAGTGCTTCTCAGCAGTGTCGAAGAAGCGCTTGGCGGAGCGTTTCATGAACTGCTGGATGGTGGGTATTTTTAAATCGAGATGGAGGTTCTCATTGCGAAGGTAAAAAGGGGCTCCTGTGATTCTTCGCAAGAAACGGTTTTGGAAAAAATATAGTTGTGAGTTGTGAACATCCTATCCTACTAATATTACCTATAAATGCGAAAGTTTGTGAGGATGGATGGATGTTTGTGTTTCACGCAAAAACGGCTCAACGTATTTTGATAAAACTTTACGAAAATATAGTTTACACAGCAGAATAACACATGGGCCACCATTTATAAAGATTTTGTGTAATTTAGCCATAAAATTACGATAAGTATCAAGTAAGTCGGAAAAATGTCTGCCCTCTGAGAGTTATCTTGGCGTGCGCTGCCTATACCGTTGAAGTTACGCGAAGATAATGTATCGTAGGATTGTTTGTCTTAAAAAGTTATAAATAAAAATCCGCGACAGCATATATCTACCTTTTATGTGGAAGCCATTATATCCCTAATTATGAGCCATAAATATACATACATTACATTATAATACATTTAAATTAAATACTTTTTTTATAATGCGCATTATAGAGTATTTAGCTAATTCTTATCAAAATTGATACATTTGTCGCTTTTAGTATTCAATGTAGATGAACTTTGTCTTTTACACTAAATAATTTGGACAAATAGTTTAAAAAATATCAAGATAAGATTGACTTGAACACTTACTTTAATTGGTTGTTTACGTTGGAATGCGCTAATAAAGGATTACATTTTTATTTATTTCGGTACACCGAGGTTGTAGTAAGTATTAAGTAAATAGGTTCATTTTTGTTTCAAATGAGGATCCCATACCCTTCGAACTCACGTATGGATCCATATCCAAGATAGATATTAGAGAGGTTAAACACGCTATGTCTAAAATGAAAAACCGAAAAGCTGTTAGGCCTAATGTGATCCCTGTAGACCTTTGGAAAACCCTTGGCCCAATAGACGTAGCTTGGCTAACCAAGCCGATCATCATGCACACGAAACGCATAGCCACTCCTTTTACCACCTTTTTATAAGAACAAGGGTGATGTGGCACAATGTGAAAACTACAGAGCATAAACCTCACCTGACCTCAGTTACGCTTAAGATATTATAAACTTCGACAAATATTACAGAAATACCTCCAAATCAGTTTGGACCTTCACAGCATCATCACTGACGCTATTCAAGCAATCAAGATTGAGATGAAAAAGTATAGATGTAACCAAAAACCGGACAAGTGCGAGTCGGACTCGCCTGCCTAGGGTTCCGTACGAATTTGTAGGTACATAACATATCCATACTTCTATACTAATCCATACTCTAATCTAGGTACTTAATATTGTAAATGCGTTATTTGCGACATAAACGGCCGTATCTTTTTTTCACGTTAACATAGAAGGTTGATTTTTTTACAGCATCAAGGGACCATAGACTTGAGTATATGGTTCTTATGTCAACTCGATACCTCCACGCGTTCCCGAGATAAAGGGTCTTGACAGACAGACAGACAGACAGACAGACATTACGCCCCGGTTTTTAAAATGACGATATCTCTTAAGTAAGTACATGGGAGCTGCGTAAAAGTTATGTCGTTGGAATCGTTATTACATTATTTATCACTGTTAAAGTGGATTAGGCCAGTTTTACCTTGTAATCAATTCTTAATATTGTTTGAAATCAGAGTGAGGTGAATTTACTCAAGGATCCCTAATTTTTTGATAATGCAATATACCCTATAGCACTCAGGGATAACGTAGCTTTCCATTGGTGAAAGAATTTTTGAAATCGGATGATTACTTTCCGAGATTACCCCCTACATACAAACTAACAAAGAATCATAGCAGGATTTGTACAAAAAAATGACGATGTTTAGAGAAGTTGAAATTCTAATTCTTATACTCTTGGGTGCCTAAAGAGTATCCTCAGGCATTTACAATATTTTAAAACCCCGCAAAAAAAAGTAAGTTTGACGAAAAGCTCATTATTTCGGAACGAAACGGCGACAGTAACAGAGACACTGACAGTCGCCGTTTCGCAGGTCTTACACTGGAATTGCATCGTAATGTCACAAATACTGATATTTTTTTTCTACACACTTGTCACATACGAGTAACTTGTCTGCCAATTTGATAGATCCGTTAACGTCGCTTGTCCCTTTCTTTTTTTTATAAACAAAATGGGTAGGTATCGAAACGAAACGAAAAAGTATTATTTTCATTTCGTACTATTTTAATTATGCGCGGGTTTAAAAATATGGTAGGATATCAATCTACTTACCAATGTAATGTATTCTTTACATTGGAAAATATTTTAAGCCCTCTAAATTATTTTTTATTTTTCAATTAAGTAAATGAATGTATGGATCTCGCCATGATTCTTTTACCTCTTTATAAAATTAGTATAGACTAGTATATTTTCAACTTCGTTCGCGTAAAGATCAATTTTCGAAAATGCGGAGGAAGTGCTGTATTTTTTCTTTGGGTACATACTTAGTCTGCACCAAAGATGGTTTTATAGTCTTTGGTCTGCACAAAACATCAAAATGGGTTCAGTAGTTTAATCGTGAAGCGTACCTAACAAACACAATAATGAATTTACTTAAATATCCTGTTTTAGAGAATACATCTGACCGCGGTCAGTCAGTGGTCAAAAAGCAATTTTAGATCCGAATTTCGGAAATTAGAGTTGTTCCATCGTATATCATAGTGTGACGGTGTTTGGTATTGAGTCCCAGTTCTCTGTTGCGGCTACCTATTTAACGGTTAATTGAACTCCAAACATTAATTGGTTCACAATAATTTTGTGTGTTTTAGCTGGATTACTAATTAGCGCCATGTTTGGCCGATTTTAATCGTGTTCGGTATTGTGATCGCTTTAAACTCCGCCGTTTTGTTGTTAGTGGTCAATGTACTGAAACGTTGCGTAGATTAAATTTGGAATCTCTGGATCTACTGTGAAATTATTTTGGACTTAAAGACTATTATAATTATGGATTATTTTCAAACATTTCCTTACCCTTATTCTTTTGTTTTTTTTTAATAATTAGCTTAAGCCTGCGACTTAATTGGACTATCTGCGGAGTTTTTTTTTATTCTGTATTTACTATTTTTATTTGTCTCTTCAACAATGAATACACTTTTACATAATATGGTACATACCAAACTTAAGTCTAAATGCCCCATCACTTAAAGTAGAGCACTGCATGCTCTACATTTTGCGCATAAACCGCGATTTAAAAAACAATTATAATTGTGGAAAAAAGGAAACAAAAAAAGGAACATATTAAAAATGGCAAATATTTATAACAGATATGCAGAATCATTACAATCACACAGGCGTCAACCAGCTTATTTTCAACCGACTTCAAAAAGGAGGAGGTTATCAATTCGACTGTTTTTTTTTTATGTTTGTTACCTGATTTCTTTAGACTGGGTGAACCGATTTTGATGATTCTTTTTTTATTTGAAAGCTAGTGCTTCCCGTGTGGTCCCATTTTAATTTGGTCCAGTTCAGACAATAGCATCCATGAGAAAACCGTACAAGTCTTAAATTTGCATTAAGTATGTGCGCGATTTGTTACGCCATTTCTCCGGAAAACGTAAACCGATTTTGAAAATTCTTTTTTTTATGGATAGGATCTCATATAAATTTTATCGAAATTGATTTACCACTTTTTGAAAAATCAACAAATACCCAAAAATTTTACATAGACGACGTTTTAGTTTCATCAGTCTTTGTAGTAGTTAACTTTCAATTTCTTCTTAATAGATTTGGATGAGAAGGAGGTACTAAAAAGCGGAAAATAAAAAGCTTTTTACAAAAAAGACAAACGCCTTCAAAAACTAAAAAGTGAAAAATAAATTTAGCACAGAACACACATTGACTTTAGTTTTGAAAGTCGGTGGCAATACAAAACAACAAACAGAACAAAGCCACTGAATTTCGAAATTAAAGTGAATGTGTGTTCTGTCACAGTAAAGATATCTAACAGTATTGTGACTCGTTTAAGGTCACGCGCTTAAGTACCTGCGGCTCGCTTTCGTTCGAACGTCCAAAATCCAGTCGGGTTGCCACGCGCTCGCTAAGTGTACGTATACCACAGATATTTTTTTTCTGTTAGAGTTTAATTAATAGTTCCGTACGATACTGCGACCGCAGCTTTAATAATGGGTAGTTGTGCAAATTGCATTGTAGACGGCTGTCGAAATAAAATAACCAACAAAAGTTTATCCTTTTTTACATTACCTAAGGAGGAGGAAAGGTAATTATTTTGTATTTTTTTTTGTTGATTATTTTTTTGTATAATAGAGAGTTCTTTGTGTAATGTTAAGAAGAAAGTTTTATAATAGTACGTAATTATAAGTAGGTACCTATTGATTTGGTTAGATATTTTACTTAGGTAGGTACTTATTATTTTTCAAAATATACACACAATAACTAGTCAACTGTAAAAAACAAAAATGTAAAAACTTTTTTTTATTCACCTATTCTTTTGTGTAATCATTTCATAACATAGACAGCCCTAGCGTTGCGTAATTTGACGCAGGTAATCGCCCGACACCACGTCAGACAACGTAGTAGATACTCTCGAGCCCGTGCGTAAGGTACATTTTAGCGCGCACGAACGGCTGTAATATTTTTGTAGGCAGTTATAGCGTTAGGTATCTATCTTTTTCTATGGAGTGAACTATCTGTTCCATAGGAACTATTAGTTAATCTGTGGTTCTGTGCTAAATTTATTTTTCACTTTTTAGTTTTTGAAGGCGGTTGACTTTTTGTAAAAAGCTTTTTATCAATTTTCGCGAAACCTTAATTATTTTTCTAAATTAAAAGGTGCCCTATATTACTCCTTATCTCACCAGCCAGCCAGGGAAAATTCCGTAAAATTCGACTAGCCGTTTCCGAGATTAGCAGGATCAAAAAGACAGACGGAAAGACAGGACAAAAAAAATAAAAATAGTTTAAATAACTTTCAAATATTCTAAGATGATGTATAGATTGTTACATGATTGAGTAATTCGTGTGTACCTAGACTTATTAAAATAATATTTATTAATGTATTTGTTGTTCAATTACAACAAAAGAAACATGCAATTTTATTGTTGTACTCTTGTTTTTGTATCGTTTCTCAGGAAGTCAATAAATTTCATTTCATATTTATCATTTTATTATCAGTATTGAACTATAACTCGAGAGGGAGTTAATTAAATATCCAGTATGATTCATCGTCCCACTATTATTGTACGGAAATATTTACTGTAAGTATTTATGCCACTGTACTGTTTACTCTACTCTAGACTTCTATTTAGGGTTCCGTAGGCAAATGGGAAAAAACGGAACCCTTATGGATTCGTCATGTCTGTCTGTCTGTCTATCCGTCCGTATGTCACAGCCACTTTTTTCCGAAACTGTAAGAACTATACTGTTGAAACTTGGTAAGTAGATGTATTCTGTGAACCTCATTAAGAATTTCACACAAAATAGAAAAAAAACAATACATTTTGAGGGTTAAACTTATACTTAAATGATATCATTATACTTAAATGATATCGAGGTTTCTAATATATTTTTTGAATAGTTTGCGCGAGAGACACTTCCAAAGTGTTAAAATGAGTGTTCCCCCTCCTGTAACTTCTAAAGTAAGAGAATGATAAAAAAAAAAATATTTGATGTACATTACCATGTACATCATATATTTTGTAAACTTCCACCGAAAATTGGTTTTAACGACATCTAGTAAGTAGTTTTTTTTAATACGTCATAAATCGTAAACCGCAATTTACCTTACTTGCTGCTTCGGAACCCTTCATGGGCGAGGCCGCTTTTTTTTTGTTAAAAATGGCGCTTTTTAGGCCTGTAGAGAGGTAATTGTAGATCTTTTTGTAAAGAAGACCTTAGATTACCTGCCGGCTGCACCATAATATGATATGTCATATTAATTAAAAACATTAATGTTTGGGGACCACAATTGCGCTTTATTCCTATAACGACCGTCTCTCTCTGATCTTGAAATTTTGTCCTTTACAAGTCCATCATAATATGCTTTAATCATGTGCCCATGCTGTGGCGCTACTTTTCTAAATCTACAAATACTTATTACTAATGGATCTGTGTACATTATTACTAAAGTTCAAGGCTTTAGATAAAGATTGAAATCTGGAAAAATCCCTTTGTACATTGACGTAATTTTATTGTTTTTTATTTCTCGATTGAAATAAGTTCGACGGTCGAACAAATGAGAAAAAATAAATTCTCAGTAGTTCACCGGTCGAACTATTGAGAAAAAAAATTCTCACTAGTTTGACGATCGAACTAAAAAATCGAACTAGTGAGAACTATATATATATAGATACGAAAAGTAAAGAGAGAAGATTTCATTGTTTGTATATTTATTTATAGCCGCGTTGGTTTCGTGGTCGCAAGCGCGACTGCTGAGCGTAAGGTCTTGGGTTCGATTCCCAGGTCTGGCATAGTGCTCGGAAAGCACGTAAAGCCATTGGTCCTGCGCCTGATCTCTCCGGTCGTGTCGGATTGCCGTTCCACCGGACTATGAGATTGAGATAAAAGGGAGTGCACCTGTGTTTGCGCACACACTTGTGCACTATAATATCTTCTGCGTACTCGACTGATCTCTATCGAGATTGGCCACTGTGGCCGAAATTCGGTCGGAAGAGTACACCTATGGTTGGTTGATAAACTCATATACTTTATCCATTTTGAATTGTTTTTCTCCGAAAGAAAGCTACATTATCGGCAAAAAACATAGATTATAATATTTAATCATCTAAATAATTAGAGATCCTTAAAAAAAATACACGAACGAAGTCGCAGGAAGTGTGCTAGTCGTAAATAAAATAATGTCCCAACTTCTTATTAGAGTAGGTCTACTTTAAAAGTAGTACTTAACCAAATAGCTACAATTTATCGGCCAATAGTTATAGGTATATCCCCATCTTGAATAAAATTATGCATTCGAAAAACCAATATTGCAAAGCAATAATTATGCGACATTTAAGTCATTAACTGAAAGTGATCTAATAATTTTAACGTTTACAGCGGAATTAGAAAATGTCGATAAATATAGGAACTGTGGCGAAACTGTCACAAGAACGAGTTATGAGGGAAATTATGGTGTAAGTAATTTTCAAAGTAAACACGGAGTAACAGTGTGGCTACTAAGTTAGCGGAAAATATTTGTTAAAAAAAACAGATCAATTCTGTTTAATTTTTTTGACAATAAAATAGACTACACACATACGTAAAACCCAGAGCCATCGGTAGCGTTCTGTATCGTCTGCCTACTCTCATGAGAAAAAAGGCTGATACTTTGAGGAGGAGGAAGTTTATGTATGTAGTGCTTTTTCATTTTTTGTGTGAATGTTTTTATGAATAAAAGCTTTCTTGCTCGTTTCTTGCTCGTTCTTCTCCATAGAAACCTACTGTTTGGAACGAGCAACTAGCTTCAGAACAACTTTCTGACTGACTGACTCTGACAATTCAAAAGTACCTGTAAATGGTTTATTTGAAATAAATGATTTTGAGTTTGAGTTTGAATACAATTTTGAGTTTGAGTTTGAGTTTGAATACAATTTTGAGTTCCTACTTCACTACTTTTAATATTATAGATGAGAGCCCGCCACCGCGCTTCAGGCTTATCCCAGGAACTTGGTACTGTATGGATTTACATATAGTTTCCATCATTAAGGGAATTATTAAGGCAGAATATAAGCTACAATATAAACACATTCACGCGCAAAAGCTAGTCATTAAATAAAATCTTGAAAACAAAACATAAAGACTAAAATGTACTTTAGTATCTAGGTACTTAGGTAGATTTTAACATTTCTAAATGAGTCTGCAAAATAATAATATTAAAACAAAATAATTTCCTACGAACTCTTTCAAATATTTATTTTTTGTTCAAATTTTAAATATACGTGTAATGTTCGAAGTTTGTTTATCAATGTGTGACCAATTTTACGACCAATAAAATGTATTTGTTCAAATAATCACTTGCCTATGTGATAAATTATACATCTTAACGAAGTGTTATCTTAACATAAGAAGACCGTTAAAATGTTCAAGAGCTTAATTTAATTAGAAGTTTATGGTAATTTTCTACATAAATCACAGAGTACCTTATTTACAACTTTTTTTTGACGTCCATACATGGGCATGTGAATTTTCTTAACGCTACCGGTTTAAGGCGATAATCGCTGGTCTTATGGTTCCGAGAAATGATGTCACGGTTCCCTGCTACAAACACAAATAAATATTGAAATCCTTTTCAATCCATCGAACCTGGCTGCTACTATCTATTAAATCCGAAAGCACCAAAGGGCCGATTATGTAACGCGTTAAAAATATCCAAGATAAGATTGATTATAATACCAAACTTTTTGTTATTCTAGCTTACGCCCGCGACTTCGTCTGCATGATTTTTTTTACGGAACCCTGTTTTTTCTAATAAAATATATCATATAATGACGACAAGGTTGACGCAGTGGCTTACCGTTTGATTGCTGCGCAGCGTGTTGCGGGTTCGATTCCCGCCCAGGGTAAATATTTGTATGATGAGCACTTGTGTTTGCCTTGTGTCTGAGTGTTGTTTATCTATATATGTATGTATTTGTGTTCCTATGTATTTCAGCTGTCTGACACCCATAGTACAGGGTCTCCCTAGTTTGGGGTGTGAAATGTCCCCACATATTTTTTTATTATTATATTATTATATAGCAGAAATAAAGTGGCTTTCTAGTAGAGAAAGAATTTTCAGAATTGTATCAGTAGTTCCGTAGATTAGCGCGTTCAAACAAACAAATAAACTCTTCAGCTTTATAATAGTACCTATAGATAGTATTGATAATCGTCAATGGGACTGTATTGACAGCTAAGACCGCTTGGCTTACTAACCTACGGGTCGCACATACGCTTAATATTATGCGTATGTTTTCCAAACCATTCACACTTTGACGAGTTACGTCAATATTTACTTTTAAACTTTTCTATTCGCCGCTAGTACCCGCATATAATAAAAGAACGAAAGCGAAAAGAAACTCGAATACCAAACAGTATCATTTAAAAAGATCAAGTCATGTACCAACAAAAAGGGAAGATTAAACGGACTGCCCACTAAGTTTCGAATAATCCTTTAAAAGCAAGACAAAAGGAAATCATCTTTATTCGTTACACCGAATAGAAACATTTTCAATATCAGCCTGGACAACAATGGCCGAAGCTTCTTTTTTTCTCTCCGCTAGCGGAATAAATTCCGTATCAAATTTCTCCCCGGATAACCGTAACAATTTATCTGCCGGCTTATACCCAATCGAATTATTCACAAAAGAATACCCACGATTCGGGGTTTTGCGAAAATAAAAAACACATTGCACTTTTCTCTTCCACTGTACATGTATCTACACAACGTACGCACACTGTTAACGATAGTACGGAAATACTCTGTGTGTAACGTCCCATATTCTGGCTCATCTCGTCGGCTCGTGCCGTTTTTGGGCGAAATGGTGTCGTCTACCGTTCGAGCGAAAGTCGATTTTCGTAGTGTGTGGACGCCGCTTTGGAAGGGCGGCCGTCGCGTAAGCTACGGACCACGTGCACCTCGACTGCTTGCGCTTAGTTCTTCACGAACTGTGTGGGAGGTTAGTCCGCTACATGAATATAATGTTCCTTGAATGTCATGCGCTAAGCGTTCGCCGCGAAAAAGCGTATTCCGCTTGCGCCCAGCAGTGAAACGTGTGTGAGTGTTGCCTCTCCACGTGATTTTGACAGTCGAATCGTTCACAAAAGCCGGCTCTTTTTTATTTTCTTTTATCAACAGTGCGATGTGCGCGAACTGAATCGACAGGGAAAGTGTTTTTGATAACAGTTTACGTGAATGAACCGCCGATATATAGATATGTTGTAAGATCAAGGGACGCCACATTAAGGATGATTGTAAAATATTACTTGGCCCAATTTCCGCCGGCTATGGAGTGTTTTCGGTAAGTCACTAATGAGATTTTTGATTGAGAATCTGTATCTTGATTTAATTTAATTTAGAAGTTGGTTGGCAAATGTTTGTTTCATATTATTTTGTTGGTTTGAGTAAATAGGTTCAATCGAAGTTGAGTGAAAATATAGTCGTTGTGAGAAGGTGATTGATGACTAGGGTACTGAATCACCCTTGAGTGACTAATGACGCGTATCGGTCATCCCTCTCGATATACGAGGTATCAATATTCGGTGGACCCTCGTAGGGTGCTATCAATATCATTATAACCTACCTTATGCCCATATATTGTGGAAGGGTCTGTAAGTTAAATTGCTTTTAGGGAAGGGTTCTAGAACGGAGTGTCAAATTCAGTTTCCAGATTAATTGTTTTGTCGTGTCCTTAGGTAAGGCCCCGCATAGGACGGCCTGCGACAAATTAAATTCATTGTTTATGTATAACGTTACCTCTGCGCATGCTCGTCACTATGTCAACAAACTATGTACATATACACGGAGTGCCTATGTATGTGTATACTTGCATATTAATGGCTCTGCAGAACCGTGTTGCTAATAGATATTTTGTAGAAGACTTAAAGTTATAGCATTGTTTGCTCTTCGTTAACTATTTTTGTAGTCATGTGTCAGTTCTAGAAATGCCTAGTGCGTTCAACTGTGACATCATCTTTTGTTATATTAAGACCAAAGACTTTGAACCTAATTGTAAGGTTTTTGTTTTTGACCGACGTTTATTTTGATTTTATTTTTCAGTTTCTGTTTTGCTTTTCTGTCTTGCTTAGCATTAAAAGAATTCCTTCATTGTTGTAGATTTTAACTGAGTAGGGATGTAGATAAAAGCTTATTTACATCGGCTTAACGCATTATGTATATACCAATAAGTTTGTACATACACTTAAGTAACATTTAAGCCTCTGTAATCCTCAAAGGATTTGGCAGCGGTTTACTAACCCACAGTCCGTATATTTACTAGCATATAATATAGTATGTACCTCGAATATTAATTGTATAATGAATCTCTCTTATGTATGTGTATGAAATAATCATAACTGATGTATACGATATTGCAGAAGCCTGTATGTTGGTAAATCTTAGGTTTAACTAGTAATTCAAAGGATTTACCAACATGAATTGGTAAATGTAAGGATTTTGGTCTTTTACCGATAGAGTTTGGTACATGTTAAATTTTACCAATGACGGTTGGTAAATTTTGACAACATGGTTCAAGTAGTCTGTTGAAGACAGGGGAACTGTGCTGAACATGTCTATTTTTCGACATTTTCCGTATCTCGAAGATTTAAAAAGTGAATGGTAGTAAAGTTCAAAATGGATTGAGAACAATTCGGATTTTTATCATTATAACAGTCTTAGATTTTACTGGAAAATCTTAGAATTTGCTGTTCGGAATTTTAAATTAACATAATACAAATGAACAAAGCTAGTGTAATAAAATACAGCATGTGTCAGAAATAAAATTAATTATAATAAATACTGTTTTGTAAAGTTGTCAATACGTCAAAACGAACAGAATATAATTACGAAAAATACCGGTTAAGTTCATTGGAAACCATCAATCATTGTTTTTAAATGGAAAGAAATTAACTAAAATGTAAAATTGAGCGCGAGGAAAGATGGAGCATTCCATAACGTTAATTATTTTAATTTATTGGTTAATTACTATTGATAACATCTCACTTATTTTTCACCGTTTTATATACACGTAAATACGCCATTATTTTCTTTATAAATTAGAATAAAGTAATTAACATTAAAGTAACATCAAATGGGTTATAAAATATATATTACAAGATTATTAGGATGATGATAAAAATCAAAACAGCTCTATTTTTGATCGGCAACAACATTTAAGACTATAAATAAGTATCAATGGCTATTTAAATAAAAAATAAATATCGTTAACTTAAGTTTATCAGATTAAACTCAAATGAACTCTATTTGGCAGATCTGGGTAATACCTACCTTCAATATTATAATCAGAATAATAAGTAATAATATGCCACATTCCAATTGTATCAGATCTTGGCAATCTGACGAATGGAATGTAACAAATAAAATTACTATTGATTCTAAAGTGACAATTCAGTGAGTTTTTATGTGAATCAGACGCTAAAATAATGTTCGTGAAAATTCAAATATGGAATCATAGGCTATGGGATTAACTACACTAATTTCGCTCGCTTTAGCTTTTTTCTATTAGAAAATCTATTTAGTATCGCATCTGTTCATCGCGGAAAACTGGTCGAATGCGTACGCATCTTCATACTAAAGTAGTGTTTTTTGTGGACAAAAGCTGAATTGAGCCGAATAAGTGTATTTAGTTCCTAAGGCAATAAATACACAGTGATCAACCTTCTCAGTAAATCATGACATCTTTCAACACATTGCCATTACACATACTGGCGGTCCCGTATGGTGTCGGACGTAAAGAATAGCATCATCCCATATCTTCCCGTGGGTGTCGTAAGAGGCGACTAAGGGACTCACCCGAGAATGGGCAGCAGCGTTCTCTGTGCCTTTGTAACCACCATACTGCGATCGCCAACCCGCCTGCCAAGCGTGGCGACTATGGCAAAAACCCCCCTTTGGGAGAGGCCTATGTCCAGCAGTGGACGTCTTTCGGCTGAAATGATGATGATGATGATGATACTGGTGGTCCTATACTACTACTGTCCCAATCGTTATCACCTGATAAGCTATAATCATAAATTGATAAGTTTCTGCAAAGAGCGCAGGTTGTTTATCGATAGTAATCTAGATGCGTTTGCGCATAGCCTGTAGTCGTAGGGAAATCTTCCTAGGTGGTAATGACTTCAGTATATGCTACTTAAATGTCGTACATTTAAAATTCTATTTAATTTACTGAAAACGTTAAAATTTACGAGTATACAATTTTACTTCCAAGAACTAACCTAATGACATGTTACGCAAGTACTGGATTACAATCAAAATTGGGACCTCATGGTATCACACACTAATCTTAATCATGAACTGTTGCGACTTACGTCTTAATAAAAAAATCACTAAGTATATTCGCTCTAGCCTTTTCCCAACTATGTAATGGTCGGTTTCCAGACTATCCGTATACAGCTGTACAACCGTATACCAGTGTTCTACATGTAGTGATTGCCTATCTGATCTCCGCAACCCAGTTACTGGGTAACACAATACCCCTAAGTAAGAATGGTTGTCAGAGGTTTCGAAAAAAATCACAATATAATATGCTCTATTTGCAGTCTAGACAGTAAGTTGACTACTAGTAAGTAGGCACCAAGGTACATTCGAGAACCACCAGTAAGCTAATCATTCTTCACCTGTTATAATTCTCACGATAGTTATTTATTCGTATCACAAAGCGGATAGTACATACTTAAATAATGGAGCATTTTACTTCCCTTTGTTTTCAAAGCGGTGGCGTTTGCCGGTAGCCAAAGAAAGATGTTCGCTATTGTAGTGTTTTTTAGCAGTTCGGCAGTTATATTCGGCAATGTCGTTTAGAGCTTTTCTTGCACAATACCTTTAGTATTTAAGCAGAGAGGGTTGAATTCAGCAAAGTATCTAGCTACCTAAGTTCCTTATGTTTTCTTTAAAGATTTGAAAGGCTGTTGCAATGCTGCTGCTAGCTGTCAAATTATTCATGTGTGTACCAATTACGTGGAAAAATCACTCGATCATGGTAGTATTGTCATCGATATTGCTTTCGCGCATGTGTGTGTATTTGAATCATGTTGCACTTGAGTATCGTGTTGAGTGAGATGGATATTTACCTAATTCAATTCTTGGATTCGTAGGTATGGAATACCTTGCTCAGCAGATCTAGGAATTACAGGAATAGTAACCCTAAATCTATTTTATCATACTAGTTTGTGAGGTGATAGGTGTTTGTTTCTTTTTCACGCTTAAACAGCGGAATGTGATCTCATATTGAATGGAGAAACAATGGAAATTATCAATCACACGATTTTGTTACGACGCTAGATGATAAGTTACAATGTTTGAAGGTATATAACATCTCTTGCGGGGCGGGTAAGCTTACACTGTTAGAAAGATAAGACAGTAAAAAATATAAATAATTAATACCTTACTTGGTATTCCAAATAGCGAATAACGGAAGCCAAATAGCTTATCATACGCCCAAATTATTTTGACTATATATTTAGATCATTTGCAATATTTAGATCATTTAATAAAGTTTCCTTACAAGGCACTACGGAATACCACTAGCTTAAATGTATATCTAGTAAAAATAATCACTAGCGTTTCCAGAGTTTATCGAAAATGGTACATAAAAGGCTAGTAGAACAAACAAGTAAGTTTGGCGTGGTAAAACAAGCCCCGCGAGGCTTCTTCGCGAAATCGATACTCGCCTCCGTTGCTCCTAGGGGAGTGACTAACTTAACCGCTAATAACCTTACCGGTAGTCCGTACTGGATACCTTAAAGAGGATTCGTATAATAGCTTATCGACTAGATAAGACAAGTTAAGTTCGTAGATATTATCTATACAAGTAATTGTGTTAAAGGAAATAAGAGTAGGTAAAGCAAAAAAAAGGAAGACAGTGAAAGATGATAAACTCAAAATAATTATTTATTTCAAATAAACCATATACATGCACGTTTAAACTGTGAGAGAGTTGAATAGTGTTTGATTCCAAAGTAGAGTAAGTTCTTATGGAGAAGAATGGTTTGAAAAATCCTTAGACACTAGATTTGCCTAGAAAGAAGTCGGACGGCTGATAGATATAAACGAAAGAATAGGATATACTGCGCCGACTCCCTAGATGTACCCGTATATTCTGATAATGATATGACTATGATGGAAGTGAATGTGTTGACAGCTAATGAAGATAAATGACGTAATAAAAAATTGGACAAGGAGCATGGCAATATTATAATTTTGCATATATCCATACTTAATATTATAAATGCGAAATTAACTCTGGCTGTTACGCTTTTACGATGAAACAGCTAAACCTATTTTTATGAAACTTGGTATGAAGATAGCTGGAACCCTGGGGAAGGACATAGACTTTGACTTTTTAATAAGTAACTTTGTCTGCATCCGCGATAAACGACATTTACGCGGAAGATGCTGCGGGCAAAAGCTAGGTTACTATAATTATTCAAAAAAAATCTTAGCTAGACGCTAGGCAAGAGTAGTTGGTTTTAGTCTATGTCCACATTGAAGCTTGAATTTTTAGAGGTGTGTCCAAGCGTTTAAGCTCTGTGCTAATAGCGTGACAACGCGTGTAAACGTTTTACCGTGAAACGTCACGCCTAGCTTAGCGTGCTACGGCCCCTGAATATTCAGAAATATCTCTCTTTGGTGTATCTTCCTGTTTTTATTTAGATATACTTAATATTAACGTACCTTTATCGTTGATCGTCTACAACTTTTAGGTATGTTGTCAGTGAAACTAATTATATAAACGTCTAAATTAAAATATATTGTATTACTAATATTTCTTTGATGCCTACTGTCATTTTTAGGTACAAAGAATTAGGTCATTGTACTCACAATAGTACTGATATTACAAGATGACGCATTAGAAACAGATAAAGTGGATAAGTAGGTATGTAAATTAAAGACAGATTCCATTATTTTAGAATTCATGCCAAGCAATGTTTATCGATACGTCGTTTGTTTAGAATTTGTACTAAAAGGTTTGACTTCCCATTCCCATTTCGCCAAGAATGCTAACACGCTTCATAGAATCAGCAGAGTGTGAAGATTTTTTTTTTTATTAATGTGCCAGTGCTTGACTGTGATCCCACCGGTAGGCGCTAATGCAGTTGAGGATGGACTAGCTTATTCATCTAACCTTGAAAACGCCGACTAGAAACTTGAATACAAGTGCTAGAAATGTGGCTCCAAACCGTGTTGTCAGAAAGTAGACATGTTGAATGAAAAATACTAATTAGATATCCTACACAGTATTGGTGACCGTAGATATTATTCAGTAAAAAAAGTTAGTTGCAAGGTCAGGTTATGCCGTCTTTCCACCAGATAAGAACGAGAATGCGTAGCGAGGGGTGTGTGTGAAACTAACCAATTACAGCGCTAGCTTGACTCAAGTTACGACAGTGAAACGATGCCATTGTAAATTTTCACTCAAAGAACGCATCCCCGTAAATTGTTGGCGGAAACACGGTCTTATACTTTACGGAATCTACAAGTTATCTCTTCAAATACAAGCACTTCTGTGATATCCCATATCAGCATAAAAATATTATTTACACTGATGTACTACTTGATATTGATATAAATAGTTAATACTTATATAGACATAAGTATGCAATCTCAAGAGCATTCCAAATATGAACATTCAAGTGCAATAAACATCAAACGCCAAACGTGCAAATCAGATGATACTGAAATAAATGACCAGTGAATGACCTTGTGACCTTAGTGAACCTTGATTCATCATCATTCATGATTAAACTATCGTTAATATCAATGCATGATGATATTCTCAAATATTAGGAAGGTCAAACTTCATTTGAAATGATAAGGTCAAAGAAGAAAATATAATGTGTGAAAGAGACTTGTGGTGGATATTACATAAAACATATTATATTATAAATCATTACTCATCATATATCATCATCATTTCAGCCGAAAGACGTCCACTGCTGGACATAGGCCTCCCCCAAGTGGCGCCACATTGACCGGTCCCGTGCGACTCGCATCCAGCGGATCCCCGCAACCTTTACCAGGTCATCGGTCCACCTAGTGGGAGGCCTTCAAACGCATCGTCTTCCGGTTCGCGGTCGCCACTCTAGAACTTTTCGGCCCCATCGGCCATCTGTTCTGCGAGCAATGTGCCCTGCCCACTGCCACTTAAGTTCACACATCATATATATAATATCTAATAATGTCGTTGTCAACAAAAGTGATATTTGGGCTAAAGTAAAATGCATGAGCCATGTTACTTGAGTTCGGCGCAAAACGTTCGATTCCTTTCTTCTTCCATTCAGTCCTGTCAATCGTTTTGCTATCACTGACTCATTTTTCTTATACAATATTCCTCACACAGTACATCGATTTTTTCTGTGAACTTCCTCTCCCTCTCCATTCATTCACATTCATTCATTTTAAATTAGAACTAACCAAAAGTGATAATTTTATATCATAGTTGATTAGTGACCAGCAAAATTGAAAGCTGACCCGATTGGCAGTATTTCAATATTATGTATTATGTATCATAAAACTGTGACATTTCGCACAAGTCACGCATTTATAATAATAATAATAATAATAATATGTGGGGACATTTCACACACGGCCATCTGACCCCAAACTAGGGAGACCCTGTACTATGGGTGTCAGACAGCTGATATACATACACAAATATATTTTAAATACATACATATATAGATAAACAACACCCAGACACAAGGCAAACACAAGTGCTCATCACACAAATATTTACCCTGGGCGGGAATCGAACCCGCAACACGCTGCGCAGCAGTCGATCGCATTTGTTGCGCAAACGCCATTACTCCGCCCGTTAGTATTGCGTCGCGCCAATACATCGGATATTTAATTTATTACCGTGTCTAATTGCTCGTATTAAACTGTGAAATACGTGTTTTGCTTCCTACAGAAATTATCAATGGTTTATGGGCACCCACTGTCTTTTTATATGTTATCTTAACGGTGTCGAATTTCACATTTTACTACGGTTTAGACGTGTAAATAATCGGGTCAGTAAAATTTACAATCGGTTAACAGTCAGTATATTATTGAATATCGTTAAATTATAAGTATTGCGTTAGGCGTAAATCAGTGTTGAAGTAAAAAAATAGTATAAAATTAATTGTTTTAACATGTTCGTGATAAGAAGATATGTAAGTGAGATAACAAATTTATACCTGGCTAAGTTTTATTCAATAATAAAATAATAACGACTGAACCTGTTTAAGACCGAACTTACTCCCAAAAAGACCTTATGAGACAAGTTTAGAAACGGAAATAAATTACACGCTTTATTAGTCCCCTACTAATTAGGCAGCCCTTATAAATTAAAGTGTGAAATTAACGTTCTCTTGTCGCATTTGATGCACCTAATTAAGTAACAGTATATCAACTGCATAGTTTAGGGACAGCTGATAAAGTAAAACTGGGTTTAACAGTATCTACTCAGCTGCTTATCGTAGCTATTGAAACACATCTTAAACACGTTACCTAATTATGAATGAGGGCAATGTGCTAGCGACCGATGTGATATACGTAGTGACAATAATAGCCGCGCTTGGTGTAATGTTTAGATTGATTTTCAGTAGGACAACATTAATAGATGTCGTTTCATCTGCTATCTTGTCCATAGATCGTATAAGTGTGTGCTATAGTGATGTTAATTCCGGTGTTTTATTACTTGCATGTTAGTTCCGGGATAGCCTGATTTTGTTTTTGATGACACAGTTCGGCTGTGGCTGAGGGATTGACATTTGTACTGTGTGTCACAGGTTTGATTATCGCTTTTTTGAGGAGCTGGTGGTTGCCGCGGTTAGTCCGTAAGTTGGTGACCATCTATTTTATACCGAGACCACTCCGTGCCTCGGAAAGCATGCAAAGCAGTTGGTCTCGGCGGTCATTCGTAGATCTTTCACAGTCGTTAAGGGTAGTCACAGAAAGTTTGACACCAGTCTTACCAAGGGGTATTGTGTAGCCAGATACTGGGTTATGGAGGTCAGACAGGCAGTCACTCCATATAAAATTCTAGTGTTCAGCTGTATGCGGTTAGATTGGAATTTGACCCCAACATAGTTAAGAAAAGGCTAGGCAGATGATGGGGCTGATCGTTTATGTACATATGTGAGTTGATATGTTTGTAAACTCACTCACGGTACAGGATAAAGGAGATTGACCAAAATTTGTATCGCTTTATATTAATAGAATATAGCCATGAAAATGTGTTCATAAATTATAAAATATTTTTTTAACTTGTCTTAGTTTACTTGATCGAAATCGTATATGGCGTTAATATTTTGTATTTAATTAGGTTTTTAGTTGATTTTATTGCAATACTTTTCAAATGGCGTATTCTAATCAATGCAGTGTTGTCAATGTATTTTTATTATCTACTTCCTATACAAACCCACATTTAGTATTTGCTCCCTATGAATAGAATTAAAAAGAATTACCTGTGTAATATTATTGATTTGGGATCATTTATTATTTTGTTTGAACTATTATCTATTATCTTATGTGAAATCAAATCATATTGGACTGTTTTTTTGGTGAAAGGTCTGTTACAAAACTAACCTCAAAACTGAACAGAAAATCAAAGAACAACGAAAACCCCCACAGAATACATGGATAATTTTTATTTCCTTTAAAAGTAGACATAATGCCTCTTTTATCTCCAATTTTATGTAAACATACAAAAAATTTTGTTGCGCAACCGTGGTCTTTAGTAGAATGAGCAAGATTGCTCATTCTACTTCCTTTCTAGTGTGGGGCAACTTTATTATCTCTAAATATACAAAACAATATATAAAAATCTCGTGTTATAAGTAGTGTTTGTAATCGAACTTCTCCGAAACGGCTTGACTGATCTTATGATTTTTTTTTTGTGGATTTGGTGGCAATTTTCTTATTTATATCTATGGCAAAGCATCGTTTGCCGGTTCACCTAGCAACTTAAATAAATAAAAAGAAACCTGGCTCTAACTGAGCACTTATTTAAAGGTTCTTTGTGAGGTTAGTTCGCAAGCTAAGCAATTGAGTTTAATAATGTGTCTCGCACAACTTCACAAGTCCTATATTAAAAAACTGGCCAAGTGCGAGTCGGACTCGCGCACGAAGGTTCCGTACAAAAACGGCAAAAAATCACGTTGGTTGTATGGGAGCCCCCTTAAATATTTATTTTATTTTTAGTATTTGTTGTTATAGCGGCAACAGAAATACATAATTTGTAAAAATTTCAACTGTCTAACTATCGCGGTTCTTGAGATACAGCCTGGTGACAGACAGACGGACGGATAGACAGCGAAGTCTTAGTAATAGAGTCCCGTTTTTGCCCTTTGGGTACGAAACCCTAAAAAAGAGATTTTGTTTCGTCTTCTATTATTAACTCCACTGTCAGTTTCCACAATCAAAAAACAGACAATTAATGGATGATTTCACGGTATATTTAACTCTTCATAATTACGTCACGTTCTTATGAATACTTTGTAGAACTCATATGAGGAAACGGGGACGCGTCACAGACGGGAAACATCGTCTCCCGGTATGAATCAATAGGACTATTTTAAATTTTCTTTTTATGTAAGAATGATAATAAACGATCTTGATTGATATGTAAATATGAAACAGGTACCTATTTATAACATCAAAAATATACGCTCGAAATCTGTATACTTTTGAAGCTATAAGTAGAATATAAGATTTCATATCCAATTCTTGGAACAAAAACAGAAATCGATTTCAGAAAGTCAATTCTTATGATTAAAAACGTTTAGAATCTAGTCACAACTTCATCTGCATCCATGATACCCGACATTATTTATTTTATTTATTTTTACATTCACGTGAACGGAGTCGCGGCTAAAAGCTAGTTTACATTTAAAATTTTTGAGATGCATAGACTGTAGTCTATTATTCTATATCATGTCTTTGATCGATCATAGCCATAGCGTCCTTTGGAAGGGCATTGCAACAGCTTACAATACCATGTCACACAATTAGAATTCATAAAAGCTGTGCACTGTCATAACGAAACTATATCAGTCCCATACAAATCAGTGCGTGTGACGCATGCTGCATAAAACTTGCGCGTGCACATAGGCAGACGATGACTTTAACTACGGCGTTTGAATAAATGAAATGCTGCAACAGTTTAATTTAGCAATTTCGTTAGAGACAGTTCTCAGTATGACACTTTGACTGCAAACCATAAAATGGATGACAGAAAAGTCATGACTATAAGGATGGACGCATATCTGACGGAAGATGCGTACGTCTGTCACATCATTATTTTATAGATTTGACTGTTACAGCATCACGCGAATATTACCGGGTAGATTTTGTTTAAATTTTGCATGAAAATTCTCTACTGATTTGGGCAGTCAATAGTCTATTCAATATCACGCTATTGGGCAATGTTGTATTATACCCATCTATTTTTTTCACAGTTAATCATTGTTTTAACATTTAAACCAACTAGGTTCGCTTGGAGTAATTTGTGATGTTCATCATATCAGCATATTGTCGGCCTCTGCTGAACGTATTCCTCCCCTAGAGATCGCCAAGCATGTCTTGGGCATCCCGTATTCCTCCGCTGACAGCCACCTTCTTCTTCGTCGTGCATCGTGCCGCAGGGCGTCTCACTCTACGCTTGCCCAAACGCAGCCTCCACTCTAAAGCGTGTCGGCTCCATCGACCCTCTGTCCGTTTGCAGACGTGGCTGCAATGTCGGCGACTTTAGTTCGCTGGCGAATGACTTCATTGCTAAATCTATCTACCAGAGAAACCCCGAGCATTGCTCTCTCCATAGCATGATGAGCAACCTTGAATTTGTGGACCAGACCCCCGGTGAGTGTCGACGTGTCGAATGTGATGTTATGACATCACAATCCTCCAAGCAATACTAAGTTCCTTTACACTTAGGTCCACGTGAGCGAAGTCCACAGCTAGTCCATATTTATATTATAAATGTGAAAGTGAGTTTGTTTCTTATGTTATCAAGGCTAAACTACTGAACTGATGTTGATTAAATTTGGTACATACTAAGCTTGTACCCTTAGAAAGGATATTTATTATACTTCATGCACAAAGGTACAAAGTCGGACTTAATATATTATATTATTATGTTAATTTTTATTATTACAAGCTTTTATTTAACTTCACTTTTGTGTGTTTGTATGTTTACAAATCTTGCAAGGAAGATTTGAACCACTTCCAATAGACCGATTGAGCTGAAACTTGGTATACCTACGTAACTTGGATGACAATACAATAATATGGTACCATGGAGCTGGTCTGATGATGAGGTTGGAAGGTGACCATAGAAACTTCAGTTCTTGTGGACCGATTGAGCTGAAATTTGGTATGTCTTCGTAACTTCGGTAACAATACAAAAATATGGTATCATGGAGCTGATCTGATGAGGAGTTGGAGGATGCCCATAGGAACTCCGATTCCTGTGGTCCAATTGAGCTGAAATTTTGTATGTCTTCGTAATTTCGGTAACAATACAAAAATATGGTATCATGGAGCTGATCTGATGAGGAGTTGGAAGAAGCCCGTAGGAACTCCGATTCCTGTGGACCAATTGAGCCAAAATTTGGTATGCCTATGTAGTTTCGGTGACAATACAATAACAAGGTATCATTGACCTGGTGTCATGAGGAGTTGGAAGGTGCCCATAGGAACACTAGTTCCCATGGACCGATTGAGTTGAATTTCGTTATGACTACGACTACGAAAATTAACTGGAAAGAGACCTTGTAACAATGAAGCGTTAATGGAAATGGATAGACTAAGGAATATGTCCAACTAAAAAGTTAAAAATAAATTAACGGTAAAAAATATATTTTAGAAACAAGCTTTAATTATGCACGAAAAATTAAAATAATAAACTAAGTCATTAATAAAATTCGTAGTTTCTTATATATTCGTACTTTATAAGTAACAACCTACAAAAATGTTCAGTTTAACTGTTCGATACAATTAGTGTCATCAGTAGAAGTATGATACATAAACATATATTTTCTATAACCAGTATATTAATATTCTTACGCGACCTAAAAGCTTGTCGCGCAATTTCGTTAACGCATAGTCCTCGGCCGCGACAAGCTTTTAGATTGCGTAAGAATATTAATTTTTCGTGCATAACAAAAGCTTGTTTTTAAAATATATTTTTTGCCGTTAATTTTTAATCCGCAACTTCGTCACGTCCCCGAAAACCGATATTCATGCGGACGAAATCGCGGGAAAATGGTAATTAAACATCCCTGTACATATGTTTGACATAACGAATAAGATACGTTTTTGCATCAAGTTTACGACGATGCATCTAACACAATCTTCCGTCAGATGTGCGTCTACCCTTAAACATAGTTGACACAACTACAAAGTTGTCCCTGTGATGTTTCTGACAGAGACAGACTATTAAATTAAGTGTTTTATTAACCGGGAAAATTAATGTTATTGCAAATAAAGACCGTAATGAGCAGCCGAAGGATGCTGGTTCTTCAAAGGAAATTCTGAGCGTTTAGTAATTGGGTGTCGATTTAGGATTTTGGGTTTTATGGGTGTTTGCTTAAAACAAGCAAAGTTTAATGGAGGATTAGCTGTAATATTATCGTCTCAACTAGACATTAATGTAAAATATTACGAAAATTTACTCATCATCTGCCTAGCCTATTCCCAAATATGGAGTCGGCTTCCAGTCCAACTGGATGCAGCCGAATACCAGGGTTATCCATGGAGTGACTGCCTGTCTGACCTCCACAACCCAGTTACTAGGTAACACGATACCCTTGGTAAGACTGGTTGTCAGACTTTCCGGCTTCTGAGTAACCGTAACGACTGTCAAATATCTACGAATGTTAGCCGAGACCGCGACTTTACGTGGTTTCCGAGGCAAACGAAACTTCACTATAGCCCATTAAATACCAGTATTTAACTTATTATATTGATAGTAACTTAATTATTTTGTCGCTCTAGATTCTATACTTTTGTTTTTTTATTCGCTTTTTAGGATATGGTATTTGTTATCATATAAATCCATTAAGACACGGCAATTCTAACAAAAATCCACAGTTACCGTAGATACCGCGTCTTGTAGGTAGTGGGTGAAAACCAATAAAATTACGTAATTGCGTAATTTTCCGCCCTTAAATGTGGAATATTTTTATAAAACTAAGGACCACCCCTGAGGCATATACTATCCATTATTATTATATTAAGCTCGTACTGTTCTACTTCAGGGCAAAGGCCTCCCTGCATTCCTTCCATAGGTCTCTGTATAATATGCACACTCACAATATATAGCACACTCACTAACACACCAGTTGGCTCGCCAACGCAACACCGCCCAGGCCGGCAGTCCGACAACGACTGACCGCCCCACCTATCGCACCGGTATTTATAACCGAGCGACGTATGCGCCCGAGACAACGTCATAATACTGCTATCGGTTTGTAGCGTGATATATTAATATCTACATACACTACATCCCTTCCTTGTTTTAACGTAGTTGTATGTTACCACTTAATCAGCACCTGCACCTGACCAATCGCCTAATTACGCACTCTCGCCGGCGGCCCTCGTGACACCGACACAGTGGCACTAAACAAGACACGGCAGCGTATGTACCCACCTACATACACTACATCTCCCTCCTTTATCAAATTAATTGACGCAACCAGAATTTTTTCAAAACATACAACCGCTTTCTGGAAAGCTAAATTGCTCATCCACCCGTCGTTTTACGACTACTACAAATTGATTGAGTGATTATTTTCCTAATCAAATCGCCCTCCGGAGACCCAAGGTACCCGCCTGGACTTCCTGGACGCAACCACAGGATTCACCCTCAACCCTCTGCGACGGCACCGCACCGTTGCGCTCTGCCATCCAGGCAGATCGCCACTGATTATAGACAGTTTATCTCACAGTCATCAATAACGTTGACGGGGACAATGATGTGTGAATGATGACGTTGACCTGTCCCATGCGTTTTGTTGCAACCAAGGACGCTATAAACAATCATGATTTTTATAAAAACTTATAAAAAGTATTAAATCATTGTACAAGATTTGACTGCATTTTGCTAAGCAAAGCGGTAACGCTGGAGTATAGGAACTAACATAATTGACAGTTTAAAACTCAGGACGTAATTTTATTGAGTCAATATCATATTGTTGATTTATTTAAATAGAGTTTATTTGTAAATTCATTACAGGTTAATTTACTCATATTATATTATACGATTTTAATTCTGTCATTGGTTCTATGTGATTAAACCTCTAAAGCACTTTCCCAGGGGGATAACTCTGTTACTATAACTAACCTACTAAAATCAGTACCTATTTTCACTTAAGTCGGACATGTTTTATGAAAATATAATATCCCTACAATTCGGCGGATAACCAAATCTTGTCTTTAGTAACCGTTCTATCAACAAATAAACAAATAGCCGTTGGGACACGTAGTTTGGCTCTTTCACACAAATAGTTATCATCATAGTCCCGCCGTTGGTAAACAACGCGTGCCAGCATGATTCCATAATCTTTCACAAATCTTCGGGATGTCTCAACCAGCGACAGATAGGCCTCTCCATCACCAGTACGATAAAACTCGAGATAGAATAGGTTATCGGGTTTGACCGTAACTGCGAAGAGCTGTTGATATGATACTAGCGCAAATGCCTTCGTTCACAACCCAGACAAATGGCCGCCCACCGCCAGGCAGCCGAAGAAAAAGGGGCGAGTCAGAGATGTTAATCAGTTCTTTCTTGAACCTCGCCGTGCCTTCAATCAATACATCCAGACATGACAGCTGTAATTGCATGAACACTCCAGATAGACTTAAATGGACAGGTCCCATTAATATCTGTCTCTTTCCTGTTTTTATTGAAGAGAAAGAAATAAATAGCTAAAAATAAGTTCAGCTCGTGCACAACTGAATCAGCACCAATAACTTCCAAGGCGGATTATTTGTACTAAGATCCTTGCATTTGTGACAATACAAAGCTGAGGAAGGTGTTGAAAAAGCCATGGTCACGAAGCACTCCGATCTCCATGAAACCGTTGCGACCCAAATCCCTTGCAGAGCATCTGGGATCCGTGACTGAACCAACCCGCTAACTGCATGACATCATACACTAACCGCATGGTGCTATTTTTTCAAATAAACACCAACCGGCTTAGATATCTACGTAATCAGCTCTGAAACACAAACATGTAACCATGTAACATTGTTTCAAGTAAATAAAGCAGCTGAATACAAATATCGCCAGTTATTTAGATAGATCTCGGTCACTTCCATAGGTGGGTCAGTCATTAATGGATTGTTGTAAATATCAGGATAGTGTAACTTCCTCAAATCCTTGGAAATTGCTGAAATGAAAATATTAAAGTTAGCTAGTACTTGTACCGGCCCCTTGTTTTGTGTTGTGTTGTGTTGTCCTCCATTGTCTATTCCTCCAAACCTCAAATATGCTAAAATAATGCAGGGAACTCCGGAATCCCAGTCCACAACCATTATACACATAATTCGAAGTTTCCTTGAGATCTTTTGTTGGAGAACTTTAGTCCGCGCATGAAACTTTGCTACAACGCCTGTCAACACCAATCCATTCATCTACTTGATGTTCCATGTCACTGCAGGGGTTCAGCAGAATATCAGCTTCACGTATTTGTTCTTGATAAATGCTAAGCTGGTTTCCCATTTAGTGCACTATTGAGTTTCCAATTGGATGAAGGTTTTTTCTTACCACTTTTGGTGGCGTGTTATTATGCCGCTACGCCTCATACTCGCGCATAATCTTTTTATCTCTTTCATCTCTCTTCCAATCATCTATTTTCTTCCGTTCCTTCGCTCTGTACTTTCATCTTAGCTTCTCCCATCCGTTCGAGTGCAAAAGAATTGTACATACTACAGTATGTTGCTACAGGAAATTGCTGTAATAAATAGTGAGTTAAGTGGGAGTGTTGTTTCCACCTTCCATACAGACTATACACACATGACGCTCCCACAATAATTACCATGATGAAATGACAGTTTATCATAAAGTTTCCAACTTAATGGGGGTTATTCCAACCACTTTCTAATTTAATGGAGGTTTTTCCAACCACTTTCCAATTTAATAGGGGCTACTAGCCATTTCAGACTTACCCGACTAATAGAAATACATACTGACTGACACAGAATAAACCCATTATCATTTATGTTTAATTGATAACATATATGCATATTCTATTCTTTACTGTACTTCTAGATTACTCTGGCTCACAAACTAATTTATTGTGGTTGAAATATGAGGGGTGGTTGTTTACTGTTTCCATATTTGTAAATATGTGAACACTATGTATATGTATACATAAATAAACTGTCATTTCTAGATTTTAATACTTTGTGTTTACTAGTGGTTTTTATGCAAGGTATTCACGTACAATTATATAATTTCTGTACGTACAAAATATTGTTAACATTTTCTTCTTAAAAGAGTAAGTATGGAGTTTCTTGCCCATTCTTCTCCGTACGAAACTACCATTTGGAATGGGTAACTGGATTCAATTTTAATAATATGACGTTTAAAAGTGCCTTTTCACGGTTTAATTGAAATAAATGATTTGACTTTGACTCTGTTTAGTTTTCCTTAACCACATCCAGTGTGTCCAGTATGCATATAAATAGGAACAACTACTGCTGACCTGTTTTCCTTATAAAACTGTCAATTTAATGACCAGTAGGTATATTCTACCGCAACCACAGTCGTTTCCGACAAATGTCAATTTAATGACCAGTAGATATAATCTACTGCTTTCACAGTCGTTTCCGACAAATGTCAATTTAATGACCAGTAGGTATGAGCTACTGCTTTCACAGTCGTTTCCGACAAATGTCAATTTAATGACCAGTAGGTATGAGCTACTGCTTTCACAGTCGTTTCCGACACATGTCAATTTAATGACCAGTAGGTATGAGCTACTGCTTTCACAGTCGTTTCCGACACATGTCAATTTAATGACCAGTAGGTATGAGCTACTGCTTTTACAGTCGTTTCCGACACATGTCAATTTAATGACCAGTAGGTATGAGCTACTGCTTTCACAGTCGTTTCCGACACATGTCAATTTAATGACCAGTAGGTATGAGCTACTGCTTTCACAGTCGTTTCCGACACATGTCAATTTAATGACCAGTAGGTATGAGCTACTGCTTTTACAGTCGTTTCCGACACATGTCAATTTAATGACCAGTAGATATAATCTACTGCTTTTACAGTCGTTTCCGACACATGTCAATTTAATGACCAGTAGATATAATCTACTGCTTTTACAGTCGTTTCCGACACATGTCAATTTAATGACCAGTAGGTATGTTCTACTGCTTTTATGTGCTTCTTGATTTGTTGTTTTAGAACTAATTATGTAGGTAGCACAAATCAAATAACCAAACTTGAGGTCCTCAGTTTGACTACCATTTGATTTTGAAATGCAACAATCTTCTTCTTTCTTCTGCCCTTATCCCATGTTACTTGGGGTTGGCACAACACGTCTTTGCCTTGTATTCCGTCCTGTCCAACCTCATGCTTTCACGTCCAACCTCATGCTTTCACTGGCTCCTTTTCCATTCGTTTTATTCACACAATCCATCCATCTATTCTTTGGCCTTCCTCTCCCTCTCCATCCATCCATTTTGAAATGTAAATATATTATGTATATTTCCTTCCGAATAATTATCTACCTGTAGGAGACTGTCTTTTTTTTGCATTAAAGAGGTCTTATTTTTGTTTTCTCAGAAAAAATAAATTATTTCAATCTACCTTCAAAAATAAATGTTACCTTCTCTTTTTCTAATAAACATGAATAAGCGCCATTATTACGTATTATTCTATTTCTCTTTTCTTTTTTTTTTTATCTAAGAAAAACGACTTTATTTCAATCGACCTTCATAAATAAATGTTACTTTCTCTTTTTCTATAAACATGAATAATCATCATTATTGCACACATTTTTTTTTTTATAATAAAATAAATAAAAACTCACGGTTTTATCCTCGTCGCCAATGTATAATATGCACACTCACAATATATAGCACACTCACTAACACACCAGTTGGCTCGCCAACGCAACACCGCCCAGGCCGGCAGTCCGACAACGACTGACCGCCCCACCTATCGCACCGGTATTTATAACCGAGCGACGTATGCGCCCGAGACAACGTCATAATACTGCTATCGGTTTGTAGCGTGATATATTAATATCTACATACACTACAGTCTCGAATTTTCGCAGTCTTGTCAATCTTCAAGGAAACCATCCAAGTCGTCCCGCCATCTCTTTCGTGGTCTAATATCCATTAAAAAAAGATTATTTTAAATCGTTCTACAATTGCCAGAGAAATCACGTAACAAAATTAAATATACAAAAAATAACATACAGTCGAATTAATTACATCCTCCTTTTATGCAGTCGGTTAATTATTATAAAAATATATTATTTCAAATATTTGGTTTTCTAATCATAACAGCAACGTTAAATAACTATAATTTATCCATTGAGCCCACACGGGTTGTGTGGGCTCAATGGATCTGGAATGGAATCTCTATTCTCAGTAAAAAAACCTATTTTAAAATAGTATCATAGGTAAAATCAAGACCTTGTTTAAAATTTAACGGTATTCATGCGCCCGCGCAGTTTCAATAAAAGCTTTGCTAATGATTTACGCCCACAAAACGTATGTGACACGAGCGAGCGACAAAATAACAGAATTCGACGCGAAGAAACTATCGATTAGATGTTAAACAAGTAAAATATTTGAAAAGCAATTATTATATTCGAAATTTTCGTTCAAAGTATGAATACAAGAATTTTCATTAGAAAATTTCAACTTAGTGAAGAGGACTAACACTCTATAAGTACTTCTTAAGTACTTACTTAAGATTTATTGACTTAAAATGAAATAGGTACAAAAGCGACCCTACCCACCGATAAATAATAAGAAGCAATGGATTCGTGAAAACGGTAAATCACTAAATCGTTGATATTCAATATATCACCGACCAGTTAAAAATTATGAATGAAACGGTGCGGCGCGGAAGTGCAATCAAATATAATATATGAACCTTTATATTATGTAAGAAGGTCAACTCGAACATAAAACGAAATAGATTTTACGAACAAAAATTCGAAATTACTTTTGAACATGTCTTCCCAATTCCCAAGGCTTAAGGTACAATTTCTACTTGCCACTGTAGTCCGGGCGATGACAACAGCAGTGTCACACAACCGGAATGACAGACAACATTTTCTTTTTCATCTGGCAGATCGCTTTCAACCTTGAAAGTGGTCGACTGCTTATACGGACTTTTCTGTGGTACCTTAATAAATTAAAGCCTCTAGGCTGGGCATAACTTTAAACTAAGCGACTACACGTTAAGGGCACCCTTTGTGAGGCCGGACTTAGGGCGTCGTTTAGGGGAGGCCAGCAAGGGTATAGGCTGGATCTACCTGATTGCAACGATACCAATATATTTGTATTTTACTAGCACTTTGCCCCTGTGTGGCGGCTTGTCCCATTCCGCACTTTTACCTCTATTTCGCCCGCGTGTATTTCCTTACAGTTCCTTTTTTTTCATAATAATAATTATATATGTCGCAGAATCAACGATAAGGTGCCATATTATCAATCAAAATGCAAATTGTTATTTGATTACAACGCCATCTTGTGATATTTTTAGGTAACGTCAAGCAGTACGCTTGGGTAAGGTCGATACAGGAAGTGACGATACCGAGGTACCGACTTGAGGGCTGTCATTTGCAAATGAGTTGTCAAATTTATTTGACGTTTGGCAGATGGTGATTTCTGAACGACAGAGCAGCGGACACTTTTGATCGTGACTCGGACGCGAACGGTGGTTCGTCTTTCCTGTATCGAACTTGCCGCGTTTTCCATAATTGTTGTAATCCGTTTTCATCGGCTTGATTAATTGTGATTTTTGATATTATCGAGTGAAACTAAGCAAACAAACATCAGTGCTAAATATTGGAGATTTTATTTTGTGACTGCAATGTCTAACGACGGTTCCGGCGAAGAGTTACCCCACGTGGTTGATCAATCTCCGACATATAACATATATAACTCACTGATAGTGTAGCTTTCTATAGATGAAATAATTTTTAAAATCGGTAAAGTATCTTTGGAGTTACAAGCCAAAAAACATACAATCTTTATTTTTTTATATTATTAGTTTAGATTTCAATGGACACACATTCAAAGGTAGTGCGGCCTGTTGCTACGGTCGATTTTTTTGTAAGAACCTGATCAGAAAGCCTCTTGTCGGAATGGCCGATCAATAACATCGCAATTGTTGGTTTTGCCAATGTCGGCATCATTATGGGTTTCTGATGGTTGCCGACGATTTATTGAAACAATAGTCAGTGCCTTTTTGGTAGTCAATAAAGCAGTATGATATCCGTGGTGCTAAGCAGCTGAGCTTTCCCCAGTACAAATGTCGCTTAGTGCCAATTTGGCCTACGTCAATTCCGACTCCTGCTTAATAAGAAGGGAAGTGGAAAATATATATTTCTTACTACTCCGCTGTTCTTTTCTGAATAATTTCGTTGCGGGATCCAAGACAGTTGTAACGGCTTACCGGGACTCGTCAAGCTTCATTTCCTCGGCGCTTTGCTGATGACCGCCACTATTGATTCTGGCTTTCAGAAGTTGCAGTGGTGTGTGGCGATCTTGTTCCACAAAAAAGAAGTATTAATATCAAAAGACTAATTAGCTCTCCAGTAATGACGAAGCGGTTAGCAAGTACGTACTGCCGCTATCGTCTGCAGTCTGCCGTCGCCAGCGCAATTGCTCCCATAACCTTTACTGTTACTAACTTAAAATTCTTACTACACCATTTTATTAAAACGTGATTGGGTAAACGTGAGTCGTATAATAAAAAGCTCTTCTTACGTATAAACTCGTAACAAATCTTGTTATACGATGTAAATAGAACAATTCAATTTTTACTCAAAGGTATTTTATTGAGTTATTGTTAGATGAGGCTGCATTTAAAACAACGAGACTATTGAACGTTTTATTTTGTGGTACAATGTCATACATAATTTAAACACAAATCGAATGAAGCGATTATGGAATACGCTCGCGTTAGAATCACTATCTTACTTGTATGTATTTAAATGTATTTGTGTATGTATATCACCTGTCTGTCACCCATAGTGTGAAATGTCTCCCCCCCCCCACATATTATTATTATTATTTATTTTTTAGCTATGATTCGAATTTACATAAAACTGTGATGTTTACAACATGAGATGCCTGAAGTGTATGGTTGTTGTGTATGTGACGTCACATGTTTGTAAATGCACCCACGATATAGTGTGGGCCAAGGTGTTATGTTAAAAAACAACAAATAGTTTATTAAAATTTAGTAACAAATTGTGAGGAGCCATCTTCTCTTTTTCTCTTCATTTTGGTTATAATAAAAATCTATGCTTTTAACATTATTTTTTTGAGAACAAACATCTTTTCATATTTGCAGGGGGCCTACAAGTATATATTTTACTTAAAAGGAATGTAAGATTTGCTGTTAATGTTGTGCAAGTATCTGCAATATACCTATTTATTTTATTTATTATTTTACAACAAAATAATCAGCATTCGGCAGCTTATTTCTTTTCCGGTAATTGATTTAATTTTGCCTCAAACTTACGATCAGTGATGTCAGACAAATAAAATACCAGGACGTTGCAAGTACTGTAAAAAAGTTGTGTAAAAAAGTTTAAGAGAGATAGAAAAGACAAATATATTTATTAAAAAATTAAAACAATTCCTAATATCTAAATGCTATTACACACTGAATGAATTTTTTGACGACAAACAAATTAGTGACTAGATAGGTAACTATTTTTATTTACATAATACAATTGTTTTTTATTCTTTATTATTTTTTATGATTGAAATATTTTACAACCAATGTTATTTTAATGCAATTTTTAATTTTTATATTGATTTATATTTGATTATTTTTAGACATCATGCTTTTATTATTATTGTTTTTAATGTATATTGACTTTTATTTTTGCAACGATTTTATGAATATTAATGAGTTTACTTATACATATTGAATTTCTTGACGGCAAACAAATTAGTGACTAGATACCTACTTTTATATATATACCTACTGTTTTTATTTTATGATTGAAATATTTTACAACCAGTTTTATTTTAATCCAATTTTTATTTTTATATTGATTATTATTTTTGACATCATGCTTTTATTATTATACTTTTCTTTTTTGTGTTTAATGTGCATTAAATTTGTTTCTAATTAATTTAATTACATCATGAAAATTATAATATGCAAATGATTGGTTAATGCTCGAATGTAATGTGTGTAACTAAATATGCTGTGCCCTAACAGGGTCCATAATTGTACTTAATATAAGCTTTTATGTAACATCTCAGAAACACTATGGAATGCAATAAATAAATAAATAAACTGTGTAAGCTGTTTCACAGGGTACCACTCGACTAACTTCACTAAACGCTAGAGTCTAGAATTCTTATGATTTTCAGTCTACAGACAAAAAGAGACTAATAAAAATAAATAATACCAGTCAATAACAATAAAAAGTTCTCTGTTCCCTGGGGTGTGATTCTGTAAGACCTCATTCTAAACTTCGAATCTGAATCCGCTGTGAGTTTCTTGATTGGCATTCTAAAAACTCGGTTGATAATTCGAATTTACACTAGCGCCACCCTTGCGAGCGTGTCAGCGAGTTGAACTAAATTGACAGGGAGATTTTGAAAGTATGAGATGACGTAAGAAGTGGCATTCTGTAAAGTAATTTCCCCGTTACTTCGACGCTCACTTCGCACTCAAACCCGATTCAAAGTGTCAAATATATCAAGGTCATTTTGAACCTTATGCGAAATGAGAGTGAATAGTGATGTGAGATGCGAGTTGTTGTTTGAATTTGACAGAATCGATCTACTGATAAGTGGCGTGCCTTCCATTAAAGCCCAAAAGTCAGGCTGGCAATAAAAAATGCGAGACAATAAAAAAAACAGACACAGATAAAATATTTCTAAGTAGGAATTGAATCATTATCACATCTGTCGGGTTTGCCCTAACTTTGATCCCTAGACACGCCACTGCTGATAAGTATGATGTGGGTATCTTCAAGGCACAAGTGAACCGGTTCATCCTAGCCAAGCGTGTTCCACCTGCCGCATCATCACTTAAGATCAGATGAGTTGCGGTCAACCGCAAGCCTATATTAGAATATAATAATACCAGCCTATAAATGTCCCACTGCTGGGAAAAGTCCTCTTCTCATACAGAGAAGGCACGAGCATTAATCACATACGCTTGCTCAAGGCGGATTGGCGATTTGAGACTTATATCAATTATGTGTCCAAGTTTCACCGATGTCAATGATGTCCAAGATAAATTTAGAAAGCACATATGAATTGGAAAAGTCACATTGGTACTTGCCCGGTTCGAACCCATAGCCTCATGCATAAAAGGCGGGCGCCTTAACCATTAGGCCATCACGACGTATTAGGACGTACAAAAAAAAATTGTGATGATACCATTCAATTAATGTGGTCAAAGGCCAGCATATGTAATAACTAGGTACGTTAATGAAATAACTATTTTCTTTAACAACAGAGACATGATAACTGAGGTGCCAGTTCTGTTGTGCACGAACTAAATTAATTTTAATCTATTTATATCTCTTTCTCTCCAATAAAACAAGAAAGAGACATATATTAATAAGAGCCGTCAATTTAAGTTGATCTAAAATGTTCATACAATTATAGTTGTCATTTCAGAACGTATTGATTAATTAAAAACACTGTAAAGTTCAAGGGAAAAACTAATTTGACATCTCTAACTTAGTCCTTGTCTGTCGCCGTCCTTTTCTTCAGCTGCCTGGTAGTAAGAGATGCCAAATGCCTAATTTTAATTTAGTTTGTGAACAAGGGAATCGGCAACATTTACGTTAATTACCTTTACTCCGCGAACCTCAAACTACGTCCGAAAAACCTCGATAAATAGTTCTCAAAACAAGTTTAAATACTAGCGCACCTACCAAGATTTAGGGATTACCAGGACCCGTGACAAATACGAGACACCTCCGAACTAAATCCTAGGTTTACCTTTACGGCGTTCACGGTGCCTTCCCGAGTTATCTATGCGAAAACAGCTAAGCTCCTACTCGTATGTAATACTTACCTATATACTTCCTTCATTTTCAGAAAATGTCGTCTTCTTTAAGGTAAGCATCCATGGCGCCGCATCGTATGGGCCACACGCATCGGTTTACCGGTAATGTTGACACCATGCGTGTCAATGACATGGTACGGATTGCAGATCATTTGACGTACCCTGTGCACCCATCGAATTTCTCTTATTCAGTCAGGTAACTTTTCGGGACATCGCCAAGCGGCTAGTTGACTCTTCATGTGACCCGAAGGCTGGTCTATTTTTGGGTCAAAGAATTAGTATAACGTGGAAATGCTGCCAGCCTGTTGGGCTCGTGTCCCGTTGACAGCGATGTGGACGAGTTTTTTGATGCCCATTGAGCTCCTCCCTCCCTTTTTTTGTATTGTACATAATATTATTATTTTTAAGATTTGTATATATTATTATTATTTAGTTCAGACAAAATGTCAGGTAATAGCTTTAGTCTTTAAAACTATGTATTTTTTAAGACTTTTTTACGTTTACGACCATTTGTAAAAATGCTGCCCGTGGTGTTTACCTTCAATTAGGTGTGCTGTAGGCCAGTAATACTAAGATCACTATTCATATTATTGTATATTAATAGGGAGAGTAGTAGTTGAAAATAAATAAATAAATAACAGTGGCTTTGGAAATCCGAATGCTGCGGATACAGTAATCGCGCTGCCACCAACTAATCCGTTTGAAACGATGCGTCCGATGCGTAGGAGGAACTGTGGATGCTCACCTTTATCGTACAACGGATGAGTCTAGCGGTTTGGCGGTGTCGTGACAAGAATGCCTTTTATCCCACGGATAACTTTCAAGAATTTGATGTACGCTCTGAAAGCCTCGTTGGACGGACGCGGAAGTTTTTAAGTGTACAACAAAGAGCAAGGTTAAATGGCCGTTAATCAATTTGTTTTCATTGTGAGAATATCTTTGTGATGTTGGAGTGATAATTTATATCACGTATCTGCTGCTTTTTCATTTGAGAAATGTGGTATTTTGTTAGGGTTTTTTGGCATCGTATTATGTGCTTCGAGGATTAAGATTTGATTTATTTAAAACAAATTTTTAATGACACGCAATAAATATGCAAAACATAATAAATTCGCATAAAAAATGACAAAGTTTTTTCGAACCTTTCATAAAGTACATACTTGGCAGGTACACTCACAGGTAAAAAACAGATTTGAACCTTTGGTTGAACTGTGTTTAAACTTGCTACGTAAGGTTCGCGATGTCTTAATAGTCTTATCTTCAAGCTCTGGCATTGAGTGATGAGTTGGGCGGGGAACTGGCTTTGTATTTCAACTGTGCCCGCTTTATTTGACTTTGAACTTGAAAGTAAAGTCAAGCATGATTTTGTTTTTACTACATTGCGAATGTAAATTAATAAAAGTCTACTATTTTGCTTGCAGCTTAACGAACCGTAGCAAATCTAAAATATGTGCAGTCAGCAAAGGAGATAGGTATGTAGGGTCGTCAGATATAGTTAAAGTTTACTTAGAAACCGATGGATGTTTTTGAATAAAATAAAATAAATTTAATAGAGAATAAACATTTCAATGATTTGATTAAATTTCATTCGATAACATCCATTGGTTTCTAAGTAAACTTCAACCATTTACGATGACCTGCATACCTATCTCTTTTGCTGACTGTACATATAGTATTATTTTATTCTTTTCACTAGCATCTGTAGACGTAAAATATTTACAATATTTAATTTGTTATTTCGCAGACAATTTACACGATTCAATAAATTATTTAATTCATTTGCCTCCTAACACCGCATAACAAGATCTCAAATAAATTCTTCACGCATGATTACACACTATCTCGACCATATTCAGATATTCATATCTTGAGTAATATTCATCCCTTATAAGCAATTCTATTGAGATAATTTAAATTCCGTGCACCCTGGAGACACGTAAAGTTATAACAAGCAAAGTTAACGATGTGAATCGGTTCGCTTACAAACGACGCATCGCGTCAACGAGCACGTGCCTAGAGGGTGACTAATCAACATCAAGCTATACAGCGCTTTACTGTGCGATGCTTTATCTTACCAATTCGGTTACCATAGCAGTTTTTTGCTGGACATAGCCTTTTCCAAGTTGGGTCAAAACATCAAGTTTTTGGGCTTTCGTATCTAGTCTTGCCCCAGCGTTAATATTAAGGTCGTGGGTCCGTTTGGAACGAGCTAGCTCGAAGGCATGTCCCACTACACTATCAAATACGCGGTATCTACTTCTGAATTCATCTACAGTATCGCTCCAACATCAGCTTGCAAACTCTGAAAGCTGTATCTGAACTAGCTAGTCCCTGTCTATAAAATTCACTCTGTTTCTATGACAAACGTTTTGTTTCAGAAGCAGCAAGGATCAAATTCTTACTCGCTCCTTGACATATGCCTTATCTTCGTCTTCCGTCTATCTCGCTCGCACATATCTTATTAATGTGATACTAACGTGGAGTGGCTACTCGCTCAATACGCTTTTTGCAGCTTAGCTTGATGTTGTGTAGGCATCCTTAGTTGGGTCCACACTAGTCCCTTCTCTGACAGGAAGTAATAAGTCCTTGATATGAATCGGATTTCTCATTATAATTATCGCGGTTTGCATAATTTTCCACTGTGTGTGTTTTCGATCCTTGTTGATAAGGGAATAAGGGTCACTTTATTTAATTAGAGATTTTTATTTTAATAGGCCCATTAATAATCTTAGTGCTATTTTTTAATCTTAAAGGATCCTTTCTCTAATTATCATAAATGATAATGTTTTTTTTGGTACAATGCAATCAGAATTTCGACGAATTTACTAAAAAAAAAAATAAGTGTAAGATTTAGTTTCATATTACAACTAGCTTTTGCCTGCGATTTCGTCCGCGTAAATTGTAAATTAATGAATGACACTATGCTATATTATATTTTTTTTTTATATTTGTAAGTACCTACCTACTAATAATATAATCTGCATAATAATTTTATTATGACACTAGCGACCCGACCCGGCTTCGCATGGGCCTATAGCCTTCCTCGATAAATGGACTATCCAACACAAAAAGATTTTTTCAATTCGAACCAGTAGATGCTGAGATTAGCGCATTCAACCAAACAAACTCTTCAGTTTTATAATATTAGTATAGATTTAAACATATTAATTTGCACGCTTGCTTGCAGGCAGAATGATGAAGGCTTCTTCTTCTTCAAGTGTAAACTGTATTTTCTAACAAATAAACATTTTTTTAATTTCTTATTTTTTTGACAATAAGGCCAGTTGGGGATGACGTAGCTTCCTATTACTAAAAGATTCTAATAACTTTTATAAATGTTTGCATTGTTATCTCAGTCTTAATCTGTCGAAATTGCATCTGAATCTTTTTGACCAGATTTTGACATTGATGGTCCCTGATATGAGATTGAACGATTTTGAACGTTTTTAATTAGTAAGTAGTACATTAGCATTAGTACATCAAGTAACTAGCGCTTTCAAACAAAATCTTCTGTCTAACATTTGTATAATTATGTTACAGTCAAAACTCTTAACCAATCAAAACTACTTTTGACTGGGTTCAGTCAAAACCCTTATTAAGATAAAACGCGTTTGCGTTACAGAATCAAAAATACGGAACGCCCTTGTTATAAGAATCACTACAAAACAAAAGTTATAAAAGGGTCACAAAAAAAACCTACCAACCTAATGTGTTTCTAAGTATTAAGAATAAATTAAAACCGTTCAAAAGTAGTTTTGACTGTTTTTTGTAATCAAAAGTAGTTTTGACTGGTTAAGAGTCCAAAAATATCTTCTGAATTTAAATTATAATGATACGGAATCCTTACTTATAATTTCTAAATAACTTTTCTGTTCTGTCTGTTGTAAATCAAGAGCAGTCAAAGTAACACTCATGCATAACCACGCATACATATTATGTACATAATTCCACCAAAACAGATGCGCGCAACCGTACTCCCACTCATCACACACAACACACACACACACACACACACACACACAAACATACAACACACACACGCACTCACACAAACAGACACAATATAATTAGGTATATGAATGAACATTCCGTACTTGTTATTCATTAATAAATTGTACTCACTCGCCGCGGGAGGAAGACCTGGAGTCCTGAAATACAGGGCTGCCCTAGTTTAGGCTCCAGTCCACTCCATTTATTTTAATAATGTCTGTACTGTCTCAATTAGTGTGGAAAATAAACGATTTTTACTTTACTTTACTTTACTTTAAAGAGTTTTGACTGTGACATATACATATTTTATGACACGCACTTTGTTTTTTTTATTTTCAAGATTAGGTACGTTTCTAATCTTATTGCCGCGCGAAATGAAGACTTTTGTATGTATTATTATTATGATATGAATCACAAATAATATCGTTAGTATTTCTAAAGAAAATTAGGTTACTGCTGATAATAATAAAGGAAGTGGGACTCAGATTAGATACAGTAACTAACTACTTAAAAACCTACATTAGTGTTTGCAGAAATGAAGTAAAACTACAAATAACAGTAGAATTAGATAACTAGCTTCTGCTCGCGACCTCGTCTGTGTCAACGTTGATATAATATTATTCAACGGGAACTCACAAACGGGATAGAAATTATCTGTACTAAGTTAGATCAATACCTGTATGTTTGTAAAATTTTAGCTATTTCCATTCAGCCATTTAGGCGTGAATGAGTCACAAAAATCTATCCATTCATGCTCACAAACTTTTTTAAGGCTTGTATACATGCCAAATAACTTGAGCATTTGGCCCGTACTGAATTTGTGGACGAGCGGGGGTGATGTAGACGCAGTCTTCAATCGGTCACATTTTTAATTTATTGTAATAAAAATAATACATATTTGTAAAAGTAACAAAACCAAATCATTTTCCTTTGTATTGCAAAGCAGTAGATATTTTTTTTATACTCTTAAGAAATTAAGGAGTAAAATGGTTTCATCTCAATGATTTGGAGGTGGTTTGACATTTTTCTCCTTATTATGTGATACCGATAGAAATTGTGACTAAACCAAATTACGTATTATCTACTAGATTACTAACAAAAAAATTTCTGATGTAATTTCTCTGTAAATGCCGACAAAAAGTTGCTTCATCTGCATGCTTCTTTCAAGCTTTTTTCGAGAGAGCAGCCTTAAAAAAGAAGACATTTCGTGCCATCAGAATCTTAACAAGAACTAAGCTACTTAGCTAGCCAGAATAAGTGGTACACTGTTTTATTATTTTGACAAAAATAAACTAAAATACACATACTACATTTTGATTAGTTTATGTAGAAACACTACAACAAGAAGTCGTCTTAAGATTGTGATACAAAAAGGGTGCCGGGAACTTCCACGACGCATTTCCTACCCGTCTCTTGCGGAAATTATTGTACAATGGTACAAAGAACGGGATATACCAACTGAAGTAAAAGATCAACAGCCTAAACAAGACTATGGAGGAAGATTATTAAGAAATAAATTGTATACTTATTAAGAATTTAGGGGTAAATGTATTTTTACTTTACAATTTACAGTGTTATTTTGCCATCCACACCAATACAAAAAAAACGCAAATTACGCGCCGGGACGTGGAGTTTCAGACCCGAATACAACTACCACTAATATAAAAAATATAAAAAATGCGATAGTAACTCTGACTGCCAGTTTGTTTGTTACCACATCACGGCAAACCCACTAAACCAATCGTTATAAAATTTGACAAAGACTTAGTTTGGGATCTGGAAAAGGACATAGACGATAACCGACATTTACGAGAGTAAGAATAAAAAAAATACTAACATAATCTAGGCACATTTGCTTGAGATACCTATTAAAATTCGGTATTAAAAAAGCTTGTTAAAAAGCGTTCAACTGTTCAAGTTTTAATCAATATTATATTATGAAGAGAAAACGATTGTAATTTCCAAAACTACTCATCCGATATCTTTCAGTAATAAAAAGCTACACTATTGGCCAATGTCACAGGTTATATTTGACTTCCTATAGTCAGGTAGTCAGGTCATATTCCTTAATTAATCATTAGGTACATACCTAATGATTAGTTAAGAAATATAATAGGTTAGGAAAACGAGCATAAAACACTTTTCCTGGACCAAATTTAGCTGGAACAAAATAAAGCTCAAAAATGTTTAGCTTTGTGGTTACATTTTGCACGTCCAAAACTATTGTTTACTCAACACTTTTTCAGTGATCATCAATTTCGTTTTTCCAAACAAAATTCGTGAACGAGCAAACAGACTGCGAAATAGTTTTATGACGGCCATCAAAACGACCACAAGCAGACGTGTGACGCGAATGTATTGATGACTTTTTAATTACTGCGTACGGGTTCAGTGACTTAGTAGAACACAGCTATGCTTTTCATGATTTTGTGGCATCATCGCTATTTATGCGAATGGCTGAATAAGAAATGTATGAATCATTTATTTTCGAATTAAAAAACTTATTACGAATGAGCAAAATACGGAAAATTACGAAATATTTTATATGATGCAAGCTATTGAGTTAATGGCACCAAATTATTAAATGCTTCGTATATAATGATGTAGTTTTGATGTTACTGGTTCCCACATTTTATCACTCCAATAAAGTTACGATCCAAATAAAATAGAGATAGGAAAAGTTTTAATGAAATACCTGAAAACTACGACGGTAACATCAACCTTGTGCAAAGAATTCGTCTTCATTTTGACAGAGTTTTATTAAAACCTTTTTATATGGAGCTAATCTTTTTCTCAAGAACTATAAAAGCAAGCTAGAAGTTAAAAGATTTATTTAATAACTTGTAAGTTAAAAACCACAGAATAGAAACTTCGTGTTAAACTTAAATGGAAATATTCGAAGTGTGTCAAACATCTTATCCCACGCATCTTATCAGGCCGAGTCGAATTTGATGACGGTAAATATAATTGAATGGATGAATTAATACTTTCAACATCAGGTGCTTCAACGTGGGCGAGATAAGAACGAAGATTTCATACTGCTACACCCAGACAATAGATTTAGTTGAAAAGGTTAATTCATTCTTGCATATTTTATTAGAAAAGAACTCCAAACTTTTACTTTTAGACACCATTTTATAGAAGAAAAAAATTGGAATGAGATCAATGTTGATTTTAGTTAAGTGGATAACAAGAAAAAGACAGCGAGCTCATGACATTATGAAAACATTTTTGTTGAAGTATTCGATGTTATTTTAGCGCGTTGGTGTACCAACTCTGAACCTAAACATAGGCGTCATGGCTTTTCTTAATACTAATATCGCCTAAGCGATGCCTCATTTCATAACCTAACACAAAGTTCCAAATCAAACGCAGACGACGTCGCGAGCAAAAACTAGTACATAAATATAATGAGAACGATATTACCGTCGTCGTCTTTGATCTTCTTTACTGGTATATTTCATTCTCTGTCTTAGGTTCGCATCATATTTTTGATTTAATATAATGTTATTTATTAGCTGTTTCATATCTTTGCTTTATTATAATTCTAGTTGTACTTTGTGTGTCTCTATAGACTAGATTACTGTAATTGATTCTAAAATTTTGGCTAACTCTGTTACCAGAGCTTTTACTATCTTCAATGTGTAAAAAGATTTCTTAGATTTCGATTCTATTAGTGTTTTGCATCTACATAGGTACTAAATATAAACTTCCTTTATCGACTGAAGATCATAAGCATGTTGTGTGGGCTGTTACGTCTTTCCTTTTAACAGTCATGCTAAGATTTGAAGCTCAAAGTTGAAGTAATTTTGACTCTTTTACTATTCGAATACGGTAACGAACTAATTAATAAGGCAGGAACAAAAATAAAAGTTCACTAATTATCAGAAACACTTCAATCATACTTCTTTCTACAATTATGAACGTGAAACTCTGTAAGGATGGATGGATTGAATAGCTGAACGAAATTAGCTGGAATCTTGTACACTTAGATATGGACTTAGCTTAGCACAAAGAATAATTTGATTTTATCCCGTTTTTGTGTTCCTGTGAGATTATGTAGGACTTTGGCTTAATTCTAAAGTCTCTGCAGACGATGTCGCAGGTAAAAAGTATCTAGTCATTGTTAATTATCAGAAAAACAATACACTTCAATATTATATAAAGTAGAAACCCAATGAAAGTTAACAAAATAATTTTGCGACGAACTTTGACAAAGTAATGTTCGAAAATTTCACACCATTAACATTGCCACCATTCGCCAGGCAATATCAAATTCCACACATTAGCAACTTTGAGTGCACAAAACTTGCTAATAGGACCAACAGAACGAGATTTTCAAGATCGTACCACGGTCTCTGCTTACCCACATAATTAGCGAGGGAAAGTGCTTCTAGATAAGAATATAGATGACGACAATTTATATTCAGTTTAATGATGCATTTAATTAAGTCCATGTTTTGTTATCAATCTGTTTTGAGCAACGGTTTTGGTTAGTGATTTATAAGGACAGGTGTTTACATTAATCTGATTGATTAGAAAAATATTGTCACACAGGCTTAATGAGTGTCAGAAATGATACTCTGCAACGACGAACTTTTTGAATTCTCGATTCACTTTTACTTTCACTACTTCGAGCATATTTTTGGTATTTGTGTTGGAGAAGAGATTTAAAATTTAAACAATGAATTCGATGAATGTGCACTTTTGTTATTTTTTCAAATAAAAACGGCTCATGGATGTTTGAAAGGTTAGGTAGGGCGTAATCATCCACAGTTTTGATTATTTCGAAAAAATATTTGAAATTTTAATGCCTTTTTGAATTTTAAATTAAAATTCCATATACATATTTGAGGTTTGCCAGCGAGCGATGGAGCGCAGCATCCTAGGAGACTAACGGACCGCGTATGGAATACGGTAATATAAAGAAATAATAAAGACGCGGATCTCCGACGTCACTCAACTCAGCCAAGCTTAAGTGGGACTGCGGTGGTCAGATCGTCCGCATGTCCAACGTCCAGCGACATCGAGGTAGACCTAAGCGAAGATGGCGGGATGAGCTTGATGCTTACAGGAGGGATTGGTCCACACAAGCTTTGGACAGAGAGGGTTGGAAAGAAGAAAGGGAGGCCTTTGCCCTGCAGTGGGACAATACAGGCTGAAAATAAATAAATAATAATTATACATATTCATTCTTTGTACATTCAACGACACACTTGCATCGCAGAATGTAACCAAGTTTTTAAAACTTTAGTAACCTATTGTCTCGGATCATTTAATACAAATAATAATATATAATCATAATTCACAAAGATATCAATTTCTGCGCTAAAACGCAGATAATTTACATGAACATAAAACAGTTTTTAGTTAGAGGATATCAAATTTCTGATTTAAACTCCTCAAATCAGTTACAAAGGTTTCGCGTAACGTAAACCACAACCGTATGGTTCGACTGAGTTTCACTTTGAAAATTGTGCATCTAATTACGCGGGACTCGGTTACTCTGTCAGCTGAGTTGGTCTGTTCGTGTGTTTGTTACGTAACGTAACCTTTGCGATTTACATAGGGTTCACAGTGACATAGATATGCTCTTTGGTGACACAAAAAATTTGAGCAACGATTCACCCACGTATTATGAGAGTATTCGGAAATGTTGTAAAGATTACCAGGAGTCATTGACACGATCGAAACAAAAAACCATACTATAAGGACAAATAAGAAGCCTTTTATACTTGGAAAATTATAGAGAAGACCTGAAAACTACATAAAAAGGTATGCAGACCAACCATATGGACTGGATCCGACCCGATCCGACGAACAAAATATGTGGTCAGGAATTTTATTTACTCAATAAATATAGTGCGTTAATTATACTTTTTTACACACAAAGCCACAAAGTAAATAAATTTTAAAACCTGTGCCAGAAAACGTCAGATATGTTGACAGGCAGAAGCTCATGATTTGGTATAAATTACAAAGAACGCAATCAAAAATGTACTGAAAAAAAAAGTTTAAATAATTTATTACTTATTCCGTACGACGTCACACCATGTGTTTTAAGTAAACACTGGACTGTTTGTTCAATTTTAATTACAAATAGGCGAAATTTATTACGGGGTCAATGTCTTTTCTTTCCATGTGTGATTTTACTTTGACTTTTTATTTCTGATTAGTGATGTGGTTGGTTGGTTGGTTGGTTGTGGTTGTAATCTGAAGGTCAATTCTAGTTAGGTACAGAGGCCAGCATTTCAAGCTACAACGACCTGTCAAATTTAATCACCTCCGGGAGACATCATTCCTCACATTTTACAGTACCTTAATCGTGATTTTGGTTTCATTACAAATTCAAATTAGTTCTCAAGATGATGACTGCTCGGATGACAAGACAAATCGTCTGCCTGTCTACAGAGTTGTGCTTAATGAAATTTCGCTTTCTGTTTTAATGCTGGACACGTCTTGTATTGCCGAATGTTTAATGTTATTGGGAACTGTATTAGTTTTCGAAACAGGTACTGTGACCGCCTTTGTGGCTATTTTAATATCCGGACCTTCACTATTTAGGTCTCGGAACAGACAGAAGCTATTAAATCATTCCATAAGGATATCTACAGATTACACCAGCAGTACTGTGGGTAAAGTTGCATAATAATAGAGTATTTTCAACTAAAATCCGTGCGCCATGTTCAAAAATATAGAGCTATATTCTAGACTTAATTTACATGAATAGCGAACGAGTGGCCGTTCTTTGTCTTTAAAGTTGCAATTAATTATTCCACTTTATGTAAATAAGCCTACAGACGCGTCAGAGCCGGACCTTCCTACCCTTTTTGCGGGCGACTAAAGCATGTGCCAGCTAAAAACTTAATATTTTATGCTAAGAGAACTGAGTAAATAAAACATGGGCGAGCTTCGTAAGCTCAGCTCAATTTAATCTTGCAGCGAGACAGTACCTATAGCTACATTTACTTGAGATTATATCAATGAATCTGACACCGGACGAACGATGAATAGTAATGTGGTGCAGTTACTTGTAGTTCATCGCCAATATCGATAGTATCGATCCACACCACTGACATAATGCGAAGGTCAGTGACTCTATCGATAAACTTGCTGACACCAACAAATTATGAATAACCGTAATTATTAAATTGTGATAGCAACGTGAATTACTGCAGGAAACTGAGTAACTGACAACGATTAGCGAAACGAGTTGTATTAACATTTGTAACACGGGTAAATCGATTATTATGATCGCTCCGATGTATCGATGAATAATTCAGTGGCGACATCGATTAATCTTAATAACGGCGATAAAATTACGTCAGGTAGTTTATCTTTATCTGACGAAGACAATAAATTAAATAGTAGTTAAGTCGACCACCCGTACTTCGATTTCGAAGAATAGGACCACGGATAATAAAACAACACAGAGTGCGAGTGAAGTGTGTCATTAGGATTTCACCGATCTATTTTTGTTTGACTTCCTCGCTAGATGATGTTATTTTTGGATCATTGTGAGTTAGTATACGGATCATCGTAGATCAAAGTTTATTGCTCGCTGAAGATAGTGCGTGTTTATACGGATATAAATGTAAAAAACCAAACATGGAGGCGAAACTCGTTATGTTCCCAATGAATGAACTCGTAAAAGTAAGAACGCTTGTATGTATATGGACGACAACAAACTTTTATGCGCGAAAGGGAATGTTAAGCATTTCGTTAGTAGATTTTGGAAATAGACGGAAATAAAAATAAACCTGAAAGCGTTATTAGTAAAAGCAAGTGGTACGTCTTTTCTGAATCACAGCCATCAAAATATTGATCGTTTTCCAGGATTATAAGACACGACAGACATAAATGACCTTTCACTGTTTTTATCACAGAATTAAATTCCATTTGACTCACTACAATTCAGAACAGATAAAACTATTAAGTACAAACTTTTACTACCATAAAATGACGTTATCAATTTCGTTGCACAAACCGATCGTAAATAGTCAACACCAAGTACAGTGGGTGGTCGTGTAACCGACGCTAGATAAAAAGCCCTTAAAACAAAACACGATCGCTAACCGTGCGAAAGAAGCAGAGATGGCAAGCAAACGCGTTAAAGATTAAAATTCTTTTCTTAGCAATTCCCCTTTTAAAGAGAAGCCGCAAAAACTTGGCCGATTGCCAACAGGTTCCTCTGAATCGAAGACGACCGGCGGACTTGAATTTATTTATTGGGGTTACCAGTGTCATGTAAAACGGAGCTAGTAGTACGCTCACACCGTTTAAGGTTAAGTCTTGTGTCTTTCACTGTTTGTCGTGTACTGAAGAAATGACAGCATTAACCTTATCTGTCAGTGATGTGGCCCCTTATAAACAGTCCGTGGAATATCGCTCGTTGATTTATAGGCCATCATGATTTATTGATGTAGTTGGTTCTCCTTTTTTATCGTCTAGACGCTTTATTTTTGTAGAATTATATATTTGTTATATTATTGATATTGCATGATAAAACATCAGCTATTTCGACCATACTGGTATTGTAAAATGAGACTTGATCGTGTTGCAACAAAATCCCTTTTCAAGATTAAATAATATTGAGAAGTTTTATTTGCATTTTTTACTGTGATATAATTACAAATGAACAATAGTAGAATCAATCCCATTAATATTTGAAAACGCTACTATACGTTTCCAAGAATTTTAACTTTCCCCATGTTAGTGACTTTATATCCATTTTCTATCTGACTGCAACATTCTATTATTATAACGCCTGTTCTCAGTAACAATGCGTAAGCTGTTTGATGCAGTATTTCACGGTAACCGGTTACGTTAGCTAAAGGCCTAGTACGCGAGCAATAACGAAAAAGTATTTGATCCGAGAAGATTTTCGAATTGAAAATACGACTACTACTAGTATTTAACAACTAGTATCACGTATACAACCCTCAAACTACATGAATATTAGGTACCTATGTATGGAACGGGTATTCCCAATTCAAAAATTGATCGACCGCTCGCTCGTGCTAGGCTCTCTGTTAATCCAACAGAAGCCACATTAATGGTTTCATCGACAGCTTCACGTTTACTCCTTTGTTTATCGTATCGATAATCGATTCTCAAAGACGGAGTTAGATTGTTGCAAATAATAGTACCAATAACACATGATTTTGATGTTCTTACTAACTCACTGCTGGATATCGAATTACATTGCCTTTTCTCTATGGTGTTACCTATATAGTGGTTTTAAAGAGTATATGGAAACTTTAGAGGATTAAATTTAAGATCTGCGTGGAGAAAAATTATAAATTATCGAAAGAAAATCCATACTCTACTGGAGAGTGAGTCAAAATCATCGATGTCCCTTCCATCCTGTATTTCTAATCATCATCTTCCTCCTTGTCCCATGTTTCTTGGGGTCGGCACAATACATTTTATTCTTCCATTTCTTCCGGCTATCAACCATCATGCCCTCACTAGCTCCCTTTTCTTTCATATCATCCTTCACACAATCCATTCATCTTTAATTTGGCCTTTCACTCCCTCTCCATTCATCTACATATATATAAATTTCTAGATATAAATGTATAAGGTGTGTATGTGTGTGTGTGATATGTGTGTGTGTAATGTGTGTGGATAAGTTAGATTATAAAATTTTTGAACGATTAGTCCTTGTCTCCACATATCTTTCTTTTACTGTGCCCGACAGGGTCCATGATTGTTTCTTTTGGCAAATGTTTACCACCTAAGCCTACTTTGTGGAATGTAATAAAGAATTGAGTATTGAGTATTGGTTTAGTTATGAATAGGTACCTACAAAATAAAAGCAAAAGAAAAGGTAGTCTCAACCAGGCTACAAGACTAAGAGCTACACAGCTCACTAAACCACAAAAGGCTTTAATACCGAACTCGTATATTGAAATCAGCAATTTTCTTCATTTTATCTTTTTTCATCGCTCCGATGCCTCTTCCCACATTTTCATTATTCCGTACTTAGGTTAAAAAGCCAACAGAGCCTTTTGTTCGAGCCGTCTTCCCGACCGTTATGGGGAAGCTCCTACATCCTAATTTACATGAATAGTGCGCGTACAGTGTTTGTTTAATGCGCTATTTTATTATTAGCAGAATTTAAGAGAGTGGCTTGTTTACTTGAGGGCTTTAAAACTGACCTACTACTAGTCACTATAATTTAATGCCCGCGACTTTGTCTGCGTAGACTCCAGAATTATGCCAAAGTCGAAAAAAATCCGACGGGTTCTCACAAACAGGATAACAATTTCACCATTTTACCATCTTATCATTCTCACCACGGGAGGGTTCTACTCCCACCAAATACTGTTTCAGTCTTCCTAGCGATAGTTACCAAAAGTATGGCTATCTCTTGTAATAGAACTTTCGGTCCGATTCTGTAAATTCACGACACGGTTGGCGCAGTGGCTGAGCGATCGACTGCTGCGCAGCGTGTTGCGGGTTCGATTCCCGCCCAGGGTAAATATTTGTGTGATGAGCACTTGTGTTTGCCTTGTGTCTGGGTGTTGTTTATCTATATATGTATGTATTTATAAAAAAAAAAATGTATTTGTGTATGTATATCAGCTGTCTGACATCCATAGTACAGGGTCTTCCTAGTTTGGGGTCAGATGGCCGTGTGTGAAAATGTCCCTACATATATCCACATATATATTATATTATATTATATTATATTATATTATATTATATTATATTATATTATATTATATTATATTATATTATATTATATTATATTCTTTCGCTAGTAAGAAGCCGTGCCGCAAACCGTGTGGTGCCGGCCGCGAATAGCCATTTCTACCCGTGGAGGCGTAGAAGGCGACAGAGAGATATTGAACAGAGGATGGGCAGCAGCGTTTTCGAGTACCATAGCAACTGAACTGCTGATCCTCTCTTGGGGAAGACCTATGCCCAGCAGTGGGCGTCTAAAGGTTGCATGATGATGACGATGATGATGAAGCTACGTTTCCCTGGGTGCAAAAAGAACCTCAAAAACGAAGTAGCAGGCAAAAGCTAGCAAGCTACAAAAGGGAAAATCTTGTAGAAAAAATTAACCTTATGAGTTGACATAAAACAGAAACATGGCAAAAAGACCTTAACAGGATTTGAAAAGAAAAAGTTTTGGCTATGACAATGTTATTGTGATTGTAGGCAGTTGTCTAGTATCAAATATATTAATAAACTAGCTTCCCCCGCGACTTCATCCACATGGAAGTTATCATTAAACTTTCATTTGGAAATAGTGCAGCTATCTGTCAGTGAAAGAATTTTTGTATTCGGATCAGTAATTGTAGAGATTACCTCTTGCAAACAAAAACTCAAACAAATACTATTTGTTTGTAGAACAATCAGAGATTGATAACAAAGAGATGGCGTCAAATGATGGAATTCAAAAACCTCTGCGTATTATTCCAAAACGAATTTTAACTTAAAATCCAAACTTAAACTAGCCAGTTATAGTATTTTGATACAAAATCTGACTTAGCCGAATCTAAGTTGTCAGTTTTGTAAAAAATCGTCGGAATACAGCTCATAACACAATAACTGACTAAAGTTATAATGCGTTCTGTAATAAGACGGTCTAGTACCTGATTAAAAGACTAAATCCAGAAACACAAACGAAATGGTTAAGAAAATCAACATCATCATATCAGCCTGTTGCCGTCCACTGCTGAACGTAGGCCAGAAATCGCCAACCAACTCGGTCTTGGGCAGCCCAGATTCATCCGCTACCAGCCACCTTCTTCAAATCGTAGGTCCATCGTGCCGCAGGGCGTCCCACACTATGCTTGCCCAAACGCGGTCTCCACTCTAGAGCATGTCTGCTTGATCTACTGTTTGCCGTCGTCGGAACAGCTGCTCAACTTATACCAAGCACATGTTCGATCGTGCATGGAGTACTGTTCGCACCTTTGGGATTGATCAGCAAAATACCAACTGGAGGCGATGGAAGTCATTGATAGACGTGCCAAGAGGCTCATTAACAACGACTCCCTGGTTAGGGCCTAAGCTCCAGAGCCTTGAACATCGCCGCACCGTTGATAGCCTATCGGTCTTTTATACATTTCGGAGAGTGTGCTTTGGAATTGCACAATTTATTTCCCCCATCCCCATTTCTTCATCGGACGAGCAGAGATACGTCGAAGCGTCATCGCTATATGGTTGAAGTTCCACGGTCTCGAACCAAGCGCTTTGACTCCACATTTATTGTGCGAACTGCCAGACTGTGGAATTCGCTGCCCGCCTCTCTGTTCAACTTAGGCCGCATTATCACTTAAGATCAGGTGAATTGCGGCCTATTTGTTAAAAAGAAAAAAAAAAGTCTGTCCGTCTGCAGACATGACCGGCCCACTTCCACTTCAGCGTGCTAATACGACGCGACTTTAGTAAAGAAAATACTGTGGACATATTCTATAAGCTTTATTTAAAGTATCAATACAAGCGACCAATCCCGGTTTCACACGTGTGACTAGGGTTGCCAACCCTACTATATAATATAGTATCCAACTATATTAGAAGCCCGACTACTATATTTTTGAAAAAAAGATATAATAGGCGAAACTACTATATTTTAAAGGCTTCAAACTCTTAATATTCGTTTCAAAATTTGTAAGCGTAAAACAAAACGTCAATACCTATTTTTAACGATTCTGGAATGTCAAGTTGACAGATGCGTTCAATAATTCACAAAATATTCTTCAAAAAAATAAAGTACCTACCTACCATTTTTGTAACCTACTTTTTTTTTTCATCTTTTCGTTGTCTACTATATTTTTATGGGTAAAAATTTTAGAACTACTATATTTGACCGTCAAAGAGTTGACAACCCTACGTGTGACAGAGTATATACGCCTAAACGCTCGCAGTCATCGTATTTTTTTCCACATATTTAATAATCATCGTTATATTTCAGTGAATTTACACAAAACCTTAATTGATTATAAACCTAAACCTTTCTCATGAAACACTCCGTCCATTGGTGAAAATCCGTATGGTAAGTATTTTCATTTTTATATAAGTATTTTTATTTAATTTATAATTTTTAGACAGTTAGACAGACGGGGCAAAAAGCCTTTGTTTTATACATATAGTGTGAAACGTAAATACACATTTATTACGCATCATGTAAACGTTCACGTCGATTCGCGTACTTGACATGCAGAATACAGATTGGTTTCAACATTAGTCGTCAGTACCGCTTAAGCGAAAAACGTAATGAGCCCCGAATTCACATTAAACATTAACCTTTATTCGAAAACCATTACAGTGTTAACCTGAATCCCTTTTTAATTTCACTAACTGACATTTAATGTAAGAAAGCAATACGTTTTTTTGGGATACTTCATTTTGTTTTGCCAATATAGCGTCATTATTTATCACTCTACGAGTACTCCTGTTGAGGCAAAACCCGGTGTAATGAATCCACACTTTACCTTATTTACCATGAAAAGTGTTAGTTCTTGAACAGTTTCCTTGAAGAGGTTTAAATATTCCGCTTTATTTAAACTAGCTTCGTAGTTAGATGCTAAGTAATGCTCACTTTGAAATACAGTTTTATAATGTAAGCAATTTAAAACGAGTTGCTTGTAATCTTTTTCTCTTTACCTGCATCTAAGTTGGTTTAGTTTTTAAGAAGCAACGAAGCGAAGTATGATAAGTGAATGCAATTAGTTAGAGAGCTACGTTTTATGAGATCGTTTCAAATGAATCACAGATGTTTACGGTAATAATTACGAATAAATCTTCAAAGAATTTTGTGCACATTGCATAATGAACTTTATGTAGAATGTTTAACATACAAACGCAAAACTCTGTTTGCTCGTCTCCCGATGAATTCTCACGATTTCCGGAGAATTCAATCCCATGAAATCCTACGAATTCGCACGCAATGAAGATTCTGATCCGTTTTATTTCGCGGCGCCGTGTCGATTGCAGTTATATTGAGTTGGCCAAGAGTTTGGAGCCATCAATAGCGTTCATCAATTCCTGGATAGTGCAGGCACGAGGGCACATTTCTTGATGAAGAGCACCCCGTTTGTACTGCAGGCTGAAATCGTCTACAATTATCCACCTGAGCAGGTTTTCCTTGCTGTGAACTACGAATAATAGCAGTATGATACCATTAAGAAAAATTTACCTAAGCTAAAGCCAGCCAGCTTTAGTTTTTTAATGTATTTAGATGTACTCGAGCTTATTTTCTTCATCCTCACTTTGAACAGCTTAATCAGTTCTTCTGCTTCTTCTTGTGCCTCTCCGAATTATGAAGGTTGGCAGTCAGTGCAGGCTTTTCCTTGTCTTTCGCGAGGTGGAATAGTTTCCTTAGCCAAGCTTCCTCCTGCGACCGATACCTTGCTTACCAGGTACTAGGTGTGCCTATCATAATAAGTTTAAAAAAGGCGTATCTTTCGTGTCTTATCAATAGAAAGTATCAGTTCTATTAGTCGTTAGATTTGATGGAAATTTATAAATTAATACGTGAACTCAAAACATATTACCCCTTCTAAAAATATTACACGTATCGACGATCCAGATTAGGTATAGTTAAAGCTTGTAAGAATGGAGAAGAAGACCAGAAAGCTATTATTATTATTATGTTTAGCCCGTACTTTCCCACTACAGTGCAAAGGCGCCCTCCATTCTTTTCATCGGTCTCGACTTTTCGGTCTTACCAATTCTTGAGGAAGCCATCCAAGTCCTCCCGCTGTCTGTTCTGTGGTCTACCGCGGAAGAAAGCCAAAACTAATAGAAATAAATACGGTTAAATTTGAACCACTGAGTGACTACTAACCTCTATTAATACAAATAATATTCAAGTATTTACACGGTCATAACATTTCAATCAAATACCAAAACAGACGAAACCAGAATGCCACCACACACAAAACCACAGACAGTTTCGATTCCAATAAAAAATGCACGACGTCACTCAATGGGTCACCAGCTGTCATTTATGTAACCCAGTCCGGATTGCAGTTCATAACCAAACAGAACATTAAAGATCAATCATTATACACATACACAAATGCACTCACTACTGCCAGTGACATAAATTATTCAAGCTTCGGTCCCGGGTCGATAACCTAGACATCGTGAACGTGGAAAAGCTATGGCTTATTCGAAAATTCTTCAACTAAAAATAGGTACTGAAAGCCTTGCGTTAGTAGATCAAACTTGCTAAGATTGGCGTAGAAATGCATAAATTTAGATTGTAAGCCCGTTTTTTTAAATCTAAAAGCTTTTGGAATATCTTATAAGTGAGATAAGGACCCGGTTTCACTTGAGCTTCAGCTATCGCGATAGTGATGCTAAGCGAATGGTTTTTTAGTTAAGTTCGTCGGTTGTGAATGGTCGAATATTCTGTGGAAGTAATTGAATAGGTAGGTACGTTGATTTAAAAGGTATTTTTAAGCTTGGAAGAATATTCTGTTAAATTATCGAACTCATATCGCATAATTGCAGTACTCATTTATATTGCAAAGAGCGAAACGATGAATAGATATTAACGGACATTTTCGACGATATTAATGATCTGGCCATAGCATTTTGTTATGAAGTATATATACAGGTTCTAACACAGAATACACTGCGATTGTTAGTAATGGAAACCCCGCACCGGTACTAAGAAGTCGCCTTTCCAAGAAAATCGATACCAAAGCAATATACCTTTTACCGATTCAACCACTCGCATCTATTTTAAATATATCTTCGAATCCTGATTCAATTTTACATTTGGTGGGAACATTGAAAACCAATCAGAGGCCGTTATCGCAGTACTATCAATCTATTCTAAAGTAGAAGACAAGGTATCACTATGCTAATGAGATTGACATTGATGAGCAGGATAATTGACTGTGCTGATTTATTCCTGATTTATTTTACAAAGGAGGATCTATTTGCAAAGGGATTTGTGGGTAATACTGGCTGGTATAGTTGTCGTTTTATAAGATCAGTATAGTTTTATATATCAGTTGCTGGTGTTTTAAAAATTAGAACCTGTTGTAATTTTCTTGCCATCGTTTCTGGTTAAAAGTTCTCACTATAATCTTTTTCTCACTTGTGCTTTGTTTTTTAGAGAATTTAAGCATTTCAAATATTTGGCACTTTTTAGCAACTGAAATTCTACTATTTTTTAAATTATACGTAAGTCTGTATGTTTATTAATCTATTATGGCTCAACGGCTGGATGGATTTGGAAGAAATTTTGCACACCAGTAGACCATAGTCTGGATTAAGTTACTATCTCTTACTTTGAATCCTGGTGGTACGTTGTTCCGGATACCTTCAAGAGGGCGGAGGCAAAATCTAGTAATACAAATAGGAATTAATTTATTTTAAATTAAATTAATTACAAAATTAACCAATTATTTAACACAAATATCTTGTGAATGTAAGATAAAAGATAAGATAAATATCTGTGTGGGTTTATTTTATGTAAATACTTGACATAACAAGCAGATACCTATGTCAGGAATTCATGAGTTGCATTTGAATCGATCGTTGATTTTATCGCCTTTATAGACTTTACTTCGCCATGTACCTATCGTGTAATCATAATGTACCAATTCAATTCTATTTGTTGTGTTTATTTTGTAAAATAAGATAAAAACATTGCTTTTTTATTTAATTTCCTGAAGCAGAAAACATTATAATACAATAGTGAGTTTGTTTGTTTGCTAAATTACTGAAAACTGCTACACTCCATAACCGATTTTGAAAAAAAAAATTACAGACTAAACTTGAACCACAAGAAAGGATAGTACTTTTTATACCGCGACTTTGTCTGCATCTGCGGTAACTGACATTCACGCGGCTGAAGTCGCGGGCAATAGCTAGTAATAAAGTATTTATACTAGACATATCTAATATGGGTCTACTACAGCAGTGCTATTCTGTTACAATATCCCTCGGTGAACACCTAGGTGAAGTGAGCTGTCATCCATCCCGATGCGGGATCCCGACGGGCGGATGACAGCTCACTTCACCTAGGTGTTCACCAAGGGAGATAGTAACAGAATAGACATACAGCTTCACGGAAATAAAACAAAAGATAATGGAAATGGCTGGATGGATTCCAGTCACTCGACAAAAAAGGATGGATTACAAATACCTAGCAAAAAAGAAGAGTTGTATATACCCAGTAGTGGGGCACTTTCGGTAAACAGATTTAATTAATAATAATTTTATTATTTTTATAGGTGCATTGTGGCGTTCTATGGGAGTGGCCTATATTCAATTAATGGACGTCTTTCGGCTGATGATGTTGATAGGTGCATTGAAAGGACGAAAATCAGGATACAATATACGACAGTCTTACAGTTAAAAGCAATTTCTTCCAAACAGCCATTAACATGGAAAGAATCTTAAGGAAAACATAAAAATAACAGTTTGCGAAGTAAAATTATATAGCCACATGTTATTTTTAAACCTTCCCACTAAAAGCGAACCCTCTTTTTTCCATTCTCGCTGCGAACCATCAACTCAGTTGTTATTTACAACCACTAATATTTTTTTCCGGTATCCATTAGTTAACATCGCTTCCTTGTATGCCATTTGTGTCACTATAATTGACGGTTTAAAAATATAAGCTGCCATGCATGAACGTGGACAACTTATTTATGGGGAGAGAAAGATATTTTCTATGTCGCGAAAACTACTGGCAGGTTACAGCTTGTGAATAAAACAGGCAAATTCTATACTTCTTTTCTAATATTATAAAAAGGTACAGTCGAACAACCTAATTTGTTTACAGGCAAAAATATTCATCTTCCTACTACACTCACAATATTTAATTTTATTCCATTTTCTTATCTCGATCACGTAGGTATCCTACCTACGTACTAAAGATAAAAAAGAAAAAAATGTTAGTGTAGTAGAAAGATAAATATTTTTGCCTGTAAACCAATTAGCTTGTTCGACCGTACTTTCGCTTGTCAGAGGCAAATCTCTGGAAGTACTAGCTCGATAACAAGAATTCTTTTACTAACAGGATGCTACACTGATCCCGAGTGTCACCACTACATACTAAAAACAAAGTCCCCCGCCGCGACTGTCGGTCTGTCTGTTCGAGATAAACTCAAAAACGACTAAACGGATTTTTATACGGTTTTCACCAATAGACAGAGTGATTCATGAGGAAGGTTTTGGTGTATACTTTGTTCAAGTTTTGTGTGAATTAATAATAATAATAATAATATGTGGGGACATTTCACACACGGCCATCTGACCCCAAACTAGGGAGACCATGTACTATGGGTGTCAGACAGCTGATATACATACACAAATATATTTTAAATACATACATATATAGATAAACAACACCCAGACACAAGGCAAACACAAGTGCTAATTGGTTGAAATACACGTGCGAAACCGGGGGTCGCAGTATATTTTATGGTGTATCTACTTGACTTCCACGAGGACAAGGTCGCGAGTAAAATCTAGTTTTAATATGTTTTAAAAGCTTACTATTTTTTTTTTATAAACTTTTACACTTTTCTTCTGTTATTATTATTGTTGATGACTCTAATTACAAGCTGCATTGTTTAATTATTCAAATCCTTTAGAAGTAACACGAAGCCCTTATTCAGTTTTAAATCGATTCATCAGCAATCTAGTGAAAGTTTTTCTTTATCATTTACAAAATAAGAATCATGCATCAAATATTATGAACATATATGCAGTCTCGTTATCGTCAATGTATAATTTTCAACTAAACCAGACCACAAAGTCCTTAATAAATATGATTACAAAGCCTAACTCAATAATACTAACGTTCTGTTCACAATTGACAGTTATACCATTAATACCATAGTTTAGTCCATTATTATCTATCCTATAGCGATACACAAAACAGGACAATGCATTACAAGTAGCCGGAATGACTCGAAGTCTTATCTTTACTATCGACCTCGATCGAGACAGCGTGTTAGCATTGGCATAGAATAATAATTTATAGAAGGGACACTCAAGTTTTGAATGTTTTATAAAAGCTAACAGATAGATTCAAGTTACCATCTACAAATTCGGAATAGTATGGCACACTTTATAAGATTTTCGTTATTATAGAATAAATAGACAGCCATGTTTTAGTTTTAGGGCACGTGGAGTGATGGGAATGGACATGGTATATTGAACATCGACTTTCAGAAAGAAACCGTCTCATAATAATATTATGAGACATAGGTGCCAATTCTGTTGTACACGAGCTAAAATTATTTTAAGCCATTTATATCCCTTTCTCTCCAATAAAACAAGAAAGAGACAGAGAAGATAAGAGCTGTCAATTTAAGTTGATCTAAAATGTTCATAAAATCATAGTTGTCATTTCAGAACGTAGGTTTTGATTAGCTCCAGGAAAAAACTAATTTGACATCTCTAACTTAGTTTTTATTTGCCGTCGTCCTTTTTTCCAGCTGCCTCATAGTAAGATATGCCATTTGTTTAATTTTAGTTTAGACTAGCTTCTGCCCGCGACTTCGTACGCGGATCCTGTTGCTTATGCCAGCGACAACGGGGTCGGTAAAATCGAAGATCTGAAACGTCTGATGTCGAATTCTAAGAGCCCGAGGACGGGAAAACAACGGGATGCGCGAGATGATTCGAGATGTTCAAAAAGTACAATTTTGAATCATACCTCCGATGGCGGAATATGTGGCGTAGTCAATCATAGGAGTATACGTAAATGAACTCCGTTCCTTACCAACCCAAGGAAGGTCGCCATGACCTAATCTTGAGACACATCCGATTCTTTAGATGATATCGACATTCTGTTCAGAGAATGTCGAAGTCGATCAGAATTCAAACGTTCGTTGCGCTCTTCTTCTGTCTCTTCATGCCGTACTCCAGCAATTCTTTTTCTCTCACTTTCTAACTGATTATGAATATTTTGTTGTGTGCGTGTTCGGGACAATCTATACTATGATATTATAAAGCTGAAGTTTGTTTGTTTGTTTGGTTGAACGCGCTTATCTCAGGATCTCTCTGGTCGGTTCTGGATCTGGTTCGAATTAAAAAAATATTTTTGTGTTGGATAGTCCATTTACCGAGGAAGGCTATAGGCCAATGCGAAGCTGGGTCGGGTCGCTAGTGTATGATAATCTCGATCAGCAGTTAGTCGTGCATCACGTTCATCATTCGGTTCAAAAGACCTGTTAGTAGATGTGCGAATACTCTGAGAACTCAAGCGTGATTCTGTATCGGTAAACGTTTCCGATTCGCGAGACAATGCATGTCGCTCACGATCAGCGGACAGTCGCGCATCACGTTCCGCAGCAGATGCGTAGATACGCTGAGAACTCAAGCGCAATTCTCTATCCGTGAACGTCTCCGACTCGCGAGACAATGTATGACGTTCACGATCAGCGGTCAGTCGCACATCACACTCTTCACTGGTCTCTAGAGACCTGAATGTAGATGCGTAAATACGCTGAGAACGCAGGCGTGCTTCGCGATCTGAAGAGGTTTCCACGGAGCGAGTTGCAGCCTGATGTTCTCGAACAGCATCAAGTCTCTTCTGACGCTCTTCGGTAGATTCTTGGGATCTTATGATCCTCAATCTTTTAGCTCCTTTGGAACATTGGGAAAGATTTGACCTCTTTCTAGGCATGGCTATAGTTTTATTGTAAAGATACCTGATCAATTAAAATCTAAGTGACTGCTCCCCTGCGTTACCGGGTAGGCTACCGTGTCACGAAGATAAATGGAAAAGGAAATTAAACACCCAAATAACATAAGCCCGAACGCATATTTATTCGATAAAATAAAAATATAAATGGGAATTTTGGCCAGTAGAGTCAAATTTTCAATGATATACCATCGTCATTAAAAATCAGTTCTAAACTGTTACCGCCTTCACCGCGTGAGGGTACTCCCAGCTTATGTTATTTTATAAGATACAGTGAAATTAGTGATGATAGCTTTGATTTTCACATCAGATGTTTCTGATCTTCGATTTTTATAAGTCAACAGGAAATGCCCATCAGACCGAAAAACTTTTGCTACGACGTCATTCCTATATGTGTCATGGTGTAGCTGGGCTCTTGGAGTTCCACATCAGGTGTTCCAGATCTTCAAATTTATTTTCTCAACAGAAAATGCTCATCACGTTGAACAATTTTTGCTATGGTACCATTTTTGTATCTCTTATAGTTTAGCTGGTCTGTTGCAATCCTGCATCAGGTGTTCAAGTTTCCAAGATAAATTATAGCCTATATGTTGCACAGACAATACCTATACGACAAAAGAAAAATCATTCAAATCCGCCCAGTAGTTCCGAAGATTAGCGTATACAAACAAACAGACAAACAGACAAACAGACAGAATTATTTTTTTGGATTCGTGCTGTATTACTGTTCCTAAACCCCCCTCAATTATTATTTTTTTAATATTTTCAATGTACAGACACAGTTTTGTTACTGTTTTATTATATGTATAGCCTATATGTTGCACAGACTTAATACCTATACGACAAAAGAAAAATCATTCAAATCCGCCCAGTAGTTCCGAAGATTAGCGTGTACAAACAAACAGGCAAACAGACAGAATTTTTTTTTTGGATTCGTGCTCTATTACTGTTCCTAAACCCCCCTCAATTATTATTTTTTTAATATTTTCAATGTACAGACACAGTTTTGTTACTGTTTTATTATATGTATAGATTGTGAACAAGGGAATCGGCAACAATTGCTTTAAAGTGTCCGGGTATAAGATGGCGTTCTACAAAACCAAACTTTTTCAGAAACTAAATGTGCAGTCTCAGATTATGAAACAAAAGGGAGATAGATCGCGCGTAACACTTAGAGTGAAGCCACAAAAGCAAATACAAATTCAAAAGCGAAAACCTACAATTCGCTTCGCGCTGTACGAGTCAGTACAGCACGAAGCGAAGCATCGTTACAGGAAACAAATACTAATACAAATACAAATTCAAAAGCGAAGACAATCACGCGATTGTAGGTAGGTATTCGTTTTTTAATTTGTATTTGCTTTAGTGGCTTCACTGTCAGTGTTCCGCGCGGTCTATCTGCCTTTTGTTTCATAATCTAAGTGTGCAGTATTAATGTCTTCTAGTTCACTTCTATACGGTTTTCTTAATCTATGACTTTGTTTATGTTTTGTCTCGCGTGAATCAAACCTTTATTTATGTTGAAGTCGGTCGATTGACTTGTTTCGGAAGATATAAACTTTAGGTTTTACGATTTACTTATTTTTACTTTTCTTAGAAGTAGTTTTCGGTCAGTGTTACTCAATGTAATGGAGACTTTGTGAGCTTGTAAAAAGATGTTGTAATGTTTGTATTTGAAATTGGAACATTTTTCTGAAACATTGTTTATGCTTTTGTTTACGGAAATTGTTTGATGTTTATGTGTGATTAATGTTTGGGTATTTCAATATAAAAGCAATGAAGCCCATTTTTTTTCTCTTTTTAATTTAAATAGTTTATTTAATGTTGCCAGTTTGCTTTTCGAATAATTCCCATTCTAATTTGTGCCAGGGGCCAGGTTTTATGATCTTGTAATATTAGATACACTTAAAGAGAAATTGTTCTAGTCTTGACCAATATTTATGTTCAAGTATCGTCGTAACAGTTTTGCACTTTAAAATCTTGCAATAACTATTTGAGCTTACGGCCACTCATCATAAATTCAACGATAGAGAAGCTTGTTGAATAGCAAAACAATTGAAAGCGTAATTTAGAGCCAACAATAATGCCCAGAGGCAGGAGATGATTGAGGGTTTTCTGATATAAAGCTGTCTCTAGCAGTGTCTGCGGCAGGCAAATTTGATAACCCTTGTTTTTATACAGCCAGACTGGATAAAAGTTAGGGTTTTCAATTAGGAATCTTACTGCCAAACTTTTCCGCTAGAGGTGGCACGGAAGTTTATCGTAAACACACTGACATTACATGGTAATACTTTTTGTCAGTGCATCAAAATCATATTTTTTAGCTTCCGGAGCACGTTTTTTGTTTCCGGAATAGTTAAACGTCCGATAGTATCATCCATTTTTGATAATATTTATTACAACATAAATCTCATAACACAACTTCTATAAAATAGGACTATTACTTAGTGTTTACTATCGCACTAATACTTAGTGTTTACGTTTTAGTTCGGTGGTGCCCTCTGAGATTAACTTTGCGTAAGCAACCCTATTTAGCCTTATGTGTAAAACAAGTAGAGAACATCTGAAAAAGGAAGATCATTTTTTTCTTCTCTAAACCCATTTCTACGTTTAACGTCATGTAAGTTTTAAAAAAATATGTTAAAAAGTTTAAAAACCGCTGTCCAAAAGTAATTGCTTCGTTGAATTAAACGTTTAATGTAATACATATTCAAAACACATGCCGCAGTAAAATAATAATCGTTAGTATGTAAATGAACTAAGTTCTACTTAACGTGACCCTTTTGGTCTCATCTATCCATTCAATTGTAATACAAATAACGAGATTATGTAGGAATCTAATTTTATTACGATTTTGAACTGTCATTTTACGAGTTTATATAGTTGTTTTAGTAATGTGTTAGTAGATAAAATGTATGGTTTATAGTTTGTGATTATGAGATATTTGGTTTCCAAATGACGATGAACAACAAGGATTAAATAGAAAGTAGTAAATTGATACCTATAGTTGTAATAGTTCACTTATTCTGGTTTCACTTTTAGTTGCAAAAATAATAGATATTAGAGCCTCTATTATATTGGCCAAGTAATTAAGGCGCCAAGTAAGTAATATAATAGAATAGAATATTATTTATTTCTGAGTGTATGGTAGGTACATTGAGATCTTAAAATTAATATATTTAGCTTCACATATACTACCGTTGCCGGTATAGAAATATAAAATTGAATTTTAAAAAAAAAACTAAATAGGTACGGTCACCAAAAGAGATAAGTATCCATGTCGCCGGGATTAGTTGAAGTTTACTTAAAAACCGATGGGTGTTTATGAATAAAATAAAGTACAATTAATAGAGAATATACAGTTTCATGATTTTATTAAATTTCATTTAAAAGCCTCCAATGGTTTCTGAGTAAACTTCATCTATTTCCGGCGACGTGGATACTTATCTCTTTTGCTGACTGTACATACAATTTTAAATGAAATGTCAATATGATTGTAATTATTAATAAAATATGTGTTAATACCACGAATACAGTCAATATGCATACACAATTTCATCTGTTTAATATTACTAAGTGCATTCAAATAAAATGTCAAAATTTTTGTTATGTAAATAACCAAATGTCAAAATGTATGGTTAAAAAATTCAGTAACTGATTAGAAACAATTGTCTAACAGGCAAGTAAATATTGTTTTCCTAAATTTATTAATGGTAAGATCTCATGTACGATGTTTTGAATGAAACCCGGGCGGGCACAGGGTTTATCTTATACATCACTGACAAGGTGAAGGAAAACTTTGCGAGGAAACCTGGACTTATAATTGATATGAGTCTGAAATCGCCAATCCGCCTTGAGCGCACGTGGTGATCAATGATTGTGCCTTCTCTGTATGACATATGATAATTGACTACTTTATTAATTGAATACACAGATTGTTATTGGTATTTTATACCCGTATTGTTACCAAAGGTAACAATACGGGTATAAAATAATAATAATATACAAATTAATAAACAAATTCAAATTAAGTAAAATAACAATCAGTGTATTCAATTAATAAAGTAATCGTCATTTTAAGGATTTTTTAAAAATTGTATTTAGATTAATTTTAATAATTTCTTTCTTATCAAACTTTAGTTGTTTTACCTGTTTAGTTATGTGAATGATGTGGTTGCCTTTAATTGGAGGCGCACACTGGTTTTGTCCATTCCTATGTTATCATGCATGAAATTGTGTTGCCTCTGTTGGCGATCCAAATTAAATAAATAAATATGAGAAGAGGCTTTTGCTCTGCAATAGTACAATAATAATAATAATATGTGGGGACATTTTCACACACGGCCATCTGACCCCAAACTAGGGAGACCCTGTACTATGGGTGTCACACAGCTGATATACATACACAAATACATTTTTTTTTTTGTAAATACATACATATATAGATAAACAATGGTTCAATACAACGTTTTATAAATATAACTATTTGTAAAAATTAGGTAAATCATTATCATCTTTCTGCCCTTGGTTAATTGGGGTCGGCGCAACATGTTTTCTTTTTCCATTCCGTTCTAACCGTAATGCTTTCACGGACTCCCAAGGTCGTCGCTAAGGAGAGTGGGGGGGGGGGCAGGGAGGGGCGGTTGATATTTTTCACCGTATCCATTCAAATCACTCCACACATCCACCTCAACATTATCATCTCCACAGTCTCTCATTACAGTACGACTGGTTTTATCACGGACTTGTAGATTTTAAAATAATAAACCCAAAATCAAAAAATCAATCACAAAATCATTTAGTCAATGTGTTTACAGACTATACTGACTGGTAGGACAGCTCACCTCAAGCTCACTTCATCTACATTCACCGAGGGAGATTTTTACAGAATACCACTGCAGGTTACAAACAATCTCCTTATGCCAGTGAGATCCTTCGTTTATTCAACATTTAGAGAAGAAAAATCAAACCCAAAGAATTTGATGTCACAATCGCATTACTTACATCAAAAGAAATTCTCTCTTTCGTAATACAATACTTAACCTTCCACCATTAAAAAGCTACACGATACCCTAAAGCTGAATGCAGACTGTTCGAAAAGAAAATTCCTGATGCATTTTCATAGTTTTATAACTCTTGTGATCCGGTCATAAATTATTTCCAGACCCACTTATTAAAAATTACAGATATAATCCTTTTTGATATTTTTAATTTTTATGCTGCTGAGTTCTTAATTGAAACCGACAGTTTCAGTGCCGTAAAATTAAAATTTCGTTCTTGTCTTCGTTGGCCTTTTAACTTTATATTTCTTGACGCTTCTTTTGTTTTTTATTAGGCAGAACTTTTAGTCGGTCGGTTATACGTGCGGTTTGAAGTTTCTGTGACTGAGTATTTAGTGAGCGATATTCCTAAGCATGGACCGAAGTGAATACAAAGGAAAAAAATTTTTTTAGTGAAAATTTTTAGTATCACTATACTAAAAAATTACACCAGAGGTAACTAGTTATTCCACTTTACCTAGTAAAGAACGTCTATGTTTCCAATAAAACCACTTTTATCACCGATGGCCATAATAATTTTAGACATCGATCCCAAAGCATAACTTTTTAAAGAACTTAGACTATAACTCAGTCGGCGCACCTAGCAAAAAGGTGAGGCACGTCTCGAGCGCGACAGCTTGCTAAAAATAAACCTGGTTGGTATATTACACTATCAATTTTTATTGGTTTATTTCTATCGACCACTTTCTCAGAACCTGCTGTACGATGTTCACCATCATTTAATGCTAAAATGAGTAATAAAAAGGCTATGAATTATTGAGTATCGTGGCATGACACATAGCAAGACGTAGGCGACATGATTTTAATTAGCAATTTTATTTATTTTCTGCGAACAATTTTAGCGTTGAATAATATTGCTATATTTTTTTATATTATCAGTTCAAACAATCAAGCAATAAAGGGCCAATGTTGAGAATTTATGTCATTATTATTTTGCTATAAATAAAAAAGACTATGTTTTAGTTCAAAGTCAAAGTAATGCTGACTCTGAATCTGATACAACTGTACTAAAAAAATATGATAACAAAAGAAAAAAAATGTATCATAAATAGGACTCTTTTTAGAAGACAAAGAGTTACATTTAAAGGTCACCTGGAATAGGATCCGGGTTTGACAACTAAAGGGTAATCAACCAATAAGACAAGACCCTTACAAAATATCTTTTGGAAATATAGAAATCCGGTAAAAAAGGAAATCGAATGTTTATTTTATCAGTTTAGTCTAAAGAACGGAATTTATTTGACAAGCCCGACACACTATTCTAAAACCACTGCAACTTCTGAAAGTCAGAATCAACAGTGGCGACCACCACAAAAGCTCCGAGGCAATGAAGCTCGACGAATTACCGGAGAAACGTTACAACTGTTTTGAATCCCGTAACGAAATTAATCAGAAAAGAATATTATTTTCCACTCCAAATCAAGCAAGAACAGATCTATACCAAATTGGCACAAAGAGACGTTTACAACTGGGGAAACTCAGCTCCATGCTCCACCACGGATATATTACAATCGACATTACCGAATGGGCCCTAAAAATGTATGTCGATTTGGTGTGCAATCAAACAGCATGTGCAGAATTCAAACCTATTCCAACTTTCTGCAATAATAACATGCAATCCATATCAGTCACCACGAACGCTTTAAATACAAAGTGTGTGGGTGGTTTTCGATGGCCAAGTGTCACGGCTAGAAATTGTTTTATCGCGACAATCGGTTCTCTAAGAGATTTATGTCTGGTATCAACAAATAGTGAAATAAATGGGACCGAATCGTTCGTTTCTTTGTTCAAGTTCGGTTTTAGATTGCATTGCCAAATGGTGAAGGGTTTTTAATGGTAACGCGAATGTAGAAATGATGATTGAAAAAATGTCATCGTACCGCGTCAGAGTTAAAAGTAAATTGAAATTATTATCTAATTATCAATATTCAGCAAAGTTCGGGTGATCTCTGGCTAGTAGTTTTTTTTTATGACAAGGTTTTCATAATTACTTAAGTTCTGCCAAAACGAGCTAATCGACTATCTCTCAATAATTAAATTAATTAATCCATCATCATCATTTCCCAAAACAAACCTGTGTCGTTCCGCACCGCGTTCATTCAGCAGCTTTCCGCGGCTTGGTCCTGGTCATCGGTCCATTTTGAGGGGAGCCGACATTGTGTCTGCCAGTGCGTGGCACCTTTGTGCCTCATCGGTCGTCGAGCTTGGCCAACCCAAACAGGTGCTAAGAATAGAATTAAATTAATCAGCCTGAATTATTTAGGATTATTACAATTACTTCGGGAAATGGGTGAAATTTTGGCGTGTGTTGGTACGATTTGACAGAGCTAACCCTTTATGATGATGATGATGATGATGATGAAGATGTATGATCATGCAGAATATCTCCCTATAATTATAATGTATTGCTTACTAAATATCAATCCGGAAGTCGGGCAGCAGCGGACGTCTTCAGACTGATGATGATGATGATGATACAAAATTTTTCCTACTAGCTGTAAGTTCTCTTAAGGCGCTTCCCTGACCAAATAATCTTGACCATGCATTCCCTCTTTGCCGCAGAATTGAAATTCGCACATTTTTTTTAGTTTTTTTGTTATAAAAAAAGAGAAACGATCTTTTGAAATAAAATAAAACGTGAATTATATACATTTTTAAGTTACCTATCTAGTAATGTAATTCTCAAATTAATATAACGTCAACTTTAGCAAAAGATACATGTTTTTAATTATTTTAGTCACTTTTTACAGAGAGATTTAGGTGTATATAGGGTACATAAAAAAACAATGAGCTCGTGGAATGTGATGATAGGATGTTGAACATTAATAATATGCTTTTAGATGTAGTTGCGATTATGCGTGGCGATTATGGCAAAACTCCCCCTCGGGGGAGGCCTATGTCCAGCAGTGGACGTCTTCCGGCAGAAATGATGATGATGAGATGTAGTGTGTTTCTCCAAAATAATGAGTTAATAGCCGCTGAATAACGAAAAAAAACGCACTTTTGATTGGAGTAGCGCGCCTTAAAAGTAATAATAATAATACCAGCCTTTTATTGTCACACTGCAGGGCAAAGTCCTCTTCTCATACAGAGAAGGCACGTGCATTGATCACCACGTGCGCTCAAGGCGGATTGGCGATATCAGACTTATATTAATTATAAGTCCAGGTTTCTTCACGATGTTTTCCTTCATCGATGTCAGTGATATCCAACATTAACTTACAAAGTGAAAAAGTCACATTGGTACCTACTTGCTTCTGCCAGGTTGCAAACTTACAACCTTATAATATATGAGAAGCAGTTGCCTTAAGGGGACGATATACGCCGGCGACCTTGAGCGACCAGAGAATCGTATGCGCTGTGTCCAAAACCCTCAAAGTTTAATCAAAAAAATTAAATAAAAGATAGTATTCTTTAACTTAAAACAAAGACGTATTCTACAAGATAGATAATAAAATTGTCTGTAAGATAGTAAAAGTTTCGTTTAAATATTCCTGGTAGGTTTTGTGTGATTATCAATGTTTTGTCCGCGTCAGACACAACTTCACGAGTTAATTAAACTATTTAATATGAACTTAATCAGAAATATTTACATACTAAATGATTAAGAGAATGTTCTAGTTTAACATTTTTTTTTCAAATAATTTACACTACACATTTTGGCGTGATTGTCAATTTAAAATCTTGAAAAGTCGCTTGTTAGCGCCTTAACCACTGAGCCGTCATGACATCTCATTTTAAAATTAATAAAAAAAAATACTACTAATTATTTCTGTGTCCCACTGGACCTGCTAATAGACCTTCTAACTAAACTATTTATGTAAATAAGCTAAGAGACTGTAGACTACTTTCATTACCCATAAAAAGTTTTTCTACCTTAATTATAATTTTCTTTAAGATTGTCTAAACCCTCGCTAGACTTTGTTTATTTTACGGGCGTTCTTGGAACAGCTATCGAGTTAATCTTTACAACTCTTTTCCACGGAATTTTTCTTTTTAACACTCCTTTACTTAGTTTTTTTTTAAATTAAATAGGGCTTCTATTTATAAACTACGTGTGTACCTGCCTGATAGCGCTGGTTTTTATACCGCTACCATAATTAACTAGCTTCTAGGGCAACTCATAAAAAAAAAACAATCAAGTGCCAAGGTACTCACGAGAATTGATGTGGAAACATGTGAGCTCGTATCAGTACCACACAGTACACGCACACATGCACAACAAGTTTTACGGTATCATCATCTGATGCTTACGCGTCTAACGCTCGCAGTCTAAGGCGTTGTCCTGTATGCACAGAATACTTAATAGTACTACGTATAGGTGAGCGACCGAACGCGACAAGTACCGACGCGACGCGATGCGACGTGATGCGACCAATACTTCACGCGACGTGTGTCCTACGTTGTAGGTAGTCATTGTACTTATTTAGAACTAGCTGATGCCCGCGGCTTCGGCCGCTTGACAAATTATATATTAAAACCTTCCTCTTGAATCACTCTGTCTATTAAAACCCGCATCAAAATCCGTTACGTAGTTTTAAAGATCTAAGCATACATAGGGACAGACAGACGCGGCGAGGGACTTTGTTTTATAATAATATGTAGTGAAGAAATAAATTGGAGAGTTTCATAATTTATATCCAAAACTAGATCCACGTTTATTTAAAGAGTATTGTGACTTATTACAACACTTCACGACTTATTACATTACAACTTTCGATTATATTGTTGCAGCTGTTAAACCTATTATTTAACTATCAATAACCTTGAGGATATATTTATACAATTATATACAATAATAATAAAATTGAGGAGAGGTTGTTATTGACTTTATTTTAAGGTAAAAAAATATATTGGTACATACAATAGTAATTATTATACAGTAGTAATATTTAATTATTAATAAACTATTGTGTCGCGTCTCGTCGCGTAAAAAACAAATTCGCACTTGCCGCGTTGTGTCGCACATTGATTAGGGCGACAACGTAGGCCACAAGTCCCTACAACGATGATTTGACATTTTCGCGTCGCGTTGCATTGCCGCGTTTGTCGTTTACCTAGGACAACGGGTCAGCTAGTGTACCGTGTACCGAACGCTAAGATGTTTACGGATCAAAAACAGCCAGTAAGTGTCCTATTACAGGGCCATGGCCTATCCTCATACAAAAAAGGGACGAGCATCGATGAACACGCTTACTCAGCAGTCCAGGTTTCCCTACAGGGTTTTTTTCACAGATGTTAGTGATGCGCAAGACAATCTTAGTAAGTACATATGAATTGAAAAGTCACATTGGTATTTGCCCGCTTTCGAACAAGCCACTTCATGTTTATGTTTATTTATTAATAATTATTAAAAATTACATGTCAAGTTTTGAACAAAAAGCAAAAGAAAATAATTGAGAATACACAAAATTATCGAAACAAATAAATACTAGTTTTTCGTGCGTGCAGCCGGTGTTCATCGATTTATAAGACGTTATCACGTCAAAAAGTATTATCCAATTATGTATAAAACATTAATACTATGTAAGGAAAGAGAGCGTGAACTTAATTATGTTGATAACGCTCAATGTAAAAGTGTATTTTTTTAAAAAGAACCTGACTGAAATACATTATTCTTATCCCACAAAAACAAGTTTACCAATAAAATACACACTATGATAGGTACTAAAATTTATAATCGACCATAACTCCTTCACCTTCTATAATTTTCCAGACCATTCCAACGATATCCAGTAAAAAATCCCACCCATCCTGTACTTCGCAAGTAACGTTTATTACGGAACACGCTGTGGTTTTCGCAGTCTGCCATTAAAATCGGAAGTTTGCGGTTTAGCCACCAAGGGAACGGCAGTTAGCAGACTTCTGGACAACTGGCTCGGATTTCAATTTTTCGTAAAGTACTTGCAAAGTTGATAAGTCCAAGGTATACGAAAAAAAGGGTATTTTGTTTTTTTTCAAATCAATGGAACAATAATGAGGTCATGCCCTTTTGTTTCTTTTTTTTAAACTTAGTCACCTGAAGGCCAAATGTACTGAAAAATGTAGTCACATTTTTATCTCAGCAATGTCAAATCTTGTCAAAAATGTGAGTAAATAGAAACGTCTCTGAAGTCGTAATCTTAGTCTCAATCGTTCATAAAAGTTAGTTCCTATAATTGCCTTCCCAGATGTAACATTATAGTTATCAGAGCTCTACCACGAACAATACAATTGTTATAAATAAAGCCTTTGAACTAAATAAAAAATATTTGCAAAACGCGTAATTATAATTTAAAAATCGATCGAATTTACGTTTTTTATTCCAGCTCCATATACTCAGCTGTTCAAAAGACACATCAAGTATTTCTTTTTTATGTTAGGCTTGGTAGTACGTTGTCTTTGCGGCCAGTACTCATGCGACAGTACCTATATATTTAAAGTTCGATGTATCACATTAACGTCTCGATACTGTAGTTGACTGAGAGAAAATTGTAAATTTCTTTTTTCGTACTTACGTATGAAACTGGTGAGTACTCACCTTTACTAAGAGAGCTGTAGAGCTATTCAGACATACTGATAGTTATATTAGTATAAAACAAAGTCTCTTCATGCCGTCTGTCCCTCTGTGCGGTTACATATTTTAAACATTGCTGCTGATTTTAATGCTGTTTTCAGTAATACGACTATAAAGAGTGATTCAAGAGGATAGTTTCTACGTCTATTTAGTATATATAAATGATCGACTGCTGCGCAGCGTGTTGCGGGTTCGATTCCTGCCCAGGGTAAATATTTGTGTGATGAGCACTTGTGTTTGCCTTGTGTCTGGGTGTTGTTTATCTATATATGCATGTATTTAAAAATATATTTGTGTATGTATATCAGCTGTCTAACACTCATAGTACAGGGTCTCCCTAGTTTGGGGTCAGATGGCCGTGTGTGAAATGTCCCCACATATTATTATTATTATTTGTTGGTATATATTTTTATATCTCGGCCCTTATGTGCCGGTTTACAGGGCAACACGGGCCGAAGCCAAGTGCTACCCTAAAAATTCTAACCTATGTGGTAGATGATAATATGTGGTGTGGTGATGTGATGAGATTTTGCGTTGTTATTATTGTTTTTAGTTAAGTTGTTCAAGTGCAAACCGGGGTAAACCGCTAGTTAATACTATTCAGATTTAAAGTGAATCAGAACTCTAATACTATTTCTATACTATCTCTTTAATACTATTCATTCTCTATACTATCTCTTTAATACTATTCAGATTTAAAGTGAATTAGAACTCTAAGTATTGCAACCTCCGTAGGAGTGATGTCTGAACTCCTTGCTGTTTAGACAAAGCAGCAATGGTGCCAATTCTGTTGTGCACGAACTAAATTAATTTTAAACTATTTATATCTCTTTCTCTCCAGTAAAACAAGAAAGATACATATATTAATAAGAGCCGTCAATTTAAGTTGATTTAAATAATGTTCATACAATTATAGTTGTCATTTCAGAACGTATTGATTTGACATCTCTAACTTAGTCCTTGTCTATCGCGCGTCTTTTTCTTTAGCTGCCTGGTAGAAAGGGAGACAACTGTCTAAATTCAGTTTAATTTGTGACCAAGGGAATCGGCACCATTGTCTCGAATAATATCTATACTACATCTAAAAATAAGTGAAAACCTTATTAACCTCCAACACAAAATCGTTTGGTTCCCTAAAATTTCCCTACACCTATATATTCTGAAGCTAATTCACTCAAATAAATTCAGGTATAAGGTACTAATCATATTGAGAACTTCGCTTAAGGGTAAGTTGGCCATTTCTGTGATACTTAAATAAAATAATTACAACTGTTTTTAGACATACTCATGACATGCAGACTAGGGCCGTACTCCTTCGTCTTCAGTGTGTCCGGGAACTTTCTTGCTCGTTCATCTCCTTAGAGACCTACCCACCTTCGTTTCGGAACGGGCAACTACCTTTCATCAACTAATTAACAGACTGCTTCACAATTCAAAGGTGCCTGTAAATGGTTTAATTGAAATGAATGCTTTGACTTGTCCCCAATCGTCGTTTTGACCGTAAACTGAAAGAACACCAAAATTCACGGTTCATTATCTGCCTTTCCCAACTATGTTGGGGTCGGCTTCCAGTCTAACCCGATGCAGCTAAATACCAGTGTTTTACATGGAACGACTGCTTATCGGACCTCCACAACCCAGTTAATGGGTAACACGATACCCCTTAGTAAGACTGGTTGTCAGACTTTCTGGCTTCTGACTACCCTTAACGACTGCCAAAAATCTACAAACGACAGCCGGGACCAACGGCTTTACGTGCTTTTCGAGGCATAGAGGATCGATACTCGGGATGAAAATAGATGGTCACCCATCCACAGACCGACCGCGGCAAGCGTAGTTTAACCTTTGACCGGTCGGTCTATACGGATTTCACATAGCCACGAGCTTCTCCACACCAAAATTCAAGGTTGATTGTCCATATTTCCTATCTTTGATGGTAAATATTTCACGATTGTCCTATTCTAGCTACAATTTATTCACTTTTGTCTTTAATGAAGCTATTTTTAGAACTGTCCATATTTGTGTAGCTCATAAATTTCCCAATTACGCTGCAACAAATTTGGCGTTGTAAAAATAAAATGTCCGAAGGCAGGAAAGAGACGCTAGTAGTAATTGGTGACATCCGGCGGATAGTGCGGTTGTAACTAGCGCATACGCATCGAATTAACAAATAGGCAATAATTTGTCGGCGGAGTGCAGAGTCAACACGATAGATGTATCGTTAAAAGGTTTTATTGATGCTTATCTTGATGTTGGTTGATTGATGACTAGAATTCAGAGTTATACCGTATATTCTCCCACAGGGTAAAAAATATCTTATTTATGTGTGTGCAAGAAAATCAGGTGATTAGTACATTTTGGTCGCGTAGGTCTTGAAATTTACTCATCATCCTACCTGCCTAGCCTTTTCCCAACTGTGTTGGGATCGGCTTCCAGTCTCACCTGATGCAGCTGAATACCCAGTGTTTTACATAAAGCGACTACCTGTATGACTTTCACAACTCAGTAACTGAGTAATATGATACCCCTTCCACCGACTTGCGAATTGAAAGTTATTTTATACTTTTTGAAGGCGGTTGTCTTTTTTGTTAATTTTTTTTTTATAATAGTCATGCTGTATGCATATTAAGGAATACAGTCTCCACCTGAATTTGGACTGGTTGTCAGACTTTCTGGCTTCTGACTACCCATAAAGACTGCTAAAGATCTACTAATGACAGCCGGGACCAGCTGGGACCAACACGGAGAGAACTCGATATGAAATGGATGGTCACCCAACCACAGACCGACCGCGGCAAGCGTAGTTTAACCTTGACCGATCGATCCGTACGTTTCAGAGCTGGGGCCCTAGCCAAATTACCCAAATTGACAATCTACAATCGATAACGCTAATAGAAAACTAATCAAATGTATGGGAATGACGTCATCTCAACGATAAGTCACGTGATCGAAAATAAAAAATGGATTACGACGAGGCGTTAATTATTATAAAATTAAAAATTTAAAAAACCCCCAACGCAAGACATAAAAGCAATCATTTAAAAAGTAAAAAATAATATCTTTTGTTGAGCCATCAAATGTTTGTTCGTTGAAATGGCGCTATAATGTCGCGGCGGGGTACCGCGTAAGTCAAATCTCATTGCAAATCCATGAGTTCGCTATTTTACCTATTTAGCTATTGCTGACTTAGCGGTACCCCGCCGCGACATTATAGCGCCATTTCAACGAACAAACATTTGATGGCTCAACAAAAGATATTATTTTTTACTTTTTAAATGATTGCTTTTATGTCTTGCGTTGGGGGTTTTTTAAATTTTTAATTTAATTTTTATTTGAAAGTTTTTAAATGTAATTTAGTCTGGTTTTGAGAAGTTGTAGATACGTCTAAAGTTGTATTTCGTCACATGGATCTTTTTTGATATTAAAGATATCACCCTGAGAATGCGTTTGGTATATATAATTCGCCATTTTGTGGTGCCGGTCATCTTGGCTTTGAAATTTATCATAGTGTAAAGTATTCTACTAGTGAAGCCCTTTCATTTGATACCCATATTGATGGAGTTGTGAAAAAATATGTGATTAGCTATTTTGTAGCGGCGGCCATCTTGGACCGATTTTCATCAAACATAGCTAAGAACACTCCCGACTAATTCACCTTTCAAATAAAAAAAACAAAAACAAAATCGGTTCATCCGTTCGGGAGCTACGATGCCACAGACAGACACACACACACACACACACACACACACACACACAGACACGTCAAACTTATAACACCCCGTCGTTTTTACGTCGGGGGTTAAAAAAGAGATACGATACGAAACGATTGTAACTTGGCTACGCCTACTGGTCCCACAATGAAAATTATCCGTATTCTTAAGTACAATGTCCCCTGAAAATGGGAACACCCAAATATTCCAAAATATTTTATTCCGAATTTCGATATTCCGATTTTCAAAAGTCCGAATTTCATAATACCTTAAAATTATAATCTATATTATTTAAAATCACGAAAGTTATTTTATCGAATGTCGTAAATCCGATTTGTTTGTTTTCCGATTTTCATATGTTCGAAGAATCAAATGCTCGATGAGTTCTCGGTCCGAAAAACGAAATTCTGAATTTCAATATTTCGAATAAACTGTTAAAATTAGGATTCTGATTCAATTCAGCTACGCATATATGTTCAAAATGGTGTCCCCTTGTTTCGTAGATAGAAATTTCATAGAATTTCGTTTCCCAGAAAATGTTTCATATAATATTTGGTTCTTGTATTTTTATTTCGACTATTATTGTTTCAAAGACTATTTACTTGAATGAAACATATTTTACAGAAACACAATTCAAAGAATTTTTAATCAATTTTTTTTGTTTAACTAACTTATCAAACTGTAGAATTACTTTTTAACAAATATTGTTTATTCGGTGTATTTTTCTATGGAATTTATTTCAACAAAAATATATAGGTATAAAAAGAAAGACAATAACAAAAATAATCTTAAAAAGTCAATATGTTGTGCTACAAAAGTTAATGACAGAACCGAATTGCTGTGAAACCGACTCCACGTAGTCTTGTCTGCCCTACTCCTAGAGTGTAATTTAAATTCGCATAGGCGCGGAGGGGCGAGGCGGCCAGCGAGCTGAGGAGCAGGTGGTTTTAACGCCCGCCGCCGCGGCCGAGGCTGGCCGGCCAAGCCGGCCAGTAAGCCGAAGCTGCGGTGGTGAGCGTGAATACCATCTGCGACGATAAGCTCGCGTGGTACCGCCGGAGCCCCGCAACGCCGTAGCCGTGACAGAAACCATGCCTGCTGCATGTTGCATGTTCGCTTGCATGCTTGCTTGCATGATGCATGCTTGCTTGCTTGCTTGCATGCTGCATGCTTGCTTGCATGCTGCATGCTTGCTTGCACGATAAACGATTGCACGATAACGATAAAGATAATCGGAATTTTAATAATCGGAATTTTAATAATCGGAATTCGTATTTTTGATGTTCGGAATTTTCATTATGTCGGACTTTTTGTTATTCGATATTTTGAAACTCGGTATTTTGAGAATAGTAATTATAAACGTTCGAAATTTTAAAATTTTAGTATTATAAAAATAGGATGAATGATAAATCGGAGTTGCCATATTAGGAATTTTGAACTATTCGGAATTATGAAAATCGGTATTTTGAAATTCGTATTTCTGACTTTCGGAATAAAGTTTTTCGTATTTATGTAGTGTACCCCCTAAAAATATACTACTTACGCCTTAATGGTTGCCACCGACACTACAGTTGAACCGGCCAAGTTCTGGGTCGCAACAATAAAGTAATTCCTTGTTAGGTTGTCACCGAAACGCTAACCAGAAGACCCCTTAATCTCGCTAGTTTCTAGTGAACGACTAAGAAGATTACTATCACAACTGCGGTTGCTGACTTCGCAATCCTTTTCTACTATTTGAACTTTTAAATTTCGATGATACCGCATAGTTCATAAGCAGTGGAGCCTAACTTAGAACTAATTTCCGTGCGTTTAACTGATTTTACCAAACCTAATCGTCTACCTACCTAATAACATACCTAATGGAATCAAATGTAACAGTTCACTTTTTAAGACTCATTAATTAAGTCAATTATAATCCGTGATGCTTGGCAACTGGGCTTCTGTCAGTTGTAAACGTCCTTTTGTGCCTATTGGCCTAGTTCTGTTCTGTTTCCTGCTTGATAATGCGAGAAGTGGAAAATATCTGTTTCTCTTACTCCTTCACTGTTCTTTTCTGATTAATTTCGTTGCGGGATCCAAGACAGTTGAATCGTTTCTCCGGGACTCGTCGGGCTTCATTGCTTCGGTGCTATTCTGGTAATCGCCAAAATAGCACCGAATCGAATCCGAATCGTGGTGATTCTGGCTTATAGGAGATGCAGTCATTCAGGAATAGTGTGGCGGGCATGTCCCATTAAAAAAGCTGTAGTGTCGTTAGGTTAATATAAATAGGATCAAGCAGAGGAAACGGATTCAGGACCATTTAATCAAAAAACGAAGTGAACGCCAGAAACGTGAAGCGAAATACTCTTAGCAAAAGTGTTAATCGAATTACGTACTGGGCCTTAAATAAAATATTAGACAGACGGGCGGAAACGTATGAAATTCTAATTGCCCTGCGCCGATGATTCACATGCCGAATCCAATCTAATTTTGGTTCTAAATCTGATGGAGAATGGTTAGCATCAGAGCTCAGGAGCTTGTTAGGAATTTTGGTCAAACTATGCACTGATTTAAGATACCTACATATAAACCTAACTGCATGTACATATAGATATATTTTTTTACAGGTCAGCGAGTTTAGACTCCATAAGGGTCCGCGAAAACAGAACAGTGAATAGGATCTGGCAGTCTTCACTATACCCTGTTCACAATAAGATTAGACATAAACACAAACCTTTTTTACAGTCCCTTCAACCGACTTTGACTTCTATTCCGTAGGCTTAAGGATGACATTAGAGGCAAAAAAAGTGGTTACAATACAACTATTTACTGCAGTTGCCATTTGTCATGCTACGAACGCAATAGAAGTCAAAATCGGTTGAACGGACTGTAAAAAAGATTTGAGTAAATGTCTAATCTTATTGTGAACAGGGTATAGTTTATATTATTGGTATTGAACTTAAACTAACTAGAAATATAGTTTAAAGTTGTATGCAAAATCTAATTCAGCACGGCATTTATTATCTAGCTCGCATTTACGCAATATTCATCTCAATTTTTGTTAGATTTAAATTATTATCAAATCATAAACAGACGTGGAATATCGAATTGTACTGCATGAAAATGTATGCTTAACGGTTCTTTGTGTTCGCATTTTATTTTCGTATTTTCAACAAAAAAATCGCTCATTACAATCCTCTTAAACATTTTCCTGCCAATTTATTTTTAATACAAAACCTCTCAACTGCCATTTAAAAGCAAAACAAAAGAAATTCGTCCTTGAAATTAGGACAAAGAATTCCATTCTTTCAACTGGCTAAAACAAAACGATTTGCTAAACAAAAACAAAAGAAGGCTATAAAATCAAACTTCAGTATAAATAAAGTTTATTCCGATTCGACCCGTAAACGAACAAATAGTGCCCTTGTGAGTACTTTATAGGCCGTTAAATGTCAGTAAAAGGTTTTAATGAGATTATTAAACCGCGTCTTTTGTTGTTGCGTTATCAATTCTTAAAGTACATTTTGCTCTATTTATGATAGGTTGCTGTATTGTTTATTGTTGTACGAAGGATTTGTTTGGGTCGTTAAATTTACTGTCTGAGCTTGGTGTGTCATATCTATCGCAATAAAGGATGCGTGGGTAATAATTGAGATACTGTAAAACACATAAACAAAACTCATTGGAAACTAAACATTACAGAACTACTTTTTTTGACGCATTTGGGTTATGACGTCATTACAAATGCTTCATTTTTTAGATAAAATTGTTCAGCAATCGATAAAGCGTTGTCCTAGGTGAGCGACCGAAGGTGACACGACGCGATGCGACGTAATGCGACCAACACTTCACGCGACGTGTATTCTACGTTGTAGGTAGTCACTGTACTTATTTAGAAAGAAATAAGTTTGGAGAGTTTCATCATTTATATCTGAAACTAAATCCACGTTTATTTAAAGAGCCTAAACCTATTATTTAACTATCAATAACCAGTCTTCAAAAACCTATTTCTATTGAGGCACATTGATTAAACCGACAACGTAGGCCACAAGTACATACAACGACTATTTGACATTTTCGTGTCGCGTCGCATTGCCGCGTTTGTCGTTCACCTGACCTAGGACAACGGGTACCTAAGGCAAAGGCCTCTTCTCATACAAAGAAGGCACGAGAATTAATCACCACTTTTACTCAATGACGATTGGTAACTTCAGACTTATATTAATTATAAGTCAAAGTTTCCTCACAGTGTTTTCCTTTACCGATGTGAGTGATGTCATAGTCAACTTTAGAAAGTACACAGTACCCGGAATGAGAGACCGACGCCTTAAACACCGGGCCATCACGGCTTACTGCACTATACATAACAAATATTTCCTCACCGAAAATAACATATAAAGCGTTCACGTAATTAGCGTCCATATAGCTCCTGGCGGGAACCTTCTAATCCACCATAATACCATAGTCATTCCACCTGATACAAACAGTATACACGTACTATTCATTAATCAAGGTGTCCCATATCAAACTAAGGAACTGGAGCATCTCCACATCCCAACTGTGACACGATGTAGATAACCCGAATAACTTTCTAAGATTGTTAATGTGCACATATAATTTATTGCCGGAATAGTGAGGAAATCTTTGCAGATTACGGTTTTATTGAGGATGTTTAGATTTTGTTTTTCAATTTTCAATGTAGTGGCGGCTTGTTTATTCTCGTTTTTATTTTTAAGTGATGTTTTGTCTTTGTTGTGTGTCCTGAGGAGCTAACACGAGCGCACGCAGTACTTAAGAGTAAATTCAATCGATTTTTTAATTGGAAATCTGTTTTCGTATGGAATATTGGTTAAGGTTGAAGATTTGATTCACAGCAATAGTAATTGTATTTGACAGATATACCTACTTATTGTGCTTGGCGTGTTAAATTAAATCATAATGTTATAAGCAATAATGTAGCTTTCTATCAGTGAAAAAGTTGTAATCGGACCAGTTATTCCAGAAATTACCTATTACAAACAAAAAACATAATACAAACTGTATAGATGGGAAATTTGAAATTTATTCCTATAACACTAATTAGACATGACTGCAAAAGTCTTAGAATAGCTGATCGTTAGTCACTGATCAAACAAGGTAGTATGTTATATGTCAATCTGGTTTTTAACTACGTGACTGAATTATTCAATGACTTTAATGAGAATTTGTTCACATTTTTATCCTTTTGAAGGAAGAATGTGGCGGCAACATAATTAACACTTCAGATATAGACGCAAAAAATATTACACATTGATATCGTGAATGTACTGGTGCTTAATGAAGCGTTTACTGCGTTTTATTACTGCTATGATGTCTGCTGTTATTTAGTACAACATTTAAATAATGGAGCAAGATTATACATATCATTGCTCATGAGATAGACAGAGGTATCAAACCTCATGTTTTAAAGGAGAACAGTCATTATTACAACATTTTTTCTTCCTCTATAACAGCTGCCGAGAATTTCCTTCATAAAATACAATTTATACTAGGTCCAAGCTTAATGTAAACAATTAAAGTGCGTTTTCGAAATTATCAAACTTTTTTTACGACGTGACTATTTACACTCTTTAGTGCAGAGTTCAGATTGTAGACCATCTGAACTCTGGACTAATAATTGTTGCTTAATAGACGACAGACTTCTGATTCTGTAAAGATCTTTGTAAAACTGCTCTGTGAAATTTAGAGGTTTAGATAATTTTCAAATTTAAATCAAAATGTGAAGTAACCAAAATAACTTGGCCAGAAACTGCGAGAATCAAGAAGTTCGGAAAAAGAAAGGGGAGTCCATGACCCAGCAGTGGGACACAAAATGGCAAATTTATAAAAAAGCAAGCTTGAGAAAGTTGAGAAAGTTACGATTACGAGTAGTAAATTCAGACAGATTTGTTTTTTGTAGCAGTACATTCAAAATATAAAGCGAAGTACACATTCCCATTGAATAAAAAGACCAATAGGTACGCGTGAAAGCAAAAGTACGAGTGAAAAGGCCATCGCAAATTCAACTTGCACAGTTTCGCTTCAAGTAGTTTGAACGAGCGTTGTTGTAAACGGTGTAAATATTTGTGTTGTTCGTTCAAACGCAACGAAAGTAGGTATCGGTCTATCGGAGATGTTCGGGCACTTTCGGGTGTGCTTGTCGAGTCGTAATCGGAAGTGGCAGCGCGACTTTGTTTTTATAGTACGCCATGTTTGGATAGGGATCCCATATTGAAGTTTGGAAATCCGGAAAAGTTTGCACATACTCGTATATACCTACTTACTTACACGTTTGGTTTTTGGTGTCAATTTGCGCTGTTTTGATTGATATGGTTGTTTTTGAAGGCATGAGAAAAGACAGATCTGAATTTCGATTCCAAAAAATGTCTACAGTTATACGATAGACTTTCTTGGAAGGCGTATATTGCTTATGTAAGTGAGATTGCAACTTTAATCACTTGACGGGGTTGTAAAGGGAGCATCAGGATGCTTATGGAGTATAAATAACTATCTAGTAAAATCACATCAGCTGTGCTATTCTGTTACAATCTCCCTCGGTTTAACACCTGGGTGAAGTGAGCTGTCATCCGTCCCGATGATAGGAAATGACTAAGCAGACGAACGGATGACAGCTCACTTCACCTAGGTGTTCACCGAGGGAGATTGTAACAGAATAGACATTCTAAAGTATCTAATCAAAACATGGGGGTACGCTGTAAAGTAGAAAATCGTGCTACATTACATAAAATGATACATTTACGCTGAATGAGGTAAAGTATGCATTTTTCTTTATAATAATTTTCTGTATATATTCTTTAAACCTAAAATGTGACTTTCAATGTGACGTTATCATTTTTCTTTCCATCTTATCCCCGATCAAAATAGTTCCTGGTCTCAGTTCCTAGCTTAGTAGCACTGCCTTGCAATATCCAGGACCCACAGCACTGATAGCAATCTAAGATTCAATACATTGCTACTAGAAGTGCATTAATAAACTGCAAGGTAACTTTATTGGCTCCGTTCGAATGTTTACACCTTTGGGGTTATACACGTAGGTAGGTACTTATCCTGTGGACTGCAGGTGAACGAGAGGTATAGCCTCCATCGATCACAATCCTTAGAGAATAAGGTTCTCTGCGAAGTTGAATTTCATCAATACCAATGCGTTCTTTCTTTAAAATGGATTTCTTTGTGTACGTTCTCGTGTTGTAGATAGACGTTAGTAATGCATTTTCGCAAATTGTATTATTGGCAATGATGGAATTAGCTTAGGTTCAAAACGAATCAATCCTCGCCATCTATGCTATTTTTCGAAGGAATCATAATGATGTTACGGAAGGTTATAATTTTACGCTGATTTATGTAACGCTTTGTTCTCTGTATAGGCATAAGTTTTTGATGAATGTTATAATAATTATTTAATTATTGAGAGATTGGAAATTGGCTCGTTTTGGCAGGATAAATTATAACAACACAGATATATTTAGAAATGAACACTACGGTATAATTCTACTAGACCACGAATTAATACCCGTAATGTAATATAGTTATGTATGATAGTCTATATGGTATAAATATTGTATGGGTCTTTGTTACCTGAATTAAATGATTATTATTATTATTTTAATGGAAGTATTGATCTCGCCAGATAATATTTTCTACAATTCAGCCCGTGCTTTCAACCCTAACCCTCTAATTAGCATAGAAGCAAATGCGATCACGTTGATTGCAGATGAGGTGTACAATGACGTACAAATACAGTAAATGTCGCTTTGCAAATATTTGCTTACGTTGCTCGTTTTCAATCTCGTTTGGAGTGTAACGAGGTATTTGCAAGTACCCGTTTATTGCTCGTACGCTCTGTACCGTCAGCATTTGCAGGGTTGGCGCAGGTTGAATATTATTTTAATGGTTTCAAGTACTCGTGTGTTTACCGTGTTATAACTTTGGAGCTTGTTTATGTTAGCGTATTGACGGATTTGCGAATATATGGAAAGGTATCCTTTACAAAAAGGGTCATGATATTAATAATAATAATAATTCATTTATTTCAGGCTGCATAGGCCCATAGATAAATACCTTAACCTAAACATACATATTTAATAAGAATTTGTAACTTTAGAAAAAGCACAGCAATATTCACGTAGCATTTAATAAAAAAGCACTGTTTTGCTTTTAGTTAAAAGTTGTGAATGGTATAGTGAGACTGTTTACTAAATGTATATCCTACAAATAAGATTCGACTCAGACATGGCTAGACACGATTGTACCCTAGGTATAATACAAATCGTAAATGCAGGGTCAGATGCGTTATGAAAATATTTAATGGCTGATATAGTAAAGCATAAAATTCTGATTTATCTACTATAATCTTTGATTGGCGGGCTTGAGGTAACAATTTTTCTAATGTTCTTTTCTTTTTATTCTTTTGCAGAATGTCGAGAACTCCGTGCAGCAACAGTTATCTGTAAGTTCTAATTTTATTACACTATCTATATAAGTGAAGAATAAGATTCTTAACAGGTTAAATTTATACGGCAGCAGTGTATTATAAAGTCGATAATAATGAGACATCAGATTTAACATTCTTTTAAAACACACATAAAAATTATCCTCTCGAAAATTTTCATACATGCGTATATTACAGGCTATAGAAATGTTTATTCTAAAGTCGTTCTTGACTACGTGATGAAGTTGAATTTTAAGTAATAACTATTGTGCTGTATGATTGAATATAATACCTTGTGTTTATGTATTCTTCTTAAAACTAATCACTAGCTTTGTCTAGGAGTGCCTAGTTTTTGTTTATTAAAATTGGTATATATGTCGGATCAGTCAGGATGTAGTCCGTTAGATTCAGTCATCATGTGGGCAGAATATGGGTTTCGTGCAATGCAAATACACTGGGTATAGGGTACAGTACACGGCGTTTATTAAAACCACAATTTACCACAATTAATTTAAAATAAACTCAGACACTATAATTAACATAGACATAGGTTCACTTAGACATAGACATAGGCACTTCACTTCAACAACGAATCGTAAGTACAGTTTCGGGACGTATTAGCTCCATTGCGATCAGACACTGGATTCTGAATGTCTTCCTCGCTGTCGGCTGAAAACATCACCACTCTGTAGAAGCGCGCCAAAATGGTGGTGGTTGATTACGTGTTCTCAATAATGGCGCGCTTGCGATCCGTTGTTTCACCATAGACTATTTATTGTCTTTGCGTTTCACGTTCATTCTATTGACCGGATACGACATATACATAAAAAAGTCGATACTAAATGAATGAAAAGCATTAAAACTGAGTTAACCTTTAGAATATCAATACAACACGTTAAAGAATATTAAACAGAACTTGAGCACCCTTATATCGATATCAGGAAAATGAAAGCAGAAATGAGAATATTTAAAACCGCTAGCAAATTAAGAAAGGTAAAATACAAACTTGAGTTTTCATAAAGAAACTAGGCACCGGTAATAACAGCACAAAACTCATTTCATGTCCCAGCTCTAAATCTTCAATTTGTACCAATACTTAACGATATTGTGTACGGTTTCAAGCGACGATTCTTGTAGATAGTAGTGCGGGGAAAGTTTTGCAATAACAATATTGCTATGTGGAACTGTTGAGACTGTGTTTTTTGTAACAAGAAGCAATTCAGTCGAGTTGAGAGGTGTCCCCGCAACGTTTGTAACCTTACGATAGAAATTGTGTCGAGAATTTTAAAGATAGTCAGTGGTGTTTTGTTGTATAGAGTCTCTGCTTGGGGATTTGTTCCAAGTATCCGACTTTATAGTTAAGTCCAAACATAGAGAGACACTACAGAAATCGAATAACCTCAATACTTTATACAGTATTGAGGTTATTCGATTTCTGTAGTTGAACTATGTAGCATTTAACTGTGTAACTGTTATAGTTGAATGTACGTTCTTTGCCGAATAGCAATTTTTATCTAAGATGTTTTCAAATTAATTATAACATGCTACCTTACCATTACCATTATACCTAATACGGTTTCGAATAATAACTTACAAACATTGAATTTACCTACTTTATGGTTTCTCTTACATAGAACCTGTTTAATAAATACTGGTCAATAGTGTTTATTGAATGATACTGGAAGAAACCCTTTCTTTTTTTATTATAACATAGTCCCAAATCCATTGGGGTTCTGTATCAATGTGATAATTACTAAACTACCGTAATGAGCAAATATATTTTCGGAAATGCCCAAAGGCACTGAATTCATATGACGTGAGGAAAAAAAATGACCTAGTTCTTTTAATTTAAGACGTTCAATGACCAATAAAATAAAATTGTTATTGATGTAAAAAAAATCCTAAAGAAAACAATCTCCATTCACGAAACACTTCAAATACCCCGTCTTCCCTAAGAAAATATAAAATTTTAAGACCCATTTGTAAACACCAAGCGTACTAAAATCCACAGTGTTAAGAATCAGGAACACGAGGAAAATCCTAAAGGATTCCAGGAATTGCTTTCAAAATTTACTGTTGCCAATATATCTGGAGATTCGATCCGCCGACCTGCATTCAATAGCGCTGAAGGCCGGATCACAAGTTGCTCCAGTCTTCCTGCTTTCGATCTCACAAAAGCTTTCAAACACTCTCCACATGAATTCACACACAACCGATACGTTTAACCTCCAGGAGTACCATAATTTTCGTTAACAGTTTCCTTAGTGCAGAATATAATGTATAAATTATTTGTAAACGCCTTCCTCTTGATTCTCGAGGACGTATGGTGGAAGCCGTTCTTGATGACACTTTTCACACAATGCTGCTTTACGCGTGCTACAGTGACCCACTTTGGGTTTTAAAGAGGGGCAAACAATGGTTGGCATGTACTATGACAAAGTACTGTAAAGAGTGAATTAAAGGTTGACGAATTATGTCAACCAATTAACTCGGCGTGTTATGGTAGCTGAGTAGCTTGTATAGAATGGCAGTAGTGAATGTTTTATATTCGAGTTTGTAATCCACTTGAACGCTAACATTATTAAAGGGACATGTCTGTAGATAATTTTGAATGAATGCATTGACCAATGAAAAAAGATCAAGTATACATAAGCTACATTGACATGATTATCACTACGAACACATGTATAAATTAAAGCATACTCGTATTTTCGTTCGGGCCAATCTCTGGAACTACTAGTTCAATTTTAAATATAAACACTTTTGCTAATAGGAACCTACGTCATTTCTGAGTGCTAGGCAATATCAAAAAATTTAGGATCTGTAAATAATACACATAGTAACACCCTAGTACCCAAGTAATAGCAAATAGGTAGTTTCTATCCAAATGTTATTCTTCTATTTTACTAAATATGTTTTGCTACATGTAATAATGTACTAAGGGCATAACATTATGTAATGACCAATTAAGGGGAGGACGCTAACTTCTGCGACACAGTTTCTACCAGAGCGTACAAATTTGGAAAATCGTTTTTTATCTGTAACCTAAGTTTGCATGTCCAATAAAGAAACTATTATTATTAGATTTAATAGAATTTTAACTGTTTCAGTATTCGTTATATACTAAACTATTCTATTACACGGGCAAAACCTAGTTGGGTATGAAATAATGGAAATATCGTATGATATCGTATAAAAAGATATTGAAATCCTTCTAATATTAAATGTGGAAAAATAACTGCCATCAATATTTACTTGGATGGGTTTTTAATACAGCAGAATGAAGCTGAACATCTCAAGTCCCAGAGGGCAGCATCGTTCGAAGCTTCATTCTCGTTTAGCAAACATTTTCTATACCATCCGCTAGCTACTAGAGTTTCTCAGTAGAATCTTTATTGGAACAGGTGATTCTGATGTTATTTTCTGATTATAAGGACCGATCGCTTCTTTGATCATCAGGAAATTGAATCAAAACATAGTTTCCGAGCTCACATTGATTCCGAAAGAAGCAGTATTTTTTTTGCACCGAGCATACGAACATACCGAAAAAATATTTTTTGAATTTGACAGAGTTGAGTTTGTGGTTGAGTTCATATATTTGGGCAGTCCGCTATTTGATACAAGGGCCACCAATAGAAGGGTCTATGGGTCATTGTACTTCTAGTCGGCTAAAACTAGATCTAAGTACATTATGGCACAACTCTAACAAAACATTCTCAAACAATTTACTTGCCACTCGCTTTGGACTTTGTTTCTAAAAGATCCTAGTTTTGTCAACTCCTTACATAGAAAGGAGATAAGAGAATTAGGTCATCGTCGCTTGTTTATTAGCGCATGACTAGTAAGTTTCTTATCAACAAATTGTTAATATTTATTACGTTTTTGCGAAATACAAGGATGATATCAAGGTTTTAGAAAAATGTTTTTGATTTTTAGACCAACTTGCATTATCACATGCATCGTACACAAAGGTTAACGTATTAAAGCAATCTATCACTTTTAATTTTTGCAATTTACAGAGACAGAATGATGTTTTTAATGTTTAGAGCTTAATGTATCTATTACTTAATCGTGCAAGTGTGTTACAATATTCAGAGAATGGTATAGGAATTAATGAAGAAACTACTCTCTTTTCCTTTCCGGAAACAATAATTCTACCTACTTACCTGTAGGTCGATTCTGTAAAATTCGAACAAAAACTCGCACCTCACATCGCTATGCACTCTCACTTCGCAGAAGGTTCCAAATGACCTTGATATATTTGACACTTTGAATCGGGTTCGAGTGCAAAGTGAGCGTCGAAGTGATGGGGAAATTACCTTACAGAATGCCACTTCTTACGTCATCTCATACTTTATCTGTCAAAATCTCCCTATTAATTTAGTTCAACTCGCTGACACTCTCGCAAGGGTGGCGCTAGTGTAAATTCGAATTATCAACCGAGTTTTTAGAATGCCAATCAAGAAACTCACAGCGGATTCAGATTCGAAGTTTAGAATGAGGTCTTACAGAATCACACCCCTGCACTGCGGTATTTTACTTTTCTGTGGTATATCTATTGTAAATCCCTCTTGTAACTTAATATTTTTTTAAATATTCTAATTTGCTTTGTTTGGCCGCTACTCACCTGATCTTAAGTGATGATGCAGCCTAAGGGTGTAGCACTCTTGCCTAGGATAAACCGGTTTACTAGTGCCTTGAAGATACCCAGATCCAGAAGAGCACAGAGAGAAGAGCGCAGAGTGGCGTGCAGTGAATTCCACAGTGTGACAATTAATGTGGATGCAAAGCGCTTGATTCGACTCAGTGGAACTTTAACCATATAGCGGTGACGCTACGCCGTATCTTGCTCATCCGATGATGAAATGGGGATGGGGGAATTAAGTTGTGCAATTCCAAAGCACACTTTCCGAAATACACCTGATAAAAGACCGATAGGCTGGCAGCAGTGCGGCGATGTTCAAGGCTGTGAAATTGGTATTGTATTATGTTTACTATTGGTAATCTTTACATTTTTATTTGGTAGGTAATCTTTACATCTAGTGTGGACAAACAATCGCCAAAATTATGAACGCGCCCTTAGGCAATTCCACACAAATTAGCACAAACATATTTTAATAAAGCTCAATTTTACTACCACTAAATATTCCATTTATTACTTCGATATAGTCAACAGCTAGTTTTAACCTGAGTTCAGACTCTGGGCACGAGAATTAAATTACGTTATTACCTCATAATGTTCTGTATATATTACGCGACATTGCGCCGTTAATAGAGTCTTTATAATACCGCAAAATATCGCGTATGACTTGGTGTAATTACGCGAGTTTACCGTGTACACTTGGTCTTAATTTATGTTGTTATTTGAATTTTATGGTGTATATAATTTCTCAAGGAAAGCCTGCTCCGGGTGTTAATTGCTACACTTCCTAATTTAGGACTTACATATTATGTAAACGGCGTACGCGTAGACAAATGGAGCTTAGAACTGCCGAAATGGGTGAACCCAGAATCTTCCAATAACATATAATATCCCATGCCGATTTCGGCTACGGACAGTTTCTGCTCCAAAAGTTACAAGCGTGTGCTCTAAAGTGGCATATGTATCCTATTTTAGCACTGAATGTACGTGCACATTGCGAACACGTCAAAATACCATTAAGGTAGTGAATCTTCCAATAATTAAATTAACTACGTTAAAACTAATCCAATATGCCAAATGTGTACAGCAATAACAATTCAATGTGTATTCCAAGTTTATGTTTATAATGTATTTAAAAATTAATAAACTCTTTAACTTCTTGACCGCCACAGTCATGTATACGAGTACACACAACGCGGACAAGTGCCATAGGACGGCACAAAAACAAAAACAATTTAGTGCAGTGTGTGTGAATTAGTTCTTCTAAAAACAGTCTTAAGTGTTTTCTACTAACAAAAGTTACTAATTATAAAATATGTATGTTTAGGTTAAGGTATTTATCTATGGGCCTATGCAGCCTGAAATAAATGAATTATTATTATTATTTATTATTATTATTTAAATCAAAATGTGTCCAGCACGCCACGGTCTAATATGTAACAGACATCACAAAAGATTTACTACTCTATGGAATTACGTTCCTCTCTATGGACTTACTTAAAGGAACGTAATTCCATAGTGTTGTAATTGGAAGCTTGGCGCCGACGTATTTGCTTTTTTGACGTGGCGGTAAAAAAGTTAAATATCCAAAACAGTTACGATTACTTCAAAAAATGGGTGAAATTTTGACATTCCCTTAGGGAATTAGCCCTTGCACTCCAAGTTTTATATCATCTCTACCCCTCGTTTACACCAAAAAACAAGTATATTTACATGTTTTATACACAACTTGTTTATAACATTTCCATTACTTGTCGTGACATAACTTGTCTTAAAGTTTAAGACAAGTGTTTAAGACATGTTTTGTTTTATTTTTTGTTCAGACCGTATTAAAATTAAGGAATTGCACAACAAGTATAATACAAGTTTTGTCTAAAACAAGTTTTATACTTGTATTTGAGTGTAAACTATATTACAGACATTGCATTAAACTTGTAGAATACATGTATTATACCTTGGTGTAAACAAGGAGAAACAATACACGTTGCAAGAACTTTGATCCTGTGAAAAGTTTTATGATGAATATTCTGCGAATTAGTTAAAATAAATATCGATTCTTCTCTAAACTCGTAGCCCTTCCTATAAACAAGAAGTAGGCCCATTTACCCTCGACAAATCCCATCGTCAATCAATCAATTGTGAACATAGGTATTACAATACAGGCCTTAAGTAGGTATACATTTTAGTCGAGATCTATGACGTACGTAACCCTCTTTCCGAAAAAATTATAATGCGTGGGGGGGTTAGCAGTTGATGACGCTGTCTGTACCAATGTACCTAATTGGTGTACAAACATTTATTTTTCAGTAATAAGTCGTAATCATATGCAGAACACAGTTCAAAAAACGGTATTACCTACCAGTCATTTCCTTGGGCCATAACAGACTTAGCTAGACGCTTTACACTTCCAACCTTAAAAGCGTTTTCAACAATATCCTGCAAAATATATTTATACCAGCCGTTACACTTCAATGTAAGTGAGTAAGGTAGCTTTTATCTGATACCTGGAAAAAGGGATGTTATAAGCACTTGGTGGGTCTTTAAACCGGTTGTGATCTCAGTTCAACAGAGATTTAAAAAATTTAAGCATGGAAGCACAAAATCACGTTAACATGATATTAATATTATGTTAATTACAAACATCGTACTCGAAAACATTTTACACAATTAGTGGTTACGTAATCAACGGTACATAATATTTAATTTACTTTGAAAATTAACAAGCGGTGGATTAGCACAACATATTAATTACATATCATTAAAAACCACATTATTTTTCATTTGTTCGTTAAATGCAAAATTACATGTGTTGAATGCTAAACAGCAGTGTATTCTGTAAAATATTTCTCGGTAAAGTTAGGTGAAGTGAGATTGAGGTGAGGTCCCACCTCATGTTAGGTATTAGCATCACACTTCAAACTCACTTTACCTAAAATCATCGAGGGAGTTTTTACAGAATAGACCGCCCAATAGCTTTCCCGTTAAGCTCATAGGATATTTCGCCACAGTATTCATTTAAAAAGCTATTAAGGTAAATGCGTTCGATGCCTGATGGATGTTTAAATATTTATGACATTTTTAGAGGTACATAGTGTTTACGTTTGAGCCATTTTTTGTGAGTGAGTGAGTGAGTGATGTACATAATGTGTGCATACGATCAACGGAAAATGACACATTCAACGAAGAGATGGGAAGTGTTTTCGGTCAATGATATTGTAATGGCGGAAAACCCTACTACCCTGACATTTGAAAATATTCTGCTCGAATCTTGGCGCTAGCTTGACAGTAACCAAACGAAGCAAGGAAAAGGCTAGGCGGTTGTTTGATGAGTAAGTACATTCCCCTAAAAAAGAAAAGTTGAAAGGAAATCGTTTGTCTTGGTATGGGCATGTGAAGAGAAGGGATGAAACGCATGTGACAGGGTTATGAATATTAGTTTGGATAGATGGAGAGGGAGAGGAAGGCCAAAGAAAAGATGGGTGGATTGAGTGAAGAATGATATGAATGAAAAGGGAGTCAGTGAAAGCATGACGTTGGACAGAACGGAATGGAAGAAGAAAACATGTTGCGCCGACCCCAAGTAACATGGGATAATGGCAGGAAGATGGAGGTCATACACCCTAAAAGATATTCAATGATTAAATGAAATCAACTCGTTTAATGTTACACTCAAAAACCACCGTAATATTGCAAACACTGTGTTCATTCATTAGCTATCTCAACTGTGTATCTATTTATATTAAACAAAAATAGCTGACACGATTTCATGTAACGCTATGATTGTTTTAGTGTGCAATGAAATCAGATACAGCGACTTCACATGACAGAATGATGCTTCTTGTTATTTGTTTTTCAAAAAATAAACAGTAGCCGTGGTTTGGAGTTTTTAGAAGTCGATTTTGTAACAAATGGCCTATTTCATAATTGTTCGTATCATTTTACGCTTGAGCTCGTTTTGTGACAAGTGAAAGTGTTGGATAAAAGGTGTAAGGTCGTGTTTCATCTGACCTATCCCTTTGTTAGAAGAGACTTCGAAGTGATAATAATTGGAGTAACATAACATAGAATTTTGAGAGCTTTCATACGATTTCGAATCTACTAAACCACTTCGATACGTAGTAATGACATGCGCAACTTTATTCGTAAGTATATTGGATTCAGTTCTATCCAACTTAACCAACCAATTCATCATCCAATCATCTCCTATTTTTTGAAGTACATTTATTTGTAATGTTGTTGCTGTTTTAATTTAAAATCTGCTCTAAGCTTGAGGTGTAGACAAGAGCCAACTACTGCTAAATCAGATCAAATTTAAAAATTCTAAAATTGAACTAGTAAATTACCTGTAGAATTTTTGGATTATTTTACATTATTTTGCAGTTCATAATTTAAGAGTATCGTTGATATCCGGTAAAAGTGGCCACTTTTGGCGGCAAGCAACGATTTTCATTATCCTTAACCCTTGTCTCGAAGAATGAAGATTGAACTGTTATTACTAGATAGTAATGTAGCACATTTAGCATAACAATACTAATTATTCCGACGATCCATGGACATCTTCAGAACCAAATAGCAAAAATGCTAATAAGTACTGGTACACATGATGGTAACAAGTATATCGATCGATTGTACGTTGTTTTATAGCTAATAGTTTTATAGAATTTCGTTTCACATAAAATTTCATAGAATAATCAATACTTACTTTGAAAACTTTTATATCACCGATTTTAGTTTCACATAAAGTTTAATGTTAGAATAATCATATCATTGAATAACAAATCACATATTCTTTATCCTTATATTGTTTATTTAATATAAAACTTATTACCAACAATTGGGAGTTTATGGCTTACTGGCCAGTAAGCCATTAACTTTTGTATCATAACATATTGACTTTTTAGACAATATTTTTGTTATTGTTTATTTATATGAATTTTAGTTAAATAAATTCCACGGAAAAATACACAGAACAAACAAACGTTAAAAACTAGCTGTTCTGTTTGATAAGTTTGTTAAACAAAAAAATGTGATTAAAAATTTATTGAATTGTGTTTCTGTGAAAGAAACAATAATAGTGGAAATAAAAATACAAGAACCAATATATTATATGAAAAAAACTTTATGAAACGAAATTCTATGAAATTTCTGTCTGCTAAACAAGGGGACACCTCGATATCCGTGGGGACACCATATCGATCACTGTAACTCTTTAATTTAAATCAAAATCAATTTCCGCAATTTACCAAACGTATACATTTCGGGCCGTTCTCAAGTACCTAATGATTTTTCATAGACATCTATGAAAAATCATCACTTGAGAACGGCCCGAAATGTATACGTTTGGTAAATTGCACACGTGTGAAACCGGAGCGGGTAGCTAGTAAATGATAAATGTAATAAGTGTATCGCAGATTCCACGAAGTCACATAGATTTGAAAGGAATTTTTATTTCAAGGATGTTCTATACAGCGAAATGTTTGTGATATCGGCTTGTGACTCCACTACATTGCGTTTCGTTCATTGCTTTTGGCTTGCTTAATGGAGTATACGAAACATAGAGCTATCGTTAGAGTTTAGGAATAAACTGTTGCAATGGAAGTTCGATATTTAGTATGCTTTTAACCATTTTCTACACATTATGTAGCTTGTTCATACTTTCATACCATTTATATGGTTTATATTTAGTAGCAAACAGTTCACAATTATAGAATTACGAATAAAATATTTTTCTATAAATCCATATCCTCACCAATATTATAAATGAGAAAGTAACTCTGTCTGTGTGTTACGTTTTCACAACGAAATGGCCAAGCTGTTAATGATAATTTTTTTTAGATAATAATACTTTAAATCTTGGGAAGGGCATAGGCAACCTTTTAATAGCTAAGACCTAAATGTAAAATAGACCTGCTTTTGCCCGCGACACCGTCCGCGCGTATGTCGGTTATAGTAGATGCAAACGAAGTTGCGAATTCAAAAGTAAGCTATAGCTTACTTTAGACTAAGGAGGGGTGGAGGGGAGGGAGGGGAGAGGGGAGGGAGGAGGGAGGGCTAAAACACCTGCTGAACCGATTTTTATGAAATTTAGAACAGACTAAGCTTGAACCCGAAGTAAGGATATATCTTTTCGTTCAGCAGGTGTTTTAGTCATACAAGCGTAACAAACAAACAAACACTTTGGCATTCATAATGTTAGTATGTATTTAACCATTTATGCATACACATAAACACCGACAAAAAGAAGAAACAGAAAAATATGTAATGATTATTGTAAATGTTGTGTGGTTTGATATAATATATGGGAAACCCAAGATACTCACTTGTGAAAAGGTTAGGCAGGTGATGAGCTTTTAATAGTGGGATGACAATATTTTAGTATGAATGAAGACACAGTCGAGTTAAATCTTATCACTATACTTGATTAACTAGCAGTAAATTAAGCAACCCAGACATCGACAGTAACGTTAACATCACCAAAACTTGCCTCGTCAAACCGGAGACCACTGATGAGCTTATTAAGCCCACTTCCCGCAGTGATATTAATTGTTATCTTAGAATTCTTATCACGTTTGCATATCAAGTAGCTCACTAAATCAATCACTTTATCTTTCTCACTTAAAATTCCTTGTTCATCATTACGCTCATTACGTATTGCATAATCTATACATTTACATACAAATAAATTAAAATTTAAGTGTCTGTTTGTAATGTCAAAATAGCAGCTTCTTACTAAATATACCAAATTAATATTATATATAGGTATATATAATATATAATATATATAGGTATATATAATATAGGTATGTATATATTTATTTCGGTGTATATGTATTCCAAGATATAATTATGTACCTATGTGTAGTTTATATTTTTTTTTTGTTTAACTTTTTTGAATATTACTTTTTGTAATGCACCTGCCATATTATCTCTTCACCACCCTTGGTTGATCTTGGTTGACTGGTAGAGAATGCCTAAGGCATTAAGTCCGCCTTTGTACCTTTGTGCATAAAGTATAAATAAATATTTTTTTAATTTTTTGTGCCGGTCTGTTTGTTCCCTCTAATCTCCGAAACGGCTGATCCGATGTTTACGAGACAATACTTTTATTTTAGAAAAAGAATAAGGGCACCCTTACCTTTTCTAAAATAAAAGTATTGTTAAAGTTTTACTCCAAAAGTGCAAAAAGAACCCTTAGAAAACCACATTCATGCGGACGAAGTAGCAGGCATAAGCTAGTCTTGAATAATCCCGATGACATTAGAAAGCTAACAAAATCGTTTGATCAGTTACAATCGATATAAAGCTCGGTTACAATCGGATGATTTAATACGCACTCCTCGATAATCTTGTCGGTAATTTTTCAATCAGCGCCTCTTTGCTGCGCACGCGATTATCGATAATGGGTTCTACGCCTCCGCTTTAAGAATATCGAAGCGATAGTGTTTGTTTGAATAAACATTCGTCTGATTTATCGATGCTAACTGTGTAATCGATACTATAGATAATGATGAGTATGAGCCTAAATAAATACAGACAAGATAAAAATCATTGAATGAAAAAGATTTAGGAATGTGTGGGTGTCTATATTTGTAATGTAAATATAAATATTTTTTTCTTTATCGTCGAGATATTGATATACGGTTCAATTGAAAGTCAAACTTTTGTAATAGACGTCTGTTGCAAAGAATACTTTACAATCCCTTGGCTGGCACATGAATCACTGATTACCCTGCTTTAGAATATTCAATTCGGAATTTACTAAAACGAAATTCAAATTCTTGGTGATATTCTGTCTGTTAAAAAAGAAAGTAGGTATAGGCAATATCATGTATTCTAGGGTTATGGGCTATTATTATGGACCTACAAAATATTCTGACAAAAGAACAGACAGTGAGGGAAGAGAGAGCGCACCTGTGTTTGTATCTGTAGTGACACAATGTTGCCATATCGTTGACGTAGAATTTAGCGTTGATGCCACGGGCGACCGCTCCGCTCAGAAAACCATCAGTATTCCCCTAAGTAGTGTCTTGTTAGGTCTTGTACAATTCTTGTACTAATTCAGGGTGTTCATGAAAAAAATACACAAACAATCTCTACAAAAGTGTTTATTCAGTTACCTTCTGACACATACCAATGCCGTGACGAAAATTAGGTCTAGAGAAAAAAAAACTATCTCAAAACCTAACATTTAACCGCACAGTAAAAGACCAGAGTATATCTTGACACATCATCTAGATATATGAGTGATGAGCACTTGTGTTTGCCTTGTGTCTGGGTGTTGTTTATCTATATATGTATGTATTTAAAATATATTTGTGTATGTATATCAGCTGTCTGACACCCATAGTACAGGGTCTCCCTAGTTTGGGGTCAGATGGCCGTGTGTGAAATGTCCCCACATATTATTATTATTATTATATCTTAGCACATGACTATTTAGCGATCAGACTAACGAGTCACCGACATAGAATGATTCATTCAAGCGCTCATTTGTTAGACAGGCGCCACCGTAAAGTGGGGAAACTTGGCAACAGTTGGAGTAATGACAAATCACTAGTGGCTGATCTAGTACAAAGGATATTCTATGTATTTACATGGAGCTTTTCCTATTGTCAACGTGTATCCCTAGTACTTTACAACACATTATAAATATACTAGCTGCAGCCCGCAATATCGTCCACGAGATTGTTGGTTTTCAGCGGGGTTTTAATTTTTTGTGCGCGGAATCCTATTGTTTTTCAACAGCAGCTATGTCCCAGTGAAAGTCCGCCAAAATCGATCTAGCCATTTCAGAGATTAGATGGAACAGACAGACAGACAACAATTTTTTATAATGATTTTTTTTTACTTTCTTGTGCATTAAGTATTTTTTTTTTTATTTTGACATTTGTCAATGTAGGTAGATATAATAGATGTATAGAGTTTGTATTCGTTCAACCTAATTTCGGAAACTACTACATACTGACAGCAAGAATAGACAAGTCAGTACAGTTTGTCTATTCTTCCTGTCAGTATGTCTACACTTCCGTAGACATATCGTGGTCCTGCTACGCGTGCAGATGTTCAAATGGTTATCACCAATATAATGAAGAATTATCTGGAAAGGTATATAAACTATTATTTATTATGAAAAAATTGGGATTCATAAGAAAGTTCATGCAGGCGAAGTCGCGAGAAACAGTTGTTACATGTGTTTACTTATGTGGAAGCTTGTATTAGCTATTGTATTATCCATTGATGGTACGTTCATGTTATTAGTTTGTAATAATAAAAGGTAATACTATTATTGTCCGACTGCAGGACAAAGAACTCTTGTCATTAGAAAAAGGCACGAGCAAGGCGATTTCAGAGTGATATTAATTGTAAGCCAGGTTTTCTTACAATGTTTTCCTTTGGTGCCCATCAAATACAGTATAGGTAACTACAAGGATCTTCGTAAGATCAAGTAGAAGTTCGGGTTATTAACCTTTGCATCGCATATTTCTCATAATCCTGACGCGCCCTCAGCCCATTGAAATAAATTAAGCCTTGTCGTGTGTGTACGTCAATAAGTGACAATATACTGCTGAGTGTACAGCTGTTGCACTGAGCATCGCTAGGTAATGAGTTCAAATTCTACTAGAGGCATTATCAATGGGAAACTGTCGACAAAAATAATAAAAAGGTTTTTCTAAGCGGGGCCCTACACCAGTGTCAGGCAAATGGAATTGGATTACAAATTAACGATTACAATCACTAGATGTAATAGGCGTTACGATTACAAATAACTAGTGCGTGATTACTTACCCAGTTTTTTGTAAAATAAGCAGTAAAGTACTTAAGTTATAATGTTATTTGATAAAATATGTAATTATCGTAATCCCTGTCACATTGTAAGTAATTGTATCATTAATATATTTTTTGTTTTTTGATTGCAAAACCATTTACACAATGTAGCTGAATTCATATTTTTTTTTTGTAATTCCAATTTGTTATTGCAATTACTAATCTTACTAATTATTTATTTTATCACAATAGATTTAACGTATTCGGGATTACTTGTAATCTAGTTACTTATAATTTGATTTCATCTAACACAGTTTATCATAATAGATCCATACTAATATATATCCATACTTTATTATTTTATTAGCACAGTTTCAACCTAGTTCAGGCAAATATGCAATCGTGATCTATTTTATTATGTTGTAAGATATATATTGCAAATGTGACGTTGTATTAAATAAACGATTATTATCCATACTTCCATACTATCCATACTTAATATTATAAATGCGAAAGTAACTCTGTCTGTTACGCTTTCACGAAGAAACGGGTGAACCGATTTTGATAAAATTTTGTATGGAAATAGCTTGAACCCTAAGGCTAATTTTCCATAGGATAATTTTTAATCCGCGACTTCGTATGCATCCGCGATAACCGACATTCAAGCGGACGAAGTCGCGGGCAAAAGCTAGTTATTAAAATAATCCAAAAGTAATCCAACACTTCCCAGCCACTGCCTTGTTTTTAGTAATTTGTGTGTTCTTTTACGAATTCTAATGGCACCGAAATGTTATATAATTATAATCAATGAAATTCAGGTACCTATATATTCTGCCACCTGTAGTGCAGAATCTAATCGTTTTGTGACCGTATCAAAAGGGAATAATAGTGTAGGTGTAATTCAATAGAATTTACACAATATATTAGACTGAGGTTTCCGGCGACTAGGACTACTATTAACTGGGACTACGGTCCCAGTTGCCGGATCCATTTAATTTTAATATTTTTCTTCCGGCGACTAGGATCACGCCTAAATGAATAAGAAAAGTCTATTGTTCAAGCCAAAAACAGTACAGACAAATATTGATTAAAAATAGTAATAATTAAAGGAAAAAGCTCTTTGATTTAGAAATATCATTTATTTATAAATGAGAATTCAGAATTAAGAATTAAATGGTCATCGTTATCTCTCCGAACAATGGCCAATACCTACTTATTTTACGATTAAGTAAGTCACTAACAGCACCAATAAATATTTTTTTTCATCTTTTCTATTTTATTTACTTATATAATATACCTACTTAATGTTAAAAAAACAGCCTTTGATTACCTTTATATCTTTAATTATTATTTTAAATATTTTTTCGTTTGACGATACTGTTTTTGGCTTGAACAATACATTTTTGTTCTTCATTTAGGTATGCGTGGTCCAAGTCGCCGGTAGAAAAATATTAAAATTAAATGGATCCGGCAACTGGGATCGTAGTCCCAGTTAATTGCAGTTTCAGTCGCTGGAAGACTCTTAGACTAGCGACCCGGCCTGACTTCGAACGGGTGCAATGTAGATCAAATTATTTTATAACCGTAATAAAACGTATAACGTAAACCTTCCTCTTGAATCACTCTATCTATTCATGAAAACCGCATTAAAATCCGTTGTGTAGATTAAAAGCTCTAAGCGTACATACGGCGGGAGCGACTTTGTTTTATACTATGTAATGAAGTGTCTTGAGAAATGTAGCCATCACGTGTATAAGCTAAGTTCCTACCGATGATTATTTCCTTACAGAATGTTTACGATGACATATCGGGCTCAGCATACGATTCTAAGGCTCCAGACACATTAATGTCCAATAAAATTTCCGAATGAGTCCTCCCCATAATTGATACAACATACAATAAAGGTGTTGCCACACGCAATGATTTATGCGTCGCGCGTTTCCGGCTGAGTACGACAAAACGTGCCGCGCTTTGGTTACCAAAAGTGTATTGTTACAGATTAAAAAAGGATTGCTTTTTTTCTTCGAGCGGTTTTTTTTTAGAACACAAAGTGGATCGTTTACATGTGTTTCTAGAAGCTTATTTGTGGCGTGGGGTTATTTGAGAATACTTAAGATGTACCGATTTGTAATCCGTATCTTCCTGTGTCGGGTGAAAGAAAGACAGCGGTGTTATTATGTAAAAACCTACTGATTGACAGCTCACTTTGCTTAAATTCACCTACAATTAATTTTGGGTAATGTGAGTTCGAGGTAAACCCCCTTCACCTAGATTTTACAGAATATCACTAAAGCTCACACTTAAATCCTTGTGTAAAATGATGATTTATGAAACGCATTCATACATTTTCCAATACAATACATTTCCCAAAAGCTGTAGCATGATGCCATTCCCAAATACGTATAATTTCAGCATGCATTACCCTCAATAACCGAACTGCCAATAGACCTGTCGAAATACATGTCCTTTATCGCCACTATCGGTACTTCGCATAAACAACAGAGAGCACTACAATGCAACGGAAACTAAGCATAATTGATGAGGCTGCTCTCAAACGCGACTCACAGAGAGACGAGTGTCCCCAAAATCTATAGCTACTTACTTTGAACATCATTCCCACGCTATACGTCAGATAGTTCATTTATCAATATGGACTCATTTAGGTGGAACGTTAGGCGATATGAAAATGAGTGTAGGTAGACGAAAGCCTTTTTCGGTGTCACACTGCTCATCATTATCATCCACCTAGCCTTTTCCCAACTATATTGGGGTCGACTTCCTATCGAACCGAATGCAATTAAATGTCAACATATATTAGACGTCAAGTGAAAGTCTCCCTCTAAATTGAAAGCCACATTTTGTTAATACTTATAAAAGTCCATCATCATCATCATCATCATCATGATCAGCCGATAGAGGTCCACTGTTGAACTTTGGCCTCCCAAATAAAAGGGGGGGTTTCCATAGTCAACGCTTGGCAGGCGTTTTGGGGATCGCACTGAAGCTGGTAAGTACACGGAAGCCGCTGCTGCCCAACTTACGGATTTTTCCCTTAGTCGCCTTCTACGACACCCTCGGGAAGAAATGGGGGGATGCAATTCTAGCCCGGACACTTAAACTTGACGGTTAATTAAAAAAGTCCACATACAGTTAATTGATATTATTTACTGAACATTGCGAAACCCATACACAAACCCAATTATTACGGTAACAGGAAATCAAAATAACCAATAAACTACTCCATCAATACATAAGTCGCTTCAGAATTCACAACCGCAAATAGTCGACGCAAAACCAACAATGTATAATTAGTACTATTCCCACATGATATCACCTAGAATTTCTAATCTGTACAGTACACGATTTATTAATTCAGCCAACAGAAATAGAGGGCGAGGCGAGGAGGGAGCGGTTAGGTTGCCTGTCCATTGCAGCGAAGAGCAAGTCACTACCATAATTGCACCTCTAATGTTGCACCGCTAAAAAGAAAAGACGTTTTAATGAGATGACCCTGCTTACTTATGTTAGAAAGTAAATCCGCAATTTCCGCTTAAATGCATACCGACTGGTGGTCGTCTTGATATCGAGAGGAAGCAGAGAGAGATTCCAGAGTAGAATGGACTGGATATGAAAGGAAGAATGGACAAAATCAGAAGTATGAGAAGGGCTCAGCAAGAGAAGATTGTTAAAAGACCGCAAATTCTTACAAATCGCAATCGCAATTCTCACAAATTTTCACATTTGTGGCATAAAGCTTAAAATAATCAAGAGTGATCCCTGGTAGAGCAGGGTTGCGGTGTGTCCACTAAAGCGAAAACAAGAGTGACAAGGCTTTTAAAGCGCAAGTGACTGGTAAAAACAGAACTGCTTTGCACACAATCCGCAGTTAAAATATCAATGTCATGAAAGGATATTAATAGGCCTTCTATTTTTCCTGCCATTTCTCATGGTTTACTGTGTCTGTCATCGAGGTGTTTTCTGCAATAATGACATCGACAACTCAACGCAATCGAAAGCTACATTATCGCTGAGTATCTGGCTATATTGCAAATTCACGTGGACGAAGTCGCGGGGAAAGTGCTAGTTTCAAATAATTCTAAAGGTAAATGATTTATCAGCTCCGTCCATCTCCGCTCCTATGGGCAGGCAGCTTTAAACCGAACTATGTGATGATCCTGACGCTTCGGGCATTCTGGTGGTAATTAATAATTAACACCGCATGGATAGTGTTGAATCAGTCTGGGACAAAGGAAGTGCTCTATAATATCGATAAAATTATCCCCTCTAGCGATTCAGTTGATTGATTTCTATCAATGACTCGGTTAATTGAGTTAATTAAGATAGGAAGTGAGTAGATAGTTTTGGCTATTTATTTGTTAAAAGCTTTGGGTCCCTGTGTTGTCATCATTGTCGTGCTATGGTTTAATTTATAGTAAGTTTATGTTTCGATTTTAACTCAAACTTAAAAAGAAAATAGCACTCGAGTTTCTGTGTCTTCTTAGCTGCTCCTAAAATCATACTCCGTGTGTGTTTAGGAGCACAGCTAGTGAAGAAACCAATGTGATGAAATAGTCAATATATATATCAGTTTATGCAGTTGACAACTTAGCCATCAAAGTCAAAGTCAAATCATTTATTTCAATTAGACCATTATAAGGCACTTCCCGTTCAATTCGTTTTCTATCAAAACAATCATACCCTATTCTTGCGATTGAATTGATTGACAAAAATCAATTTATCAGTATTATGAATGATAGTTGTAGAAAGTAAGTGAACGCGTTGATTGATTCTTAAACAGCCGATACTATTAACCAGCTAGGTACCTCTTGTCGCAATCCGTAATCAAAATATCACGCTTTTATACCAATGATGGATGGGTATACAATAAAGAATAAAAAACTATGTCCCATGTGCTATATATCGGGCACAAATCACGATCTGGCAGTTCGCACAATAAATGTGCAACCAAAGCGCTTGGTTGGAGACTACTTCTTACTAACCTCAATAATAAAGCGGTGACGCTTCACTGTATCTCTGCACGTCCGATGATGGACTGGAGATAGGCGAATTAAGCTGTGACTTTTAAAGTAAATAGAAATTATGGCCACTGAAAAGTGTTTGACAAGAATGTGTGTTAGTTTTTAACAATTTTGTAGTCGTCATACTTGAATGTGTGAGTAAGGTATCTGTTATACTGGACTACCGACCCACCGGCCGCGGTCTCGCACGGGTGCAACGTAAATCAAACTATACCTATAAACCTTGCTCATCATTGAAAATGTCAAGGAGACCTTCCACATATTCCTCTATCTACTCTTAATATTTCAGGTATTTTGTATTGTAAATTTTCTCAAAACAGCTAAAGTTATGTAGGTTCCGGCAACTATTGGATCTTGGACGACCACAAACGACCTTCATTAATTTGAAAAGTAAAAAGAAGCTCGACTCTTGTCTCAACCGTAACATTGTGCAACAACACCACCAATAACAAACAAACATAGAGATTAAAGGTAAAACAGTCGTAAGTCCAAATTACATCAATCTGGAACATAAAAATTGGAAACAAAATAAAACTGAATAATACGATCATTACTGAATGTTGAACTCTAAATCGCTAACAAATAGCAGGAAACGATTCACGTTTACAACTTTACGACCGTAACGTACCTATTCGGATTAGAATTAAGGAGAACTTTATCATTTGCTTTAGATCGGGGCGGTTTGGATACGTTTTGATATAAATTGTACGATATTTCTATGTAACAGGATTAAGCAGTAGTAAGCTAAATTATTTATTTTAAATTAAACTATCAAAATGCATATTTGATTATCAGATACAAGAAAAACGAATTAAATATATGTGGCCACATATATTTAATTCGTTTTTCTTGTATCTGATAATCAAATATGCATTTTGATAGTTTAATTTCCTAAAATTAATTTCGTATCGAGAAAAATTGGCAAGAGACTCCGTACCTTATCATCATCATATTTTATATATCAGCCTATTGCTGTCCACTGCTGAATGTAGGCTTCCCCCAGAGATCGCCAACCAACCCAGTCTTGGGCAGCCCGCATCCATACGCTGCCAGCCACCTACTTTAAATCGTCGGTCTATCGTACCTACTGTAGGACGACCCACACAACGCTTTACCAAACGCGGTCTGCTGTCCGTACTTACTCGTTTAAAACACAATATTTGTATACAATGAATTATTTTTCTTTTAAGTAATCTTATATTCTAGTATAATAATAGAGAATAAGTATTACAAATAATAATTACGAAATGACAGCTAAGGAGGTAAGTGTAGAGTTATACGTTTTTTGTATAAATCCTCTAACATACTTGGCCAAGTAGTAGGTACCTTTGTGCTCGACTATAAATAAACGGACTTTAAGCTCGATGGATTTTAACCCGCATGGGATGAATATTAAAAAAAAATGTGTCTTTAATTAGTTTGTGTATAAAAATCAAAACATACAATAAATTTGATAGCCTATTAATATACACAGATTACTTTACAACACAAATATCAATATTTCAATATTTGCTACCAACTAAAATATCAATTTCCTAAACTAACTAAAACTGTACAAAACAAACAATAACAATAAACAAACTAAGAAAGTACAAACAAGCGATCAAATTACAAATGAATTGAAGAACATTTAATTTTACAGTATAATACATTAAAGAGAAAAGATTGAAAAGCAATTAGTTATAGGTACCCTTTGAAATAATAGAAACGATAAATGTCTGCCCACGGTACGCCTACGCCAAACAATAGAATAAACTGTAATGGGAACGAAGAATCGGAATGCAATAAATGTAACTTTTACGACGTTACTAAAGGTTTGTGATCTCTGATGATTGGACTATAGTGTGATAAGGGGAGCAGAGGTCGTGAGATTTTACGTCAAGTGGCGCTTATGGGTACCTACTACGAAATATTATGGATTAAGTAAGGAGGATGATACTGTCAATGTCTCAGTTATACCTGGTGCTTCAGTCTAACGTGGCTTTAATAATATATTAAGTTGGGCTTAGGCGCTATACACATAGAAAACACGTAAGACGAGGATGGGGCCCATATGCCTCTCCCGTGTTCCTTTTGTACAAAATGTAAAGAAGCGTCGCAAAGCAAAACATATAGAAAAGACAGGACGCGGACACGACGCTTACTCGTTTGCGCCCGTGCGTTTGAAGAACGGGGCACGGGCGCGAACGGACGAAGGGCGGGCTAGAACGGGGGTGCGGGCAGGGTGGGGCGCGGGTGCCGGGATTCGCGCGGTGCGCGCGCCTCTGTGTCACACAAAACTACTTGCGTCATCTCTCGTGGCCCCAGCGTCACGTCCGTGTCTCGTCTTTTCTATATGTTTTAAAAAGTCGCGACGGCGCGGCGAGCGCCCCGTCTGCGCCCCGTCTGCGCCCTGCCCGCGCCCCGTCCTCGTCTTAAGTCTTTTCCTGTGTGTCCAGCGCTTTAGGAGCAGTCTTTCTAAACGTGCTATAAAAATATATTAAAACAAAACACTCTATCCTATGCTACGTCTCTTTCGTATGTGTACTCGGACTCTAGGCTAAATAAAAACCATACGATTCAATTGCTGTTGAACTGTGGATGGGTTGTGGCATTCCATCCATTACATACCGAGTTTCCTCAGTGCCTCGGAAAGCACGTAAAGCTTAGATCTTTGACAGTCGTTAAGTGTAGTCAGAAGCCAGGAAGTCTTGACAATCAGTCTTACCAAGGGGTATCGTGTTACATTGCAACGGGTTAATCTAGTATCTGGGTTGTGTAGGTCACACTGCTATTCAGCTGCATCCGATTAAACTGTAAGCCGAATCCAACATAGTTTACTCATCTCTAAAAAAGAGTTGCCTTATAAGGTAAAAACTTATTGTTGCTAATAACTCATTCATTTTAAAATAAACAGGCACTTTTTAATTGTCTTTTTAACAAATTAATTTTGTTGACATTTAACTAATGTCAACAAAATTAATTTGTTTAAGTTGATGGTTAAAAATAATATAAAGCCACCATGAACTTAAAAAAAGCGGCCAGGTGCGAATCGGACTCGCCCATGAGGTTCCGTAGCAGCAAGTAACATAATAACATAATATAAACGTTCTTTAATTTTTATATTTGAGTTGATTGAATTCTACTTAACTGCTTACTAGATCTCGTTCAAACCAATTTTCGGTGGAAGTTTACATGGTAATGTACATCATATATTTTTTTAGTTTTATCATTCTCTTATTTTAGAAGTTACAGGGGGACACACACTTTTTACCACTTTGGAAGTGTCTCCCGCGCAATCTATTCAGTTTAGAAAAAAATGATATTAGTAACCTCAATATCATTTTTAAAGACCTATCCATAGATATCCCACACGTATGGGTTTGATTGAAATAAAAATGTTGAGTTTCAGTTCTAAGTATGGGGAACCCCCAAAATGTATTGTTTTTTTTTTCTATTTTTGTGTGAAAATCTTAATGCGGTTCACAGAATACATCTACTTACTAAGTTTCAACAGTATAGTTCTTATAGTTTCGGAAAAAAGTGGCTGTGACATACGGACGGACAGACAGACAGACATGACGAATCTATAAGGTTTCCGTTTTTGCCATTTGGCTATGGAACCCTAAAAACTGGCTAAGTGGGACTCGCACACGAAGGGTGTCGTACAGTACAATATTTAACAATTTTTTATTCAATTGTTTAGTAAAACAAACACATTTACCTGGTACGCCTTTTGTATTTTATTTTATTTGTTCACTAATACAAACTTTGTGAAATTTTAGTTGTTTAACCTATTACGGTTTGAAACACATGACGGACGGACCGACAGAAGATAGCCTACCGTTAACACCCTTTAGGAACGCAACCTTAAAAAACTGCAAGTCAAACACTCCAACTAATATTATAATTATTAATTCCCCTTTCCTAACTTGCACTAAGTACATACAACACCAGCTCCTAAGCAGACTTTGAACTCCCAAATGAACGTGGGAGCTTAATCAAAACAATATTATGGTTCACAAGCTGATCTGCACGAGCGAGTTGAGAAAGACAAACAGGGTTATGAGTCATTAAGGTGCCTGGAGGCGAGGCGCCAGCGTGAGCAGTCCAATAATCTTGCACTACAGTGCACAGTGAGCATTACCAACTGTGTAGATATTGTGATTTTACGTAGAACAGTGTATGTGCATTTGTTTTTCTGTACATACTTGTGTTGTGTGTGTGTGACATCCTTTTTGTGGGTTATCTTAAAGCCCGACACAGACGTAGCTATAATATCTACACTAATATTATAAAGCTGAAGAGTTTGTTTGTTTGGTTGAACGCGCTAATCTCAGGATCTACTGGTTCGAATAAAAAAATTTTTTTGTGTTGGATAGTCCATTTATCAAAGAAGGCCATGCGAAGCCGGTCGCTAGTTTATTAATATAATTCATAGAAAGGCATAATTACGATATACTTTCAATAGTAATCTTTGAGTGACCACAGACGTAGCTATAATATATATTTTATCTTTATTCAGTCACCAAAATATGTGGACAGATATAGCAAGGCATATTAGTATATATTTCAAAAATGTGAAACAAGCAACGACCGCGTCGCGACGTAATAAGGGCGAAAATATATTATTATATTATAGCTACCGTGTGTGATAGGCTTTACTCGAAATAAATACTTACCGATTGAGAGTGTTCTTTAAGTTAAGTTTAAAATAGGAATTCAAATACCCTAAACATTTAAATAATTTATGAAAATGATGTAGGTACCTTTACTCAAACTCAAACTCAAAATCATTTATTTCAATTAAACCATTTACAGGTACTTTTGAATTGTCAGAGTCAGTCAGTCAGAAAGTTGAAGCTAGTTGCTCGTTCCAAACAGTAGGTTTCTATGGAGAAGAACGAGCAAGAAACTCCATGAACACTCTTTTAAAATCAGTTAAATTTTACAAATTTAGGTTACATCATTCATGTTGAATCTAAGGGTACAATGTGAGAACAATGTAACACGTCTTGCATGTTAAAAGAGGTCTAGAGAAAAATATAGTTACAATAACAATTCAAACCAAAATTTAAAATAACCGAGGCAGCTAAGAGATGACCAGTCCCAACCGACGGCGTCCGTTCACGAACATGACGCATGGATCGGCACCATTTAGCTCAACCATTTTGAAGGGAACCGAATGATCCAACACATGCGCCACCGGCAGCGAGACATTCAAGTGAGCATGACTCTCCCAACCGCCAGGGCATATTCAAGTCAATGAGAGGTATACCTCGTAAATGGTAGCTTTAAAGAACATAGTGCTCACATGTATGTGCTACGAAAAATTATATAATACTAACACATTGAGTTTATACAATGCAAAGATAATATAGATCTACATCTTCAGCAGCTCCAAAAATTGTTTACATTGCAAGCGATATCGAGGCAGGCCCAGGAGCAGATTGCAAGATGATCTCCTTCAACAAAGACTAGTCCTAAATAGTCCTTGATAGAGAGATGTGGATGGAGAGAAGAGAGGCTTTAGCCCAGCTGTTTGAAAATTCATTCTAAAAAATAATGAAAAAGCTTATTTACAAAAAAGACAACCGCCTTCAAAAACTGAAAAGTGAAAAATAGCTTTAGCACAGAACACACATGACTTTTTTCTAGTTTCGAAAGTCGGCTTTGCTCTGTTTGTTGTTTTGTATTGCCATTTTGTATAGTCATATGTTTTCTTTCACACCATACCAAGAAAAGAATTTCCAAAATCGATGTACAGACGCCAGCACATCAAGCCATACCTAACTGTCAAATTTTCCCAATTAAATAATGAACCTTATGGTTTTGGAATAAAGTTGAAAATCTATCAAAGAAATTTGACAGTTTGTAGTAGCTTGATGATTGCTGGCCTCTGTACATTTGCCGGAGAAATCGCATAAAAAAATATACGAAAAAAAAAACAACATACAGTCGAATTGATAACCTCTTTTTGAAGTCGGTTCAAAAATGATAATGTTACCATTTTTCTAACGGAATTCAGAACCTGGATTTGTGCCCGGTTAGAGGCAACAGGCTCGCCCCCTTAATCCATTGAACTAAAACATAATTTAACAAACGTGGATGAATTTACTACCAACTTATACATCTCTGCCTACCCTTTTTGGGCAAAACTGTCGTGACGTTATTTTTATGTTATGTCCTTTGCAAAATATGAGTTGGTTGGCAACACAGCTGTAATGCCTGCAATTAAACTTTGCTTCACACTTTGTAATAGCACTTACTACGGTCCGTTTGACCTGTAAGTAAGAGTTCCGTGTTTAAAGTGTACATCTTATAAATATAACTACATATTTACTTATCTTACAACATAAGAGGAGCTCGTGGCTAAGTATAATCAAGACGGATCGACTGCTCGTGATTATTAAAATACGTTTGCCGTGGTTAGTCGTTCCATTTCATACTCCCCATCTATTTTGTTTCCGTGTCTCGGAAAGCACGTAGAACCGTTGGTACCGGTTGTCTTACGTAGATCTATGACCGTCTTTATGGAAATCAGATGCTAGAAAATCTGACAACCAGTTTTACCAAAAGGCGTCGTGTTACCCAGCAACTGGGTTGTGGTGGCAGTCGCTCCATGTAAAACACTGGTATTTAGCAGAATCTGGTTAGGCTGGAAGCCGATCCCTAAATACTTTAGAAAAGGCTAGGAGATTATGATGACTTATCTTCCAACATTAACTTTTTAGGTTTCGTTGCACAAAATATTTAGATCATAGAACATATAGTTAGATTCATCAAAATCTACAACTCTGACCCCCAAGATACAGACAAACGTCTAGTTTGGGGATCACCGTTAAATCTACATATGTAATGTACCTGATTATTAATAAATAATTTGAATAGTTTCTATATTTAGAAACTTAAAGCGGTTAGCGTTGATTACGTTTTAAGGTTTTGTATCCAAAGGGTGCAAACGTGTGTCTTTATGTTCGTCTTTTCAGGCCCATTTCACTTTGAGAACCCAAAACTTAGGCCTAAAAATATTAATACGTAATGGACAAGTCGTAAAGCCAATTGACCTCAAACAAAAATAATTTATTGCTCAAAAACATTTCATCTTCATATAAATCTCACTAAACATCGAAAAAAGGCGATGACAACATTAAGATAAGTTAAAAAGCCTCTCAGATCGCAGGTAAATTATTAACCATGCAATTTGTCCAAGACAAAATCGTTTACCTACCGCATACATAAATATATTAAACTAAATGTTTTTGTTAAGTAAACTTGATGGCTTAGACGATATTTAGGTCGATTTACAGTTAATTGATGTATAAGAACATGTAAATCAGTAATAAGCTTGTGATGAAGCGAGTATTTAATGTATCTGTCATAGAAACTGATAGAAACTCACTTGCAATATACTCGATGACTATTTTTTACTAGCTTATGTTCGTGACTTCGTCCAAATGAATTTCGAATATCTGCGAGGTTTTGTTTTTTTGCGTGGAAACCCAAATTTAAAAAAAATAAATATAGTATCACTTACATGATAGCGTAGCTTCCAAGTAGTTCCGAAAATCAACGCGTTCAAACAAACAAACAAACATACTCATCAGCTTTATTATTAGTATAGATTAGACAAAAAATGGCCAAATATCGAATAATCCTACCTAAAAATTATTTTAAAGGTTGCCTTGTTAAAATTACTGCATTTTAGTATTTTTTAGGGTTCCGTTCCTCAAATGGAAAAAACGGAACCCTTATAGGATCACTTTGTTGTCCGTCTGTCTGTCAAGACCCTTTATCTCGGGAACGCGTGGAGGAATCAAGTTGAAATTAAAACTATATACTACTACAACAGGGTCCACGATCCCTTGAACCTGTGAGAAAAATCAAACTTCTAAGTTAACATGAAGAAAGATACAGCCATTTATGTCGCAAAAAAACGTACATTTCGACACTCTCAAGATAATCAAAATTTATAGGGTACTTTCCGTTGACCTAGAACTATGAAATTTGGCAAGTAATATTGTCATATACTATTAATATAGGAAAAAGTATGAAAACTATACATTTGTAATTAGATCATAAAAAATTATATTCTTTATTTGTAACGAGCTTATGTCCGCGATTTGGTCTGTGTGAATGTCGGTTATCGCGGATGCAGACCAAGTCCTGGATTAAAAAGTACCCTATGTGCTTTCCCAAGGTTTAAGCTATTTTCATACCAAATTTCATCAAAATCAGTTTACCCGTTTCATCGTGGAAGCGTAACAGACGTAGTTACTTTTTCATTTATAATCTTAATATATAAAATTCTCGTGTCACAGTTTTCGTTCCCGTACTGCTCCGAAACGGCTTGACCGATTCTGATGAAATTTTTTGTGCATATTGGGTAGGTCTGAGAATAGGCCAACATCTATTTTTCATCCCCTTTTTTCACCCCTTTTTCATCCCCCATTAGGTTGATCGGGACAGGACAACGTCTGTCGGGTCAGCTAGTATTAGTATAAATGTACCTACAAATTTGTACGGAACTCTAGGTGAGCGAGTCCAACTCGCACTTGCCCGGTTTATTTTTATGTAATAATTTACATTACTTTCAACATAGCTTACAAACATTGAAATAACGGTATTTCACCAATGTTATACTTAATGAATGAATAATAATTCTATAAAAATCATACGCGACATGGCACCGTTTTGTCGATAAAGGTGTTAATTGTCTGCTCGAACCTTAACAGTATCATAACAGCTTATAATCTAAAATTAAGTATCCATTACAGCGTAACAGTAAGTCGCTGGCAAGAGTCAATTATAATAGAGAGGTTAATAGTGGTAGTAAAACACGATCCATCAAATTTCGTCGATGTATACTGTAACTTGACACGTTGGAAGTGGACGGTTGCCTTTTCGGAAGTAAGGATAAACAAAAACTGTATTCGAGTAAGGTTAAATTTTTAACTATTCTATTATATTCTTCTACTAGCATAAGCGTCCCCCAAGAGGGATTCAGCCGTAATCGCCATGCTTGGCAGATGTATGTTGGTTATCGCAGTAGGTATTATGGTACTCAGAAGGACGCTGCTGTCCATCCCTTGGTCAATATCTCTCCCGCCTTCTATGACACCACGGGTTGAAATAGGGTTGTGCAGTGAGCGTCTAAAAGTTTACATGATGATGATGAAGAGGAGGCTACGTTATTACTGGTGCTATAGGCTATATTATTTTATTATTAAAAAAATAAGGATCTGTTACAAAATTGACGCAGATTAAGTAGGCCTTAGCTAAATGAGTAATAATATGAATGTGGGGACATTTTCACACACGGCCATTTGACCCCAAACTAGGAAGACCCTGTACTATGGGTGTCAGACAGCTGATATAGGTACATACACAAATACATTTTTTTTTGTAAATACATACACAAATAGATAAATGATGAGTATGATACTCTAAAGTGGTAGGGTACCATGAAATAACACTTTTCGTTTGGTTTTTTTGCTATGCCTTTAGTCATAATAGGGTAATTTTATAATATGTTCAAAGGTAGTTTCAGCAACCTGCTAAATAAACATTGGCTCAAGCTAACCCTGACCCAAGTGTAGTGAAATATTTCAGCAAAATATAATTTGCATAGTAATCTTCTCTTCTATAAAAACCGAAAATAAAAATTCTAGGCAGAAATAAAAACTAATCTTCGGTCGTATATCAAGATGTTTTTCAGCCATCATTTTATGAAATAAATGCTGCTGTTGGATTACAAGAGCTAGAATAAACTGGAGTTAAAATAATCTCAAAGAAACACTAGTTAGCGACTTAACGGACTATTAACCTATATACCTATTTACTTTACTGGACGTACCTGTCATTATAGCTATAGTTTAACGATCAATTAAACAAACAATAAAACAAAGTTAACACCGGTGGCTCAACAGTCGAACTTCGCCAGTTGTCATCCATTAATTCAAGCACTCGTGACGAAGTTGTCACTTTATATAAACGTCTATGGGCCATTTATCTTGGTGTGACAACGTAACCAATGTCGGCAGCCAAGTAGCGTATTAAAACTAAGCCTGCATCGTTATATGTTGTATTAACTTAATTTACTACAACGATATTGAACTTTATTCGAACGAAATAAGGGCTAGGGATGGGTATGTATTATGTAGTTTGTACAAGCTATAAATCTTTGCGGATGTCTTAAGTAGTGTACTTGGAATGTTTGTTACAAGTGTACCTACAATATTGCGAATAAATCTTTTTAAAGGATCTTTTGCGTGCTGTTTAATGAATCACATATTTATAAGACGTGGTTAGTTCCAGTGGTAATTGGTTAATAAGTGATTTGAGACTTTAAAAGGACTCCAAACCGTGACCGCATTTTATACTTTATAACTCAATCAAATACAAGGTAATATAATTGAATGTTATTGAAAGAGAAATCCTAATATGGTCAATGAAATAAATGAACACGATTAAGTCCAATGAATTAGTAGCTATCTCAGTCGTAGAATTAACTTTATAAGTGACAGAGTAACATATCTACTTTGTTACGTAAATATTGTTATTTGTATAACTGATCAATGGTTACTAACACGACTACCAAAGTTTGATTTCGATTAAGCTTTTGATTCAATTGAAAATATCACAGGTTTAATTGGGTTCCAGCAAATAAATAGTAATTTTGGATTTCTGTGCTTTCACATGTAATAAGGCTCATAATAGTATACCTACCGTAATAAGAGAAATAAAATTCGCGATTAAAATAAGAATAAACTTGAAGGCCATGACACTAACAAAAGAATAAAACTTGAAGGAGTCAGTCATAAATGTTACTCAAAAATCTTAAGTAAAGTACTGAATTCGCGATGGAACTGAAATTATTTTGAAAGCAAATAATGTCACAAAATATCTATCCTAGTTTCATTGCACAGTAAGGAATACAACAATACAGTCAAGTTGTTTTTGTATGTTCAACTCTTGACTTCGTTTGACATAGACACTAGTCAAGTAATCCATAGACTTAGCTAAAAAAATCGTAAACAATAAAACACAAAAAGATAGAACCATTATAACCTCACATATATAACCCAGACTATAATTGGTGACCGTGAAGATAAAGTTTAGAAGAACCAGGTGGAAGTCATCAGATGGAAGTCAAAGATCGTTAACCACCATAACTGACCAAACATATCAATACCCGTATGCGGTAAATACAAACAATTGAACGCAACAGAAATGTCAGAAATGTAATGAAAACTTCAACAAGGTTATTATTAGACCACGTAAGAACTTTACGCATTGAATGCGCCGGCGCCGTGGTGAGTGAACTATTTCATGCGGCGCAGTGATTGCGCCTAACATTTGGTGTGATCAAACATACATTTACATTACAGATACACTAACTAAGCAGTTAGGAAGTGTGAAGAGATTGGTCGATGATATGTTGAAGAAAAGCGTAGATCATTAAAGTAAGACTGAAGAAAGAGACAACCAGAGGTCTGATAGTAGAGCTATTCATGATGCGGTAGCAAGAGGGGACAAATAACAACTATAGGTACCAAACGCAATGACTCTTGATTTTATAGCGATAGCCATTAAAATCGCAGCCGGTATTTTCATTATTAAAAACATTAGAAGACAGTATCGTATAATGACTTCAGTTTTGTCAATAATGTCATCTTTAGAGAGATTACTGATTTTGCTCGTCGTTTAGTTATGTACATTTAATTACCTATATATGTAACAATCACCATTTCTGAAATGATCAGTTTAGTTAGATAATAGGTACTCTTTCTTACTTGACTAATACATTTTCAAACACTGTCCATAACAATGTCCAATTGGGTCCACATTGGCACCATTATCTACATACCTCAAGTCCGTCGCAGACAGCAGTTGTTTTGTGGTTCCTGTCAACATTTCCGCTTCGTGTCCCGTATCACGAAGTTTTTTACGTGCTGTCATTGTTTTGCTGGTAAAATAGTTTGGAATAAAGCCAATAGTAGTGTTTTGATTGACCTACAAGTACAGCTATGTGTTTAATGTCACGCTCGTGTTCTCAAATGGGTTAGAATGAGTTACAATATGTATTACTTTGCAATTAATTCAAAAAAGATTCGGAATTAACCAAACATTTATCAATAAACAAAGGCTTATCGATGTTATATCTTCACCAACATTGGTTGGCTGGCAAAGAACGCCTAAGTTAAGTCTTCCTTTGTACCTCTGTGAACAAAAACTTATTATAATCATGACTTTAATTTACTAATTTCTTAATAACATATACAAACACGAGAATAGTAACAAAAAACTTACCTTAGTATGTTTCTGTTACGGCGGGTACAATAAAAAAGTCAGTTTCTTTGCTCTTTACTAAAACAAACGAATTCATCTATTAATTTTTCGCCTGAAAATGTAGATAAAAATGCATATTTAAAATCACTCAGCGCTCGTGGTCAGCTGTTCGTTCTTTGCACAGAGCTCAGTAAATTAGTGGAACTAACCGGAGAGGAAGCACGCATTCGTAATGAAATTAAACGCGAGTGTAAAGCTCTGAGAATAGAGGAAAGTAGCGCCACCTGTGACCGAGTATACGGCGGACGTAACACTAATATATGTAGTGTTTGAAGTGTTTGTTATGGTTTGTTATGTTGTATTTATAGTTTGGATCTGTTTTCTACTCGTTTTATCCCTTTGAAAAGTTTGTATAGTTTTGGAATGCATTTTCCTTTCTCCTCTGTCTTTATCTTTACAGTCTTTGAACAATTTAATCTGTCCAGAACAGACCCTAGAATTTAATTTCACTTACAAAGTCCTTTTTTTTTATCAAGCAACCTTATCCTTCCGATAAACCCCTTAGAATTGTGAAACCAAAATAATAGAAAAGGTCTTCGTTTTAATCACTTAAAGTTGGCATATCAATTACAAAGTGCCAGATGTCCTAGAAACTCAAGTTTGTTTAACCGAGTTCTAGAAAATACGTGACCATAATGCCGCCAAACTTCGCTTCTCTGCAGAATTACGTAATTTCCTAACTGGGATAGTTTTATTCCAGGAGCTTCCTCTAGAACCGCTTTGTTTGGAAATACGGGAGATATCTTTATAGCTGATTTAATACGCTAATTATTACGCTTATTCTCTCTCTTGGTTATTTAGTTTATGATTATATTATTCAAAATAGCCTGTTTTATTGTCAAGTCTTCATTCCTGTGGTTTATTTTCCGTCGTTCGATTAATTTAGTCTGGTGCTTAAAGCTTATTATCATATTCCTTATTTGTAAGGGAAATTAAAACCATGATAACAATTTTAGTACATACCAGCCTGCTGTCCCATAATGGACGAAAGCATTTTATAAAACAGAGAAGACATGAGCAATGTATGTAGTGCTCCATTGGCCCTAATTAGTGTTTTTCAGGTCGCTCTTTTGTCCTAAAACAAGAACGTAGTTAGGGAAATTAAATTAAATGTTACTCATGCAATCAATGCAACTCAGACTAACCTTTGCTTAACCCTTCAAAGGTCATTCAGATAATAGCTATGTCTACAACCAGCCTATGTTAATGTTATTACGTAACAAAAGCCAACAGTTGCGTGCTTAGGTGACATAACTTAGGATCAAAGGTGAGCCAACTCAGGCAACTGTATAAATACAAACGAAAACAATTAATGGTATTCTCATTTAATTGGCGATGTAGCTGTTATTCTAATTAGCACTGAGGAACGAGTCTGTTACGGAGATTTCAAGAACTAATTAACGGGCATCCAATTAGTGTGCACTGGAACACAGAATAGTACAGAAGGTCGGCTTCATTCAAAGACAGAGAGTTTCACGAGACACATACACAAAACAAGCTTCACGTACTGTGACTGCAAGCGTATTCACGACTAGCATTCATTACAGACAGTTGGAATTCTCTGTACGTATACATCTATGTGTATGTGAGCGTCTGTTTTCGCTTATCCTATGAAGTCAACCTTCTGTACCTGTCTGTTTTGTGATTGCAATCAGCAGTTAGGAACGTCTAAGTAATTAGGAACGTTTCCGAATCGGACGTATCGCCCATAAATGTTTTTAATGAAGTAAAACCTTCTTTTTTGTCGATGATGTCTTTAGTATCCTTAAAGGTATTTGAGTCTTCCTTTTATTAGTTAATTATGAAAATGAAGACTGGAGCTTATAAATTCATGAAATAATGTTATTTATTGGAATACTTAGGAGTAGATTGATAGGGTTAAAACTGACTTACAATATCAAAACACCATTTTTATTTTGCATTGCAGGACGTCAAAACATAATATCAATATGAAAGATTAATGTTGCTATGAAAAAAGCAACAAAATTAATTTCCGCTGACAAATAGTATGTGAATTATCTATGAAAAATGAATCGCCGATACTATCGATGACAAAGCAATCTATAATAGACTAACTTTTGCTTCGGCTTATAATAACAGACTGGAGTTTTCTAGAAATCTTCTAATCTAGAAAGCAAAGGAAAAACAGAGCAGTAGAAAAACTGGTCGGAAAACATACAACTCACTGTCGTAAAAAAATATAAAAGCTCTTTCAAGAAACTATGCATACTTTCGAAACCTAATCCATACTTCTGAACTATTATTAAAAAGAGTAAGGTAATTTCTGGAAGTACAAAAAATCAAAGGTAGGATTACAAAAAATCTTTCACTGATAAAAAGCTACCCTGTTTCTGAATGTTATAAGGTATAATTTACTTCGACGCGGGCGAAGTCGAGGGCAGAGAGCTAGTAAATGATAAAAGCTTTTTCAAAGAACATGGCACACATACGAAATCTAATCAATATGTAAGACTAAATGAACCGTTGAAAGTGGTTACGAGATAATTCCACCGAAGTCTATTTGCACCGGAATTAACTAAGAACTCCATTCAGGAGTTCGGAAACTGCCCTTCAGAGACAAAGAGGTATTGTATTAGAGTCTTTTCAGAACAATCCTATTGATATTTTAGAATGTTTAATTGACTATAACTGTATTGTAAATATGTTCCAAAAATAACAATTTCGTTATTTGTGATTGAAGGACTGTGCCGTATTGTCTAAATAATTCGGTCTAAATTGGCTCGGCGTTCAAATTTACTTAAGATTCACAATAATCAATTTAAGTGATTTAGTTATTTGTATTACTACCCGTGGGTGTCGTAGAAGGCGACAGAGAGATATTGACCAGAGGATGGGCAGCAGCATCCTTCTGAGAACCATAACACCTAGGCAGTGAACGCCAACATGCCTCGGCCAAGTATAGCGATTACGGCTGAACCCTCTCTTGGGGGAGACCTATACCCAGCAGTGGGCGTCTAAAGGTTGACATGATGATGATAATGATGAGTTATTTGTATTTACGTTTGAATATTGCATGATAATATTCTAGAGTAGGTAACCTTGAATTCTCGCGTGACAAAGCTTGAAAATATTTAAAAAAATCATTGAGCTTGCCCATTCGATACAATCGCAACCGGTACTTTATATACCATAAATTATCGCTTACATTATGTAACACATAAAAAGGGTCACTAATGCACCATAACAAAACGAGCATTGCACTATGATGAAATCATAAAACGGTAAGACAATAGACGATCGTATCAGTGGGTTGGCGCTCAAGCAATAGAATTATTTAGATTCACTGATAGTAACAATGTACTAGTAACCTAAATATGTATCATAAATTATGAAGAATCCGATTCATTTGATACTCGATCGAACTAATAATCTGTATCTACATACTCGTATCTATCGCACATGATACGTACTACAGCAGAAGTTTCCTAGATCGCGCAGGCAGAGTTATCCGCGATATTAGCATAGATACAAAATCCCGACTACAACCTTAGGGCACCCGTCTGGTCGGAAGATCCTCCCTTTTCTATGGTGGTCTTTTCTTTTTCTATGGTGGATAAGGAACTTTCCGCTCTGTTCCTAGCTCTAAAAGTCTTACTAACTATAGCCATTATTTAGGCCCAATTTTAACATAGCTTCTGCTATTGAATTCTTTAGCGTAGAAGTCGAGTATACCATAAAACATCCTAGGACACTAAACTTGTAAGCAGTATACCTGTCTACCAGTAAACGAATTTTTGTTATCGGACTAGTACTTTCAGGGATTACCTCCTATATTATAATATTATTATATTTAGCCCGTGCTGTCTCCCACTATCGGGCAAAGACCTTCTTCCATTCCTTCCATCTTTCTCGACTTTGTGCTATATCTTATCAATCCTTAAAGAAGCCAACCAAGTCGTCTCACCATCTCCTTCGTG